>CM062805.1:64453667-65134990 GCA_031772625.1 Pinus tabuliformis | reverse complement strand
AATACTTACGTTCAAAGTTTATCTTTATAAGTTTTATGCACATCAATTAAATTGTTTGCAATTACTACGTGTTTTAAATAAGTTTGGGTCATAAGTTGGCTCCAGGGTTGTACACAAAATGTTTATGAAAATCAAATCTTTTGCAAACTTCAAAACTTTCGTGGTGGAAATTAAACAGTGGTGTAGAAAGTTGATCTGTGCATATTCATTCATTTGTTCAGCGATTACATCTAATTGCATTTATATTTAGTGAGTAAAGTAGTTGCATCCATATATACAGAATATTGATTTACTAAGTTGTTCATGAAATAGTTCCAAACCACAGATTTTGTTCATGAAGGCATGGGAATTGTAGAGCGTTAAATTCGATTAAGAAAACTTTACTGCATTTGTAAATCAGATACTAGTTTGAAAAAGACGCACCCAAAGAGTCATCTTGCATTACACGTCCAACAGCCAACAGGTTTATAAGTAAAAAAGGGTACTGGTTTGGAAGTTTCATTGCTCTTCCATCTGAAATGGGAAACATATAGCTTCGTTTTCACTTTAGTGTATGCTTTAGGTTTCTTCCGGGTCAAAATAAGGAATGATTTTTTTTGGTAAATAGTTGATAAAAAAAGCTGTAAAAGGAAAATTTTATTACTGATTAAAAAGATTTTGAATTAGTGGAAAGTTAAGGTCTAACTCTAGGTAAAATAAATTATCACTTAAAAAGAATAGTAAATATTTTCATGTTAGATTGAGATGAAGTTTGAAATTTCTGTATCTTTTTCTTTTCCCTTTAAAATTTGTTTCTAAGCTTTTTTCCCTTTCTCTTCTTGAGTTTGTAATTGGTATTTGATTCCTCTCTGAGAGTTTGTTATTGGTTTAGGTTAATGAGATGTTAGTAGCCTTGGTCATTTCCAAAACTAGTTTTTGTAATAAGTTAATTGTGATGAGATATGGTAAATTTTTATTTGCTAAATTGTTATAGCTATCTTTAATTTATATGAAACCACATTTTTATATATATTTGAATCCACATAAATAATTTTTTTAATACTTTTATCTTTATAAATTTCTATCCATATTAATGAAATTGTGGGCATACTTTGAGTTTCAAATTTGTTTGGGTCATGACCCTTAATAATGAGAAGGTAATCTAATTATGTGTATATAAAGATGTTATTTCTATATCTATTGGAATTGTTTATAATAATAATTTTTTTATTTTTCTAATTATAATTTAGTAGAGATATAATGTTTTATTGTTTTGGTAGAGATTATAATGTTTTATTGTGAAAGTAACAATGATTATCAATAAAATAAAATTGAATAAAGAAAAACATAACTAAATTAACAATGATTATTGTAACAGTAACTAAGGTAACAGTAACAATGATTATTGTATAAAAATTATTTAGACTTAAAATTTTAAAACTAAGATTTTATTCAAATTTTAATAGGACTCAAAGACAATTAAATAATAAAATCACCCAAAAAAAATCAACTCAATAAACAACTAATAAATCTTAGAAAAAAAGAGCTCATTAAACAACTACCAATTGCTAAATAATGCACTCATTTCATGATAGAATTGAATTCTTTGTGCATTAAATTATTATGGAAGTTAATTTTCCCTACATATTCACTTGAAATTTATCAAACGTGAAATTACAAAGCTACAAAGAATTAACGTATATTACATATGAAATGGATGTGAAACATAAAGTTGTTCTAGAATTGTAATATTTTATACGAGCTTAGATCCATCTTAACCCATGATCTATCAAGCTCCAAGAGGGATCAAATTTATGGAGGTGCATCTATCCCTTGTCACTCCCTCTCTCTCTCCACCTCTATCTCTTTTTTTTTTTTTTTCTTTGTTCTCTCTCCCCCACCCTCTCTCCTTTCTCTCAAGTCCTCTCTCTCTTTCCCTTTCTCTCCACCTCGCTCTGTCTCCCCCAATTGCTCGCTCACTCTTTCTCTCTCTCTACCATCCAACTTTGTCATCATATCCCTCTCTATCACCTTCTCTCACCTCCTCCCTCTTCTTCTTCCCTCTATCTTCCCTTATCTCCGCTCCCCTCACTCTCTCTCCGTCTCTCCCTTGTCACTCCCTCTCTCTCTAGCTCTATCTCTCTATCTTTTTTCTTCCCTCCCTCTCTCACCCCCTCTAACTCCATCTATCTCCCTCCCTCTCACCTTCTCCCCCTCCCCTCCCTCTCTCTCTCTCTCTCTCTCTCTCTCTCTCTCTCTCTCAGTCTCAACTCTATAAGTATCTCCCTCCCTCTCACCTTCTCCCCCTCCCCTCCCTCTCTCTCTCTCTCTCTCTCTCTCTCTCTCGGCCTCAACTCTATAAGTATCTCCCCTCTCTCTCTTCTCCCCCCCATGTCTCTCTATCCATATGATCTAGAATTTTCACTCTATGTAATCAATGATATATCTAAGGTCTAATATTTTATATTTTAATTCTTTATTGTGAAAACAGTTATGGTTTTTTGGCATGTGGTATTGATAGGCCATGGTATCTCGCTATGTATTGTAGAAAAACCTATTTACAAGTTAATAATATCCGTAGTAAAATGAGGGTGAATATCCATGGTTAAGAATATTGTTATATTGTAAATTTATTGTAAGTATTAAGTTTTTATGTGCTCATTAATTAAAATTAAATATTATTATGGAATCATTATTAGTCCCTCCCAAGGAAGGACTCTAACAATTGATTTGTGCATTGATCGCTATTAATTTAGCATTGACCAATGCAAATTATAATGTTTAAATTTGAAAGATAAATATTTATTTTTCATTATTATTAAAATATTATTTTTTTAAACATTTGATTAGACCATACATTGAAGGTGTTATTGTTTCCATGTGAATAATTGTCTTACATACTTTATGCCATAATTTATGGATATGGTTTCTTAAGCTTTGCAGGAAAATAATCCAAAAATAAAATCCTTGAAATATCTGTCTTACATATTTTATGCCATAATTTATGGATATGGTTGCAATATTTATGCATGATTTTTAGATATTTGTTTAGTGATTTTTTTCTTAAGCTTTGGAGGAAAACCATCCAAAAATAAAATCCTTGAAAATACTTAAATCCTTGAAAATAACTTACACTCAAGTAAATATTTCCATCATTTACTTCTCACCATAATTAAAGCAAACTTTTGCATAAAAGATGGATAAGAATAAGATGTAAATAAATATACTTATGAGGAGTTACTTCCCACCATTATTTATGATTTCTTCGTCACTTATGTAGGAGTAAAATTATAAATATGTAGACTTAGTAGTGGTACCACCAAAATTTATGCAATTTCCTTTGTGTGAAAAAGTCATTTATTTATCCACTTCACATCTCAATTTATTAGTTCCTTCCGAAGAAATATTATATGATGATCCCACCATTATTTATGATTTCTTTGGCACTTATGTAGGAGTAAAATTATAAATATGTAGACTTAGTAGTGGTACCACCAAAATGTATGCAATTTTTTTTTCTTGAAAAAGTTATTTATTTATCCACTTCACATCTCAATTTATTAGTTCCTTCCAAAGAAAGATTATATGATTATTTTTAGCATTGACCAATGTAAGTTACAATTATTTATTCAATGTTTTTCCATAGCATAATTTCTAACTTGAGTTGGAGGGACTAAGTTATCCTATAAAACAAAATTGCAATATAAAAAATGAATTTTATTATTTTTATTAAGTTTTAACTTTCTGTTGTTAATTGAGTCAAATTTGAATGGTTGCACTCATTTATTGACACTACAACATCTCCATCATAGATTTATATTATCCTTTCATTACTTTTAATTGAGCCAGCATTACATCTCAGTGCAATTAAAGACCAGAAAACTTAGTTTTCACTTAGCTTTCAATATACATCAAATCTTGTATTGTGTTCAAGAAGATACACATGGAAAACACATACGGTTAGATAATAATATCTCTTGTTAACTAAAGTCATTTAGTCCAACTAGCTATACCTAAATTTAGCTATTTTTCATGTGACAATCATGTGTATGTAAGTTAAGATTAGCATAATTATTCTTAGCAATTCTGATTCTTTATAATCTTGTTATATTAAGGAATTAAATCAAGAAAATTATACAGCAATAACTCATATTTGAGTGTCTTATTTTGGGGTTTACGTTTTTGTCCATCTATCTTATTGGTATCAGATCAAGAGAATTAAAGGAGTAAAAAAAAATATGCAACCACAATCTACAGAGCCACCCACAAAGAAAATTTTATATTCATTATTTTTTGTTGAAGAATCCATGACTACCCTTCACTTAGAGTTCCTGCAACAATCTTTGTGCCAGAGTTACACTAACACTAGATAAATCATGCCTTCTAATCTGCATTCGAGTTAGGGACCTCCATAGTAGGTAGTTGTAGTTTGCAGGCCGATTTGTGGAGCTTCATTGAGCAACCCTAAGCCACCATTTCATGTAACTTTCATGATCCCTAGCTGGAATAATAAATGTTGGAAACCATGTCACTACTTGTGTTGTGTGTGTGGGGGGGGGGCGGGGGGCGGAGGTGCAGTGAATTGATAGTGTCCTTTTGTACATTTTTACTAGTTTTAGCATATTTTAACAATCAACATTACATGTAACAATGATAACATGAACAATGACAAAAAATTCATGAAAAACATCAAACAATGAGAAAAAAGTATTTATGGTGGAAACCTTGACGGGGAGAAAATCCACCCTACTACTTAGCTTTTTTTTTCTTAATTATTCTTAAATCTATTTTACATTCATATGCGAGCCCCAACTAGATAGGATCCACTACTTCTGTATATAAATTCTATTTTCCACTACCAACAAGGAGCCACCATTGCTACAATAATTTGCTAGCAGCTACTAGCTAACAAGGCACCAGTTTTTGAAAGTCGCAACCTCCATAATCACTATGGGCCATCCTTTATTACATTTTCATATTGGGCCTGAATTATTACATCAACATAAATATCTCTCTCCAAACAAATCATCAATACAAGTTCATAAACAACACTCTCTATGTCAATAATGAACAACAAAAATTGTCTCAACATTCACTCTGACCTAACCCAAGCATCAATATCACGACCTCTTCCCTCTGACTCAAACTTAAACATACTATCAACAATACAATAGACAACACTATTACCAAACAACTCCTCAAGAATAACCCCTAGCAATAAACTCACTCAGTAGTATGTAATCCCTAGCACCATATCAAAATACCTCTCTCTCAACCATACATAATTCTCTCTCACAAACAAGTGTACATGGCATAAATAACAATACATGGAATATATGTGATGTCCCAATTCTTAGTTAGAAATATAAATTCTTTTCTTATATATAATGAGTGATCACTACAACGATAAGACTCAAAGCATCTATGACATATGAATGATACAACAATATCCTCCTAACCCCAAATTCATCATTCCTTGCAACACTTTAGTACATTTGTTCTAAAATTGTTTGCTCAATTATGGCAACCATTGACCGTGCAAATCACACTTCATACAACAAGAGGTTGATACCACTCTACTAGGGTATACATCTTCTCAGGTGCACACTCCTTTTGACCTCTAATTGCACAACCACTCGATATGTCGTCCTTTGAATACATAGAAAACCACACACTAATTTCTATAGGTATAAGAAATGTGACATATATTCCATGGGATCACTCTGTTCTCAACCTCTAACATGCACTAGGATATTCTTAATATGCACAACATAATCGCAATCTAGTCAACTTCAACACTTAGTAATTAAACTATAACAACCATGCATCTTGACTATAGTTTGATTGTGATTAAAACCTCACACAGATTTCATTCATTGCTTAGGTGAATCTCATCGATCTGCTACAATAGATAATTTGCACACCATGTAACTAGATGGAGACCCACAACCACAAACATTTAATCTTGTTGCCCAAAAATCTAAATCAACTAGATCAAACATAATTATTTCATTCCATGACCAGATCAAACAATCACTTATAATTTTAATGCATTTACACCTTTATGATACCAATTCAAACTCATTACCAAATCAATTTTCTTATGAACGTCACAGATCAATTTAATTGCTTCGATCACTGGGAATTCCATGGGAATTTGGATTGGTTTGGCCACAGTTTTTCTTTTCTACATTTGCTGGTAATGCCACGAGCACAAAAGGGAAAGTTTGCGACAATGTCATTGGTATACCATGACAATCCTGCAATAGTGTTGCGTGGATATTGTGACAAGAGTTTGAAAAACTCTATACAATTAGAAACCTAAAAGGATCATTGGCCATATTCACTGCCAAATTCAACATCATCATCCCCCCACTACAAAGGATTAGTTCAATCACTTGTAGCATCAGCATCATGCTACAACAACAATAAAAGCTCTCACACACTAAACACTTGGTGTCGACATCATCAAATGATGAAAAAATCACGAGTTGACATTAATTTTGACTTGCCATAATGCCAACAATACCCCCCTTTGCAATGATGGAAACCTTGTGCAAATATCCTGCCATCTGGTCTTTCTCTCTCCCCCTTTGACATGAATGAAAAAGGGTAGCATCTTGTGAGGTAGATCAAACATGCCAACATTTCCTTGCAAAACCACTAATTAGAAACCAGCTTGCCAACAACATACTTTTCCTTCTTCATCTAAATATTTAGTAGGGTATCCAACCCAACAATAACAACTATCCATTCTTTATAATAATGATTTTTAGCAACACATTGGTAATACACATTAATAGTTATTTTGCATACATCTTCAATCACAAGGTGAATAACTAACTGGTCCTAGTCACTAAGATGTTATTAACACCACTAACAAAAGCCCTCATCAACAATAGTCTTCTAAACAATATGTCAAACCTTGGTAGAAAAATTACACTAACACAACAATAAGGTTGATTCAACTATACATTAGAAATAATAGTAGCTACCACACTCTGAATCTTTTGTGAAAAAGCATAACAAAGCATAGCTTATGACAATACAATAAAATGGCAACAATTTTTTAGCAATACATCTCATCATCAATATAGCATTATATCATCAATGAGGCTCAACGACATACAACCATAGTTCTTATTAAGACTTCATACTCCTACAACACAAACCCTAACTCTAAAGAACAAGTTAGAAAACATCATAAAATCACTCACCATCATCAACATATATTCATATAATCAACATAAGATGCAACACAACAAAATTCTCTTGAAGGAGTAGCCAAAAATGTTATGCTCTTGACTTGCAAGAAGATTCGAGAATACCAAATATGCGCAAAATACAACGCAGAACACAGAACAAAATGAGAAAAAACAACAAATATTTTATTATTCAGAGATGAAAGCAATGTTCACTTAACTCTTTGACGAAGCAACCTCCAGAAGAGCAGAGCTCGATTAAAAAATAAGACACGACATTCCATAATGGGGAGTCTCTATCCTTTTTATTATTATTCAGAGATGAAAGCAATGTTCACTTACCTCTTTGATGAAGCAACCTCCAGCAGAGCAGAGCTCAATTAAAAAATAAGACACTACATTCCACAATTGGGAGTCTCAATCCTTTATATAGGATTCATAGATACAATACCATAGGTCATTACCATGGTTCTCTCAATACCATCTATCTAATACCATGGCCCATTTGCAGCTAACTATGGTCCCTTTCTTAAATGCGGGACAACCACTTACAATTATGAATATGGGATTTATTGACTCTTTAACTAACTATAAATATGACTTGATCCTATTACATAAAGAAAGGGGTTAGGATTGGACCCTAGCATGCCCTCCCCCATGAAAAGAAGCCTTGTCCTCAAGGTTGAAGCTACGGAAACTATTGAAGAATAGTGGTTGGTTCTCAGGCCACATCTTCTAGAGAGGTGTCTTTCCACTTGACAAGGACTTCCTTGATCGTGTGACCGTGTTGATGTCATTCTCGTGTATCGAGGACCAGTTCAGGTTGGAGCCAGAGTGAACCTTCTTCATCCAATTCAGGTAGACTGGTTTGAATTCTGCAATTTTCCCCACTACTTTCTTGAGGCATGATACATGGAAGACTGGATGGATTTTTGAAGTTGGTGGTAATGCTAGCTTGTAGGCGACTGCTCCAATGTGCTGCAGTATTTGATAAGGTCTGTAGAATTTTGGAGGTAATTGTTGGCAGCCCTTTTCTTTGAGCGATGTTTTCTTATATGGTTGCAGCCGCAGGAATACCTGATCCCCTTCTTGAAATGTGCACTCTGAATGATGTTGGTATGCCTATTGCTTCATGCGATTATGAGCTTGATGGAGATTATCTTTGAGATGGGCTAACATGGCTGCACTATTTTGTAGGAGTTGATCCACTTCTTGAACGTTAGAGCATCTAGGGATGTAAAAAGTAGGTGAAGGTGGGAGTTGACCATACACTACTTCATATGGAGTCATCTTGGTGGCTACATGATAGTTAGTATTATACCACCATTCAACTAGAGGTAGCTACTGTACCCATTGATGTTGCTTCTCTGAAGTGAATCACCTTAGGTATGTCTCCAAACATTTGTTGATTGCTTTAGCTTGACCATCAGTTTTGGGATGATAGGAAGTACTTAGTTGGAGTTGGGTTCTTGAAAAGTTCTTGCCAAAAGTTACCGGTGAAAGTAGGGTCACGATCAGATATAATGGATGTGGGAATGCCATGTAGTTTGAAGATGTGGTCCATGAAAGCTTGAGCCACCAAAGTGGGGGTAAATGAGCGGGGTAGAGCAAAAAATGTGTATATTTAGAAATTCTACCCACAACCACGATGATGACTAACTCGTTGCCTGACATTGGAAGACCAGTAATGAAATCCATAGAAACATCTGTCCAGATTGAAGAAGGGATGGTCAATGGTTGTAAGGTGCCTCGTGACTTGACTGTTTCTCCTTTATTATGTTGACACACATCACATTCAACTACAAAAGTAAGAATCTCATTTTTCATGCCTATCAAAAAGAAAGAATGACGAGTGCGAGCATAAATCTTCTAAAAGCCTGCATGACCTGCAGTGGGATATGAGTGAAACTCTTCCAAAATGCGTGTTTTGAGGGTGGATTTCGGTGATATAACTACTCTATCCTTATGTCGAAGAATTTCATCCTTCCAAGAGTATCCAACTGAGGAATGATGATATACTCTCAAGTTATTAATGACTTTGGAGAGAGAGGGATGTGAAAACAATTCCTTGTGGGATTCTTCAATCCAATCTGGTATGGGAAGAGATATTGATAGAAGGGTGCTCTCATCCTCAAATTGGCATCATAAAGTATCTGCTACTACATTGTCATGCCCTTTCTTGTAAATTATCTCATAATCATATGCCAGCATTGTGGCTAGCCATTTATTTTGCTGGGGTGAGGATAGACGTTGCTCCAAAAAATATTTGAGGCTTTGATGGTCTGGACAGATTTGGAAATGCCACCCCAATAAGTATGGTCGCCAGGTATCGACTGCATGTAATATGGCCATCATGTCTTTCTCATAGGTAGATTGTCCCAAATATTTCCCACTTAGTTGTTTGTTGGTGAAAGCCAAGGGTCGACCTTCCTACATTAAGACCACCAATACCAGTACCTGAAGCATCACATTCAATCACAAAAGATTTGGTGAATTCTGGCAATGCCAATATCGGAGTGGAACACGTGGCCTATTTAAGAGCCACAAACTCCTGTTGTGCTGCATCAGTCCATATGAATGAATTGTTTTTTAGAAGATTATTTAGGGGTCTAGCAATGTGGCCATAATTGCAGGCAAATTTGTGATAGTAGCTGGTGAGACCCAAGAATCCCCTCAAACTCTTCAATATTTTTGGTTGGGGCCAATCTTGCATTGCCTATATCTTTCTGGGATCCACCCAGACACCTTCACGACCCACAATGTGGCCCAATTACTTGACTTCTTCCATGCCAAAAGAACACTTGGACAATTTGGCAAATAATTTATGATTCTGGAGTAGCTGCAAGAGAAGGTCTACATGTTGAAGATGTTTTTCCTAGGTGAGACTGTAGATGAGAATGTCATCAAAGAAAAAAAGGACAAATTTTCGGTGATATGGTTTCAACAAGTGATTCATGAGACTTTGAAAAGTGGATGGGACATTATAGAGACCAAATGGCATGACCAATAATTCATAATGGCCTTCATGAGTGTGGAAAGTAGTCTTGGAAATGTCTACTTCTTTCATGCGTATTTGGTGATAGCCAGAGCCAAGATCTAGCTTAGTAAAGAATTGAGAACCATGTAGTTGATCCAGAAGATCATCAACAATAGGAATAGGGAATTTGTATTTGACCATGAGCTTGTTGAGGGACCTGAAGTATGGACACATGTGCCAGTCCCAATCTTTCTTGAGCACCATGACCATTGGTGATGAATAAGGATTGATGCTAGGACGAATGACACTGACTTCAAGGAGTTCTTTGATGATTTTTTAAATTTCATTCTTTTGGGCAAAAGGATATCGATATGGCTGCACATTCACTGGTTGTATCCCTGGTACCAAAGTGATGCTATGATCATGTTCCTCTTTAGAGGGTGGAAGCTCCTTAGGTTTGCAAAATACCTGTTGGTGTCGATTCAAGGCTTGTTGCATGTGAAGATGAATATGAAGAGGAGTGGTCTTAATGGCCTAGATGGCATTAAACTGGGAGATAACTCCATGATGGCCCTTTTTCAACAACTTTTTCATGCAATGAGAGCTGATGAAAGAAGGAGCACCTGCCTAGAGTCCACAGAGGGTATGCATTTGGTAATTCTGCCTAAAGCTCATATATAACTCTTGGAAGTCCATGGTGATTGGGCCTAGTGTGCGAAGCCATTCAACACCCAAGACAATGTCACAACCACCCATGTTAATTGCAAACATGTGGGTCGTTAGGTGGTAATCTCCCATCTAAAGTTTGATATTTTCATAGCGGCATTCACATTTCATTGTCCCCCATAAGCAATTTGGACCTACAAATTAGAGACTTCCCTGAAAAAACAATGAACAGCTTCGGCGATTCACTGATGGATAAAGCTATGAGTGTTACCACTATGAATCAGTAATACTACAGGGCAATATTTAATAAAGCCTCTCATTTTGAGAGTTTGGGCTATAAAAATGCCTGCCAATGCATGTAGCGAGATAATTGGTTCCTTTAGGAGTTCATTGTCCTACTAGGTTTACTCAACTTCGTCCTTTGGTCTCCCAAGGGGTGGGGCTTCCCCAGATGATATGTGATCAGTAACATCAATTTGAAAAAATTTGAGTTCCTTGCATTTATGCCCAGGAGAGTATTTGTCATCGCAGTAGTAGCACAATCCTTGTTTTCTTCTTTTAACCATTTCTACTAGAGACACCTTTTGAACCTTAATTGTTTGGGTAGGGCCTTGAGCCTGGGTGGGGCATCCCTTGGCTTTGAAATTTGGATGAGGAGATTGGGTAGCTAAAGCACGTTCTAGTTCGATAGCCTTGTTGAAAGCATCAATCCATGTAGGAGGGTGGTGCATCAGGACATGTGCTTGGATGGCTTCTTTGAGGCCACTTTTAAAACATTCCAAGTATAATTCATCTCCTAGACCATTTTTGTGGAAGGCCAATGTCTCAAAGGCTGCAATGTATTATTTTACTGTGCCTTCCTGTCAGAGCTTAGTAGGACAACCCAAAAAATTAGATTCTTTGTTAGAGCAGTTACAAAGAGATTTTGTGAACACCTGCTAGGTTATGTTCCCGAGATAGAATTTCTCATGCCAATGCCACCATTTCCATCTCTCTTCATCCAGGTAAATGGCTTCCACACATATTTTAGTTGTATCATCCCGAATATCATTCAAAATGAAATATTGTTCCATTTGTGCTACCCATACTGTCGGATTAGAGCCATCAAATTTATACATGTCCAGCTTGGGTGGCCAAGGGTGGGAATGTTGGTGATTTCCATGGAAGTGAATATGATGGCTAAATTCTCCTTCCAGGTCTTCATCACTACCATGTGCCTCCCGATCCAACCCCAACACGCTTGGTTTTAATTGGTCCATGAATTGCTGCATCTTGTCTATTAGGCTTTGGAATGTACCCAACTTATGTTTAAGGTGCTCGATCTTCTGTTGGGCCATGACTTGATCTCTGGTTTATACCATACACAGATCTTGGGAACTTGTCCTCACTTTGGAAAAATTAGGGATGCCTGAAAATTGAAGCTAACAAGTGAATGGTACCATTGCGATCAGCTCGTCGTCCTGACTCTTGTCACCTAAGTCTCTTATAAGCATCCTAGGAAAGCCCATTTTTTTTTAACTCTAAACGGAGTTTTACTCCCCACTTATCAATACTGTAGTGGCTAAATTTCAGAAAACTTGATCCTGCCCGATGTCCTGTGAGAATCGCCCCATGCTATAGGAGCCACAACCCTCACTGCACAAATGGTTAGATCTACCTGCGAAACCACTAAATGCTGAATTTGAGTTGGACTGCGGCGATGCCAGAGCCCAATTGCTAGGTACTGTGGTGGTAGAACCTCAATTGGTGGATCTGATTGTTGTTGCGACGGTCGAACCCCAACTGCTATATCTAATTTGGAAAATAAGATGATGGGCGATCTTTAGAGTGTCGAGGGAACTACAGTCTGAAAGGAGTGTTAGGTGCTACATATCGCAATATACATAAGTGTCCAACAATAGTACTCGGCCCAATCTTTCAGGGCACTAACTAAGGAGGATCAATGGTACCCTTAGCCGTATTACCTGACTACCCTATCATACATGTGAGTAATCTCCCCGAGTGTTGTTCTCAGTGTATTGTAGCAGCAAGACAACCAACGGTTTAACTAAGGCAAGGTTTCAGGTGAGCCTAGGGGGCTTCTGGTATACCCAGAGGGTACGTGGAAGGCAGTCCGTGCACGGTTCTGTATAATGAGCTACAACTCGAAGGGGTACCCATAGGGGTTACAAAAGAGTCCAATAAGGGTGACCACCTCTTGTATTTCTTGAGTGCATGCCTTCACAAATCCGCAGGTTTATGTGCTCAATGACATATCCCATGGTTTAAAGATGCCGAAACACGTCTCTAGCCTAAAAAGAAATTTTGCAAAAAATGGAGGTATCACCAGCCTTGGAAAGCACTCCGATACCACGTTTTATGCTCTTGACTTGCTAGAAGATTCCAGAATACCAAATATGTGCAAAATCCAACCCAATACATGGAAAAAATGAGAAAAAACAAGTATTTTATTATTCATAGATGAAAGCACTGTTCACTTGCCACTTCGAAGGGGCAACCTCTAGCAGAGCAGAGCTCGATTACAAAATAAGACATGAAATTCAATAATGGAGAGTCTCTATCCTTTATATAAGATTCATACATACAATACCATGGGTCATTACCATGGTTTTCTCAATACCATCTATCCAATACCATGGCCAGTTTCCAACTAACTGTGGTCCCTTTCTTAAATGCGGGTCAACCACTTACAATTATTAATACATGCATTATTGACTCTTTAACTAACTATAACTATGACTTGAAACTATTACATAAGTGAAGGGGTTAGGGTTGGACCCTAACAAAAACTCATTCACAATTAGTCATTTTGTCACAAAATATTTTTCAATAACACAACAAATACTGAAACCCTAAGTGTATCTCAAAAATCAATAGGTTCAGTGATTTAGGTGGATATTGGTGGCCACCTACCAAGTCCACTTTGACCCCCACCATTGTTTCTTTCAGCTTTTCAGTTTCCTTAATTGTAGCACATTTTACTATTTTTAGCCGTTTTTCAGGTCCTAAACTTCTGGAGCCGTTTTGAGGCCATAAACAATGTTTTTTGAGAAAACTGGGAAATATGGCTACTATTTCTCTTCCCAAAGTTGTAGCTCTCGGATAGATCTTTCTAACGAGATACTGTGCGTGTCAAATGGAGATCGTACGCCAAAGTTACAACCCTGGGAAGTTGATGTACCAAATTACCCAAATGGGGCCCACAGTTTGGCGTTTCATCTTCTAAGGTTAGGTTTTTGGATGTTTAGGGTTTTCCATTGTTTCTCAACAATAAATAGGCCTTCGAGCCTCATTGTAGCTCAGTTCAGAGGCATGTAGCTGCCACATCTCTTCTCAGAGATAAGCTACCGTTGCCCTAGCTGGTTTATTTCCATTTCTATTTGTAAGCATATTTCAGTATTTTACATTAATGAAATGAAGTATTATTTCTGCTGCATCTTTGTGTATATGGTTATCTCTATATTTTGTTGCATTCCTATTTAAATTCGGATCAATGGTATCAGAGCGGTCTGCTTTTTTTTCTCTGTTTTTCCTTGCATGTCCCCAATGAGGTCGGGATATAAGGAGTTAGGGCTTGAACTGGTCGAACCTTTGCAAGACCAACCTTGTAAATCCTGACAGCCTCCCATGGCAGATGAAAAGAAAGACGAGGGGGTAGGAGATCCTATCAAAATCTTGGTCAAAGAAGCCCTCGAGTGACAAAGGAACGCAATGATGGACAACTTTGCCCAGATCCTTCAGTGGCTACCCAGAGGTGATGCATCAACTTCCAACAGCTACTCTCGAAATGCCACACTCTTTAAGGTACAAGTTAATTTTGAAATCCTCATATTCGAGTGTTATATAGGTACAGATGCTTTCGATAAATTGTTAAATCTGCTAGAGGGTTATTTTTCTGTTCATGATTTTTCCAGTCGGGAAAAGATTATTTTTGCTCTTCTCAAAGCATCCCCCCACGTTAAGGACTGGTGGGAAACCTACTACGAGCATAAGGATGAAAGTACAGGCTCACTATTTTCGTCTAAACCCACTTGGAATTCATTCCAGGATGCCATCAAGGAGCATTACTACCCTATCGGAAGCTGTGAGGATCAATACATAAAGTGGAGCACGTTGTGGCAGGGAAGGGACAAAGACATGCCGGAGTTCACCAATATTTTCCATACCCTTCATACAAAGTTGGGTATCAAGTATTCACAGCAACATTTGGTACTCAAATACCATGGCTACGTGCACAAGTACATCTAGGAAGAAATGGAATTCCTAAACATCTCCTCGCTTGACACCGCATACCGATATGCCATCAGGGTCAAGAAAAAGTTTAAATAGAATAAGCGAGAATTTGGATCTGTGAATTCGAAGCAAGGGAAAGGTGCCCCCAAACCACAGAATAAGGGACAAAGCTAAGGCGAGGTGGCCCAAGACAATCTGCCAAAGCTGCAAAAAAGAAAAACAACTCATTAAACAACTACCAATTGCTAAATAGTGCATTCATTTCATGATAGAATTGAATTCTTTGTGCATAAAATTGTTATGGAAGTTAATATTCCCTGCATATTCACTTGAAATTTGTCAAACATGAAATGACAAAGCTACAAATAATTAATGTATATTACATATGAAATGGATGTGAAGCATAAATATTTTTGAGAACTATAATATTTTATACGAGCCTAGAACCATCTTAACCCAGGATCTATCAAGCCCCAAGAGGGATCAAATTTATGGAGGTGCATCTATATCCCTTGTCACTCCCTCTCTCTCTCCACCTCTATCTCTTTATGTCTTTTTCTTGGTTCTCTCTCCCCCTCCCTATCTCCTTTCTCTCAAGTCCTCTCTCTTTTCCTTTCTCTCCCACCTCGCTATGTCTCCCCCCAATCACTCACTCACTCTTTCTCTCTCTCTCTACCGTCCAACTTTGTCATCATATCCCTCTCTCTCGCCTTCTCTCACCTCCTCTCTCTTCTCCTTCCCTCTAACTTCCCTTATCTTCTCTCCCCTCACTCTCTCTCCGTCTCTCCCTTGTCACTCCCTCTCTCTCTACCTCTATCTCTCTATGTCTTTTTTCTTCCCTCCCTCTCTCTCCCCCTCTAACTCCATCTATCTCCCTCCCTCTCTCCTTCTCCCCCTCCCCTTCGCTCAGTCTTATCTCTCTCTCTCTCTCTGGGCCTCCAACTCTATCAATATCTCCCTCCCTCTCTCCTTCTCTCCCCCTATCTCTCTCTATACATATGATCTAGAATTTTCACTCTATGTAATCAATGATATATCTAACGTCTAATATATTTTATATTTTAGTTCTTTATTGTGAAATCAGTTATGATATTTTGGCATATGGTATTGATAGGCCATGGTATTTTCCCATGGTACTGTAGAAAAACCTATTTACAAGTTGATAATATCCATGGTAAAATGAGGGTGAATATCCACGATTAAGAATATTGTTATATTGCAAATTTATTATAAGTATTAAGTTTTTATGTGCTTATAAATTAAAATTAAATATGATTATGGAATCATTATTAGCCCCTACCAAGGAAGGACTCTAACAATAGATTTGTGTATTGATCACTATTAATTTAGCATTGACCAATGCAAATTATAATGTTTAAATTTGAGAAATAAATATTTTTTTTCATTATTATTAAAATATTATCTTTTAAACATTTGATTAGACCATACCTTTAAGGTCTTATTGTAGCTTTTGCATAATATTATGCCATGCGAATAACTGTCTTACATACTTTATGCCATAATTATGGATATGGTTTCTTAAGATTTGCACGAAAACGATCCAAAAATAAAATCCTTGAAATATCTGTCTTACATAGTTTACGCCATAATTTATTGATATGGTTTCAATATTCATGCATGATATTTAGATATTTGTTCACTGATTTTTTTCTTAAGCTTTGGAGCAAAACCATCCAAAAATAAAATCCTTGAAAATAAATTACACTCAAGTAAATATTTCCATCAATTACTTCTCACCGTAATTAAAGAAATCCTTTGAATAAAAAATGGATAAGAATAAGATGTAAATAAACATACTTATCAGGAGTTACTTCCCACCATTACTTATGATTTCTTCAGCACTTATGTAGGAGTAAAATTATCAATATGTAGACTTAGTAGTGGTACCACCAAAATTTATGCATTTATTTTGTGTGAAAAGTCATTTAGTTATCCACTTCACATCTCAATTTATTAGTTCCTTCCAAAGAAAGATTATATGATGATGCCACCATTATTTATGATTTCCTCGGCATTTATGTAAGAGTAAAATTATAAATATGTAGACTTAGTAGTGATACCACCAAAATGTATGCAATTTCTTTTGCATGAAAAAGACATTTATTTATCCACTTCACATCTCAATTTACTAGTTCCTTCCAAAGAAAGATTATATGATGATTTTTAGATTTGACCAATGTAAGTTACAATTATTTATTCAATTTTTTCCATAGCATAATTTCTAACTTGAGTTGGAGGGACTAAGTTATTGTATAAAATAAAATTACAATATAAAAATTGAATTTTATTATTTTTATTAAGTTTTAACTTTCTACTGTTAATTGTGTCAAATTTAAATGGTTGCACTCATTTACTGACACTACAACATCTTCATCATAGCTTTATATTATCCTTTCATTATTTTTAATTGAGCCAACATTATATATATACACACCACATCCCAGTGCAATTAAAGACCAGAAAACTTAGTTTTCACTTAGCTTTCATTATACATCAAATTTTGTATTGTGTTCGAGAAGATAGACATGGAAAACACATATGGTTAGATAATAATATCTCACTAAAGTCATCAAGTCCAACTAGCTATAGCTAAATTTAGCTATTTTTCATGTGTGAGTCATGTGTATGTAAGTTAAGATTAGCATAATTATTCTTAGCGATTCTGATTCTTTATAATCTTGTAATATTAAGGAATTAAGTCAAGAAAATTATAGAGCAATAACTCATATTTGAGTGTCTTATTTTGGGGTTTATTTTTTTGTCCATCTATCTTATTGGTATCATGTCAAGAGAATTAAAGGAGTAAAAAAGAAATATCCAACCACAATCTACAGAGCTGCTCACAAATAAAATTTTATATTCATTATTTTTGGTTGAAGAATCCATGACTACCCTCCACGTAGAGCTACCACAACCACCTTTGTGCTAGAGTTACACTGACAGTAAATCAATCATGCCTTCTAATCTGCACTCGAGATAGGGACCTGCATAGTAGGTAGTTGTAGTTTGTAGGCCGATTTATGGAGCTTCATTGAGCCACCCTAAGCCTCCATTTCATGTAACTTTCATGATCCCTAGATGTAATCATAAATGTTGGAAACCATATGACTACTTGTGGGGGGGCGGTGAATCAATAGTGTCTTTTTTTACATTTTTACCAGTTTTAGCATCTTTAAACAATCAACATTACATGTAACAATGATAACATGAAAAATTACAAAAAATTCATGCAAAACATCAAACAACGACAAAAAAGTATTTATGGTGGAAACCCTGAAGGGGAGAAAAGCCACCCTACTGCTCTGCTTCTTTTTTCTTAATTATTCTTAAATCTATTTTACATTCATATGCTAGCCCCAACTAGATAGGATCCAATACTCCTCTATATAAATTTTATTTTCCACTACCAACAAGGAGCCACCACTATTACAATAATTTGCTAGCCACTACTAGCTAACAAGGCACCACCTTTTGAAAGTCGCAGCCTCCATAATCACTATCGGCCATCCTTTCATGCATTTTTAGATTGGGCCCAAATTACTATATCCACATAAACCTCTCTCTCCAAACAAATCATCAATACAAGTTCATTAACAGCACTCTCTATGCCAACAATCAACAACAACGATTGACTCAACATTCACTCTAACCTAACCCAAGCATCAATATCACAACCTCTTCCCTCTGACTCAACACTTAAACATACTCTCAATAATACAATAGAAAACACTCTTACCAAACAACTCCTCAAGAATAACCCTAGAAATAAACTCACTCAGCAGTTTGTAAGCCCTAGCACCATGTCAAAATATCTCTCGCTCAACCATACATAATTCTCTCTCACAAGCAAGTGTACATGGCATAAATAATAGTACATGGAAATATAAATTCTTAGTTAGAAATATAAATTCTTTTCTTATATATAATGACTGATCACTACAACAATAAGACTCAAATTATCTATGATATATGAATGATACAAAAATATCCTACTAACCCCAAATTCATCATTCCTTGCAACACTTTAGTACATTTGTTCCAAAATTGTTTTGCTAAATTATGGCTACCATTGACCCTGCAAATCAAACTTCATACAATAAGAGGTTGATACCACTCTACTAGGGTATACATCTTCTCTGGTGCACACTCCTTCTAACTTCTAATTGCACAGCCACTCGATATGTCATCCTTTGAATACATAGAAAACCACACAGTAATTTCTATAGGTATAAGAAATGTGACATATCTTCCATGGGATCACTCTGTTCTTGACCTCTAACATGCAGTGGGATATTCTTAATATGCACAACATACTCGCAATCTAGTCAACTTCAACACTTAGTAATTAAACTATAACAACCATGCATCTTGACTGTACTTTGACTGTAATTAAAACCTCACTCAGATTTCATTCATTGCTAAGGTGACTCTCATCGATCTACTACAAGAGATAATTTTCACACCATGTAACTAGACAAAGACCCACAACCACAAACATTTAACCTTGTTGCCCAAAAATCTAAATCAACTAGATCAAACATAATTATTTCATTCCATGATCATATCAAACAATCACTCATAATTTTAATGCATTTACACCTTTATGATACCAATTCAAACTCATTACTAAACCAATTTTATTATGAACGTCGCAAATCAATTCAATTGCTTCAATCACTGGGAATTCCATGGGAAATTGGATTGGTTTGGCCTCTGTTTTTCTTTTCTTCATTTATAGGTAATGCCATGAGCAATGAAGGGAAAGTCTATGACAATGTCATTGGTATACCATGACAAGCCTACAATAGTGCCGCGTAGATACTGTGACAAGCCCATGGAAAACTCTATACAATAAGAAACCTAATAGGATCATTGCCCATATTCACTGCCAAATTCAACAACATCATCATCCCACTACAAAGGATTAGTTCAATCACTTGTAGCATCAACATCATGTGCTACAACAACAATAAAACATCTCACACACTAAACACTTGGTGTCCACATCATCAAACCATGAAAAAATCATGAGTAGACATTAATTCTAAGTTGTCATAATGCCAACAATATCCCCCTTTCCAATGATGGAAACCTTGAGAAAATATCCAGCCATCTAGTCTTTCTCTCTCCCCCTTTGACATTAATGAAAAAGGGTAACATCTTGTGAGGTAGATCAAACATGCCAACATTTTCTTGCAAAACCACTAATTAGAAACCAACTTGCGAACAACATACTTGTCCTTCTTTATCTAAAGATTTAGTAGGGAATCCAACCCAACAATAACAATTGTCCATTCTTTACAATAATGATTTTTAGCAACACCTTTGTAATACACATTAATACTTATTTTTAATACATCTTGAATCATAAGGTGAATAATTAACTGGTCCTAGTGACTAAGATGTTATTAAGAACACTAACAAAAGCCCTCATCAACAATAGTCTTCTGAACAATATGTCAAACCTTGTTAGAAAAATTACACTAACACAACAATAAGGTTGATTCAACTATACATTAGCAATAACAGTAGCTAATAGACATTCAATCTTCTGCGAAAAAAACAGGACAAGGCATAGCTTATGACAATACAATAAACTGGCAACAATTTTTTAGCAACACATCTCCTCATCAATATAGCATTATATCATCAATGAGGCTCAACGACATACAACCATAGTTCTTCTTAAGACTTCATACTACTACAACACAAACCCTAACTCTAAAGAACAAGTTAGAAAACATCATAAAATCACTCACCATCATCAACCTATATTCATATAATCAACATAAGATGCAACACAACAAAATGCTCTTGAAGGAGTAGCGAAAACTATTATGCTCTTGGCTTGCAAGAAGATTCGAGAATACCAAATATGCACAAAATGCAACCCAGAACATGGAACAAAATGAGAATAAACAACAAGTATTTTATTATTCAGAGATCAAATCAATGTTCACTTACCTCTTCGTGGGGGAAACCTCTAGCAGAGCAGAGCGTGATTACAAAATAAGACACAACATTCCACAATGGAGAGTCTTTATCCTTTATATAGGATTCATACATACAATACCATGGGTTATTACCATGGTTCTCTCAATACCATCTATCTAATACCATGGCCCATTTGCAACTAACAGTGGTCCCTTTCTTAAATGCGGGTCAACCACTTACAATTATTAATACGGGCTTTATTGACTCTGTAACTAACTATAACTATGAATCAACCCTATTACATAAATAAAGGGGTTAGAGTTTGACCCTAACATGCCCTCCCCCATAAAAGGAAGCCTTGTCCTCAAGGTTGAAGCTGCGGAAACTGTAGAAGAATAATGCCTGGTTCTCAGGTCACATCTTTAGGAGAGTTGTATTTCCACTTGACGAGGACTTCCTTGATTGTGCGACCGCAAAGATGTCATTCTCGTGTATCGAGAACCTATTCAGGTTGAACAAAGAGCGAACCTTCTTCATCCAGTTCGGGAAGACTGGTTTGAGTTCTGCAATTTTTCCCCACTACTTTCGTGAGGCATGATACATGGAAGATTGGATGGATTTTTGAAGTGGGTGGCAATGCTAGCTTGTAGGTGACTGCTCCAATACATTGTAGTATTTGATAAGGTCCATAGAATTTTGGAGCTAATTTTTAGCAGACCTTTTCTTTGAGTGATGTTTTCTTATATGGTTGAAACCATGAGAATACCTGATCCCCTTCTTGAAATGTTCGCTCTGAATGATGTTGGTATGCCTGTTTCTTCATGTGATTCTAAGCTTGATCGAGATTATCTTTGATCTGGGCAAACATGGCTGCACTGTTATGTAGGAGTTGATCCATTTCTTCCACCTTAGAGCATCCAGGGATATAAGAAGTAGGTGAAGGTGGGAGTTGACCATACACTGCTTCATATGGAGTCATCTTGGTGGTTGCATGATAGTTAGTATTACACCACCATTCAGCTAGAGGTAGCTACTGTACCCATTGATGTTGCTTTTCTAAAGTGAAGCACCTTAAGTATGTCTCCAAACATTTGTTGACTCCTTTAGTTTGACCATTTGTTTAGGGATGATAGGAAGTACTTAGTTGGAGTTGGGTGCCTTGTAGCTTGAAAAGCTTTTGCCAAAAGTTACTGGTGAAAGTAGGGTCACGATCAGATACAATGGAAGTGGGAATGCCATGTACTTTGAAGATTTGGTCCATGAAAGCTTGAGCCACCAAAGTGGGGTTAAATGTGTCGGGTAGAGCGCAAAAATGAGCATATTTAGAAAGTATGTCCACAACCACCATGATGACTGAATTGTTGCCTGACTTCAGAATACCAGTAATGAAATCCATAGAAACATCCATCCAGATTGAAGCAGGGATGGGAAATGGTTGTAAGGTGCCTCGTGACTTGACTGTTTTTCCTTTGTGGTGTTGGCAGACATCACATTCATCTACAAAAGTAAGAATGCCAGTTTTCATTCCTGTCGAAAAGAAAGAATGACAGGTATGAGCATAAGACTTCTGAAAGCTTGCCTGACCTACAGTGGGAGATGAGTGAAACTCTGCCAAAATGCGTGTTTTGATGGTGGATATCGGTCATATAACTACTCTATCCTTGTGTCATAGAATTTCATCCTTCCAAGAGTAGCCAACTAAGGAATGATGATCTGCTCTCAAGTTATTAATGAGTTGGGGGAGAGAGGGATGTGAAACAATTCCTTGTGGGCTTCTTCAATCCAATCTAGTATGGGAAGAGAGATTGATAGAAGGGTGCTCTCATCCTCAAATTGGCGTGATAAAGTATCTGTTACTACATTTTCACGCCCTTTCTTGTAAATTATCTCATAATCATATGCCAACATTTTGGCTAGCAATTTATTTTGCTAGGGCGAGGATAAATGTTGCTCCAAAAAATATTTAAGGATTTGATGGTTTTGGCAGATTTGAAAACGCTGCCCCAATAAGTATGGTCACCAGGTATCAACTGCATGTAAGATGACCATCATCTCCTTCTCATAGGTAGATTGTCCCAAATGTTTCCCACTCAGTTGTTGGTTGGTGAAAGCCAAGGGTCGACCTTCCTGTATTAAGACAACACCAATACTAGTACTTGAAGCATCACATTTAATCACAAAAGATTTGGTGAAGTCTGACAGTGCCAATACTAAAGTGGAACACATGGCTTGTTTGAGACCCATAAATGCCCATTGTGCTACATCATTCCATAGGAATGATTTTTTTCTAGAATACCAGTCAGAGGTGTAGCAATGTGGCCATAATTGCAGAAAAAGTTTCGATAGTAGACAGTGAGACCCAAGAATCCCCTCAAACTCTTGAAGGTTTTTGGTTGGGGGCAATCTTGTATTGCCTGTATCTTTTTGGGATCCACCCGGACACCTTCACGAGCCATAATGTGGCCCAAGTACTTGACTTATTCCATGCCAAAAGAGCACTAGGACAATTTGACAAATAATTTATGATTCTGGAGCAGCTGCAAGAGCAAGTCTACATGCTGAAGATGTTTTTCCCAGGTGAGACTGCAGATGAGAATGTCATCAAAGAAAATGAAGACAATTTTTTGGTGATATGGTTTTAGCAGGTGATTAATGAGCCTTTGAAAATTGGATGGGGCATTACAGAGACCAAATGGCATGACCAAGAATTCATAATGCCCTTCATGAGTGTGGAAAGTAGTCTTGGGAATGCCTACTTATTTCATGGGTATTTGGTGATAGCCAGAGCCAAGATCTAGCTTAGTAAAGGATTGAGCACCATGTAGTTCATCCAGCAGATCATCAACAACTAGGATAGGGAATTTGTCTATGACCGTGAGCTTGTTGAGGGACCTGAATTTTGTACACATGTGCCAGTCCCCATATTTCTTGAGCACCATGACAACTAGTGATGAATAAGGACTGATGCTAGGAAAAATGACACTGACTTCAAGCAGTTCTATGATGATTTTTTAAATTTCATTCTTGTGGGCGAAAGGATATCGATATGGCCACACATTCGACGGTTGTGCCCCTGGGACCAAAGTGATGCTATGATCATGTTCCCGTCTAGAGGGTGGAAGGTCCTTAGGTTTTTGAAATACATGTTGGTGTCGATTTAAGACCTGTTGCATGTCAGGATGAATATGAAGAGTAGTGGGCTTGATGGACTAGATGACATTAAACTGGGCGATAACTCCATGATGGCTCTTTTTCAATAAATTTTCCATGAGATGAGAGATGATGATAGAAGGAGCAACTGCCTGGCATCCATGGAGGATATGCATGTGGTCATTCTGCTTAAAGCTCATATATAACTCCTGGAAGTCCATGGTGATTGAGCCTAGTGTCTAAAGCCATTCAGCACCCAAGACAATGTCACAACCACCCATGTTAATTGCAGACATGTGGGTGTTTAGGTGTTAATCTCCCATCTGAAGTTTAATATTTTCACAGTGGCATTCACATTTCATTGTCCCTCCACCAACAATTTGGACCTACAAATTAGAGACTGCCTTGACAAAACAACGAACAGCTTTGATGACTCTTTGATGGACAAAGTTATGAGTGCTACCACCATCAATCAATACTACTACAAGGCGATGTTTAATAAAGCCTCTGATTTTGAGAGTTTGGGGCATAGAAATGTCCTCCAACACATGTAGCGAGCTAACTAGTTCCTCTTGGAGTTCATTGTCCTGCTGGGTTTCCTCAACTTCGTCCTCTAGTCGCTCAAGGGGTGGGGCTTCCTCAGATGAGATGTGATCAGTAACATCAATTTGAAAGAATTTGGGTTCCTTGCATTTATGCACACGAGAATATTTGTCATCGCATTAGTAGCACAATCCTTGTTTTCTTCCTTCAGCCATTTCCGCTGGACACACCTTTTGAACCTTAAGTGTTTAGGTAGGGCCCTGAGCCTGGGTGGGGCATTCCTTGGCTATGAAATTTGGATGAGGAGACTGGGAAACTAAAGCACGTTTCACTTCAATAGCCTTGCTGAAAGCATCGATCTATGTAGGAGGGTGGTGCATCTGGACATGTGCTTGGATGGCTTCTTTGAGGCCACTTGTAGAACATTCCAAGTAGAATTCATCTCCTAGATCGTTTGTGTGGAAGGCCAATGTCTCAAAGGCTGCAATGTATTCTTTTATTGTGTCTGTCCATCAGAGCTTAGTAAGAGGACCCAACAAATTAGATTCTTTGTCAAAGCGGTTATAAAGAGATTTTGTGAACACCTACTAGGTTATGTTCCCGGGATAGCATTTATGATGCCAATGCCACCATTTCCATCTGTCTTGGTCCAAGTAAAGGGCTCCCACACGTAATTTAGTTGTATCATCTCGGATATCATTCGAAATGAAATATTGTTCCATTTGTGCTACCCATACTGCCGGATTAGAGCCATAAAATTTATACATGTCTAGCTTGGGTAGCCTAGGGTGGGAATGTTGGTGATTTCCATGGAAGTGAATATGATGGGTAGATTCTCCTTCCAGGTCTTCATCACTAACATGTGCCTCCTGATGCAACCCCGACATGCTCGGTTTTAATTGGTCAATGAATTGCTGCATCTTGTCTATTAGGCTCTGTAATGTATCCAACCTGTGTTCAAGGCACTTGATCTTCTCGTTGGCCATGACTTCAGCTCTGGTTTCTACCATACACAGATCTTGGTCATCTGTCGTCACTTTGAAAAAATGTGGGACCGCCTGAAAATTGAAGCTGACAAGTGAACGGTACCACTGCGATCAGCTCATCGTCTTGATTCTTGTGGGCTAACTCTCTTATAAGCGTCCCGGGAAAGCCCATTTTTTTTTCTTACTCCAAATGCAGTTTTACTCCCCGCTTATCAATACTATAGTGGCCAAATTCTAGAAAACTTGATCCTGCTCGATGTCCTACAAGAATCGCCCCATGCTATAGGAGCCACAAGCCTCACTGCACAAATGGTCAGATCTACCTGCGAAACCCCCAATTGCTGAATGTGAGTTGGACTATGGCGGTGACAGAACCCAACAGCTAGGTACTATTGCAATAGAACCTCAACTGGTGGATCTGATTGTTGCTGTGGCGACAGAACCCCAACTCCTAGATCTGATCTAGCAAATAAGATAATGGGCGATCTTTAGAGAGTTGAGGGAACTATGGTCTCAAAGGAGTGTCAGGTGCTATAGATCGCAATATACTTAAGGGTCCAACAATAGTACTTGGCCCAATCTTTTAGGGCACTAACTAAGGAGGATCAACTGTACCCTTAGCCATACTACCATACCACTGTTATGAAGATGGGCAATCATTTTGTTAACATAGTTAGCCTTATCAAGGATAACAATGACCCCTTGTTAATCAACCCTTAGGACGACAATGTCAGGGTTTTCCCTTAAGGCTTTTAGGGAAAGACACTCATTTTTGCTAATGTTGTTCTTAGGAGGCTTAGTTTTCCTAAGCACAATAACACAACCTTGCTTAATAACCTCCTTGACATTATCGGGAAGATCTCTAATTCCAAATTCGATGTTACATATAATATCATCAATGAGAATCTTTCTAGGGGCAAGGGAAAAATTAAGTCCTTTATTGAAGAGGTGAATAAAAAAAGGATCTAACTCTAATCTAGAAAGATTGATTAAATTTTTAGATGAATTATTATATTATAGTTATAATTTTTATTATTCATTGGGTTCGGGTTTAGGGTAGTATGGCAATGCAGAAAGGAAGCAATTAGAGGAGAAACCAGAAGGGTTACTCGATGTGAAGGCGGAGTTGCGCACTTAAAGCAAAACACAGCAGATGACCGGAGCAGGTTGGGATTCGACATTGATCGAAAATCGACCGGAGCAGGCAGGGTTGGAGATGACGAAGGAGGGGGTATTGCGGGGTCACCAACCGGGGAAAGGTCAGAGAGGGGGCCCGAAATCAAGAGGGGACGGACACAAGGGTAGGATTCAACTTCGACGATGAAAGAGAAGAAGGAGAAGGATGACTTGCGCACTACATGAGACAAGAAAACACATTTGGATGATCGGAAGAAACACATCTGACGATAGTCGACTTATCAACTAGAGTGAAGCCACAATCCTTGCAGCGATCCCTGTTGGAACAGGAGGGATAGATCACAATGTTGCTATATCATGAGGGATTGATACCAAAGCTCGAACCACATACCAAAGAGATGAACTAGGATGACGCTATTTTGAAGGTAATGTGAGTTTTAGAAATGAAATATTATTCAAAATGTTAAATTATTAAAAAATAAATTAATCATAGTTTTTTTGTTCTACATTTTGGATTGTTTTTTGGCATATTATTCAATCTAATTTGTCCAAATTCTGGTAGGGATTTCTTGGAATCACAAATTTAAGTTGAAAACTCTCATCAATCCGAGTGTCATGGGGTTGTTCAAGTCGTTGAATCCATATATGCAGTGAAAAAGTCATTTTAAAAAACAAAAATAAAGATTTAGTCAAAAACTCCAAGACATAACATATTTAGACATAGCCATATATATTTACTTATATATCTGAAATTTAAAATATTTGTATTTATGTAATTTAAAATATTTAAAATTTATAAATAAAAATTAAATATTTTATATTTTGTTCTTTCCATTAAAATTTAATTTATTAATATAAATTAAAATACTAATTTTTATTATTTAAATTAAATTTTGATTACCTAAATAAATTTATAATTTTATTTTATATAAAATTTATTGAAAAAATATACTTATAAAAAAACCATAAAACTTTCCAAATAAACCACTTTAAATTAAACTAAACTTATATAGAAATGTAACCATCTTTATATTACATTCTTCATTTTATCATGCATGAACATTTTCCTTGAATATAATTTTCAATTTTTTTTGGGTCATATCTTATCTTTTGTTAACAGGAATATTGCATACTTTCATGGTTAAGTGATGCACATTTGTTTTTTATTTTTACAGTTGTATGAGCTGCCAAAAAATAATAATTTAAAGTTGAAGACTGTTTAGCTAAAATTTAGCTAAATATAACCAAACCTATAAGTCAATATATATCCAAGCGTATGTGCACAAAAATAAATATATATCCAAAGCTAATTAACCACATAATTAGATAGTGATTAAAAACACGGCCAACAATAAGATATGCAAACTATATAGTTTCGTGCGTAAACGGAAACTACATTTATGTGAATATGCCCCCAATTTCCCAACTTCCGCCCTTCCGCCCAATTTCTCAACTTCCCAGCTTCAACTCTCGGAAAAACAAAAACCTCTCGAAAACAAAATACGGCTCTTGGGCGATACCCAAAGCAAGGAAACTCCTATTTCCATCTTTATAGTAAAGTTAACGTGCTTTCACATGCGCTTTCGATAACCAAATATAATACGTGCGCGGTGATGACTAGAGAAAAAAATGACATGTTATATCGGGCGCACATGTCAAAGCACATTAACTTTACTATAAAAATGGAAATAAGAATTCCCCAAAACAACCACTCTTCCAGATTTAATGATGTGGGGTTGTAATAGTATGGAGTTGAAGGTTAATGCTAAAATGTGTTTTTTAATTAATTTTTTAAAAATAACAATTTTAAAATTAATTTGTAATATTTGAATATTCATTATTTTTAATATAAATAATTAAATTTAAAATAAATAAATTAGATTATAAAATTCCAATGCAAAAACATTTATATTGCATTACTACCACAATAGATTTAACCATGTGCCGAAGCTGTAACAATATTGTCACAGCAGTAGCATTTATCGAGGGCAGTATTTTATTGTTATATGTTTCTTTTTTGGTATATTATTTGGTTTAATTTGATAAAAATGTTGAGCAGTTGTTAAAATTATAAATGTGAGTGGTAAGCTTTCCACAATTTAATTGTTTATTAAAATTTTCAAAATATTAAATTTATATATATAATTAAAATGGATTTAAAAAAAATCATCACTAATTTTAAAAAAATTGAAAATTTGACAACTAAAAAATGAGTTGGGGAGGAAAAAAGAGAAAAGAGTAATGTAGTCTAATCGGACTTTAAAGTTACGGAATAAAGAGAAAAGAATAAGGTAGTCTAACCAGACTTCAAAATTGTCTAGAAAATGATAGAAAATTCGGTAACTTTTTTGTAAATCTAAATTACAGCTGTCAAATTTCAAAATTTTAATTGTCTTAAAATTTTATATAGCGTTAAATTTATTTCCACCATAAAAAAACATGTTCAAACATTCTTACTTAAATTACCAAATTTTAGACATTTTCGACCATCTAAACAAATTTGCTGGCTAGATTCACACCGCCGAAAAAAAATATAGGAGAGAGGAAGTCGCCTCGTTAGATTGCAGATTCAGGTCCCAAGGCTTATGCGCTGCCGTATTTTAGGGTATCAGACGGAGCCGTTCAACGTTGTAATGCCCATCTGCCGCTGTAAGCGCAGACTCGAGGTTCGGCCAGCCGTCGCGGGCCAGCTGTCAAAGTCCACCTCAGCTATGCTTCGCTATAACTAGAGCGGGACTCTTAGTTTCCCGTCCCCGCTCCCTTCTCACTCCTTCGTTGAGCTCAGCATACGCTTTTCAGTTCCTCCTGCTTTGACGAAAGGATTCCATGGCTGCCAGAGATCTGGAAGGCGATGGCAGTAAGAAAATTGCAACTGATGGCAATGTCAATGCCAATGCCCCAAAGGAAATCCGTTACATTGGCGTCAGAAAACGTAAGTGGGGCCGTTACGCGGCTGAGATACGAGATCCCCTCAGTAAATGTCGCTTTTGGCTGGGCACCTGGGACACCGCCGAAGAGGCAGCAAAAGAATATGACAGAGCCGCCAAAGTTCTGAAACCACCAAATGCCAAGATCAACTTCCCCTCTCCTGACAATCTCAGATGCAGAACGCAGAGCCGAAGCGCCGCGCAGGACAACTGGACAGCCATTCATCCAGTATCGACCTCAGCAACAACCACAAGCGTTCCGGTCTCTCCGCTTATTCCTGAGGTTTGGCATCTTAATCTTCACAACAAAATCAATAATAAGGTTGTAACCAGAAGCGTCAAGCCTGAAAACAAGAAGCCCTGGACACACCCTTTCCTGAATGTTGGGGTGGGAATGCAGAAAGTGGGCAATGAAAGTGTGAGAGCTAATAATTCTAAGGAAAACCGTCACGATAGCCCTAGTTTTTCCATGAATTTTGTCGACAGCGGTGTGGATCTTCTGCAGCAGCCACATGTGGGGGTGACTTTGTTCGGGAGGATTGTGGGGACTCAGATCAACACACATCAAGGCCATGGGTTGGTAGGAGCAGCCTCAGGGCCGAAGAATCTACTTCATGCAACCTCTTATTGTGATTTTTCTTCCACTTCCAGAGCTGTAGACACCCAGCACCTTCCTCCTGAAGTCAAGAAAGCGACTATGGGGTCCCTCGATCTGAATCTCCCAACAGAAGATGATGAAGACATGCAACTCTTTGTATCGCCTCCTGCGGTAGACACCCAGCACCTTCCTCCTGAAGTCAAGAAAACGACTATGCGGATCCTGGATCTGAATCTCCCAGCAGAAGATGATGAAGATATGCAACTCTCTGCCTGGCCTCCTGCGATTAAAGCACTGTCCCCATTGGGATTCGATTTAAATCTCCCTTACCCTGCAGAAAAATATGATTAATGTTTTTTCTGTCTCTTGGATTGGATTTTATAACAAAATCTTGTGTGAGACCCATGCAATTAGTTAATGGCAAATATTAAGCATGCAATAAGCCAATATGAATGGCTTAATGTTTTTCTTCCTATCTATCGAATATCATTTTATTATCACTTTATTCACCGACACTATGGAAAAGCCGTAAACCAATAATTTGCTTGCCTTGAGATATTCAATTGGCTTGCCTTAATATTTATGATATTCATGCATATAGTACTGAGATTTAAGGCCTTGGTTGTACTGAAATCTGACAGTGATATGAAATTCTTCATATTACCAATACAATAAACTATATTGCTACATTTTTGACAATCTACTTTGTAGTTCTGAGTTGTGGTTGTGAGTTCTTGGTCTGTGCTTTTGGCTTACATTTCACTTTTTAAACTCTGAAATTCAAACATCGCCACCAGCCTCAAGGTAATACTTACGCACAAAGTTTATCTTTATAAGTTTATATGCACATCAATTAAATTGTTTGCAATACTACGTGTTTTAAATAAGTTTGGGTCATAAGTTGGCTCCAGGGTTGTACACAAAATGTTTATGAAAATCAAATCTTTTGCAAACTTCAAAACTTTCGTGGTGGAAATTAAACAGTGGTGTAGAAAGTTGATCTGTGCATATTCATTCATTTGTTCAGCGATTACATCTAATTGCATTTATATTTACTAAGTGAAGTAGTTGCATCCATATATAAATAATATTGATTTACTAGGTTGTTCATGAAATAGTTCCAAACCACAGATTTTGTTCATGAAGGCATGGGAATTGTAGAACGTTAAATTCGATTGCGAAAACTTTACTGCATTTGTAAATCAGATACTAGTTTGAAAAAGACGCACCCAAAGAGTCATCTTGCATTACACGTCCAACAGCCAACAGGTTTACAAGTAAAAAAGGGTACTGGTTTCGAAGTTTCATTGCTCTTCCATCTGAAATGGGAAACATATAGCTTCGTTTTCACTTTAGTGTATGCTTTAGGTTTCTTCCGGGTCAAAATCAGGAATGATTTTTTTGGTAAATAGTTGATAAAAAAAACTGTAAAAAGAAAACTTTATTACTGATTAAAAAGATTTTGAATTAATGGAAAGTTAAAGGCCTAACTCTAGATAAAATAAAGTATCACTTGAAAAGAATAGTAAATATTTTCATATTAGCCTGAGATGAAGTTTGAAATTTCTGTATCTTTTTCTTTTCCCTTTAAAAAATTTTTCTAAGCTTTTTTTCCCTTTCTCTTCTTAGAGTTTGTAATTGGTATTTGATTCCCTTCTTAGAGTTTGTTAATGGTATCTGATTGAACCTTTTGACTTTTAAGTTTTAGGTTAATGAGATGTTAGTAGCCTTGGTCATTTCCAAAACTAGTTTTTGTAATAAGCTAATTGTGGTGAGCTATGATAAATTTTTATTTGCTAAATTGTTATAGCTATCTTTAATTTATATGAAACCACATTTTTATATATATTCGAATCCACATAAATAATTTTTTTAATACTTTTATCTTTATAAATTTTTATCCATATTAATGAAATTGTGGGCATACTTTGAGTTTCAAATTTGTTTGGGTCATGACCCTTAATAATGAGAAGGTAATTTAATTATGGGTATATAAAGATGTTATTTCTATATCTATTGGAATTGTTTATAATAATATTTTTTTTATTTTTCTAATTATAATTTAGTAGAGATATAATGTTTTATTGTGAAAGTAACAATGATTATCAATAAAAAAAAAATTGAATAAAGAAAAACATAACTAAATTAACAATGATTATTGTAACAGTAACTAAGGTAAGAGTAACAATGATTATTGTATAAAAATTATTTAGACTTAAAATTTTAAAACTAAGATTTTATTCAAATTTTATAGGACTCAATGACAATTAAATAATAAAATCACTAAAAAAAAATCGACTCAATAAACAACTAATAAATCTTAGAAAAAAAGAGCTCATTAAACAACTACCAATTGCTAAATAATGCACTCATTTCATGATAGAATTGAATTCTTTGTGCATTAAATTATTATGGAAGTTAATTTTCTCTGCATATTCACTTGAAATTTATCAAACGTGAAATTACAAAGCTACAAAGAATTAATGTATATTACATATGAAATGGATGTGAAACATAAACTTGTTATAGAATTGTAATATTTTATACGAGCCTAGATCCATCTTAACCCATGATCTATCAAGCCCCAAAAGGGATCAAATTTCTGGAGGTGCATCTATCCCTTGTCACTCCCTCTCTCTCTCCACCTCTATCTCTTTATGTTTTTTTCTTTGTTCTCTCTCCCCCACCCTGTCTCCTTTCTCTCAAGTCCTCTCTCTCTTTCCCTTTCTCTCCCACCTCGCTCTGTCTCCCCCCAATTACTCACTCACTCTTTCTCTCTCTCTACCATCCAACTTTGTCATCATATCCCTCTCTCTCACCTTCTCTCACCTCCTCCCTCTTCTCCTTCCCTCTTTCTTCCCTTATCTCCTCTCCCCTCACTCTCTCTCCGTCTCTCCCATGCCACTCCCTCTCTCTCTAGCTCTATCTCTCTATATTTTTTCTTCCCTCCCTCTCTCACCACCTCTAACTCCATCTATCTCCCTCCCTCTCACCTTCTCCCCCTCCCCTCGTCTCTCTCTGATGTCTCTCTCTCTCTCTCTCTTGGCCTCCAACTCTATAAGTATCTCCCTCCCTCTCTCCTTCTCCCCCCATGTCTCTCTATCCATATGATCTAGAATTTTCACTCTATGTAATCAATGATATATCTAAGGTCTAATATATTTTATATTTTAATTCTTTATTGTGAAACCAATTATGGTTTTTTGGAATGTGGTATTGATCCATGGCATTTGGCTATGTATTGTATAAAAACCTATTTACAAGTTAATAATATCCATAGTAAAATGAGGGTGAATATCCATGGTTAAGAATATTGTTATATTGTAAATTTATTGTAAGTATTAAGTTTTTATGTGCTTATTAATTAAAATTAAATATGATTATGGAATCATTATTAGTCCCTGCCAAGGAAGGACTCTAACAATTGATTTGTGTATTGATCACTATTAATTTAGCATTGACCAATGCAAATTATAATGTTTAAATTTGAAAAATAAATATTTATTTTTCATTATTATTAAAATATTATTTTTAAAACATTTGATTAGACCATACCTTGAAGGTGGTATTGTTGCCATGTGAATAACTGTCTTACATACTTTATGCCATAATTTATGGATATGGTTTCTTAAGCTTTGCAGGAAAATAATCCAAAAATAAAATCCTTGAAATATCTGTCTTACATATTTTATGCCATAATTTATGGATATGGTTGCAATATTTATGCATGATTTTTAGATATTTGTTTAGTGATTTTTTTTCTTAAGCTTTGGAGGAAAACCATCCAAAAATAAAATCCTTGAAAATACTTAAATTCTTGAAAATAACTTACACTCAAAGTAAATATTTCCATCAATTACTTCTCACCATAATTAAAGCAAACCTTTGAATAAAAGATGGATAAGAATAAGATGTAAATAAATATACTTATGAGGAGTTACTTCCCACCATTATTTATGATTTCTTCGTCACTTATGTAGGAGTAAAATTATAAATATGTAGACTTAGTAGTGGTACCACCATAATTATGCAATTTCCTTTGTTTGAAAAAGTCATTTATTTATCCACTTCACATCTCAATTTATTAGTTCTTTCCGAAGAAATATTATACGATGATCCCACCATTATTTATGATTTCTTTGGCACTTATGTAGGAGTAAAATTATAAATATGTAGACTTAGTAGTGGTACCACCAAAATGTATGCAATTTCTTTTTCCTGAAAATGTCATTTATTTATCCACTTCACATCTCAATTTATTAGTTCGTTCCAAAGAAAGATTATATGATTATTTTTAGCATTGACCAATGTAAGATACAATTATTTATTCAATTTTTTCCATAGCATAATTTCTAACTTGAGTTGGAGGGACTAAGTTATCCTATAAAACAAAATTACAATATAAAAAATGAATTTTATTTTCTTTATTAAGTTTTAACTTTCTGTTGTTAATTGAGTCAAATTTAAATGGTTGCACTCATTTATTGACACTACAACATCTCCATCATAGATTTACATTACCCTTTCATTATTTTTAATTGAGCCAGCATTATTTTTAATTGAGCCAGCATTACATCTCACTGCAATTAAAGACTAGAAAACTTAGTTTTCACTTAGCTTTCAATATGCATCAAATCTTGTATTGTGTTCGAGAAGATACGCATGGAAAACACATACGGTTAGATAATAATATCTCTTGTTAACTAAAGTCATTTAGTCCAACTAGCTATAGCTAAGTTTAGCTATTTTTCATGTGACAGTCATGTGTATGTAAGTTAAGATTAGCATAATTATTCTTAGCAATTCTGATTCTTTATAATCTTGTTATATTAAGGAATTAAATCAAGAAAATTATAGAGCAATAACTCATATTTGAGTATCTTATTTTGGGGTTTACGTTTTTTTCCATCTATCTTATTGGTATCAGATCGAGGGAATTAAAGGAGTAAAAAAAAATATCCAACCACAGTCTACAGAGCCACCCACAAAAAAAAATTTATATTCATTATTTTTGGTTGAAGAATCCATGACTACCCTTCACTTAGAGTTCCCACAACCATCTTTGTGCCAGAGTTACAATAACACTAGATAAATCATACCTTCTAATCTGCATTCGAGTTAGGGACCTCCATAGTAGGTAGTTGTAGTTTGCAGGCCGATTTGTGGAGCTTCATTGAGGCACCCTAAGCCACCATTTCATGTAACTTTCATGATCCCTAGATGGAATCATAAATGTTGGAAACCATGTCACTACTTGTGTTGTCGGGGGGGGGGGGGTGCAGTGAATTGATAGTGTCCTTTTGTACATTTTTACCAGTTTTAGCATCTTTTAACAATCAACATTACATATAACAATGATAACATGAGCAATTACAAAAAATTCATGCAAAACATCAAACAATGAGAAAAAAGTATTTATGGTGGAAACTTTGACGGGGAGAAAAGCCACCAGGTACTACTTAGCTTCTTTTTTCTTAATTATTCTTAAATCTATTTTACATTCATATGCTAGCCCCAACTAGATAGGATCCACTACTTCTATATATAAATTCTATTTTCCACTACCAACAAGGAGCCACCATTGCTACAATAATTTGCTAGCAGCTACTAGCTAACAAGGCACCAGTTTTTGAAAGTCGCAACCTCCATAATCACTATGGGCCATCCTTTATTACATTTTCATATTGGGCCTCAATTATTACATCAACATAAATCCCTCTCTCCAAACAAATCATCAATACAAGTTCATCAACAACACTCTCTATGTCAATAATGAACAACAAAAATTGTCTCAACATTCACTCTGACCTAACCCAAGCATCAATATCACGACCTCTTCCCTCTGACTCAACACTTAAACATACTCTCAACAATACAATAGACAACACTATTACCAAAAAAATCCTCAAGAATAACCCCTAGCAATAAACTCACTCAGTAGTATGTAAGCCCTAGCACCATATCAAAATGCCTCTCACTCAACCATACATAATTCTCTCTCACAAAAAAGTGTACATGGCATAAATAACAATACATGGAATATATGTGATGTCCCAAATATTAGTTAGAAACATAAATTCTTTTCCTATATATAATGGGTGATCACTACAACGATAAGAATCAAAGCATCTATGACATATGAATGATACAACAATATCCTACTAACCCCAAATTCATCATTCCTTGCAACACTTTAGTACATTTGTTCTAAAATTGTTTGCTCAATTATGGCTACCATTGACCGTGCAAGTCACACTTCATACAACAAGAGGTTGATACCACTCTACTAGGGTATACATCTTCTCAGGTGCACACTCCTTTTGACCTCTAATTGCACAGCCACTTGATATGTCATCTTTTGAATACATAGAAAACCACACACTAATTTCTATAGGTATAAGAAATGTGACATTTATTCCATGGGATCACTCTGTTCTCAACCTCTAACATGCACTAGGATATTCTTAATATGCACAACATAATTGTAATCTAGTCAACTTCAACACTTAGTAGTTAAACTATAACAACCATGCATCTTGACTATAGTTTGATTGTGATTAAAACCTCACACAGATTTCATTCATTGCTTAGGTGACTCTCATCGATCTGCTACAAGATATAATTTGCACACCATGTAACTAGATGGAGACCCACAACCACAAACATTTAATCTTGTTGCCCAAAAATCTAAATCAACTAGATCAAACATAATTATTTCATTCCATGACCAGATCAAACAATCACTCATAATTTTAATGCATTTACACATTTATGATACCAATTCAAACTCATTACCAAATCAATTTTCTTATGAACGTCACAGATCAATTTAATTGCTTCGATCGCTGGGAATTCCATGGGAAATTGGATTGGTTTGGCCACTGTTTTTATTTTCTACATTTGCAGGTAATGCCACGAGCACAAAAGGGAAAGTTTGTGACATGTCATTGGTATACCATGACAAGCCTGCAATAGTGTCGTGTGAATATTGTGACAAGAGTGTGAAAAATCTATACAATTAGAAACCTAAAAGGATCATTAGCCATATTCACTGCCAAATTCAACATCATCATCATCCCACTACAAAGGATTAGTTCAATCACTTTTAGCATCAACATCATGCTACAACAACAATAAAAGCTCTCACACACTAAACACTTGGTGTCGACATAATCAAACGATGAAAAAATCATGAGTTTGTTGGGTTGTGTTATATTCTTTCCATGTAGTTAATAGGGGGTTTGAAGGGCACCCGTAACACCACTTTATGGGGTCCGGGGCAGCGCCTCGGAAAATTTTGGTTTTGGACCATATGTTAGGTTGGGCGGACCCACCTATGGTTTTGTGCATGATTTTAGCACATGTTTTTTGGACGCGATGGTTTTCGGTCCATGGTATTGGACGCGATGGTTTTTGGTCCATGGTATTGGATGCTTCGGCATGTATAAATATGTATTGTAACATTGAAAGGAACATAATGAAAAATCAAGCTGGTTGTCACGGTTTTGGGATCCAGGGAAAAATCTCTGTGCATATGTGTTTTATGGGTTATGCTCTCGCATTGTTTATTTTCTTTGTTTAAGAATTCGTATGCAGGTAATTTCTGTACAGGGTTAAAACCTATAGAGTTGACATTAATTTTGAGTTTCCATAATGCCGACAATACCCCCCTTTGCAATGATGGAAACCTTGTGCAAATATCCATCCATCTGGTCTTTCTCTCTCGCCCTTTGACATCAATGAAAAAGGGTAACATCTTGTGAGGTAGATCAAACATGCCAACATTTTCTTGCAAAACCACTAATTAGAAACCAACTTGTCAACAACATACTTTTCCTTCTTCATCTAAATATTTAGTAGGGAATCCAACCCAACAATAATAACTATCCATTCTTTATAATAATGATTTTTAGCAACACATTGGTAATACACATTAATACTTATTTTGCATACATCTCAATCACAAGGTGAATAACTAACTGGTCCTAGTGACTAAGATGTTATTAACACCACTAACAAAAGCCCTCATCAACAATAGTATTCTAAACAATATGTCAAACCTTGGTAGAAAAATTACACTAACACAACAATAAGGTTGATTCAACTATACATTAGAAATAATAGTAGCTACCACACTCTCAATCTTTTGTGAAAAAGCATAACAAAGCATAGCTTATGACAATACAATAAACTGGCAACAATTTTTTAGCAATACATCTCATCATCGATATAGCATTATCTCATCAATGAGGCTCAACAACATACAACCATAGTTCTTATTAAGACTTCATACTCATACAAAAAAAACCCTAACTCTAAAGAACAAGTTAGAAAACATCATAAAATCACTCACCATCATCAACATATATTCATATAATCAACATAAGGGGCGACACAACAAAATTCTCTTGAAGGAGTACCGAAAAATGTTATTCTCTTTACCTGCAAGAAGATTCCAGAATACTAAATATGCGCAAAATACAACCTAGAACACGGAACAAAATGAGAAAAAACAACAAGTATTTTATTATTCAGATATGAAAGCAATGTTCACTTACCTGTTTGATGAAGCAACCTCCAGCAGAGCAGAGCTTGATTAAAAAATAATACACGACATTCCATAATGGGGAGTCTCTATCCTTTTTTTTATTATTCAGAGATGAAAGCAATGTTCACTTACCTCTTTGATGAAGCAACCTCCAGCAGAGCAGAGCTCGATTAAAAAATAAGACACTACATTCCACAATGGGGAGTCTCTATCCTTTATATAGGATTCATAGATATAATACCATGGGTCAATACCACAGTTCTCCCAATACCATCTATCTAATACCATGGCCCATTTCCAACTAACTATGGTCCCTTTCTTAAATGCGGGTCAACCACTTACAGTTATGAATATGGGATTTATTGACTCTTTAACTAACTATAAATATGACTTGATCCTATTACATAAAGAAAGGGGTTAGGGTTGGACCCTAACATGCCCTCCCCCATGAAAAGCAGCCTTGTCCTCAAGGTTGAAGCTGCGGAAACTATTGAAGAATAGTGGTAGGTTCCTAGGCCGCATCTTCTAGAGAGGTGTCTTTCCACTTGACGAGGACTTCCTTGATCGTGTGACCATGGAGATGTCATTCTCGTGTATCGAGGACCTGTTCGGGTTGGAGCCGGAGTGCACCTTCTTCATCCAATTCAGATAGACTGGTTTGAATTCTGAAATTTTTCCCCACTACTTTCTTGAGGCATGATACATGGAAGACTAGATGGATTTTTGAAGTTGGTGGTAATGCTAGCTTGTAGGCGACTGCTCCAATGTGCTGCAGTATTTGATAAGGTCTATAGAATTTTAGAGGTAATTTTTGGCAACCCTTTTCTTTGAGGGATGTTTTCTTATATGGTTGCAGCCACAGGAATACCTGATCCCCTTCTTGAAATGTGCACTCTGAATGATGTTGGTATGCCTATTGCTTCATGTGATTATGAGCTTGATGGAGATTATCTTTGAGATGGGCTAACATGGGTGCACTGTTTTGTAGGAGTTGATCCACTTCTTGAACATTAGAGCATCTAGGGATATAAAAAGTAGGTGAAGGTGGGAGTTGAGCATACACTGCTTCATATGGAGTCATCTTAGTGGCTACATGATAGTTAGTATTATACCACCATTCAGCTATAGGTAGCTACTGTACCCATTGATGTTGCTTCTCTGAAGTGAAGCACCTTAGGTATGTCTCCAAACATTTGTTGATTGCTTTAGCTTGACCATCAGTTTTGGGATGATAGGAATTACTTAGTTGGAGTTGGGTGCTTAAAAGTTCTTGCCCAAAGTTACTGGTGAAAGTAGGGTCACGATCAGATATAATGGAAGTGGGAATGCCATGTAGTTTGAAGATGTGGTCCATGAAAGCTTGAGCCACCAAAGTGGGGGTAAATGTGCGGGGTAGAGCGAAAAAATGTGCATATTTAGAAATTCTACCCACAACCACCATGATGACTAACTTGTTGCCTGACATCAGAAGACCAGTAATGAAATCCATAGAAACATCTGTCTAGATTGAAGAAGGGATGGGCAATGGTTGTAAGGTGCCTCGTGACTTGACTATTTCTCCTTTATTGTGTTGACACACATCACATTCTGCTACAAAAGTAAGAATGTCATTTTTCATGCCTATCAAAAAGAAAGAATGACGAGTGTGAGCATAAATCTTCTAAAAGCTTGCATGACCTGCAGTGGGAGATGAGTGAAACTCTTCCAAAATGCGTGTTTTGAGGGTGGATTTCGGTGATATAACTACTCTATCCTTATGTCGAAGAATTTCATCCTTCCAAGAGTATCCAATTGAGGAATGATGATATACTCTCAAGTTATTAATGAATTTGGAGAGAGAGGGATGTGAAAGCAATTCCTTGTGGGCTTCTTCAATCCAATCTAGTATGGGAAGAGATATTGATAGAAGGGTGCTCTCATCCTCAAATTGGCATCATAAAGTATCTGCTACTACATTGTCATGCCCTTTCTTGTAAATTATCTCATAATCATATGCCAGCATTGTGGCTAGCCATTTATTTTGCTGGGGCGGGGATAGACGTTGATCTAAAAAATATTTGAGGCTTTGATGGTCTGGACAGATTTGGAAACGCTACCCCAATAAGTATGGTTGCCAGGTATCGACTGTATTTAAGATGGCCATCATGTCCTTCTCATAGGCAGATTGTCCAAAATGTTTCCCACTTAGTTGTTTGTTGGTGGAAGCCAAGGGTCGACCTTCCTACTTTAAGACAACACCAATACGAGTACCTCAAGCATCACATTCAATCACAAAAGATTTGGTGAATTCTGGCAATGCCAATATCAGAGTGGAACACGTGGCCTGTTTGAGAGCCATAAAATCCTATTGTGCTGCACCAGTACATATGAATGAATTGTTTTTTAGAAGATTATTCAGGGTCTAGCAATGTGGCCATAATTGTAGACAAATTTGTGATAGTAGCTGGTGATACCCAAGAATCCCCTGAAACTCTTCAAGGTTTTTGGTTGGGGCCAATCTTGCATTGCCTATATCTTTCTGGGATCCACCCAGACACCTTCACAACCCATAATGTGGCCCAATAACTTGACTTCTTCCATGCCAAAAGAACACTTGGACAATTTGGCAAATAATTTATGATTCCGGAGTAGCTGCAAGAGAAGGTATACATGTTGAAGATGTTTTTCCTAGGTGATACTGTAGATGAGAATGTCATCAAAGAAAACAAGGTCAAATTTTCGGTGATATGGTTTCAACAGGTGATTCATGAGACTTTGAAAAGTGGATGGGGCATTATAGAGACCAAATGGCATGATGAAGAATTCATAATGGCCTTCATGAGTGTGGAAAGTAGTCTTGGAAATGTCTACTTCTTTCATGCATATTTGGTGATAGCCAGACCCAAGATCTAGCTTAGTAAATATTTGAGAACCATGTAGTTGATCCAGAAGATCATCAACAATAGGAATAGGGAATTTGTATTTGACCATGAGCTTGTTGAGGGACCTAAAGTATGGACACATGTGCCAGTCCCAATATTTCTTGAGCACCATGACCACTGGTGATGAATAAGGATTGATGTTGGGATGAATGACACCGACTTCAAGGAGTTCTTTGATGATTTTTTAAATTTCATTCTTTTGGGCAAAAGGATATCGATATGGCTGCACATTCACTGGTTGTATCCCTGGTACCAAAGTGATGCTATGTTCATGTTCCTCTCTAGAGGGTGGAAGCTCCTTAGGTTTGTAAAATACCTATTGGTGTCGCTTCAAGGCTTGTTGCATGTGAGGATGAATATGAAGAGGAGTGGGCTCAATGGCCTAGATGGCATTAAACTGGGTGATAAATCCATGATGGCCCTTTTTCAACAACTTTTCCATGCAATGAGAGCTGATGATAGAAGGATCACCTGCCTGGAGTCCACAGAGGGTATGCATTTGGTAATTCTGCCTAAAGATCATATATAACTCTTGGAAGTACATGGTGATTGGGCCTAGTGTGCGAAGCCATTCAACACCCAAGACAATGTCACAACCACCCATGTTAATTGCAAACATGTGGGTCTTTAGGTGGTAATTTGGACCTACAAATTAGAGACTTCCATGACAAAACAATGAACAGCTTCAGCGACTCACTGATGGATAAAGTTATGAGTGTTACCAATACCAATCAGTACTACTACAGGGCAATATTTAATAAAGCCTCTCATTTTGAGAGTTTGGGCTGTAAAAATGCCTGCCAATGCATGTAGCGAGATAATTGGTTCCTTTAGGAGTTCATTGTGCTACTAGGTTTACTCAACTTCATCCATTGGTCCCTCAAGAGGTGGGGCTTCCCCAGATGAGATGTGATCAGTAACATCAATTTTAAAGAATTTGGGTTCCTTGCATTTATGCCCAGGAGAGTATTTGTCATCGCAGTAGTAGCACAATCCTTGTTTTCTTCTTTCAGCCATTTCTACTAGAGACACCTTTTGAACCTCAATTGTTTGGGTAGGGCCTTGAGCCTGGGTGGGGCATCCCTTGGCTTTGAAATTTGGATGAGGAGACTAGGTAGCTAAAGCACGTTCTAGTTCGATAGCCTTCTTCAAAGCATCAATCCATGTAGGAGGGTGTTGCATCAGGACATGTACTTGGATGGCTTCTTTGAGGCCACTTTTAAAACATTCCAAGTAGAATTCATCTCCTAGACCATTTGTGTGGAAGGCCAATGTCTTAAAGGCTGCAATGTATTCTTTTACTGTGCCTTCCTGTCAGAGCTTAGTAGGACAACCCAAAAAATTAGATTCTTTGTCAGAGCGGTTACAAAGAGATTTTGTGAACACCTGCCAGGTTATGTTCCCGAGATAGAATTTCTCATGCCAATGCCACCATTTACATCTCTCTTCGTCCAGGTAAATGGCTCCCACACATATTTTAGTTGTATCATCCCGAATATCATTCAAAATGAAATATTGTTCCATTTGTGCTACCCATACTGCCAGATTAGAGCCATCAAATTTATACATGTCTAGCTTGGGTGGCCAAGGGTGGGAATGTTGGAGATTTCCATGGAAGTGAATATGATGGCTAAATTCTCCTTCCAGGTCTTCATCACTACCATGTGCCTCCTGATGCAACCTCGACACGCTCAGTTTTAATTGGTCCATGAATTGTTGCATCTTGTCTATTAGGCTTTGGAATGTACCCAACCTATGTTTAAGGTGCTCGATCTTCTGGTTGGCCATGACTTGATCTCTAGTTTCTACCATACATAGATCTTGGGCACTTGTCCTCACTTTGAAAAAATTAGGGACACCTGAAAATTGAAGCTAACAAGTGAATGGTACCATTGCGATTAGGTCGTCATCCTGACTCTTGTCGGCTAAGTTTCTTATAAGCATCCTAGGAAAGCCCAAACCTTTTTTTTAACTACGAACAAAGTTTTACTCCCCGCTTATCAATACTGTAGTGGCTAAATTTCAGAAAACTTGATCCTACCCGATGTCCTGTGAGAATCGCCCCATGCTATAGGAGCCACAACCCTCACTGTACAAATGGTTAGATATACCTGCGAAACCCCTAAATGTTGAATTTGAGTTGGACTGCGGCAATGCCAGAACCCAATTGCTAGGTACTGTGGTGATAGAACCTCAATTGGTGGATCTGATTGTTGCTGCGACGATAGAACCCCAACTGCTATATCTAATATGGAAAATAAGATAATGGGCGATCTTTAGAGGGTCGAGGGTACTACAGTCTCAAAGGAGTGTTAGGTGCTACAGATCACAATATACATAAGTGTCTAACAATAGTACTCAGCCCAATCTTTCAGGGCACTAACTAAGGAGGATCAATGGTACCCTTAGCCGTATTACCTGACTACCCTATCGTATGCATGAGTAATCTCCCCGAGTGTTGTTCTCAGTGTACTGTAGCAGTAAGACAACCAACGTTTAACTAAGGCAAGGTTTCAAGTGAGCCTAGGGGGCTTCTGGTATACCCGGAGGGTACATGGAAGGAAGCCCATGCGCGGTTCTGTATAATGAGCTACAACTCAAAGGGGTACCCACAGGGGTTACAAAAGAGTCCAATAAGGGTGACCACCTCTAGTATTTCTTGAGTGCATGCCTTCCAAAATCCACAGGTTTGTGTGCTCAATGATAGATCCCATGGTTTAAAGACGTTGAAACACGTCTCTAGCCTAAAAAGAAATTCTGCAAAAAATGGAGGTATCACCAGCCTTGGAAAGCACTCTGATACCACTTTTTATGCTCTTGACTTGCTAGAAGATTCCAAAATACCAAATATGTGCAAAATCCAACCCAATACATGGAATAAAATGAGAAGAAACAAGTATTTTATTATTCATAGATGAAAGCAATGTTCACTTGCCACTTCGAAGGGGAAACCGCTAGCAAAGCAGAGTTCGATTACAAAATAAGACATGACATTCAATAATGGAGAGTCTCTATCCTTTATATAAGATTCATACATATAATACCATGGGTCATTACCATGGTTCTCTCAATACCATCTATCCAATACCATGGCCTGTTTGCAACTAACTGTGGTCCCTTTCTTAAATGCGCGTCAACCACTTACAATTATTAATACATGCATTATTGACTCTTTAACTAACTATAACTATGACTTGAAAGTATTACATAAGTGAAGGGGTTAGGGTTGGACCCTAACAAAAACTCATTTACAATTAGTCATTTTGTCACAAAATATTTTTCAATAACGCAACAAATACTGAAACCCTAAGTGTATCTCAAAAATCAATAGGTTCAGTGATCTAGGTGGATATTGGTGGCCACCTACCAAGTCCACTTTGACCCCCACCATTGTTTCTTTCAGCTTTTCAGTTTCCTTAATTGTAGCACATTTTAATATTTTTAGCTGTTTTTCAGTTCCTAAACTTCTGGAGCCGTTTTGAGGCCATAAACAATGTTTTTTTGAGAAAAATGGGAAAATTGGCTATTATTGCTCTTCCCAAAGTTGTAGCTCTTGGATAGATCTTTCTAACGAGATACTGTGCATGTCAAATGGAGATTGTATGCCAAAGTTACAACCCCGGGAAGTTGATGTACCAATTTACCCAAATGGGGCCCACAGTTTGGCGTTTCATCTTCTAAGGTTAGGTTTTTGGATGTTTAGGGTTTTCCATTGTTTCTCAACAATAAATAGGCCTTCGAGCCTCATTGTAGCTCAGTTCAGAGACATGTAGCTGCCACATCTCTTCTCAGAGATAAGCTACCATTACCCTAGCTAGTTTATTTCCATTTCTGTTTGTAAGCATATTTTAGTATTTTACATTAATGAAATGAAGTATTATTTCTGTTGCATCTTTGTGTATATGGTTATCTCTATATTTTGTTGCGTTCCTATTTAAATTCGGATCAATGGTGTCAGAGCGGTCTGCTTTTTTTTCTCTTTTTTTCTTTGCATGTCCCCAATGAGGTCGGGATATAAGGAGTTAGGGCTTGAACTGGTCGAACCTTTGCAAGACCAGCCTCGCAAATCCTGACAGCCTCCCATGGCGAATGAAAAGAAAGACGATGGGGTAGGAGATCCTATCAAAATCTTGCTCAAAGAAGCCCTTGAGTGACAAAGGAACGCAATGATGGACAACTTTTCCCAGATCCTTTAGTGGCTACCTAGAGGTGACGCATCGACTTCCAACAGCTACTCTGGAAATGCCACACCGTTTAAGGTACAAGTTAATTGAAATCCTCATATTCGAGTGTTAGATAGGTACGGATGCTGTCGATAAATGGTTAAATATGCTAGAGGGTTATTTTTCTGTTCATGATTTTTCTAGTCGGGAAAAGATTGTTTTTTCTCTTCTCAAAGCAGCCCCCCACATTAACGACTGGTGGGAAACCTACTGCAAGCATAAGGATGAAAGTACAGGCTCACTATTTTCAGCTAAACCCACTTGGAATTCATTCCAGGATTCCATCAAGGAGCAGTACTACCCTATAGGAAGCTATGAGGATCAATACATAAAGTGGAGCACGTTGCGGCAGGGAAGGGACCAAGACATGTCGAAGTTCACCAATATTTTCCATACCCTTCGTACAAAGTTGGGTATCAAGTATTCAAGGCAACATTTGGTACTCAAATACCACAACTTCCTGCACAAGTACATCTAGGAAGAAATATAATTCCTAAACATCTCCTCGCTTGACACCGCATATCGATATGCCATCAGGGTCGAGCAAAAGTTTAAATAGCATAAGCGAGAATTTGGATCTATGAATTCAAAGCAAGGGAAAGGTGCCCCCAAACCACAGAATGAGGGATAAAGCTAAGGCGAGGCGGCCCAAGACATTCTGCCAAAGCTGCAAGAAAAGAAATGTCGCAAAGCTGAAAAGGACACGGGAAAGTGGTGTGAGTTCCATAAGAGCTCCACTCACAACACAATTGAGTGTCGGGCCAAGTAGTCACTCGTGGCTGAGCTAAAGGTTTCAAAATTAGATGTATATTTTGACTCTGAGTCAGAACCCAAAAAGGGGAATGACAAAGGGAAGCAGATTATCGACGCGGAGCCCAACGCCACTGTTGCCACCACGAAGATCCAGAAGGAGGAACCCGAAGATCCAGAGGAGGAGTGTCTCTTCCACTCCCAGATGTGGGTAAAGGGCTCCCTACTATAGTTCATTTTCAATAGCGAGAGCCAACAGAACCTCATTTCAGCAGAGGTTGTGAAGTGGCTGGGCTTACCGACCACAGCGCATCCACAACTTTTCACCATCAGGTGGCTTCACCGAGGATGAGATCTTTGCGTGAGCCAACAGTGTTGCCTTCCATACAACATCAAGCCCTTCACGGATGAGGTATTGCGTGACATTGCTCCCCTTGAAGTTTGTGATCTATTAATAGGACAACCATACTTATGGAAGCGACATGGTGTGTATGAATCAAGGCCCCGTGCTGTTATTGTTACTTTGGGAACTGAGGTGTACAGGATACCGGAGGTAGCACCGCCTACTACCATCTCTTTGATTACTGCAAAACAATGCAATAAGCTTGTTTCGAAAACCAGGAAATTTGTTTTCCCGATGATACGCCCTCAAGGAAAGAAGAAGACGGTGGCCACGACCTCCAGGCAGGGCCCCTCCGCATGACAACTACAGATGGATAAGGTTGTGGAGGAGTAAGAGGACATCTTCATCTCCCCTGCAGGGGTTCCTCTACACTGTCAGGTCAAGCACTCGATCAATCTGACCCCAAGTGCACCACTGCCCAATGGGCTAATCTATTGACACTCTGTTATAGAAAATTATGAAATCAAGAAGAAAATTCAAGAGCTGTTGTAGAAAGGTCACATCTGTCCTAGTTCATCTCTCTGTGGGAGCCCAATCGTGTTGGTACAGAAGAAGAATGGGACTTGGAGACTCTGTATTGCCTATCGGGCACTAAACAAGATCACTGTCCGTAATAGGTACCTGCTCCCACAAATTCATGACCTCTTGGATCAACTGAAGGGGGCAAAATATTTCAAAAAGATTGATTTGAAGTCAGTATATCACCAGGTAGCAATCGAACCCTCTGATGTGTGGAAGATTGCCTTCAAAATGATGGAGGGCCTGTTCGAATGGTTGGTGATGCCTTTGAGATTGACGAATGCTCCTGCAACCTTCATGAGGCTAATGGATGACATCTTGCACCCATTCTTCAACTCATTTGTAGTGGTATGCTTGGATGACACCCTGATCTTCAGCCAGAGTTGGGAAGAGCACCTCCACTACATCCAACATGTTCTCCAAACACTGCGGCAACACAAGTTATGTGCCAATTTGGAGAAATGCACTTTTGGCATGACCCAGGTTCAGTATCTGGGATACATTATTAATGAACGGGGGCTGCATGTGGATCCATCCAAGATCCAAGTCATTCGAGATTGGCCATCTCCAACCACTCTGATAGAGCTCTGCAACTTTCTAGGTCTTGCCAACTTATATCGCAAGTTCATGTTGGGATTTTCTCATATCACTTGGCCCTTGAGTCTTGTCACCAAGGGAGGAGCGAAAGCAAAATTATTTTGGTCTAAATCTCAACAGAGGGCATTCACAGAGTTGAAATATCGCCTCTACACAACACCCGTGCTCGCATTACCAGACTTGCAACAACCATTTGAGGTAAAGACAGATGCCTCTGACTATGCTATTGGGGTAGTCCTTAGTCAACACGGGCATCCAGTGGCATATCACAGTGAGACAATTTCAGACACAGTCGAGAAGTATCCCACTTATGAAAAAGAGATGTATTCCATTGTGCAGGCCTATTGACAATGGAAGCATTACATTTTGGGGAAGGAAATGGTCATCCACACAGACCACTGACCCCTGTAGTTCATAAAGGCCCAAGGGAAATTGCAAAATGATCGCCATCAGAAGTGGTCCACATACCTGCAACAGTTCCATTTGAATATCAAGTATAAGGAGGGTAGCACCAATAATGTTGTAGATTGCCTTAGCCAACCACCGATCATGGCATTAACCATTGTGCTCAACTCTTGTGGGCATGAGACTTCTGATTGGCCACTTCTCTACAAAAGCAACCCATAATTTGGCCACACATACCAGACACTCTTAGAGGGTCAACATGTTCTAGATTTTCACATCGAGGATGCCTTGTTATGCCACTTGGGTCACCTTTGTGTTCCTTCAAGCGAGCGTGCCAAGACGATTTGTGAAGCACGTTACAGTCAGGCTCTTGGAAATTTCGGGGAAACGTTGGCAGTATTGCAGAAGTATTTCTATTGTCCGAATCTTCGACATGATGGCGGGAAGTACATCAGATCATGCAATGCCTACGCCATTGCCAAACCAACCATCAAGAAGCAAGGCCTCTATACCCCACTGCCTACCCCTAGTCGACCTTAGGAATCCATCTCCATGGATTACATGTGAGGTCTTCCTTCCACTAAGCATGGAAATGACTATGTTTTGTGGTCGTCGACAGGTTCTCAAAGATGTTCATTATGACAGCCTGCAAGAAGAATATCACAGCAGAAGCCACTGCTAAACTCTTCTCTAAACGAGTGTGGGTACACTTTGGGATCCCATAGTCTACCATCTCATATCAGGATACATTTTAGTCCAGTCTCTAGTTGATGCTTGACACCAAACTCACTAAGTCCACAGCCTTCCATCGTCAAACTGATGGCCAGACAGAGGTTGTCAATAGGATGATCATACACATTTTGTGCATGTACAACTCAAAGCATCCATGCACATGGGGCAAGATCCTCCCCTATATTCAACATAGCTACAACCGGGCTCTACACAGATCAACCTACCACAACCCTTTTCAGGTGGGCTTGGGATTCCAACCACTATGTCCCATTGATGTCACCATGCCAGTTGCATCTACTCATGCAGATTCGGCTCATGTCCACTCCGAAACAGAAAAGTCAAACAACTTCATTGAGCACGTCCAACATATTCACCAGCAGGTCCATGAAATTATGGAGAAATCAAATGCCAAGTACAAGCAACAACATGATCATCATTGGGTGCCACACAAGCTTCAGGTGGGTGACAAAGTCTAGTTGCATTTGCAAAAGGAATGCCTTAACAGAGGCTATCAGAAACTCAGACCATCCGATATTTTTGGCATTATGACGCAGGTTTGGCGCAACGACACAAGTTCTATCCTTTATGGCAACTCACTCAAATGACAGATCATAGTTTAGGTTCTCAGAATGAAGGAAAAAGAGATATACATAGGTTCCCCTTGACCAAGACGCGTATAAACGCGGGTTCGCCGACCAAAAGGCACGTATGCATATACACGAAATTTCACGCAAGGAAAGGCATGTAGTCGTTGGAGAATTTGGTTTTGGTCCATGGTATTTGGACCATGGTATTTTGACCCATTGTATTAGTTCAAGGTATCTTGTCCGAAGTGTTGACCCCAGGTAATTGGTCCAAGGTATTGTTTCTAAGTGGTTTGGGACCATGGTATTGAGTAAGGCCTAAGACTATAAAAGGAGGAGGAGATCATTAGGAAAAGCCACTCAAGAATTGAATATCTAATGAAAAGAAAGATCTAGAATACTAGTCATTGGGTTATGGTGCATAGCTGGATCTGAATCAAGGAGGAACCTGAGCGCTTGAAGAAGGATAAGTTCTACTGATGAGTCAAGATCTTAAGGCTTGAAGAGAAGTATCTTTGTGTGGTTTTGATCTTTTATAATTGGCGCATGTCGTAATTTGTAAATCTAATGATCTAGGTACACCTGATGTCTGAATAGCTGTAAAGGTTAAATCATCTTTTACAGATCTGTATGCAGGTTTAGTATAGCAAAGGCGCATATACACGCTGGTTCGGAATTTAAAAACAGCGTATATGTAGGTTTTCCTTCATATAGTAGCGTATGAACACAGGTTCGACACATTGAAGTAGTGTACATCTCATAAAATATGTTTTAGCTACTTCTGTTTTCTGTTGTAGTGTTCTGGGTTCTATATTGGGTTCTAGTTACTGTTATTGTATTCTGCTTATAGCATTTAGAAAAATGATTGTTTGATTCAGTTTTGGTTGGTGCAAAGGAGATTGGTTAATGCATGTATATTTAATGTTTGATTGATGTTATTGATGGATCCAGTCTGAAAATTTATGAAACATGGTCCCTGGAAGAAAAGAGAAGGTTGTAGCCTTCAGTAGATCAACACCTACATACTAGTAACACATTAACTAGTACAAGAGCTAAGGGGGTTGTAGCTCCCTTCCCGGAAAAATTGGAGAACAAGAGAAGGTTGTAACCTTCTATAGGTAGAAGCCTATGTATTGGTATAAGGCTGCACCAATACAACATTTGTAAAAAGAAGTTTCTTATTAAAGAAAGATAGAGACGATTGCAGCAGGTGGTTTTCACCGACATTGGGTTTCCACCTTATATCTTGTGTTCATGTGTGTGATTGCCGATTCTGTTTACTACACCTGATTACTGGTTATATGGTTATGATACACTGATTAAAGATCAACTAACTAAATTATAAGTTTGCAAGGTATACACTGGTTTCTCTAAACATAGTTGTGTATACACGCAAGTTTCATTAACAGAAGTAGCATATATAAATCTGTTTATGGAAATTAAATATTGTTAAATTACTAATACTGATTCACCTCCAAGCTCTCAGTATTATTTGCAACAATTGGAATCAGAGAAGGTCCTTTAGAAGAAGCTTGATCGCTTGAAGGAAGATCTATCATTTTGGATTGCAGGTTTCTGTGGAGTGGTTTTTGAGAGATTGAATTCGGATAATCCACAGTGTTCATTTTTTTTTCTTGTCAACGTTTCGAGTCTAGAGCAAGACTCATCATCATGGGCATCTACGAAAGAGAGGGATCCATTAGAACACCAATCTTTGATGGGAGCAACTTCATCTATTGGAAGGTAAGAACCACAACCTATCTTCAATCTCTTGGAACAGATGTTTGGGAAATCGTGGAAGGAGGATATACATTTCCATCAACAATTCCTACAGATACAACATGTAAAAAGAATTATGAAACAAATGCCAAGGCTGTCAATACACTATTAGGGAGTTTGTCACAATCAGAATTTGTCAAGGTTATGCAGCTCAAAACTGCCAAAGAAATATGGGACAAGATCGTTCTAAGCTATGAAGGAGACAATCAGGTAAAATGTGCAAAACTACAATCTCTCAGAATTCAATATGAAACTCTTAAAATTCACAACGATGAAAGTATGGCTCATTACTTCCTACGTATAGATGAGATTGTTAATCTCATGAAAAAATTTGGTGAAGAGATAAAAGAAGTTACTTCAGTTGAAAATGTTTTAGGATCCTTGTCTTCTAAGTTTGAATCAAAAGTTTTTGCCATAGAATAAAAGAAAGATCTTCAGGGTATGACTATGACACAACTGCACAGAATCCTAACTGTTGTTGAAATGAGAAAATGAGATCCATCAGATATGAGAGAAGCCACATTCAAGGCTTCAGGAAGAGAAGAGCTCTATGAATTAGGACACATTTCAAAAGGAGAGGAAGAAGCAAACTTTGTCAAAAGCCTTCAACAAGGTTTTGGAAGATTTAGAGGTAAACTACCTTTCAAATGCTTTGCTTGTGGAAGAGTCGGTCATTATGTAGCCAAATGTCCTCATAGAGATAAACTTGATAAAGGTGAGGAACCGACAAAATGGAATAGAAGGCAGAATGTAAGTAAGAAGAGCTACTATACGCATGAAGATAGCGATGGTTTATCAAATAGTGATGAATATGAATATGGTAATGATTATAGACTTTTGATGGATTTTGAAGATGATGATTTCTTGGATGCTTTAGATGAAGATGGTGTCTATGAAGAAATTCTAAACTTGAAATCTGTTTAAAAGAAAAGAGTATGGTTATAGATACTCTGACATTCCAACTTTTTGAAAGGGAAAAACACAATGAAAAGTTAGAAAGTGAAATTGTGAGTCTAATAAAAGATATTGAGAAAACAAAAGCTCTCAATCTTAGATTTGCGAAAGGATCAGAAACTTTAGATGGAATTATCAAGGTGTACCGATCTCCTTTGATAAAGACAGGTCTTAGATATACTGAAGAAACATCTCAAGCATAGAAGCCATCAACCTCTAATGGCTATCTTGATGTAGCAAGGAGAAGTGAACAGGTTGACAATCGTTAGCAAAGGCATAAAGCAGATCCCCAGGTAAATTGGGTTCAATCTACCTCAAGGATGAATAGAAGCTATAACCAACCACAGGTAAATCATTCTCAATTTTCTTCAAGAATGAATGTCAATGGAAACTACAATCATTAGGTCAATAGATTCAATAATCACAGGAATTTCTTTAATGGCCAATGTTTTTCATGTTATAACTTTGGACACAAAGCTGCTCAATGTGTTTCTTACAAGACCATCATGAGTAGAGAAGCACGAAATCAAAGGAATGTGAATGTGATCATGAAAAGGACCTACAATAGCTTTTTTGCTCTTGAAAATTAAATAGAATGCTCTATCTGTAACAACTTCGGTCATGAAGATTCTGAATGTAGGAGTAAATTTTGGAAAACATCTCAGAAGGAGCAAGCTTCATTAGGTCCCAAAACATGGAGAAAGACAAATTTCCGGGTAAAAAACACTCAAACTCCACATGAACTTTGGTATGGTGAGACTCCTATTGTAAAATACTTTAAAAATTTTGGAAGCAAGTGTTACATCAAAAGGACTGATCAAAAACTTTACATGTTTGAACCTAGAGTAGATGAAGGAATTCTCCTAGGTTACTCTTCCAGAAGTAAAGGATATATGTGTTATAATGAAAGACTTGAGAAAATTGTTGAAAGTATTGATGTTGTGTTTGATGAAGTAGGCAAAAATCCAAAGCAGGTAAAAACCGAAGATAAGGAAGAAGATGAGGACTATCCTTCCACATCAAATCAGACTAATTCTGAAGAAGAAACCAATGAGGCACCAGAAGAACAGATAAGGGTAGAAGAAAAGACTCCATCCAGCTATGTTCAGAAGAATCATCAAGAGACTCAAATTTTGGGGTAGAAAGAGGTAGCTTCAAGCTATCTAACACTGCTTTCCCTGTCGAGCCACAAAATGTAAATGAATCATGCAAAGATGAATGTTGGGTCAAGGCCATGAATGAAGAAATTGAGCAGATTGAAAAGAATAATACTTGAGAATTGGTTCCAAGACCTAATGATAAGATGCCATAGGAACCAAATGGATATTCAAAAACAAGTTGAATGAAAATGGAGAAGTTATTAGAAACAAGGTTAGACTTGTTTGTAAAGGGTATGCTCAACAAGAAGGTATAGAGTTTGAAGAAACTTTTGCACCTGTTGCTAGACTTGAAGCCATAAGAATGTTCCTTTCTCTTTCTATCTTTCAAAAGTTTAAAGTATATCAAATGGATGTGAAATCTACCTTTCTTAATGGAGACCTAGAAGAAGAAGCATATATTGAGCAACTAGACGGATTCATCCTTGGAAATGATCCAAAACTTGTATGCAGACTCAGAAAGGATCTCTATGGTCTAAAACAGGCTCCAAGGGCTTGGTATTATTGTCTTGACAAATACCTTCATCAACAAGGTTTTTCAAAAGGATTAGCTGATAGCGATCTATATATAAAAATTGATAATGATAAACTGCCAATACTTGTTGTGTATGTTGATGATATCATTTTTGGTAGAAATGAAGAAGCCATGAGTCAAAAACTTTGTTTGGTAATGCAAAAAGAATTTTAAATGTCCCTACTTGGTGAGCTCACATATTTTCTTGGCTTACAAGTTCAACAAAATAAAGATGGTATTTTTCTATCACAAACCAAGTACCTCAAGCAGATCTTGAAGAAATATGGCATGGAAGATTCTAAACCAGTATGTACCCCTGTGGTAGCAGGATGCAGACTCAGCTCAAATGATGAATCAGCAGCAGTACATCATCCTAACTACAAATCCATGATTGGTAGTCTGCTTTATCTAATAGATACCCGATGAGACATCATGCATGTAGTGGGAATAATTGGAAGATTCCAAGCAAATCCAAACGAATCACACCTTCATTCAGTCAAACGGATTTTAAAATATCTTCAAGGAACACAAAACTTTGGTTTATGTTATCCTAGAGATACAAATTTTACACTTCATGCATATACAGATGCAGATTGGGTAGGAAGCATGGATGACAGAAAAAGCACTAGTGGTGGTGCATTATTGATGGGTTCCACCATTCCAAATTAGTGTCCTGGTTCAAGAAGAAATAAAGTTCAATTGCATTATCTATAGTTGAAGTAGAATATGTGGCTATTGCATCTTGTTGCACACAACTCCTTTGGATGATGCAAACATGGAAAGACATTCAGATCACATGTACTCCATTCATCTCCATTCTATGTCATAATAGAAGTGCAATAAGTATTTCAAAGAATCTAGTCATGCATTCCAAGACCAAGCACATACCTATCAAATATCATTTTCTCTATGAAAAAGTGCTTGAACAAGAGGTAAAATTGGAGTATGTTCCCTCCATAGAACAGGTTGCTGATATATTCACTAAACTATTGCCGAGAGAGACATTTGAATATCTCAGATAGAAGTTGGGAGTAGGTGATGCACCATCTTGCTGTTGAAACCTATCTGATTCAGAGAAAAGTGGTTATATGCATGTTATAGACATATTTGGGCACTGTAATCCCAAACACATATGTCCATAAAACCAAGGGCTTCCAAGTCCCTAAAAGTGTTGTTTCATACCCTAAAGGAGTAAGGTCAGCTGATTACATCATCTCCTAGAAGTTCTCCATGAAAAACTACTCAGAATTGGTCAAAACTGGACCATATAGACTGCTCAGTGCTAAGGGTGCGATGCATCTCACCAGCCACATGCAAAAAGTGCGATGCATACTGGAAATCCCTTCTGTAGGGTGCGATGAGTAAGAGAAGACAAATGGCAGAAGCAATTTGCTAGGTGGAAACCCAAAGTATCTTCTAGAAGCTGCTCATTCGACACTTGCCTCTTTGAACTCGCCCAGGGATGAGTAAGAGATCATCAAATCTCCAAGTGGAACCAAGAACTATCAGAGAGGTGACACTAATCAAAAACCCAGAAGCTGACTCACCCCCCTACAAACATCTATATATGGATCCCTTATCCTAGAGATCCAAAGACTGGAATCTCATATTTTCTAAGGAAGTGCTATTGGTTTCTCTTTGCAACATTGTAATGTTGGGTGATCTAAACTTTTCATGAGGTGAAGAGGGCTTCCATGCTGGGAGGATGGTGATGGGTCAGACCAATGGGTTGTAATCCTCTCTTCTACTACTTCTATCAATAAAACTAATTGAATTTTCCTCCATATTCTTGTATATCTTTGAATCTTATTGATATATGCATTTGTATGGTTAATATACATCTGATCCTATATTGTTTATGGTTATAGATCTCTATGCTTTGATGGTATTATGCTGCTTTGACTCTACAGGTGCTCTTTGAAGCGGGACAAGTAAGGAAGGAGTGGCAGAGTTCTATCAAATGGGAAAGGAAACAAGCAAGGAGCCAAGAAAAAGACTAAGGTTGGTACTCTCTGCTTCTTTCTCATCTATCTCTCATAAAGGAAAGCACAAGTAACTTTAATTTTTTTGTTTCTAAGATAGCCACCCATCGTAGTGGGACTAGCAGCTCTAAGTGGACACTAGTTTTCCCGATAACAAAATTGCGACTCCACTGGGGACCGAATAGTTTTATTGCTTGTTTATATTTGTTTGCTTTATAAACTATAGACGGAGCCTAAAGTTAAGCCAGCTAGCCTTCAAACAGCATTTTCTATGCAAGTGCAAAGTAGATCAACGCTGCTTTAGTCTATCTCCGGGTTTTGTTTATAAACTGAACAACTGACTTGAAAACATCCTAATTGCCCTGGTGGTTGCTCAAGTAACCTCATTAGATCAGCCCCTATACTTTATGTTTACTGCCTATCATTAGCTTAGCCCAAGTCCTTGAACTATGCTGCAAATGATGACCAAAGACCAAGTGGAAGTCTTGTCCCTGGATCATTGCACTATCTCCTTTTGACATTCTGGACGCATCGTACCTCCTATGTGTAGTAGGCGGGATGCATCCCTGTTTCCATGTGTTACAGGTGCGATGATTAAATAAGACTGTTTCTGCCTCCATATTTTGGTTTTTTCTTCATTGTCTTCAACTTTATTCAGGAGTTTTGCTATTTGTGATCAGTATACCAGTATGGAAATTCCCTTCCTTTTTATTATTCAGCCTCCATTGTACAAAGAATTGTGAATGTTTTTATGTATTTTTCACCATTTACAATTCTCTTTAGAAAATAGTAGCTTAATCGAACTGTCATCTTTCGATTGGAAAGTGTCGTTTTCAGTCAAAGAAAAGAATCCTAATCTTTTTGATGGTTGATTACACTGTTATTCTTGTATTTGATTTGAATTAATAGTATTTCAAGCATTGAAAGCAGTTTTCAAATTGAACTTGAAAGTATCACAAAGTACTCTTCCTTTCATTTTTTGAATTCGAAATCACAAAGTGTCGTCTTAGTCTTCCTTTCGTTTTTTAAATTTGAAATCACAAAGTGTCGTCTTGTCTTCCTTTCATCTTTTGAAGAGAAAATTGTTAGTACTGTCGCTTTGAGAGAAAAGATAGTTTAGATTTGTACTTAGCATTCCTTTTGTCATTCACACATTAAGAAAGCGGAAAACAAATACATGCGTGTGCATTTGCATTTAGATTTTTTGTTGATTTTGATTTAGGACAGTGCATCTAGTGTGTTCTCTCTGCTCTATGTTGAAAGAATTTCGCTTCTCTTTCCTTAGTAGCTAGGATTTTCATTGCGAAAAGATGAGTAAACTATTGTTTATCATCTTAGATTGCATATTTAGGAATTGTATATCTACATCACGCGGTGAACCTTAAAGGCAAGCTTCTTAAGAAAGATCAACTGTAAAATAAATTTAATGAACATAAAAACAGTTTGGAACCTAATGCATAACATTTAGAAGTCCAGGCTAGAGATGTATTCCGACATTGTAAAGCCTGGTAACTGTTGCTTTCATCGTAGGTTGGGTGATTCCTCCTCTTTGAGACAACAAGTGCCAGTACGGACTTGTGCTCCCACGTACTGTTGAGTATATATTGGGAGACCATAATAGGCTATATCCTTTATCCTTAGGAAGCCGTGTCTACCGCCCTATCGATCGAAATGCACTAAACACAACATTCAGGAAGATTGATTGCCGTACCGTAAAAAGTATTCTGCAGTTTTGCGATTGGTTTGGTAATCCCTCTGTATAGATTTCTAGAGTAGTCACTTGCATTCCTTTTCAGACTCCTTAAAATAAAAGGTCCATTTGAGCACTTGTCACTTCAGGCTCATTAAAAATTGAAGGCGACTAGAGTCATATTTAGCTTTTTCTCGACTCTTAAAAATTGAAAAAGCAAGTTGTGTCAAAGTGTCTAAAATTCATTTAACTCGGAATAACATTCTCCCATTTTATTTTGAGTTGATCAAGTAATCCGTAATCGTGGAATAAAGTCAATCAAAACCCTGTCATTCGTGGAGACTAATGAGTCAACCATCTTTGACTCTAAAAATGAAACCATTCCGGGCCAAGTGGACTCGTTTAAATGGGTCAAAGTCTCCTGGTTTGTTTGAAACTTGTGTTTCAACATCCTTGGAGACTCCAGTTACTCCAACTATTTCTGGTATCCCTGCCTCTATAAAAGAAGTTCCGCAGTTACAAGAGGACATTAGAACTCATCCTAGTTTAACGGTAAACACTTCTATTCCTGAATCGGCTCCAACTAGGGCTGATTCGGAAGATGTCACCCCTCCAGCATCTGTTGCTGCAGATTCTATACATTCTTCGACACCGGAAATATTTTACGGACCTGACGGTCTACCTTTTCCACTTGGATTGATTGCTATAGAAGAGATTATGGAGGATCTTCCATCGAGTACCCCATTAGATTTTGGAAGCGGGATCCACCTATATCCTTATACTTCAGAAGTTAGTCTCCCTTCATCACAAGTTCCTTTAGAATTGCTAGGAAGTCTTTTGGATAGACTCGATATGTCTAGACAACCATCGACATCTAGGACTGTGTCATCTGATACAATGGCAACATAACCTCCTGTCACCACTCCAACAATGTTCACTGGTATACCATCTATCCCAAATAGCTCTCAACTGTTAGAGGAAGTCCACCCAGGGACTGTTTTGATAGTATGGTTTGTTCCCATTTGTTCTTCCGGAATAATATCTGGAATTTCTTATGTTGATTCTCGGAAAATTGATCCTTCGCAACAGTATCAATTTGGGCAATCCTATCTCCAAAGGCCAATATTTCCTTTGAGCACTGGATTGCTGCCATATGGGGGGCAGCATGCCTCTTCATTATTCCCTCTAGGAGAGCAACTATTTGAGAGTTCACAATAGAATTCAAGTCAAGTTGTAATTACATCCAGTGGTTGGGTGCCAATACTGCCTTAACAACCAAGAGTTGTATACTCAATGCAACTAAGTCTACCTGTGTCGAATATCCCCACTACACTGGCTATTGTGACAGTGTCGCAAGTACAAGCATTGCCTGTTGTATGCCAACCTCAAGTTTCTCAGGTCGTAATACAACAGCCTCTCATCTCCACGACACAACCACAATCGTCGATTGGTGGCTCCTTAACTGGAGCGACTCAGGCTCAAATAGGTACTATAACCCCTCATCTTGGTCAAACATCTAGTATTGGGCAACAACAAATGGTTTCACAACCATGGCTGGTGCAATATCAATAACCGCAATTCTAGCAAGCTTACCGAGGACTTGAGCAACAAAGCTTTGCAGGTAATGGGCAACCGTATATTCAAAATGGTCACCATCAATCATATCAAAATGGTTATGCCCAGCAACCTTATCAAAGTTATCAGCATCAAATACATTATGCTGGTATGCAAAGACCCACAGTTCAGGCGATCCCATCTTATCCTGGGTATGTTTCACTGAACCTAAATCGACAGCTGCCCTTTGTGGAAAATTTGGAGTTACCTGATCTAAATTGGCTAAGCAACGATCCAATTTCTTATGCCCCTTGGTGGCCGGTGATCCCTCATAAACTTCCGTCAGATATTCCTAAATTTAATTGGAATTCGGGTGAAGATCCATCGAATCATGTGATGACCTTTCATTTGTGGTGTTCCTCCAACACTCTAAATGATGATTCGATTAGGCTTCGCCTTTTCCAGTGAACGTTAACTGGTCCGGTAGTGAAATGGTACATCGAATTGCCTAGAGCTTCATCCAATAACTTTAACACCCTTGCACCACCTTTTTAACCCATTTTCAGTTACCAATAAGGTATGAAATAGGAACAGAGCTTCTTACCAATTTCAAGTAGATGACAGCCACTCACATATCTAATCATATTCATGAGTGGCGACGTCGTTGTAGAATGTTAAAAACATATGTTCCTGATCAACTGCTAGTTGAATGGTTTATTAATTCATTGTTACCTTCTATTACAGAAGATGTGGCTATGGGAGGGGTCGTCACTGAAGATTAAGTTATTGCTCATGCGCAATATCTAGACTTGATGTATACTCAGTCTGGCATGCTCTATGACAAAATACCTGATGCTCCTAGACCTGAGTTTTCCATTCCTCCTCCTCCTAAATCAAACAAGGACTCTCATGCTGGCAATGGTGTGATAGGTACGACCAGCACGAAATCCACAAAGGCTACATCCAAGAAAACCTGTAAGGTTTCTAGTCAAAATGAAAATGAAGAACTTCTCACCTCGGAGGTTAATGCCATGTTGACCGACAAAGGAAAAGAATCAAAGCAACTATGGGGAAAGAAGAAAAAGAAAGTTAAAAAGAAGAAGTGCGATGATTCGTCTCCTGAAAAATCTTCTGAAAACCCATCTGGGGAAAAGAAACTTGGTCATCCATGCTTTATATGTGATGAGGATCATTGGACGAAAGACTGCCCACATAAAGCTGCGATTGAGAAATTCTTCAAGAACTCAAAAACCTCAGTGGTATTGACTGATCCATTTCCAAACCCAGGAACCAATCTGGTTGCTAGCGACAATGCTTCCCCATCCCAAGTGCTTATGTTGTCCATTTCAAAACAGCAAAATGATGCTTTGATATCGACAAGGAATAAAGATTACAGGAATCCACAGCTATCAAACAACAAGGCTACTGATCAACCTAGTAGTTCGACAACAACTTCGACCAAAGTTGTGCCACCCATCATTCCTGAGCTAACAATGAAGCTGCCAAAAGGAGTAGTACACAAATTGACATTTAATCGTTGTGCCAGAGCAGCACAAAATTATAATATAGTAGAGGACCTGGCCCAATTGCCGTCTACTATGTTGACACTTGAAGTACTACAAAATTGCCCCTCCAAAAAGCAGGCTCTATTATCAGCAATATGTGGGATTGACCCAGCAGATTCCAATCTTGTGGCCTTTAATCATAAAGGATATGAACCTCAGTTACCAGCTCAACTCACTTTCCTCATTCAAGTGAAAGCCCTCAACAAAAATGTTCATCGAACAATTATTGATGAGGGGGCATCTACATGTATTATGTCAATGAGTTGCCAGAAAATATTAGGCTCACCACCCTTGTTGTGATCGTCAACGACGTTAAAAGCATTCGATGGAAGAACACATACTCCATACGGGATTTTGGTTAACTTACAAATTGAACTGGGGGGAAAATAATAGAAATTGATGTTGAAGTTATCGATTGAAACCTCTAATTACACAATCCTACTTGGAAGGCCTTGGATTTATGCTATGGCCGCTCTTGTGCCAACATACTTCAAAAAGATTGCATTTCCTTTTCAAGGAGGAATTACAATCGTTGACCAACAAACCTTTCTTCCCAATAGTTCACAAGTTACGGGAAGCATCCCGATGATCCACGGAAGCTCTCAGTTGCTTCAAAATATCAGAGTAGGCCTGCGAAAAGACCCTACATTGATGGGTACTTTTTCCCTACCGCCTCCAAACAACCTGGCAGAAGTGGCCACAGTGGGAACCTGCAATATGGTATCTTCTATTTAGAAGATGTCCAAACATGATGTTAGCATGGATGATCACCAGGTATTACCTCCAAGCCCAATAGAAATATTGTAGCAATCAATGTTCTCGGCATGGGAGGCAAACCCAAATCAATGCTCATCAAGTATTTGGGTAGATAGGTCTAAGGAGTATGGTACCTCTTCAGATCCTTGGTCACATGTACATTCTACAGACGAAGGAATTGTTCAGTCAATGATGATAAGAGAGGCACCATGGGAAGATTACCACCATTGTTCCCATCTTCTGGATTACAACAAATATTGCTCCAACAACCTTAATCATCCTTCAGTTTATGATTTTCTATCAAATACTGTAAATACGGTGGATTCCGAGCAAAATCTGTCCAATATTGAAGAAACTATTGCCATAAATATTTCGACCAAACCAGATGTTGTAGAGAATATTCATGTCGGTAAATCTTGTTCTTCTTTAGAACTGGAAGTATATTACACTCTCTTTCGTGAGTTTAGAGATGTTTTTGCATGGTCATATGAAGAAATGCCAGGCATTGACTCGAGCATAGTTGAACACGAAATTAAGATATATCCAGATGTCAAACCAGTATGACAACGACTTCGGCAGGTGCACCCAGAGAAATCCATTGCCATCAAGGCAGAAGTTGAGAAACTTCTCCATGTTGTTTTCATTTACTTGGTTCCTCTAACTGATTGGGTATCAAACATTGTTCCTGTGATGGAAAAGAAAGGAACAATTATAATGTGCGTCGATTACAGCGATGTAAATCAAGCTTGTCCAAAGGACAACTACCCTACACCCTTGATCGACCAAATAATTGATGAATGCGCTAGTTGCAAAATCTTTTCATTTATGGATGGATTTTCTGGGTATAATCAAATAAATATCTACCCACAAGACCAGTCAAAGACTACATTTATTTGTCTGTGGGGCACATTTGCGTACCGCAAGTTACCTTTTGATTTAAAGAATGCAGGGGCAACCTTTCATAGGGCAATGACTTATGCCTTCCATGACATCATGAACATTGTTCAACCACACCTTGACGATCTTCCGGCTCATTCGTGAAAGTGGACAGATCATCCGCAGCATTTGAGAGCAATATTTCTACGTTGCCGACACTACAAGATAAGACTCAATCTGCACAAGTGTGTGTTTTGTGTCAGTTCTAGTCGTTTACTTGGCTTTCTAGTTTTGAAGGATGGGATTTGCCTCAACCTGTGTAAGGTTCAGGCAATCATCGATCTACCTCCACCTCCAAATTTTCTTTAGATTTAGAAACTCCAAGGGAAAGAAAACTTTCTGAGGTGGTTCATTCCAAATTATGCTGAAGTTGCTAAAGGTTATATGTGTCTGTTGAAAAAAGAAGTACCCTTCAACTGGGATCAGGTTGTGCAAGCTTCCTCTGATGCTCTAAAGGAATCCCTAATAAAAGCATCATTAATCTACACTCCTGATTATCAAAGAGACTTTAACCTGTATCTGGCTGCGGGAGATACGACCATCGCAATGGTTTTAATTCAAGAAGACAATGGAATCGAACATCCTATCTATTATTTAAGTCGAAACTTAAATGATACAGAAAGCAAGTACTCCTATGTTAAAAAGCTAGCTCTTGCAGCTGTTCAAGCAATACAAATATTTTGACACCATGTTCTCTTTCGAAAAACTACCATTTTGTCAGATTGCAACCCCATGACTTACATTTTGTCGCGACAGTTGCTTGCGGGCAAATATTCGAAGTGGATAGCAATTTTGCAAGATTTTGATATGGAATTCGTAAAATACAAGTCAAAGAAAGCTCTGGTTTTCACGGAGTTACTATGTGATTTCCCATCATCATCCAACAATTCAACATCCAAAGCAACAATCGTGGATTAATCTTTGTTTCTGATATCTTCAAGTGATCTGTGGTATGGAGTTATAATCATCTATCTCCAAACCCAAACATATAGGTCTAATACCTCTCACTCAGAACAATGATGTACTCAATACCAAGCAAAATACTACATGATCATTGGTGATACACTTTACTGTCGCGGTATTGATACAGTTCTGTAAAGGTGCCTCACCCATGAGGAGGTTGAAAAAGTCCTGAATGATTGTCATTTAGGCGCGTCTGGGGGGCATCAATATGATTATGCTATGGCACAAAAGATCTTATAGGCAGGCTACTTCTGGCCAACAATGTTCAAAGATTGTATAACCGCAGTTAGAAGTTGCCATGCTTGTCAAATCTTCGACCGCAAAACTAGAATACCACCTGCACCCCTGCATCTAGTAGTTGCTTTTGGACCATTTTCCAAATGGGGCATAGATTTCATGACATGTAACCCTGCCTCGGCCAGGGGGCATGGGTATATCATAGTCGTAGTTGACTATTTTACAAAATGGGCCGAGGCAATGCCTACATTAAACAACAGTGGTGAAATGACCACTCTTTTATTTTTCAATCATGTACTCTCTAGATTCATTGTTCCACAAGCCATAGTCACAGATCATGGATCGCATTTCAGCAATCACATGATGGTTGAATTGGCTGCCAAATTAGGACTATCCCATGATAGCTCTACTCCATATTATCTGCAAGATAACAGGCAAGTTGAGGCGATCAACAAAGTCCTTAAGCGCATGCTGCAAAGGATGATTGGAGTCCATAAAAGGAGTTGGCACCTAATCTTGTACTCAGCGTTGTGGGCATACTAGACATCGGTGAGAAACGCGACTCGGTTTACACCCTTTCAACTGGTGTATGGCCTAGAAGCGATCTTACCAGTTCAGTGCAAAATTTTGTCTCTTAAGCTCGCAGTTGACCTCCTCCCTAGAACTTCAGAGGAAGAGGCTCGTTTCTTAGAATTAATCCAACTGGATGAAACCTGTCATGACACTGCCTTGGCTAATGAAGCACATAAGAAATGAGTTAAAGCACAATTTGACAAGAATGTCAAACCCCGCGTTTTCTCAGAAGGTGACCTGGTCTTGCTTTACGATCAGGAATCCGATAAATTGGGAGTAGGTAAGTTCCAGTATTTGTGGATGGGTCCCTATATTTTTAAGCGTGTATTAGCAAAATGAGCCTACGAGCTAGAAGATTACAATGGGATTCCATCATCGCAACCCCGAAACGGGTTGTACCTTAAGCATTACTATGCTTGACTCAACGTAGTAACCTCTTCATATGCTTTTGTTACATTTTTTTTTCATTAAGAGTGATCATTTTGGTTAGGTAATCCACTTTTGCATTTTTTTGCAGATGTCAAACCTATTGGAATCATTTGTTGGATATGCTGATGGAGCAAGTTGTAGTATGCCGAACCTATCTTCTACAACTTCGGCCATCTTTGATCCAAGTGACGAGTTAGTGAGTTTCAGAGGGGTATGTATTGGTCGATCGAAGACCAACATCGCTAAATACAATGCATTGATAGAGCTCCTCTCTGATTGCATCATGCATGGCATACGCCGACTTGTCATCAGGCTAGACTCACAACTCGTCATTCTACAACTTACCGACATCTATTCCATTTGGAATCCAGCTATCTATCGTATGTACCTAAGGGTCAAGATTTTGGAAAGGCAGTTTGATTCTATTCAATATCAACATATTTCCAAAAACTTAAACACATTAACTGATTCATTAGAAAATTGTGTTAGATAGACATTTGCAACATTTGTAAAAGAAAAGTATTTCATCAATATTTGCATTAGGATCATATAACTTAACCAAAATAAAGCTCCAAAAATCAAAAATATATATAACTATTTATAGTTTGTATATAGGAACTGTTGGACAAGTGAAGGGCCGCGCTACAACCAATCTAGCAAAGGTGAATAAAATAGTCCTCAAGGACCAGTCAGTGACATCTCGGATACTAATCTTGCCATCCATGCTCAGCTGAGATCCTTCTCTACAGTATTGGTGAATACAATCCCTCATGGATTCGCCCCCACTGGCGGAACCTGATAGTAAGAGAGGGGCACCATGCCTCAATAAACCGTCAAGAAGTAGATGTCCTCAATAGTCAAGCGGATGGATTTTCCTCTAAAATGGAACACTTGGTTGGTAGGATCCCATGCATCGAGGAAATATTGCAACAAGTTGATTTGTTGCCTCATGCTAGATATGGGGAAGAACTTGAGCAAGCCACAGTTCCGCAATGCAGTTATCGTACCCAGATCATGTAAGACAACCATGTCCTCTTCTTCATGCTCGTGTTCATGCCATGTAAGAACCATTTTTCTCCGATGAATCTCTGAAAAACAAATAACAGAAGAATTAGGATCCTGATTTGGCAAAAAATAGGCAAAATTTCCATGAAAAATAAGTGCAAAAGTTTTCCTCCTTGCGCCCATCGCACCCTAGCTATGTATTGGGTGGGATGCATACTGATTGGCTAGTGGCTAGCCTAGTATGCATCACACCTTTCGATGTAGACTTGGTGCGATGGGGGCTGAATGAATTGTTCAAACCCCAGAGTCTTAGGAAAGCAGGAAAACATGCTCAGAATTCAAAAATGAAAGAATGCAATCGAAGAGCTCAGCTTTAGCTCCTACCTAGTCCAGACAATGCCGAAAATCATCCACATAATCTCCCAGAATCAGCTGATGAAAATCAAGGGGGAAAACACCTCCAAAGCTCCAGCAATCCCAAATCCAAATGAAATGGTAAAATGAGGGGTAAATAACTACTTTTAAGTTACTTTTCAAGTAATTCAAGTAGGGTATTAGTTTTTTAACTCATTTTTCAAGCATGTATTCTCATTTCTAATCAGTTTGATGGAGCAATTGAACAGGTAGTACGACTGTCAAAAGAACATAGTGTTAACGGTGAATTGAATATCAATGACCATTACCACGAGCAGTTTTATGCAAAGTTCAAGCTTGTTAAATAATAAACCTAGCAATGAGCATATGTTCCACCAGAGTTTAATCTCATTAAAAAATGAACCCACCTTTGGTAAATAACCATTGCGATCGCATTATTATCAGCTTTTGAGCCTTGGTCGTGTTCTTACCATCACCTCCACTCTTTTTTAGCCGATCATACGCCTCCATTTGACTGTTTACCCCTTTTAAGGAATAGCTGCAATGATTGATCCTATTAGCCACCTTCTTTACACTGTCGTGATTGAAAAAGTTCCAAACCTTACTTGGAACCAGCTGTTATCCAAAAACATCACTCGTTCCTCAAAAAACGAGTCTCCTTTAAGCTCTTTTCATCTGACTCGTAAAATATGAAAATATTGACGAGAAATTGGCCTCTCCAGCTTGTTAAAGCGATTGGAAGTGCCATCCCTCCTCTAGATTTTAATCTTTTTGGACCTAAGGGATTATTATACAAAATGATCGAGCATTTATCTCGTTTGGATCGTTAAAACTATCGAAAAGTCATCCCCTTTGCATTGTTTTATACTTTTTCGGACTTAAGGGATTATACTACGAAAAAGGAACATTAGTGTTTCCTTTATGTCTCTTTTCAGACTCTTTAAATTTAAAAGAACCAAGTTATCCTTGTCATTAAACTCATTAAAACAATGGCGACAAACTTGTCCATGCAGACAAGAGCGAGTCTCATTGCCGCTAGGCTCGTTAAAACATAGCGACGGGTTTGCCCGAAGGGAAAATTATAGAACAAGCATATGTTATCCTCCTCAAGCTTGAAAAAAAAAAATAGGTAGTAGTCAAAAATGACTGGGAAAAATTGGGAAGAAAACTTGAAGAAACTTTATTGGTAGTAGGTTGCTCTTGAACATGACACTTTCACTCCATCACCATGATTGAGTCGGGTTGGGTTATTCCATTCACCGGTCATATCACCATTGGTCCACCGTACCATCCACTTTTGGGGTTATTGCTACCAATCCATTTCAGTGTCGCCGATATGTTCAATAGAAGTCGCTTAGAGAATTCAACAACCCAGCTTGTGTCTCATCCATTGCAATACCTTCACGCTTCATTCTTTCATGACCGCCACCTTGAACCTTGTATCATCATATTTTTTTCACCTCCACAAAATCATTTGCTCTGTTTCGTGTTGTAGATGTGGAATTCATTAAGGCCCTCCTACGATGGGACACTTCTTGTCGACATCAACTCATTATCCAAGAAGTCGACTTAGGAACAACCCTTTCAGTACTTTGAAGCTTGCATGCATCAATGGCAAGTTTCTCACTTCCAGTGACAGGTTTACATCAATGGCCTTCGACCGAAAGATTTTGCGTGGTGTTTGAAATCGACTCATGTATTCACACCACGTGAATTGTATTGCAATACCTTGAGGGTCATCATCATCATTTATGATTCCTCTCATGCCTGTTAACAGCTTACATCATTGGCTAGTAATCAGGTGATGTCTTTCCATGTTCGACATCAAAACATCTTATCACATGGACCGACTTGTACTTCGGGTGAAGTTTGAATGAGTTTTGAAGACCCCGTATCTAGTTTCATCCATCCGGGCTGCGATATATTCAGGAAAATAAAGACATCAAATGTACATCATTGCTGCACAGATAATCATCCAAGCCAAAGGATGATGGCTCTACCAGAATCATTAGTCTGCCACACAGACAGTTGTTTGTCTTATGTACATGAAAATGAATTTATAAAGTTGAGCATGGGAATGCCCACCTCAACTAGATCATGAAAATATTATTAAGATAATGTATTGTATTGTATCTTATTACAGGTCACCTTCCAGTTCAAAAAACCTTGGATCCTCATGATAAAGCATTTCACCCGACATCAAAAAGATTTACGACCTCATGCTTTAGGGGGCAACTATTATAGACATATTTGGGCACTACAACCCCAAACACATATGTCCATAAAAAAAAGGGCTTCCAAGTCCCTAAAAGTGTTGTTTCATACCCTAAAGGAGTAAGGTCAGCTGATTACATCATCTCTCGGAAGTTTTCCATGAAAAACTACTTAGAACTAGTCAAAACTGGACCATACAGACTACTCAGTGCTAAGGGTGCGATGCATCTAACTTACCACATGAAAAAAGTGCGATGCATACTGGAAATCCCTTTTGTAGGGTGCGATGAGCGAGAGAAGACAAATGGCAGAAGCAGTTTGCTAGGTGGAAACCCAAAGAATCTTCTAGAAGCTCCTCATTCGACACTTGCCTCTTTGAATTCGCCAGGTATGAGTAAGAGATCATGAAATCTCCAAGTGGAACCAAGAACTATCAGAGAGATGACACTAATCAAAATCCCAGAAGCTGACTCACCCACCTGAAAACATCTATATATAGATCCCTCATCCTAGAGATCCAAAGGCTGGAATCTTGTATTTTGTAAGGAAGTGCTACTGGTTTCTCTGTGCAACATTGTATTGTTGGGTGATCTAAGCTTTTCATGAGGTGAACAGGGCTTTCATGCTGGGAGGATGGCACTGGGTCAGACCAATGGGTTGTAATACTCTCTTCTACTACTTCTATCAATAGAACTATTTGAGTTTTCTTCCATATTCTTGTATATCTCTGAATCTTATTGATATATGCATTTGTATGGTTAATATACATCTGATCCTATATTGTTTGTGGTTATGGATCTCTATGCTTTGATGGTATTACGCTGATTTTATTCTACAAGTGCTCTTTAAAGTGGGACAATTAAGGAAGAAGTGGCGGAGTTCTATCAAAGGGGAAAGGAAACAAGCAAGGAGCCAAGCGAAAGATTGAGGTTGGTACTCTCTGCTTCTTTCTCATCTATCTCTCATAAAGGAAAACACAAGTAACTTTAATCTATTTGTTTCTAAGATAGCTATCCCTCTTAGTGGAACTAGCAACTCTGAGTGGACACTAGTTTTCCTGATAACAACACGAGTTTCATGAAGCATATCTATGTACATACACCAGTTTCTGTGGATACAGTCGCATATATGTTGGTTTGAAGAAAAACAATGGGCTAGACTCAGGAGGAAAAGAGTCTGATATGGGTTTGACAGTGATCATCTGTCACAAGTTAAGGGGGAGCATATACTTCTAATAACGCATTGTTGGCATTATCTTGGTACAATTTCATAGTTGTTTCTGATTCAGGTGGAATAGGTGTAGAGGGAGATCATGGTTTCTATTCAGCATGGTGATTGACAGATACTGCTGATGATAGTTGTTGATGACTATCATAGTCTTGTTTTAGATATTTTTTCTCTATGTCATGTATATATTTAATTATCAAGGTCATGTAATGACTTATTTTTCCCCACTATGCCTCGGATGGATGATGTAATGTTCTTTTTTGATCATGTATAAACTTTTGGTGTATCCCCACTTAGTTGGGTGTGTTAGTGTCAGTCTTTCCAGCCTTCCTCCAGTGATCAAATATGCTCTTACAAAGTGGTCTCAGAGTGTCAAGGTCAAATTTTGTCATTTCAAAGAGTTTTCAAGCAAAATTTGGTCACTAGGCATTAGGTCTAGGGTTTGCTTTCACTCCTTCTAAAGTTGTCCAAATGTCAGTCCATGTCATCATTCAGCTGAGTATATCATCATTCATAGGGTTGTCATTATCATCTCAGTGTCTAATGAGTCATTGTACACCTTGTTCATGCTTCAGTTGCGCCTAGGTAAGGTCATTTCCCTCTCCTAGGGTTTTGAAGGCAATTTCTCTTGGACGGTCAAATCATCGGCAAAACTTGTATCCAGATGTTCATACACCTTCCCCTATCCTTCATGTACCTTATAAAATGTTTCCCATCACTGAGATCCCCCAAAATCCTCATTTTTGCACAAACCCTAGTTTCTAGCTACAACCTGGCAATTTTCTAGGTTGGGCCTGTGTTTTGCCCTTTTGGACCCCTTCCCCTCACTCAATCTCTGAGATTCCACTTTCCCCTACTTCCTAACATCCCTCCCCACTCCCACAAATCTCCCCAAGAATTAAGAAGCCCCCTATCCCCTTCATTTCGCTCCATTTCGACAAAATTCCTTGTTTCACACATCGGGACAAGTCGCACTCAAATGATGTTCCAGAGCAATAAAATATGAATTTTGGAAAACTGAGAGCGGTTTTTGTCCATAACATGCCAAAGAAGAAACACCTCCTTCACTTTTTGCACAGGTGTCATGGTTTTAGAGAAATGTCAAAGTTGCAATCGCTAGATCCAAGGTGGTTGGTCAAAGCACAAAAACGGAGAAAAAGACCTGATCCCCTCCACATCTTGGCCGAGGCTTCCTTGAAGGAGCATGGCACTAAATAGCTCAGCCCCAGCACAAATTCCAAGAAATTTTGAGCATTTTGGGTGATTTTTGGTTTTTAAGGAAAAAAACAGGTTTTTCCGCTTGACGGGTCTCACCCCCCGCGCGACCCTTTCACTTGGCAACTCTATTTTGCAAAAAATCAGCATTTCCAGATTTTTCATGAAAAGTTACACATGCTCACCCATTTCCAAGAGATTTTATGAAGTTTTGGGCCTCCTGAAAGTCAAAAAACAAGCAAAAAATGACTTTCTGCCACATTTTTGACACACAGAAAGCAGTCTTGGGAGACTGCAATTTTGGAGGGGCAAATGACAACCAAATTCAGAAATTCCAGTTGGGTTGGAAAGTAGACTCACCGACCTTTCCAACAGGCCTACTCTTGCCTCATTTGGACAACTAGAAGTGCCCCAAAAGTTCCCTCAAAGGCGCGCGACCCGTCAAGCAGAGGCGCGCGACCTATCAGGCAATTTTCTCAAAATTTTACTATACAGCTCAGAAAAATGCAAATTTGACCATGTTTGACTTTTTGGAGTGGATTGTTATCCTCCTTGATGTAAATAATGTAATTTTTTGATACTTTTACACTTATGTATCTCTTCTAGAAGATTCATTCATGAAATAGGTGAAAATTAAATGAATGAATTGGTTTCCTAGCTTATAGAGGCAAGTTGTTTTGACTGCCTAGTTTTCAGTGCTTAGTTTAGAAGTGGTTGAAAAAGCTCCTAGGATAGTGAGCTCGACCCCTAGAGGCAGGGAAAGATTTTAGATGATCTATATTATGTACTCTCTTGCTCATTTTCATGGTTGGACTCTTGAGGGAGAAGCTCTTATTGTATTATTCACTGTATCTTTGCAATTTTTGGCAAAGGAAGACCAGGGTTTTGCAGTCCTTTTTGGGATTCTTGTGGTCACATGTATTGATGGTGTGTTTCTCTTTGTACTTGTAAGTGTGTTATGTGAATCATCTCCTTACTTTTCCTTCTGCAAATTAGGCAAATGAAGTGTTAAAGTAGAATTCATGACTGTCATGCTCTGCTTTTAAGTTTGCTTGATATCAATGTTTTCAACTGTTTAAGGGGAATTCAAGGTTATTACTTGCTCTCCTTAACTCCTCACCAGTCATTCTCATCCATCCATCTCTATTAAAGGCATCAATATTGTTTCCTACCTCGCCCCAAAGAACTCCCTGCGAAAACTGTGTCCAATCCCCGCACCCGAAATTGCCATTCCCCAATTTTCCACCAAAAACCCTAAAAATCCCAAATCAACCCTTTGATTAGTTTACTAGCCTAAAATCAGTGTTACCCTATTGGTTATCTCGCCCATTGAAGATCTTTATCGAGATAGACCGGAGAGAGCCCTCTTCTGCCCCGTAGGGCTAGCTACGAGGCTAAGTGGTTTGATGTTGCCTTGAGGTTTACCTTTCTCAGCCTGAGGTGAAATTTCAAGCGCTAACATATTGGCGACCATGCTCGGGAGAACAAACTTGTCTGTTGATTGATGTGTTTGCTTCATAAGTCTTAGACAGAGCCTGAAGTTACGCCAGGTAGCCTTCGAAACGCTTTTGCTTTGCATAAGCGGAAGTAGATAAACGCTGCTTCAGTCAATCTCCGTGAGCTTGTGAATACAGCACTTCAATTGCATTTTACCCCAGTACATGTATCAAGTTCAGATCTGATTGTTGATGGTGGACAAATGATCAGACACTGACAAGGCTGAAATCATTCACTGGCGACTCTAAATCATTTTCGAGATCAGATCCAAAGACTCCACTGGAGGATGATCCCGACCAGCAGAAACATGAAAGGAGAATATGGACAGACCAGGTATTCAAGTTGGAATTTCATCCAAGACATTTTTTTCTTTGTCATAAATTATTTCTTCTCTTTTCCCAAGAATGTCAAGAAGGCTTTGCAAAGTATACTATATTTGAGAAGAGATACTCGGCCTGCAGTTGATTCTCTCCCTTTGAAGATTGTGAATACCAAAGATTTGCATACCTTTGAGCTTGATCAAGACCTTTCTTCTAAATTTTGTGATGACCATCTTCAAATTGATGAATCTCAAGAGACCAAGACCGATTCTATACCTGTTGTACATACCCCTACACCTTGTAAAATTCTAGATCGATATAAACCTCTTGTTTTACCTTCTGTTCTCCATCCTTTCCCCAAAAACTATGATCTATACTTGCCGAGGTTTGACGGTGAATGTAAGAATGTCAATGCCGAGCAACATGTGTAGAATTTTGAGACTTTTCTAGATCTTTTTGAAGTTGATGATGAAGATGTTAGTATTAGGATTTTTGCTCTTTCTTTGCAAGCCAAAGTGAAGAGTTGGTTCAAAACCCTGCCTGATGCGAGCATCTCAGATTTCCAGCAGTTCGTCAAAGTTTTTCTCGATAGGTGGATGATCGGACAGAACCTTCTCTTGATTGTAGAAGAGTATAACCAGCTGAAAAGATTGCCAGGGGAGACAGTACAACAGTTTTCAGCCAGATTTAACCAAGTTTATTATTCGATGCCAGTTGATATTAGACCTTCTCCTAGATCTGCTCTCTTGCACTATCCGGGTGCCTTCGATCCAGAGATGGAGTTTCAGCTGAGAGAAAGGGATATTGCAACACTTCACGAGATGCAAAACAGTGCAGTAAATGTAGAAGCTCATCTGCTGATCCGAAGGGCAAGGTTGAAGGAAGAAGAGATGAAAAACATAGATCCAGCTGAATCAACATCTCTAGAGGTGAAGCTTGACATTTTGGTAAGTGCAGTGGAAAAGATGATGGACAAGATCAACGCAAGGAATGATTATGATGTTCAAGTCCATGGCGCGCTGATTGAAGAAGAACAAGTTGCTGATCCAAAACATTTTGTTTCTTATCCCAATTGTTATAGATCTGATGATGATTGTTTTGTAGATCACCTTGGCGAAGAAAGAACTGTTGATATGACCTGCATGCTTGATGATATGTTTTATACCGATGATTTGCCTCGGTTTGATCAATATGATGATGATTATGTTCTCCAAACAGAAGCTAATCTTGCAGACAAATCAGCAGCTAGTTTGTGGGAGGAGGAAGTTCATTTTCAGCAGCTTGAATACAATGTTCAGCCATCACATATCATCTATGACATTGTCGAGGAAAGTGCATCAAAGTTTGAAGTAAGTGCAGGATCTTTTCCTTTTTGTTTTGATTCGTTTCAGTTCATCAGAGATAACTACCATGCAATCAGAAATCAAATGTCAACAAGTCTTGATTTGAATCATATAAAGAGAAATGAGAACCTTGTTCAAGACTTCTCATATTCAGATTTGCAACCCCCGAAAGCCATTGATTATCAAATTGCAGATGAAGACTTGGAAGTGCACACGCATGATTTAATGATTCAAGGTGACTCCGTACCATTCTATTTTGAATCATTTCACTTTTTGAAGGGTAGATTGCATAGTAAACCTTCAAATGAACAGCCCATCACAAATCAGCAATCTCTTAGTGTTAATGTTGAGGATGAGACAGATAACAAAATTCTTGAGCAGCCTGTAGCATCAGATTTGCAGCCACCAAATTAAATTGAAGGGCAGATTACAGATGAAGTTGTGGAAGACGAAATACATGATTTGATGATACAGGAAGATTCTATACCCTTTTGTTTCGAAGCATTTCAGTTTATAAGGAAGAATCTTTGTAAAATCTCTCAAGAAAAAGATGAACAGCTAGAAGGATGTCATGCATTTTCAATGGATACATTACAACAGTCTTTTCAAGTTTTTCGTGATCCAATAGCTGATTTTTTGGATGAGGTTTGCAGTCAAAGTCTTTCTCCATTGACTACATGTGAGCTTGAAACGTGTATTGATACAAATTTGATCCGGCAGCCGGTTTCTTTCTCATTTTCAGCAGAGGTCTCGTCACAAGGCTCAGATCAAAGTTTGCATTCATGGTATGAGGAGAAGAGAAATCCATTGGATGAGTTAAGTTCCAGTGTGCTTGAATTTCATGATCCTTATGCAATGTTTTTGGAGGTGGATAGTGAATCCATATCATTCAACGGATCTGTTTCTAAGTTGTCATGGGAGTTGCCTTTCAGTAGTTCTCTCTTGTTATTCATAAGCGAGAACTTGTGGAGAATTCAACCAGCAGACGAGATACTTACTTGGTTGCATTGGTTGTTTCATTTCACTTGATCAGGTGATGAATGAAACTGTTAGAGTAGGTTTTGATGAATAAGCTCCACTTTGAGCATCATTTCTAGTTTGTCGTTTGTGTTTAAGTATTGAGTCAGTTTTTAGTTGAGTGAGAGTCAATTTGTGTTGTCAAGTCATGCATTTCAGCTTGAGTTTTAGACTCCATTGCCCAATGAATGAAGGCATTGTCTAGCTCTTACAGAGATCTGCGGTTCTTGGCACCTCCAAGGAGCTACCATCCCCATTGGAGCCAATGTTAGTGTCAGTCTTTCTAGCCTTCCTCCAGTGATCAAATATGCTCTTACAAAGTGGTCTCAGAGTGTCAAGGTCAAATTTTGTCATTTCAAAGAGTTTTCAAGCAAAATTTGGTCACTAGGCATTAGGTCTAGGGTTTGCTTTCACTCCTTCTAAAGTTGTCCAAATGTCAGTCCATGTCATCATTTAGCTGAGTCTATCATCATTCATAGGGTTTTCATTATCATCTCAGTGTCTAATGAGTCATTGTACACCTTGTTCATGCTTCAGTTGCGCCTAGGTAAGGTCATTTCCCTCTCCTAGGGTTTTGAAGGCAATTTCTCTTGGACAGTCAAATCATCGGAAAAACTTGTATCCAGATGTTCATACACCTTCCCCTATCCTTCATGTAACTTATAAAATGTTTCCCATCACTGAGATCCCCCAAAATCCTCATTTTTGCACAAACCCTAGTTTCTAGCTACAACCTGGCAATTTTCTAGGTTGGGCCCGTGTTTTGCCCTTTTGGACCCCTTCCCCTCACTCAATCTCTGAGATTCCACTTTCCCCTACTTCCTAACATCCCTCCCCACTCCCACAAATTTCCCCAAGAATTAACATGCCCCCTATCCCCTTCATTTCGCTCCATTTCGACAAAATTCCTTGTTTCACACATCGGGACAAGTCGCACTCAAATGATGTTCCAGAGCAATAAAAGATGAATTTTGGAAAACGGAGAGAGGTTTGTGTCCATAACATGCCAAAGAAGAAAAACCTCCTTCACTTTTTGCACAGGTGTCATGGTTTTAGAGAAATGGCAAAGTTGCAATCGCCAGATCCAAGGTGGTTGGTCAAAGCACAAAAACGGAGAAAAAGGCCTGATCCCCTCCACATCTTGGCCGAGGCTTCCTTGAAGGAGCATGGCACTAAATAGCTCAGCCCCAGCACAAATTCCAAGAAATTTTGAGCATTTTGGGTGATTTTTGGTTTTTAAGGCAAAAAACAGGTTTTTCCGCTTGACGGGTCTCACCCCCCGCGCGACCCTTTCACTTGGCAACTCTATTTTGCAAAAACTCAGCATTTATGGATTTTTCATGAAAAGTTACAGATGCTCACCCATTTCCAAGAGATTTTATGAAGTTTTGGGCCTCCTGAAAGTCAAAAAACAAGGAAAAAATGACTTTCTGCCACATTTTTGACACATAGAAAGCAGTCTTGGGAGATTGCAATTTTGGAGGGGAAAATGACAACCAAATTCCGAAATTCCAGTTGGGTTGGAAGGTAGACTCACAGACCTTTCCAACAAGCCTACGCTTGCCTCATGTGGACACCTGGAAGTGCCCCAAAAATGCCCTCAAAGGCGTGTGACCCGTCAGGCAGAGGCGCGCGACCTATCAGGCAATTTTCTCAAAATTTTACTGTACAGCTCAGAAAAACGCAGATTTGACCATGTTTGACTTTTTGGAGTGGATTGTTATCCTCCTTGATGTAAATAATGTAATTTTTTGATACTTTTACACTTATTTATCTATTCTAGAAGATTCATTCATGAAATAGGTGAAAATTAAATGAATGAATTGGTTTCCTAGCTTATAGAGGCAAGTTGTTTTCACTGCCTAGTTTTCAGTGCTTAGTTTAGAAGTGGTTGAAACAGCTCCTAGGATAGTGAGCTCGACCCCTAGAGGCAGGGAAATATGTTAGATGATCTATATTATGTACTCTCTTGCTCATTTTCATGGTTGGACTCTTGAGGGAGAAGCTCTTATTGTATTATTCACTGTATCTTTACAATTTTTGGCAAAGGAAGACCAGGGTTTTGCAGTCCTTTTTGGGATTCTTGTGGTCACATGTATTGATGGTGTGTTTCTCTTTGTACTTGTAAGTGTGTTATGTGAATCATATCCTTAATTTTCCTTCTGCAAATTAGGCAAATGAAGTGTTAAAGTAGAATTCATGACTGTCATGCTATGCTTTTAAGTTTGCTTGATATCAATGTTTTCAAATGTTTAAGGCGAATTCAAGGTTATTGCTTTCTCTCCTTAACTCCTCACCAGTCATTCTCATCCATCCATCTCTATCAAAGGCATCAATACTGTTTCCTACCTCGCCCCAAAGAACTCCCTGCGAAAATTGTGTCCAATCCCCGCACCCGAAATTGCCATTCCCCAATTTTCCACCAAAAACCCTAAAAATCCCAAATCAACCCTTTGATCAGTTTACTAGACTAAAATCAGTGTTACCCTATTGGTTATCTTGCCCATTGAAGATCTTTATCGAGATAGACCGGAGATAGCCCTCTCCTGCCTCGTAGGGCTAGCTACGAGGCTAAGTGGTTTGATGTTGCCTTGAGGTTTACCTTTCTCAGCCTAAGCTGAAATTTCAAGCGCTAACAGGGTGGATGGATCAATCTTGGTATATCCCCACTTGGTTGGGAGATGGATGTATGTATGATTCTATGGTGATAGGAAGGTAATTTATGATGTATAGAGTCATGTTATTCCTGGAGAACATCTTTTTTGAAGACCTTTCTTATAGTCAGAGGGAGCATGAACAACACACTTCAGCATATCAGAGAATTCAGCATGTACTCACAAGCAAAATAACCATTTTCCCTTGATGACAAAGGGGGAGAGTGAATTAGGGTTGCCATCAAGTCCAAAGGGGGATATTGTTGGCATTATGACACAGGTTTGGTGCTATGACACGGGTTTTGTCCTCGATGGCAACTCACTTAGATGAGAGATCACAGTTCAGGCTCTCAGAATGAAGGCAAAAGAGATATAAGCAGGTTCCCCTTGACCAAGACGCGTATACACGCGGGTTCGTCGACCAAAAGGCATGTATGCATATACATGCAGTTTCATGCAAGGAAAGGCACATACATGTTGTAGAATTTGGTTTTGGTCCATGGTATTTGGACCATGGTATTTTGACCCATCGTATTAGTCCAAGGTATCTTGTTCGAAGTGTTGACCCCAAGTAATTGGTCCAAGGTATTATTTCTAAGTGGTTTTGGACCATGGTATTGAGTAAGGCCTAAGACTATAAAAGGAGGAGGAGATCATTAGGCCAAGGCACTCAAGAATTGAATATCTAATGAAGAGAAAGATCTAGAATACTGGTCATTGGGTTATGCTGGAGAGCTGGATTTGGATCAAGGAGGAACCTTAGCGCTTGAAGAAGGATAAGTTCTATTGATGGGTCAACATCTTAAGGTTTGAAGAGAAGTATCTTTGTGTGGTTTTGATCTTTTATAATTGGTGCATGTTATAATCTGTAAATCTGATGATCTGGGTATAATTGATGTCTAAATAGTTGTAAAGGTTAAATCATCTTTTACAGATTTGTACACAGGTTCAATATAGCAAAGGCGCGTATACACACTGGTTCGACATTTCAAAAGAGTGTATACGCAGGTTTGCCTTCATATAATAGTGTATGAATGTGGGTTCGACACATTGAAGTAGCGTACGTCTCATAAAATATGTTTTAGCTACTTCTATTTGCTGTTGTAGTGTCCTGGGTTCTAGTTTGGGTTTTGGTTACTGTTACTATATTCTGGTTACAACATTCAGAAAAGTTATTGTTTGATTTAGTTTTGGGTGGTATAAAGGAGATTAGTTAATGTAGATATATTTGATGTTTGATTGATGTTATTGATGGATCCAGTCTGAAAATTTATGAAACGTGGTCCCTGTGTTGTGGGGAAAAATGTCTATGCAGGACGATCCTATCCACCTAAGGTGTGACAACGCCTTAGCAACAAACGAATACAGCTATTATTATTTCTTCCTTTATGAAATGTGAAAGAGGGTAGATCGACAGACTTACCGTTGTCTTCCGGTTGTCCCTCGAACTAGATCCTCTTCTCTTTGTGTGTCCACAGCTACTTGCCTCCTCGCTTGCTCAAGAGAACAGCTACTTGAATCCCACGAGATCACAAGAGAACAGCTACCTGTGACAAGAGAACAGCTACTTGCGACAAGAGAAGAACACAATACAAAGGCAAATATACATATTCATAAATGATTCAAGATTAGAAGTAAATCAAATATACTAATGCAATCATACAAAATACACCAGCATATAGGAAAGAATCAAGATAGCTTTATTGAAAGTAACAGAATTCAGGAAGAGATACAACCCATAGGGCTCCAATCCAGCATCTCCTTCCCAGCAGAATGGAATTCCTTCTTCAGCTCCCTTCAAAGCATAACACACCCAATGTTTCTAGCCTCAAACCAACAACAATTCTTTGCAATTACCAAATTCCAGCCCCCTGATCTCATGTAGGAGAGATCTATATATAGGGATATTGGAGAGAGGATGAGTCAGCTTGAGGCTGGTATGAAACTGACTAGTGTCCTCTCCCTCTCATAGTTCTTGAGTCCACTTGGAGGTTCTTGCTTCCACTTGGAGATTTGGAACCTCTTACTCATCACCAGTTGAATTCCCTGATGCAAGTGTCATTTTGGAAGCTTCCTGAGCATTGACACCTTGAGAAATGAGCCTGCCACTTGTCCAGTTACACTCAGCGCAGGTAGCCTTTGTTGCAGTTGACATTCAACGCAGGTAGACAGTGGGGCAGTTGACATTCAGCGCAGATGCTCAGTGGAGCAGTTGACATGATCCAGAATTGCCTTGTTTTTGAGTGTTTTCAGGTGGAGAACTTCTGTGAATTGCTGTGGTTTGTTGGCCTTGTTCCTCTAGGGGTAGGAACAACATGTTTAGGGACTTTGGATCCCTTGATTATTGACATTTCATGCTCAGTGATGCAAGGCACAAAAATGTCTATAACACCCTGGAAGAAAACATAAGGTTGTAGCCTTCTATTGGTCAGCACCTGCATACAAGTAAACACATTATCTAGTACAAGAGCTAAGGGGGTTGTAGCTCCCTTCCAGGAAAAGCTGGAGAACAAGAGAAGGTTGTAGCTTTCAGTAGGTAGAAGCCTACATACTGGTATAAGGTTGCACTAGTACAAAATTTGAAAAAAGAAGTTTCTTATTAAAGAAAGATAGAGATGATTGCAGTAGCTAGTTTTCGCACACATTGGGTTTCCACCTTATATCTTGTGTTCATGTCTGTGATTTCCTATTCTCTTTACTGCACCTGATTACTGGTTATATGGTTCTGATACACAGATTAAAGATCAATCCAAATTCATATGCAAGAAGGGGCGGTTCTCTCTTTCATAGCAGTGAACGAAGACAACCGATTGAATAAATTATAAGTTTGCTAGGTATACGTTGGTTTCTCTAAACACAGTTGCGTATACATGCAAGTTTCATTAACAGAAGTAGCGTATATAAATCTATTTATGGAAATGAAATATTTTTAAATTGCTAATACTGATTCACCCCCCCTCTTTCAGTATTATTTCCAAAAGTTGGGATCAGAGCAGGTCCTTCAAAAGAAGCTTGATCGCTTAAAGGAAGATCTATCATCATGGGCAGCTACGAAAGAGAGGGATCCATTAAACCCCCAATATTTGATGGGAGCAAATTCATCTACTGGAAGGTAAGAACCACAACCTATCTTCAATCTCTTGGAACAGATGTTTGGGAAATCATGGAAGGAGGATATACATTTCCATCAGCAATTCCTACAAATACAGCAGGTAAAAAGCAGTATGAAACGAATTCCAAGGCTGTCAATACACTATTGGGGAGTTTGTCACAATCAAAATTTGTCAAGGTTATGCAGCTTAAAACCTCCAAAGAAATATGGGACAAGATCGTTCTAATCTATGAAGGAGACAATAAGGTAAAACATGCAAAACTACAATCTCTCAGAATTCAATATGAAACTCTCAAAGTGCACAATGATGAAAGTATAGCTCATTACTTCCTACGTATAGATGATATTGATAATCGTATGAAAAAATTGGGTGAAGAGATAAAAGAAGTTACTTTAGTTGAAAAGGTTTTAAGATCCTTGTCTTCTAAGTTTGAATCAAAACTTTCTACCATAGAAGAAAAGCAGGATCTTCAGAGTATGACTATGACACAGCTGCACGGAATCCGGACTACTGTTGAAATGAGAAAAGGAGGTTCATCAGATATGAGAGAAGCTGCATTCAAGGCTTTAGGAAGAGAAGAGTTCAATGAATCGGGACACATTTCAGAAGGGGAGGAAGAAGTAAATTTTGTCAAAAACCTTCAACGAGGTTCTGGAAGATTCAGAGGTAAACTACCTTTCAAATGCTTTGCTTGTGGAAGAGTCAGTCATTATGAAGCAAAATTTCCTCATAAACACAAACTTGATAAATGTAAGGAACCAACAAAATGGAATAGAAAACAAAATGTAAGTAAGAAGAGCTACTATATGCATGAAGATAGCGATGTTTTGTCAAATAGTGATGAAGATGAATATGGTAATGATTATAGACTTTTGATGGCTTTTGAAGATGATGATTTCTTGGATGCTTTAGAAGAAGATGGTCTCTATCAAGAAATTTCTAAACTTAAAATCTTTTTAGAAGAAAAGATTATGACTATAAATACTCTGACATTCCAACTTGCTGAAAGGGAAAAACACAATAAAAAGTTAGAATGTGAAATTGTGGGTCTAAGAAAAGATATTGAGAAAACAAAAGCTCTCAATCATAGATTTGCGAAAGGATCAGAAAATTTAGATGAAATTATCAAAGTGCAGTGATCTCCTCTGATAAAGACATGTCTTGGATATACTGAAGAAGCATCTCAAGCACAGAAGCCATCATCCTCCAAAAGCTATCTTGATGCAACAAGGAGAAGTGAACAGGTTGACAATCATCAGCAATGGCCTAAAGCAGATCACCAGGTAAATCGAGTTCAATCTACTTCAAGGATGAACAGAAGCTATAACCAACCATAGGTAAATCATTCTCAATTTTATTCAAGAATGAATTTTAATCGAAACTACAATCATGAGGTAAGTAGATTCGATAATCACAGGAATTTCTTTAATGGCCAATGTTTTTCATGTCATAACTTTTGACACAAAGCTAATCAATGTGTCGCTTACAAGACCATGACGACTAGAGAAGCACGAAATCAAAGGAATGTGACCGGGATCATGAAAAGGACCTACAATAACTTTTCTGCTCTTGAAAATTAGATAGAATGCTCTATCTGTAACAACTTTGGTCATAAGGATTTTGAATGCAGGAGTAAATTTCGTCAAACATATTAGAAGGAGAAAGATTCATTGTGTCCCAAAACATGGAGAAATAAATAACCACAAACAGAAAGATGTGGTATAGCCTTGTATGCAAAAGGATAAGAAAATTAGTGGTACATCGACAGTGGATGCTCGAAACACATGACAGGTGATAAAGAAAAACTTTAGTCATATAATGCCTTAGAAAAAGAAAAGAAGGTCTCATTTGGTAATGACACTCCTACAGTCATAAAAGGTAAAGGCTTTGTTCTCTTAAAAGAAAAGGTTAAAGCTGGGAATGTTATGTATGTTGATGGTCTAAAGCATAATCTATTGAGTCTCAGTCAAATGTATGATCAAGGAAATGAGGTAGTATTTCGATCAAATGGATGTGTTGTTCATGATATTGATATAGGAGAAACAATGATCAAAGGTATAAGAACTCCAAAAAACCTGTACATACTCAAGGGGGGACAACAACAGTGCTACCTAAGCAAAAACAATGAACACTGGCTATGGCACAAAATATTGGGGTATCTAAGTTTCTCTCAAATAAGAAAAGAATGCAGATAATGGGGTGTTCTAGCTCTTCCTAATATCAGCATTCTAGATAATACAATATGCAAATCATGTCAATTTGGTAAGCAAACCAGAGCACATTGCCCTGAGAAGGAAGGATCAGCGAGTAAGCCTCTTGAACTTGTTCACACTAATTTATGTGGTCGATCTAGGAAAAAGTCACCTGATGGAGAGGAATACTTTATATTGTTCATTGATGACTTTTCAAGAATGTGTTGGATAGGACTTCTAAAGCATAAATATGAAGCATTTGAAAAGTTTAAATCCTTCAAAGTTTTGGTTGAAAATGAATTAGATCACAAAATCAAATGCCTTATGTTTGATCAAGGTGGGGAATTTACCTCGGATGAATTATTCGACTTCTGTGAAGAACATGGAATAAGAAGGGAATTCTCTACTGCAAGAACTCCTCAACAAAATGGAGTGGTAGAAAGGATCAATACAACTGTTCAACAAATGGCTCATGCTATGCTATATGAGTTTGGAACTCCTGCAACCTTCTCGGGTGAAGCTACATTTGTTGCTGTCACTGTTCTCAACAAAAGAAACGTATGGGTAAACAACACTCAAACTACACATGAACTTCCGTATGGTAAGTCTCCTACTGTAAAATACTTCAAAGTTTTTGGAAGAAAATGTTACATCAAAACGACTGATGAAAAACTTGGCAAGTTTGACCTAGAGCAGATGAAGGAATTCTCCTTGGTTACTCTTCCCAAAGTAACGGATATAAGGGTTATAATAAAAGACTTGGGAAAATTTTTGAAAGTATTGATGTTGTGGTTGATGAAACAAGAAAAAATCCAAAGCAGGTAAAAATCGGAGATTATGAGGAAGATGACGACTCTCCTTCCACATCAAATCATAGTAATTCTGACGAAAAAACCAATGAGGCACCAGAAGAACAGATAAGGGTAGAAGAAAAGATTCCATCCAGGTATGTTGAGAAGAATCATCCATAGACTCAAATTTTGGGGCAGAAAGAGGCAGGTGTGCAGACAAGAAGAACTATTACAAAAGCTTCAAGCTATCTATCATTTCTTTCCTGCGTAGAACCAAAAAAAGTAAATGAAGCATGCAAAGATGAATGTTGGGTCAAGGCCATGAATGCAGAACTTGAATAGATTGAAAAGAATAATAATTGGGATTTGGTTCCTAAACCTAATGATAAGAATGTCATAGGAGCCAAATGGATATTCAAAAACAAGCTGAATGAAACTGGAGAAGTTATTAGAAATAAGGCCAGACTTGTTTGTAAAGGGTATGCTCAACAAGAAGGTATAGACTTTGAAGAAACTTTTGCACCCGTTGCTAGACTTGAAGTCATAAGAATGTTCCTTGCTCTTTCTAGCTTTTAGAAGTTCAAAGTATATCAAATGGATGTGAAATTTTCCTTTCTTAATGGAGACCTAGGTGAAGAAGTATATATTGAGCAACTAGACAGATTCATCCTTGGAAATGATCCAAAACTTGTATGCAGACTCAGAAAGGATCTTTATGGTCTAAAACAAGCTCCAAGGGCCTGGTATTATTGTCTTGACAAATACGTTCATCAATAAGGTTTTTTAAAAGGATCAGCTGATAGCAATCTATATATAAAAATTGACAATGATAAATTTCTAATACTTGTTGTTCATGTCGATGATATATTTTTTGATAGCAATGAAGAAGCCATGAGTCAAAACTTTGCTTTGGTAATGCAGAAACAATTTGAAATGTCCCTGCTTGGTGAGCTCACATATTTTCTTGGCTTACAAGTTCAACAAAATAAAGATGGTATTTTTCTATCACAAACCAAGTACCTCAAGCGGATCTTGAAGAAATATGGCATGGAAGATTCTAAACTAGTATGTACCCCTCTGGTAATAGGATGCAGCCTCAGCTCAAATGATGAATCAATAACATTACATCAACCAACCTATAGATCCATGATTGATAGTTTGCTTTATCTAATAGTTACCCGACTAGAAATCATGCATGTAGTGGGAATAACTGGAAGATTCCAAGCAAATCCAAAGGAATCACACCTTCAGGCAGTCAAACAAATTTTCAAATATCTTCAAGGAACACAAAACTTTGGTTTATGGTATCCTAGAGATACAGATCTTACACTTCATGCATATACAGATGCAGATTGTGCAGGAAGCGTGGATGACAGAAAAAGCACTAGTGGTGGTGCATTCTATATGGGTTCCAGATTAGTGTCTTGGTTCAGCAAGAAACAAAGTTCAATTGCATTATATACAGCTGAAGAAAAATATGTGGTTGTTGCATCTTGATGCACACAAGTCCTTTGGATGATGCAAACATTGCAAGACATTCAAATAACATGTACTCCACCCATATCCATTCTATGTGATAATAGAAGCGCAATTAGTATTTCAAAGAATCGAGTCATGCATTCCAAGACCAAGACATACCTATAAAATATCATTTTCTCCGTGAAAAAGTGCTTCAACAAAAGGTCAAATTGGATTATGTTCCCTCCAAAGAACAAGTTGCTGATATATTCACCAAACCGCTGCCCAGAGAGACATTTGAATACTCATATAGAAGCTGGGAGTGGTGGATGCATCATCTTGTTGTTGAAACCTATCTGATTCAGAGAAAAGTGGTTATACGTGAGTTTCATGAAGCATATCCATGTACATACGCTGGTTTCTATGGATACAATCGTGTATATGTTGGTTTGAAGAAAAACAGTGGGCTAGAACGAGGAGGAAAAGAATCTGGTAGGGGTCTGACAGTGATCATCTGGCACAAGTTCAAGGGGAGCATATACTTATAATAATGAATTGTTGGCATTATGTTGGTACAATTTCATAGTTGGTTTTGATTCAGGTGGAACAGGTGCAGAGGGAGATCATGGCTGCTGTTCTAGATGGTGATTGACAGATACTATTGATGATAGTTGTTGATGACTATCATATTCTTGTTTTAGATATTTTGTCTCTATGTCATGTATATCTTTTATTATCAAAGTCATGTAATGACCTATTTTTCCCCACTATGCCTTGGATGGATGATTCAATTTTCTTGTTTTATCATGTATAAACTTTTGGTGTATCACCACTTGGTTGGGTGGATGAGTCAATCTTGGTATATCCCCACTTGGTTGGGAGATGGATGTATGTATGAGTTTGTGGTGATAGGAAGGTCATTTATGATGTACAGAGCCATGTTATTCTTGTAGAACATATTTTTTACAGACCTTGCTTAGAGTCATGGGGAGCATGAATAACACACTTCAACATATTAGAGAATTCAGCATGTACTCAGGGGAGCATAACCCTTTGCCCTTGATGAAAAAGGGGGAGAGTGACTTGGGGTTGCCATCTAGTCCAAAGGGGAATATTGTTGGCATTATGACACAGGTTTGGTGCTATGACACAGGTGTTGTCCTTGATGGCAACTCACTCAGATGACAAATCACAGTTTAGGCTCTCAGAAGGAAGGAAAAAGTGATATATGTAGGTTCTCCTTGACCAAGATGCGTATACATGCGGGTTTTCCAACTAAAAGGTGCATATGCGTATACATGCACTTTCACGTAAGGAAAGGCATGTACATGTTAGAGAATTTGATTTTGGTCTGTGGTGTTTGGACCATGGTATTTTGACCCATTTTATTGGTCCAAGGTATCTTGTCTGAAGTGTTGACCCCAGGTAATTAGTCCAAGGTATTGTTTCTAGGTGGTTTTGGACCATGGTATTGAGTAAGGCCTAAGACTATAAAAGGAGGAGGAGATCATTAGGCCAAGGTACTCAAGAATTGAATATCTAATGAAGAGAAAGATCTAGAATACTGGTCATTGGGTTATGGTGCATAGTTGGATTTGAATCAAGCAGGAACCTGAGCACTTGAAGAAGGATAAGTTCTATTGATGGGTCAAGATCTTAAGGCTTGAATAGAAGTATCTTTCTGTGGTTTTGATCTTTTATAATTGGCACATGTCGTAATCTGTAAATTTGATGATCTGCGTATAACTGATGTCTGAATAGTTGTAAAGGTTAAATCATCTTTTACAAATTTGTGCACAGGTTCAGTATAGCAAAGGTGCGTATACACATTGGTTCGACATTTCAAAACATCGTATACACAGGTTTGCCTTCATATAACAACATTTTAATGCGGGTTCGACACATTGAAGTAATGTACATCTCATAAAATATGTTTTAGCTACTTATGTTTTCTGTTGCAGTGTTCTGGGTTCTGGATTGGGTTTTGGCTATTGTTACTGTATTCTGGTTACAACATTCAAAAAAGTGTTTGTTTAATTTAGTTTTGATTGGTGCAAAGGAGATTGGTTAATGTAGATATATTTGATGTTTGGTTGATGTTATTGATGGATCCAGTCTGAAAATTTATGAAACGTTGTCCTTGGAAGAAAAGAGAAGGTTGTAGCCTTCTGCAGGTCAGCACCTACGTACTAGTAAACACATCAGCTAGTACAAGAGCTAAGGGGGTTGTAGCTCCCTTCCAAGAAAAGATGGATAATGAGAGAAGGTTGTAGTCTTCTACAGGTAGAAGACTATGTATCGGTATAAGGTTGCACCAGTACAAAATTTGTAAAAAGAAGTTTCTTATTAAAGAAAGATAGAGACGATTGCAGCATGTGGTTTTCACTCTAATTGGGTTTCCACCTTATATCTTGTGTTCATGTGTGTGATTGTCGGTTCTGCTTACTACACCTGATTACTAGTTATATGTTTCTGATACACATATTAAAGATCAACTAACTAAATTATAAGTTTGCAAGGTATATGTTAGTTGCTCTAAACATAGTTGTGTATACATGCAAGTTTCATTAACAAAAGTAGCGTGTATAAATCTATTTATGGAAATGAAATATTGTTAAATTGCTAATACTGATTCACCCCCCCCCCCCCCCCCCCTCTTAGTATTATTTCCAACAATTGGAATCAGAGTAGGTCCTTCAGAAGAAGCTTGATTGCTTGCAGGAAGATCTATCATCATGGGTAGCTACAAAAGAGAGGGATCCATTAGACCACCAATCTTTGATGGGAGCAACTTCATCTATTGGAAGGTAAGAACCACATCCTATCTTCAATCTCTTGGAACAGATGTTTGGGAAATCGTGGAAGGAGGATATACATTTCCATTAGCAATTCCTATAGATATGGCAAGTAAAAGCTGTATGAAACAAATTCCAAGGTTTTCAATACACTATTGGGGAGTCTATCACAATCAGAATTTGTCAAGGTTATGCAGCTCAAAACCTCCAAAGAAATATGGGACAAGATTGTTCTAATCTATGAAGGAGACAATTAGGTAAAATGTGAAAAACTACAATCTCTCAGAATTCAATATGAAACTCTCAAAATGCACAATGATGAAAGTATAGCTCATTACTTCCTACGTATAGATGAGAATGCTAATTGCATGAAAAACTTGGGTGAAGAGATAAAAGAAATTACTTTAGCTGAAAAGGTTTTAAGACCCTTGTCTTCTAAGTTTGAATCAAAAGTTTCCGCCATAGATGAAACGCAGGATCTTTAGAATATGACTATGACACAACTGCATGGAATCCTAACTATTGTTGAAATTAGAAAAGGAGGTCAATAAGATATGAGAGAAGTCGCATTCAAGGCTTCAAGAAGAGAAGATCTCAATGAATTGGGACACATTTCAGAAGGAGAGGAAGAAGCAAACTTTGTCAAAAACCTTCAACGAGGTTCTGGAAGATTCGGAGGTAGACTACCATTCAAATGCTTTTCTTGTGGAAGAGTCGGTCATTATGCAACCAAATGTTCTCATAAAGATAAACTTGATAAAGGTAAGGAACCAGAAAAATGGAATAGAAAACAAAATGTAAGTAAGAAGAGCTACAATACGTATGAAGATAGCGATGGTTTATCAAATAGTGATGAAGATGGATATGGTAATGATTATAGACTTTTTATGGCTTTTGAAGATGATGATTTCTTGGATGCTTTAGATGAACATGGTCTCTATGAAGAAATTTCTAAACTTAAAATCTATTTAGAAGAAAAGAGTATGATTATAGATACTCAGACATTCCAACTTGCTTAAAGGGAAAAACACATTGAAAAGTTACAATGTGAAATTGTGGGTCTAGGAAAATATATTGAGAAAACAAAAGCCCTCATCTTAGATTTGTGAAAGGATTAGAAAATTTAGATGAAATTATCAAAGTGCAGCGATTTCCTCTGATAAATACAGGTCTTGGATATATTGAAGAAGCATCTCAAGCACAAAAGCCATCAACCTCCAAAAGCTATCTTGATGTAGCAAGGAGAAGTGAACAGGTTCACAATCGTTAGCAAAGGCATAAAGTAGATCACTAGGTAAATTAGGTTCAATCTACATCAAGGATGAATAGAAGCTATAACCAACCACAGGTAAATCATTCTCAATTTTCTTCAAGAATGAATGTTAATGGAAACTACAATCATCAGGTCAGTAGATTCGATAATCACAAGAATTTCTTTAATGGCCAATGTTTTTCATGTCATAACTTTGGACACAAAGCTCCTCAATGTGTTGCTTACAAGACCATCATGACTAGAGATGCACGAAATCAAAGGAATGTGACTGGGATCATGAAAGGACCTACAATAACTTTTCTACTCTTGAAAATTAAATAGAATGATCTATCTGTAACAACTTCGGTCATGAAGATTCTGAATGTAGGAGTAAATTTCGACAAACATCTCAGAAGGAGCAAGCTTCATTGGGTCCCAAAACATGGAGAAAGAAAGAATCGCAAACAAAAAGATGTGGTATAGCCCTGTATGTAGAAGGACAAGAAAATCAGTGGTACATCGACAATGGATGCTGAAAACACATGACAGGTGATAAAGAAAAACTTCAGTCATATAATGCCTTAGAAAAAGAAAAGAAGGTCTCATTTGGTAATGACACTCCTGCAGTCATAAAAGGTAAAGGCTTTGTTCTCTTAAATGAAAAGGTTAAAAATGGGAATGTTATGTATGTTGATGGTCTAAAGCATAATCTATTGAGTGTCAGTCAAATATGTGATCAAGGAAATGAGGTAGTATTTCGATCAAATGGATGTGTTGTTCATGAGCTTGATACAGGAGAAACAATGATGAAAGGTATAAGAACTCCAAACAACCTGTACATACTCAAGGGGGGACAACAATAGTGCTACCTAAGAAAAAACGTTGAACACTGGCTATGGCATAGAAGATTGGGGCATCTAAGTTTCTCTCAAATAAGAAAAGCATGCAGATACGGACTTGTTTGAGATCTTCCTGATATCAGCATTCCAGAGAATACAATATGCAAATTATGTCAATTTTGTAAGCAAACCAAAGCACATTTCCCTGAGAAGGAAGGATCGAGGAGTAAACCTCTTGAACTTGTGCACACTAATTTATGTGGTCCATCTAGGAAAAGGTCACCTCATGGAGAAGAATCCTTTATATTATTCATTGACGACTTTTCAAGAATGTGTTGGATAGGACTTCTAAAGCATAAAGAGGAAGCATTCGAAAAGTTCAAAGCCTTCAAAGCTTTGGTTGAAAATGAATTAGATCGCAAAATCAAATTCCTTAGGTTTGATCGTGGAGGGGAATTTAACTCAAATGAATTCTTCAACTTCTATGAAGAACATGGAATAAGAATGGAATTCTCTACCGCAAGAACTCCTCAGAAAAATGGAGTGGTTGAAAGGATGAATAGAGCTGTTCAAGAAATGGCTTATGCTATGCTAAATTTTTCTAGAACTTCTACAACCTTCTGGGGTGAAGCTGCATTTGCTTCTGTTACTATTCTCAACAAAACAAATGTCCAGGTAAATAGCACTCAAACTCCACATGGACTTTGGTATTGTAAGACTCCTACTGTAAAATACTTCAAAGTTTTTGGAAGCAAATGTTACATCAAAAGGACTGATGAAAAACATGGCAAGTTAAGCCTAGAGAAGATAAAGGCATTCTCATTGGTTACTCTTCCTGAAGGAAAGGATATAAGTGTTATAATAAGAGACTTGGGAAAATTATTGAAAGTATTGACGTTGTGGTTGATGAAGCAGGCAAAAATCCAAAGTAGGTAAAACCCAAAGATTATGAAGAAGATGAGGACTATCCTTCCACATAAAATTAGACTAATTCTGAAGAAGAAATCAATGAGGCACCAGAAGAACAAATAAGGGTAGAAGAAAAGACTCCATCTAAATATGTTGAGAAGAATCATCCAGAGACTCAAATTTTGGGGCAGAAAGAGGCAGGTGTGCAGACAAGAAGAACTATTACAAAAGCTTCAAGCTATCTAGCATTACTTTCCTTCGTCGAACCACAAAATGTAAATGAAGCATGCAAAGATGAATGTTGGGTCAATGCCATGAATGAAGAACTTGAGCAGATTGAAAAGAATAATACTTGGGAATTGGTTCCTAGACCTAATGATAAGAATGTCATAGGAACCAAATGGATACTCAAAAACAAGCTGAATGAAAATGGAGAAGTTATTAGAAATAAGGCCAAACATGTTTGTAAAGGGTATGCTCAACAAGAAGGTATAGAATTGAAAGAAAATTTTGCACTCGTTGCTAGACTTGAAGCCATAAGAATGTTCCTTACTCTTTCTAGCTTTCAAAAGTTCAAAGTATATCAAGTGGATGTGAAATCTACCTTTCTTAATGGAGACTTAGAAGAAGATGTATATATTGAGCAACTAGACAGATTCATCCTTGGAAATGATCCAAAACTTGTATGCGGACTCAGAAAGGCTCTTTATGGTCTAAAACAAGCTCCAAGGGGCTGGTATTATCGTGTTGACAAATACCTTCGTCAACAAGGTTTTTCAAAAGGATCTGCTAATATCAATCGATATATAAAAATTGACAATCATAAATTGCTAATACTTGTTGTGTATGATGATGATATCATTTTTGGTAGCATTGAAGAAGCCATGAGTCAAAACTTTGCTTTGGTAATGCAGAAAGAATTTGAAATGTCCCTGCTTGGTGAGCTCACATATTTTCTTGGCTTACAAGTTCAACAAAATAAAGATGGTATTTTTCTATCACAAACCAAGTACCTCAAGCAGATCTTGAAGAAATATGGCATGGAAGATTCTAAACTAGTATGTACCCCTCTGGTAATAGGATGCAGCCTTAGCTCAAATGATGAATCTGCAGTAGTACATCAACCAACCTACAGATCCATGATTGGTAGTCTACTTTATCTAACGGGTACCCGACCAGACATTATGCATATAGTGGGAATAGTTGGAAGATTCCAAACAAATCCAAAGGAAACACACCTTCAGGCAGTCAAATGAGTTTTTAAATATCTTCAAGGAACACAAAACTTTGGTTTATGGTATCCTAGAGATACAGATCTTACACTTCATGCATATACAAATGCAGATTGGGTAGGAAGCATGGATGACAGAAAAAGCGCTAGTGGTTGTGCATTCTATATGGGTTCTAGATTAGTGTCTTGGTTCAGCTAGAAACAAAGTTTAATTTCATTATCTATAGTTGAAGCGGAGTATGTGGCTACAGCATCTTGTTGCACACAACTCTTTGGATGATGCAAACATTGCAAGACATTCATATCACATGTACTCCACCCATCTCCATTCTATGTGATAATACAAGTGCAATAAGTTTTTCAAAGAATCTAGTCATGAATTCCAAGACCAAGCACATACCTATAAAATATCATTTTCTCCATGAAAAAGTGCTTGAACAAAAGGTCAAATTGGAGTATGTTCCCTCCAAAGAATAGGTTGCCGATATATTCACCAAACCGTTGTCCAAAGAGACATTTGAATATCTCAGACAGAAGCTAGGAGTAGTTGATGCATCATCTTGCTGTTGAAACCTATTTGATTTAGAGAAAAGTGGTTATACACGCGTTTCATGAAGCATGTCCATGAATATACACCAGTTTCTATGGATACAGTCATTTATATCTTGGTTTGAAGAAAAATAGTGGGCTAGACTCAAGAGGAAAAGGGTTTGATATGGGTCTAACAGTGATCATCTAGCACAAGTTCAAGGGGAGCATATACTTCTAATAATGCATTGTTGGCATTATCTTGCTACAATTTCACAGTTGTTTCTGATTCCAGTGGAACAAGTGCAGAGGGAGATCACGGTTGTTGGTCTGGATGATGATTGACAGATACTGCTTATGATAGTTGCTGATGACTATCATAGTCTTGTTTTAGATATTTGTCTCTATGTCATGTATATCTTTTATTATCAAGGTCATGTAATGACCTATTTTTCCCCAGTATGCCTAGGATGGATGATGTAATGTTCTTGTTTTATCATGTATAAACATTTGTTGTATCCTCACTTGGTTGGGTGGATGAGTCAATCTTGGTATATCCCCACTTGGTTGGGAGATCGATGTATGTATGAGTATTTGGTGATAGGAAGGTCATTTATGATGTATAGAGCCATGTTATTCTTGTAGAACATCTTTTTTGCAGACCTTTCTTATAGTCAGGGGAGCATAAACAACACAATCAGCATATCAGAGAATCCAGCATGTAATCAGGGGGAGCATAAGCCTTTGCACTTGATGACAATGGGGGTGAGTGACTTGGGGTTGACATCAAGTCCAAAAGGGGAGATTGTTGGCATTATGCCACAGGTTTGGCACTATGACCCAGGTGTTGTCCTTGATGGCAACTCACTCAGATGACAGATCATAGTTCAGGCTCTCAGAATGGAGGAAAAAGAGATATATGTAGGTTTCCCTTGACCAAGACGTGTATACGGGTGGGTTCGCCGACCAAAAGGCACGTATGCGTATACACACTCTTTCATGCAAGGAAAGGCACATACATTTTGGAGAATTTTGTTTTGCTCCATGGTATTTGGACCATGGTATTTTGACTCATGGTATTGGTCAAAGATATATTGTCCAAAGTGTTGACCCCAGGTAATTGGTCCAAGGTATTGTTTCTAAGTGGATGGTATTGAGTAAGGCCTAAGACTATAAAAGGAGGAGGAGATCATTAGGTAGAGGCACTCAAGAATTGGATATCTAATGAAGAGAAAGATCTAGAATACTGGTCATTGGGATATGGTGCATAGCTAGATCTGAATCAAGGAGGAACTTGAGCGCTTGAAGAAGGATAAGTTCTATTGATGTGTCAAGATATTAAGGCTTGAAGAGAAGTATCTTTGTGTGGTTTTGATCTTTTATAATTGGTGCATGTCATAATCTATAAATCTGATGATTTGAGTATAACTAATGTTTGAATAGTTCTAAAGGTTAAATCATCTTTTACAGTTCTGTATGCAGGTTCAGTATAGCAAAGGCACGCATACACGCTGGTTCGGCATTTCAAAACAGCATATACACAGGTTTGCCTTCATATAACAGTGTATGAACACAGGTTCAACACATTGAAGTAGCGTACATCTCATAAAATATGTCTTAGCTACTTCTGTTTGTTGTTGCAGTGTTCTGGGTTCTGGTCACTGTTACTGTATTCTGGTTATAACAGTTAGAAAAGTGATTTTTTGATTCAGTTTTGGTTGGTGCAAAGGAGATTGGTTAATGCAGATATATCTGTTGTTTGATTGATGTTATTGATGTATCTAGTCTAAAAATTTCTGAAACGTGGTCCTTGGAAGAAAAGAGAAAGTTGTAGCCTTCTGTAGGTTAGCACCTATGTACTACTAAACACATCAGCTAGTACAAGAGCTAAGGGGGTTATAGCTCCCTTCCAGGAAAATATGGAGAATGAGAGAAGGTTGTAGCCTTCTGCAGGTAGAAGCCTGCGTACTAGTATAAGGCTGCGCTAGTACAAAATTTGTAGAAAGAAGTTTCTTATTAAATAAAGATAGAGACGATTGCAGCAGGTGGTTTTCACCCACATTGGGTTTCCACCTTATATACTGTGTTCATGTGTGTGATTGCCTGCTCTGTTTACTACACCTGATACTGGTTATATGGTTTTGATACATAGAATAAAGATCAACTAACAAAATTATAAGTTTGCAAGGTATACACTGGTTTCTATAAACACAGTTGCATATACAAGCAAGTTTCATTAACATAAGTAGCGTATATAAATATGTTTATGGAAATGAAATATTATTAAATTGCTAATATTGATTCAACCCCTCTCTCAGTATTATTTCCAACAAGAGGTTGTCAATATGATGATCGTACACATTCTGCGCATGTACAACTCAAAGAATCCATGCACATGGGATGAGAGCCTCCCCTATGTTCAACACAGCTACAACTGGGCTCTCCATAGCTTGACTGGCCACAACCCTTTTCAGGTGGGCTTGGGATTCCAACCACTATGGCCCATTGATGTGGCCATGCCAATTGCAGCTACTCACGTAGAGTTGGCTCATTTCCAGTCCGAAAAAAATAAGGCAAACAACTTCATTGAGCACATCCAACATATTCGCCAGCAGGTCCATGACATTCTAAAGAAATAAAATGCCAAGTACAAGCAGTGACATGATCAAAATTGGGTGCTACACAAGTTTCAAGTGGGCAACAAAATCTGGTTGCATTTACAAAAGGAGCACCTTACCAAAGGCTATCAGAAACTCACACCACTCCGATATGGTCCTTACACCATTACCAAGGGTATGGGAGATAATGCATTTGAGTTCAACATTCTCTCATTCCTTGGATTGCATCCAATGTTCAATGTGAACCACCTTCAGCCATACTTTCCACCATTACTAAACACATCCGACATTGCAGAACAACTCACACCCACAGAGTTAAATCCAGATTGCATGGAACAAGATGCAATTGATCAGATCATGGACACACAGATCAAGCACACTCACCAATAGAATATCTAATTGTATCGAGTTGTCAAAGCAGGCCAACTCCTTCACCAGGGCAATTGGCTCACCAGGGACCAAGTTCAACAGAAGTTTCTGTTAGCCTCCTGTTGCAACAGGGTATCATTTTTCATGAATGACATTTTCACATGCCAAATATGTCATACTTTGCAAGCTGCAGTGTTCCATATTTCTAGAAGAGACCAAAGAAGAAAGCCATGAAGGGTACTAGTCCAAATGCCACTACTGATTCCAATTTTTGATGAGTTGTTCGAGTTTTGAAGAGTTTTCATTTAAGGGAGGTCCAAACAGTCTAATCTTGGTCTCCCTAGGTTTCAATTTCCTGTTTTAGAATATAGAGAATGATATCTGTCCAAACAGTTTAATCTTGGCAGATCTGTAGATAGGTAGAGAATCAAAGGGACCCAACTGCTTAATCTGGGCCCTGGCAGAAATAAGTGTAGATTTAGATAGGAAAAATGCAAAAGAAGAAATTGTAAATCTGGGTTTGCAAGTCTAAGTGCACCCAAACCAAAATGAAGAAAAAATGTTAGGAGAGTAGGCTGGGTAGGTAGCTGTGTGGTTGCATAATGATAATTTGTGATCCATTTTGTGGTACAAAGTGTTATATTTTTACAGATCACAGTGCAGGCAGTGTTCATTCAAAGGAGCTCAAAGGTGGACATAACTAACTCCCCCCTTCTTCTAATTCCCCAAGTCCCTTACTAACTTCCCAAAGAGGTCAAGATTTGCTTGATTCCTCTTAGATTCATCATCATCCATATCAGTTGCCTTGGAGAAGATCTGCTTCACTCAAGGATTTTTATTTCTTTTCAAGGTCTTTTCCCCAAAATAGCCTAAGGCCCCTGACCTTAGCGCTTGCTAATCACCGTCATATTAACCACTAACAGTATTATATAATTCCTTATCAGTCTTCCCCCTTCCCTTACTAAAACTTTGTATATAAAATTCCCCTATGTGAATATCCCCTCCCTGGCAATATAGCCATATTTTTAGAAGTCCGGGAAAAAACGGTCCATCCGGGGCTGTTTTTAGCCCATCTGTGTCTTAAAAGGGATTAATCTGACACCTGGCCAGATTAATAACCTCTCCCCTAGCCCTAAACCCTCAAAAACCCCCTTTTCCGCCCCTAAACCAAAGTTTTGTGCACAAATACATTGACCCGCGCGTATTAAACCCATATAACCCCCGTAACCCGCATAAACCATTGTCTAGACCCACCTGCGTGCACATTAAAAAGAGAATATTCTCTGAATATTCTCCACCCATATCCCCACGCCATATAATCTTAGCCGCCAGCCGTCGGATCATCCGCCCCGCAGATCGACGGTGGGCGGGCCGTCCCATCTCCAAAACACCCGAGCGTTAGCGTCCGGGAGATGGGTGGTATTACCGCGGTACCTCCCGCCACGCATCAGCTCCTGGGCTGTGGCGGAGCCTCCCTCTGACAAAACCACTCCCCCCCAAAGGTGGTGCGCCACAAAACCACTTACCGCCTCTTGCCCTGTGACGTCACCGCTTACGTCACCCCCTTGCACAGTCACCGCTTATGTCACCCCCTCTGCCCAATCACATGTCGAGTCATCTGCCTACATGGCCCCTTGCCATGTGTCATGCCACGTCACTGTTCGTACATGATGACATCATCCTGCCACGTCATCATGCTGATGTCATCGCTGACATCACCTGCCGTACAACGTCACGTCATGCTGACGTCATCAGCACTTTTTGGCGCGAAGGGAAAAAAATCGCACTTCGGAGCCCCGTAATCAGATTCTGAGGCAGTGTTTTGATGAGTGATTTGCGCAAATCGCTCATCGCTAGATTTTTTGGGCCTGAATGGGGAATCTTTAGGGAATCCTTTCATTCTGCGGCCCCCAACAGGCCCGAAAGGCACCGAAAGACCCATTTTTCTTCGCGAAGCTTGCCGAGAGGACCAGAAAACAGTTTTGAAGAAAACAGAGGCTGAACAGCGGCCATTAAATGATGATTTAACACACAGCACGTCAGTAAAGCATCTGTTTATTGCCAAAGAGTATCAGAGGAAGAAGAGAAGCCAAAGAGTATCAGCCGAAGATTTTTAGGGGCTCGAAGCACCTGAACATTGATGAGGCCCCCCCAGAAAGTCAAATCAAGAGGCATAAGCCCATCCTTGCCCTCAAATCACAATTAAAGCTTTAAATGCAAACAGACAACAGAGATGCAGAAACCCATACACATTTATTTCAGAAAACACTGCAGCAAGCCACCAAGGACAGCATCATTTATTCAGTTTTGATACGGCGGCCCTAAGCGCAGCCCGAGATATTTTTTGCATTTATTTTTGGATAAAATTAGGTTAAGTAGTCATTTTTCTTTATGACCTGATTAGGTCAAGATGTAATAGAGGAACTCTGTAGATAGTTTTGCCCTATATATACCGCCCTCTACATTGTTTCAAGGGTTGGTTGATTGAGAATTTTTACCAGAGACTCGCATTGTATACCTGAGTTTTTTCTATAATCAAAGATTGCTGAAAGCTTGGAGAGTAGACTGTCTGATGTAAATGAATGTTTTTGGAGATATGAAGATGGAATTCTTGTGCTGCACCCTGAAGCAATAAGTGCATCTCACCTATGCTCAATTTATGTTATTTCTTTATGTTTTCCTCTGATTGAATTGGTTATGAATATGAATTCCTCATGGCTCATGTTTACCCCAATTCACCTGTGTTTGCCAATTATCTAGGGATTCTTTACTACCCCTAGGTAGCGCTCTGTTACCTCCTCTGTTAAGCTGATTGAGAGATTCTTAACTGTCTCTCATCACTTAGCATTTTTTCCCCATCATTTTAGCCTGAAATATTGTTTCATGCTCAGCTATCTTGCTCCTGTTTCCCTCTCTTGTGATCGAAGAAATGCACCAGCAGTTCTCCTCCTCGACTCCACACCAAATGGTTTGAAATTTCCAGACTATGCCTTGCCTCTTTGTCTGAAAACATCAATTTTCCCACCAAAAACAAAACAAAAACCCTCAGAACTTGGGACCTAGCCTAAAATCCTTTTCAACAAAGCTAAATCTGAAAGAGAGAGCCCTCTCTAATTGTAGGTTGGCTAGAACCTGCAGTCCAAAGTTGGTCTGTGGTTACCTCGGCCGTATCCTTTTCCAGAGCTTAAGGACAACCTGAGTGATAACATAATGGCGACTCCGCTGGGGACTTCCTCAGATAGTTTCACGAAGAAGGTAAGAAAGCTCTGCTGAGACCATAAATCAAACTTTCCAACTGTTGTTTATCTCTTAAAACTACAGATGAAGCCTGAATGTCAGCCAGGAAGCCTTTGAGACTGTTTTTTGCTTTGCATTAACAGGAGTAAATAAATGCTGCTTCAGTCAATCTTCATGCTAGTTTTAAGTTACAAACAAGCTGTCTCAAATTTTAATTAGTCCCTCGTTGATTACAAAAACATTCCCCAGAAAATTACCCAAAAAACAATTCGGAAGCTGGCTCCCAAGAAAAATCCACAATATACAAGGTCTAATCCAGACCACAACCCTCCAGCTGTTTTTGAAAACCCTAACATAATCTCAAAAATCATTAGGAAGCAAGAAAGAGAGGAAGATTTTGCTGATTTGAGCCCTGAAACAACTTACCCTAGCAGTATTCTGACTCCTGTCAAGGTTTTGTTCTGTGAAACCCCTATTTCCCTTAGTTCATCATCTACATCGCGTAGTACTCCTTCCACACCTTCATTCACTGCACATACTAGCACTACTGTTGTTTCCAGCGTTCCAGTTACTCCTGTGATCCCCGTTACTCCAGTTGTTCCGCTTATCCCAGTTGTTCCACTTATACCTGCCAATATGGCTAATAGGTATGCACCCCTGCAATTACCTGCTAATGCAGGGGCTTTACCTCAAGAGTACCAATCTAAAATCACATATTTTGATTCCATTGGTCCTTTCACAGCCCTTCAGCACACCAAAAAGATGCAATACTATTTTGAAAACTATGAGATAGATGATGATAGTGTAAGAATGAGAATTTTTGTTCAGAGTTTGACAAGTGATGTAAGAACTTGGTTCAGATCGCTTGCTGCAAATTCCATAACTACCCCAGATGAGCTTTACCAATCCTTTACCAACAGATGGGAGAAAAAGAAAGACCCCTTGCACATACTAGCTGAATATGATACGATCAAAAGAGGTCCTCAAGAGACTGTTTTGGAGTACTGTGCAAGATTCAATAATGTATATAACGCAATACCATAGAACTTAAGGCCTCCACCTGATTTGGCCTTGTAAAAATTTCCCGATGGATTCGACCCGGATATGGCATACCAGTTAAAAGAAAGGGCTCCTCAAACCCTTGCCGACATGCAAAATGTTGCTGTCAGGGTAGAAGCCAATTTAATTGCCAAAAGAAACAGAGCTAGAATGGAAAGAAGAACCACCTTTAAGGAAGAACCCTCAGCTTTTGACCAAAAGCTTGATGCTATCATCAATGGCCTTCAAAGGCTGGGAGAAAGAGTAGAAAATGTTGAGAGAAGAGCATCATGGGAAGGACAACAGTCTAATACCATAAGGAACCCAAATTTTAGAAAAGCACAGAACACAAATGCTGGTAGGCCTAACCAAGACCATGATATAAGACCCCCTTTCCAAGATAATTATGTTGAAGGATCTACATCTAGTGAACCCATAGAGGACACTCACATGAACTTAATGGATATAAAGGGTGAGCACCAAACTGTCCTGTCCCAAGAAGACCAAAATGAACCTGATTACAATCAGTTTCAGACTAGGTCTGGCGAGTCTTTTGATTTTAAACAAGGTTATGATACCGCTGTGTATGAAGTACACAAACAATATAAGCTGAGAACTAGGACCATTGACATTTCCGAACCCAGCAAGACTAAAGGCAAGGCTGTCACAACAGAACCAGCTGATATACCTATTCTAAACCCGCATCAAGTCACTGTAGAAGACATAACAGAGATACATCCTTCCAAAGATCAGTCTTTGCCACCTTCTTCCTCGAAAGAAAGCTCGAACAGGGTTCCAAAGAACTTTCCTGAAGTTGAAAAACCGCAAGAAAAAACTTCCCATAGCAGTGATAAACAAGAGAAAAACGCGGACAATTCAAATGAAACAGAAAAAACTGCTATTATTAACACCAAGACTCCACTAGAAAAGCCATTTAACTTAGAGACAGAAATAGCTAAGTTAAAAATATCCATTCCCCTCTCAGAACTTGTTAAACATGATGTATATAGGCAGCAAATTCAAAGATCACTTCGAATGCCAGAGGTCAAAGATGATGTAAATGTTTTAGATGACACCCCAGAGATGCTATTTGGCCCAGAAGTTAACGGAAAATCAACACATGGACCTGTCCCACCCTTTTATGTCAGTTTGAATATACATGACAAAGTTTTGCATAATGCTATGTTTGACTCAGGGGCATCGCACAATCTTATGCCCGAAGCAGTTATGGAAAAAATGAATCTTGATGTTACAAGACCTTACAAAGATTTATACTCATTTGACTCAAGTCAAGTGAAATGTTTAGGCCTCATCAAAGACTTGTGTGTCTCCTTAGTTCAATACCCAAACAAGACCATCCTCATGGATGTAGTGGTTGCTGACATTCCACCAAAGTACGGTATGCTCCTGTCAAGGTCATGGGGAGCAAAACTCCAAGGATCCCTTCAATTAGACCTCTCCTATGCCACTATTTCAGTCTTTGGGCAACCAAAGAGACTGTATAGAGAAACGCTCATGAAATATGTGGTAAGTAGTGAGAGAAAGCCTCAAAATTTTCCCATTTATTCAATCCACTCTGATATGGATTCTTTTATTTTGTTTAATGACGATACAGATGTTTCAATTGATAATGAGCCCTTCGCTCTAGAGCAACAAGCACACATCAACGAAGAGTCGGTTGCAAATACCCACAAAATTGTCACAGCAATTGATGCAACCAACATGCCAAAAGAACTTTCCCAAACAGAAATCTTAAATCTTCCCAATCCTAAAACAGCTCAATCTCTTGATACTGACCATAAGCGAGAAATCACATGGTATTTATAGTTTGATGGCTTTGTCAACAAGTTAGGAGCAGGGGTAGGTGTCTGGATTCACAACACATATAACAACTATGCAGAAGGACATTCCTACAGACTGAATTTCGAATGCACAAATAACATGGCAGAGTATGAGGCTCTGCTTTTAGGCCTTAAACTCCTCAAAACTCTAGGAGCTGCAAAAGTGTCTATTTTGGGAGACTCTGATTTAATCATACAACAGATGAAAGGCAATTTTGTAACCAACGACAATAGAATGAGAGCCTATAGGAACGCTGCTACTAATATACTCCAGGCATTCACTGAATTCAAGCTTGACAAGATTTCAAGAAATCACAACATTCATGCACACAGCCTAGCTACTTTTGCTAGTACATGCAAGCTTCCTTTTGACCCAAACCATCACTTTACAGCTGAAATAAAACATAGGCCCGCAGTCCCAAATAACATTAAAGACTGGCAAGTATTCGAAAATGATGCCCAGATTAATAATTTCCTCACCCTTGAGCATGAGTTTTCAAGTATCAACATCGACATGGATGCTATGACAGATACAGAACACCAAACAAATGAAACTCAACAAGATGTAATGGCTGTAATAGTCAAACAAACCCTGAAACCAACTATTTTTGACAAAGAAAGCATAGAACAGCTGAAACAAATACACTTGGAAGATATAGCCAAAACAGAGGCAGACATCATTGACTTAAAGGATAACTTTCTGCCTACTGGCCTAACCCCATTAGAAGATATGTTTGATGCTAATGACGTGCCCAGAAAGCCAAAACTGCAGCCCATAAACACTGAGATAGAGGAACATAACATTGGGACAGTAGAAAAGCCAAAATTGATCAAACTGTCCAAAAACTTACCACCTGATCAAAAGCCCAAGTACATTGACTTACTCAAAGAGTTCCAAGATGTATTTGCTTGGAGCTATGAGGATCTGAAATCATATGACACCTCGGTGATCCAACACACCATTCCTTTAAAACCAAACCAGAAACCCTTCAAGCAGAAACTCAGAAGAATTAACCCTATGCTTCTTCCCCCGATTGAGAAGGAAGTAAAGAGGATGTTTGAAGCAGGCATCATAGCACCCATCAGATTTTCCGAATGGGTGTCCAATCTTGTTCCTACGAGAAAAAAGACAGGTGAAATCAGACTTTGTGTAGACCTCAGAAATTTAAATCAAGTCTCCCTAAAAGACCATTACCCTTTGCCCAAAATGGACCACATCTTGCAAAGAGTAGTGGGATCATCTGGAATCTCTTTGCTAGATGGTTTTTCAGGTTTCAACCAAATACTTGTTCACCCAGACGACCAAGACAAAACTTCCTTTACTACACCCTAGGGAACATTCAAGTATGTAAAGATGCCATTTGGTCTTAAAAACGCTGGTGCTACCTTTCAACGAGCAATGGATATTGCTTTTGCCAAAGAAATACATGACTTCCTAGTTGTCTACCTCGATGACTTAACCCCATTTTCCAAATCTGATGAAGAACACCTCAAGCATATTAGGAAAATTTTCATGACATGTAGGAAATACGGCATTTCCTTGAACCCCAAGAAGTCTTTGTTTGGCCTTGAAGAATGCAAATTACTTGGACACATCATATCAAAGGATGGGATCAGAATTGATCCTGAAAGAATACAAGCCATCATCCAAATCCCATTTCCAAGAAACATTAAAGAACTACAAGCATTCCTTGGGAAAATCAACTTCTTGAGAAGATTTATTCCAAATCTAGCTGAGCTGATAAGACTGTTGAGCAACATGTTAAAGAAGGATGCCAAGGTAAAATGGTCTCTTGAAACCAAGCAAGCATTTGAGAGTATCAAATCAGCCTTAACACAAACCCCGGTCCTAACTAGCCCACAGTTTGATAAAGATTTTATCATATTTTCGTTTGCATCTGATCACACCATAGCCATTGTCCTTTTGCAAAAGGATGAACAGGGAGCTGAAAAATCGATTGCTTTTTTCAGCCAAGCATTAAGAGATGCCCCTTTGAAGTACCCAATAATGGAAAAGTAGGCCTACACACTGGTTAAGGCCATCAAGGATTTCAGAGTGTACATATTACATTCACACGTGATTGCCTATGTCCCACATGCTGCTGTAAAAGACATATTAACCCAAGAGGGATTAGAAGGCAAAAGAGGAAAATGGATTGCAAACATCCTTGAATATTACATAGAGATAAAACCAACCAAGTTGATAAAGGGACAAGGTTTAGCTAAACTGATGTCCGAAACAAACTTTCAAGCCTTAGAGATTAACCAGCTGGACAATGAACCGGAGCTGGCAACTCCACAGATCAGTGAAATATTTTTACAATCCCCATGGTACGTTGATATATGCTTTGAATTGTTAAACTTGTGTGCTCCCGCAGGATTGTCCAGAACCAAGAAAAGATTTTTGAAAATTAAGGCTTTAAAGTTTTGTGTTATAGATGGTGCATTATTTTGGAGAAATCATGAAGGTATATTGCTTAATTGTTTAACCATGAATGAAACTAACAATGTCATGAAAGAATTCCATGCAGGTGACTGTGGAGGACATCTATACTGGAAGTCCATTGCTGATAAAATTCTAAGGGCTGGTTTTTATTGACCCTCTCTTTTTGCAGATGTAAAGAAGTTTGCCATGTCATGTCACAAATGCCAAATTTTTTAGGGCAAGAGAAAGTTATTGCCCCTGCCCCTTAAACCCATCTCCACATAAAAACCTTTTCAACAATGGGGTCTTGACTTCATTGGAGAAATCCATCCCTCTTCCTCAGGCCAGCACAAATGGATCCTAACAGCCACCGACTATTTCACTAAGTGGGTTGAAGCCATTCACTATAGACAAGCCAATGACACCATCATTATCCAATTCCTTGAGTGCAATATCCTTTCTAGATTTAGCTGCCCTGAGAAAATCATCACTGGCAATGCCGCTGCCTTTAAGTCCAAAAAGATGATCAATTTTTGCCACAGATTTCATATTACCTTGGGCCACTCCACAGCCTATTACCCTCAAGGCAATGGCTTGGCCGAGTCATCTAACAAAAGACTCATCAACATCATAAAGAAAGTGCTGGAAGAAAACAAGAAGAACTGGCACAAAAAGATGATAAATGCCCTATGGGCAGACAGACTGTCAAGCAAGAGATCCATTGGGATGAGCCCTTATGAGCTAGTATATGGCATGGAGGCCAGTTTTCCTTCATCGTTGGGCATTCCCACTATCAAGCTGTTACAAGAGATTCAGGCTGAACCGAATGACATTCAAAGAAGGATCAATCAGACCATCCATCTGCAGCAAACCAGAGAACAAGTTTATGACAGAGCTCAGATTGTGCAAGAAAAGCTCAAGAAGATGTTTGATAAGAGAGCTAAGGCTGAAGATTTCAATGTTGGTGACAAAGTTCTAAGATGGGACTCAAGAAGGGAAGACAAGGGCAAACATGCCAAGTTTGATTTTCTATGGAGAGGTCCATTGGTTATTTCTGCTGTTTAGGGAAATAACAGTTATTTTCTCAGATCTGTAGAGGATTGTTCTGCTGAAGAAGGCCCTGTCAACGGCCGTATGCTGAAGCATTATCATGATCCCTTTTAAGGGACACAATGCAGCTTTGTATATATCTTTGTACAGTCTTATTTGTATATATCAGCACTTTGTTTTCATTTTTTTATATATAAGCAAGCCGATTGTTTAAGAAGAAGCAGTAAACCTATGAAGATCCAGCCGATGCAAGTATTCCAGTTTTAAAAAGCCCTGTCTCTGCACTAATTTCAGCACAACAGCGAAGAATAGCACAGACATATCACAATGTATCATGGTAAAGGCAAGATGTTGCAGATTGTAATCTTCAGCCAAAAGAGTGTTGACAAGGAAGAAGAAATTGGTCAGTAACTGTTCAGGACCAGAGTCAGAGGATATACATCAGTTTTGACCCATGATTTTCAGAGACATAATGCTCAAACAATGGTGTACATAATTATCAAGCACGGAGAAGAAAGCAGGCGAGGTTGTACAGTTCACAGTAATTCAGTTGGGGAAGAGATTGTTTATAGTTCCAAGTTTATATTTTTAAAAGTTAGAACAAAGAAGTATTCCCAGTCTACAACAACAAATAGAAAATCAAGGCAGTCTGACCTGTTGTTCTTTTCTTTTCACAAGGAAAATCCATCCCCAAGTGGAGCCACTGTTAACCTCCTGTTGCAACAGGGTATCATTTTTCATGACTGACATTTTCACATGCCAAATATGTCATACTTTGTAAGCTGCAGTGTTCCATATTTCCAGAAGAGACCAAAGAAGAAAGCCATGAAGGGTACTAGTCCAAATGCCACTACTGGTTCCAATTTTTGATGAGTTGTTCGAGTTTTGAAGAGTTTTCATTTAAGGGAGGTCCAAACAGTCTAATCTTGGTCTCCCTAGATTTCAATTTCCTGTTTTAGAATATAGAGAATGATATCTATCCAAACAGTTTAATCTTGGCAGATCTGTAGATAGGTAGAGAATGAAAGGGACCCAACTTCTTAATCTGGGCCCTGGCATAAATAAGTGTACATTTAGATAGGAAAAATGCAAAAGAAAAAATTGTAAATCTGGGTTTGCAAGTCTAAGTGCACCCAAACCAAAAAGAAGAAAAAATGTTAGGAGAGTAGGCTGGGTAGGTAGCTGTGGTTGCAGAATGATAATTTGTGATCCATTTTGTGGTACAAAGTGTTATATTTTTACAGATCACAGTGCAGGCAGTGTTCATGCAAAGGAGCTCAAAGGTGGACATAACTAACTCCCCCCTTATTCTAATTCCCCAAGTCCCTTACTAACTTCCCAAAGAGGTCAAGATCTGCTTGATTCCTCTTAGATTCATCATCATCCATATCAGTTGCCTTGGTGAAGATCTGCTTCACTCAAGGATTTTTATTTCTTTTCAAGGTCTTTTCCCCAAAATAGCCTAAGTCCCCTGACCTTAGCGCTTGCTAATCACCGTCATATTAACCACTAACAGTATTATATAATTCCCTATCAGTCTTCCCCCTTCCCTTACTAAAACTTTGTATATAAAATTCCCCTATGTGAATATCCCTCCCTGGCAATATAGCCATATTTTTAGAAGTTCGGGAAAAAACGGTCCATCCGGGGCTGTTTTTAGCCCATCCGTGTCTTAAAAGGGATTAATCCGACACTTGACCAGATTAATAACCTCTCCCCTAGCCCTAAACCCTCGAAAACCCCCTTTTCCGCCCCTAAACCAAAGTTTTTTGCACAAATACATTGACCCGCGCGTATTAAACCCATATAACCCCCGTAACCCGCATAAACCATTGTTTAGACCCACCTGCGCGCACATTAAAAAGAGAATATTCTCTGAATATTCTCCGCCCATATCGCCCCATCGTATTATCTTGGCCGCCAGCCGTCGGATCGTCCGCCCCGTAGATCGACGGTGGGCAGGCCGTCCCATCTCCAAAACACCCGAGCGTTAGCGTCCGGGAGATGGGCGGTATTACCGCCGTACCTCCCGCCACGCGTCAGCCCCTGGGCTGTGGCGGAGCCCCCCTCTGACAAAACCACTCCCCCCCAAAGGTGGTGCGCCACAAAACCACTTACCGCCTCTTGCCCTGTGACGTCACCGCTTACGTCACCCCCCTGCACAGTCACCGCTTACGTCACCCCCTCTGCACAATCACATGTCGAGTCATCTGCCTGCGTGGCCCATTGCCACGTGTCATGCCACCTCACTGTCTGTACATGATGACATCATGCTGACGTCATCCCGCCACATCATCATGCTGATGTCATCACTGACGTCACCCACCGTACAATGTCACGTCATGCTGATGTCATTAGCACTTTTTGGCGCGAAGGGCAAAAAATCGCACTTCGGAGCCCCGTAATCAGATTCTGAGGTAGTTTTTTGATGAGTGATTTGCGCAAGTCGCTCATTGCTAGATTTTTTGGGCCTGAATCAGAAATCATTAGGGAATCTTTTCATTCTGCAGCCCCCAACAGGCCCGAAAGGCGCCGAAAGACCCATTTTTCTTTGCGAAGCTTGCCGGAAGGACCAGAAAACAGTTTTGAAGAAAACAAAGGCCGAACAATGGCCATTAAATGATGATTTAACACACAGCATGTCAGTAAGGCATCTGTTTATTGCCAAAGAGTATCAGAGGAAGAAGAGAAGCCAAAGAGTATCAACCGAAGATTTTTAGGGGCGCGAAGCACCTGAACATTGATGAGCCCCCCCCCCCCCCCCGAGAAAGTCAAATCAAGAGGCATAAGCCCATCCTTGCCCTCAAATCACAGTTAAATCTTTAAATGCAAACAGACAGCAGAGATGCAGAAACCCATACACATTTATTTCAGAAAACACTGCAGCAAGCCACCAAGGACAACATCATTTATTCAGTTTTGATACGGCGGCCCTAAGCGCAGCCCGAGATATTGTTTGCATTTATTTCTGGATAAGATTAGGTTAAGTAGTCATTTTTCTTTATGACCTGATTAGGTCAAGATGTAATAGAGGAACTTTGTAGATAGTTTTGCCCTATATATACCGCCCTCTACATTGTTTCAAGGGTTGGTTGATTGAGAATTTTTACCAGAGACTCGCATTGTATACCTGAGTTTTTTCTATAATCAAAGATTGCTGAAAGCTTGGAGAGCAGACTGTCTGATGTAAATGAATGTTTTTGGAGATATGAAGATGGAATTCTTGTGTTGCACCCTGAAGCAATAAGTGCATCTCACCTCTGTTTATTGCTTACCACTATCTAAATAGCAGAAAGAAATAATATCCTAGAATTAGTTTAAATACTCTCTATGCTCAATTTATGTTATTTCTTTATGTTTTCCTCTGATCGAATTGGTTATGAATATGAGTTCCTCCTAGCTCATGTTTACCCCAATTCACCTGTGTTTGCCAATTATCTAGGGATTCTTTACTGCCCCTAGGTAGCGCTCTGTTACCTCCTCTGTTAAGCAGATTGAGAGATTCTTAACTGCCTCTCATCACTTAGCATTTTTCCCATCATTTTAACCTGAAATATTGTTTCATGCTCAGCTATCTTGCTCCAGTTTCCCTCTCTTGTGATCGAAGAAATGCACCAGCAGTTCTCCTCCTCGACTCCACGCCCAATGGTTTGAAATTTCCAGACTATGCCTTGCCTCTCTGTCTGAAAACATCAATTTTCCCACCAAAAACAAAACAAAAACCCTTTGAACTCGAGACCTAGCCTAAAATCCTTTTCACCAAAGCTAAATCTGAAAGAGAGAGCCCTCTCTAATTGCAGGTTGGCTAGAACCTGCAGTCCAAAGTTCGTCTGTGGTTACCTCAGCCGTATCCTTTTCCAGAGCTTAAGGACAACCTGAGTGATAAGAGTTTCCTCATCTCATGGAGGAACTCAATGCAATGGGGACCATTGATTCATATGGGGGGAGGAATGATCTAGTTGGATATTGGTGGCCACCTACCAAGTCCACTTTGACACCCACCATTGTTTCTTTCAGCTTTTCAGTTTCCTTAATTGTAGCACAATTTACTATTTTTAGCAATTTTTCGGGTCTTGAACTTCCGAAGCCGTTTTGAGGCCTTAAATGACATTTTTTGGGAAAGATGGGAGCAAAATTTATTCGTGGACCAATGATGCTCTTCCAAAATTTTTATTTCTCAGAAAGATCTTTCTAACGAGATACTGTGCGCGTCAAATAGAGATCGTATGCCGAAGTTACGACCCCGGGAAGTTGATGTACCAATTTACCCAAACGAGGCCCACAGTTTGGTGTTTCATCTTTTAGGGTTAGGTTTTTGGATGTTTAGGGTTTTCCATTATTTATCAACAATAAATAGGCCTTCGAGCCTCATTGTAACTCAATTCAGAGGCATGTAGCCGCCACATCTCTTCTCAGAGATAAGCTACCATCGCCCTAGCTGGTTTATTTCCATCTCTGTTTGTAAGCATATTTCAGTCTTTTACATTAATGAATGAGGTATTATTTCCACTACATCTTTGTGTATATGGTTATCTTTGTATTTTGTTGTGTTCCTGTTTAAATTCGGATCATTCAGTGAGTTTCCAAGAAGCGCATCAAAATTCTAAGCTAACAGGAATTCATAGTGGAGAACAACATATATTGTCATTGTAGAGGTCATAATTTGCATCATATCTATCTTTCACAAAACTGATCAACATACTAATTGACACACGATGCATGAGAGGCTATCAAATCAACATATTAAAGGAGTACAAATATTTTTGCAACAATGGAGAATCCTAATCTATAAAACAATAATATTAAGGGTTTTTCCATTCAAACCCTAGCTGCACAAAATCCAATGCACATTCCTTCTTAACTTGGCCAACTAAAGCATCATCATAGATATCCATAATTTTTTCTATTAGCACATTGTCAACCAAAAGGAGCGTTGATAACCCCTGTAATAAGCCAATGTGAGAAAAACACATAGAAAAGCATGACAAACTCCTACAATAATGCATTTTCTCTTTTCTACCAGCAAGGGATCATAATGCCAACAATCAACAGTTGATCCATCAGAATTATTTGATATGCTCCCTATGGACTTGTGACATCTTTTCATGATCTTCATGCATTGAAAACATTCTCCCTGAGAAAATCATGCCCATATTCATATGATAAATTCTAAACAAGTCATCAATCACAAACCTTTTGTCAAAACCCAGATCACCACAATATTAACAGATTCAACAATAGTGACAAATGCCAGAAAGATGGTCATCGACAAACCATACTAATACAAATTCTAGAAATACAACATTTTATGGCAATCTGGTCATAAATCCTAGCAACATGTATAAATCAATAACACAAACTTAGAATGACCTTACAATGTAATTTGCCATCATATATAACAATGACTACCTCAATCAAGCATGCAGTAGCAAACCCAACTCACACCTTATTAGAACCTTGAACATACATATGATTTCATATGATTGTTTTCCATGCCTAAACCAATAGTTATCAAGCTAAAACAAATATAAATCAATGATTGTAAAACAAACCTTCAAACCTATTGCACCTCCTTCCTATTGCTCAATTTTTAATGTAATGATTTCTTATTCGAAGGCACATTCCTTCTCATCAAACATTTCCAGTAACTTCTTTTTCTATATTTTCTCAATTGTGAGCCTTTCAATCTTAGCTTCAAGTGCCACTATTCTATTGTGCCTTTCATCTTCAATATTTTATGATCTCGATTTATCCATCTGACGATCAATTTCCTTTACATTTGGAAAATGAATTTCAACTAACAGATTATCATTTTCTAGCCTAATATTCTCAAGAACATCATCGTCATTGTTTGTACTAGTGTAACATTACTTGACCGATCATATTACCATTATAGGGATGGGGTAATTTTTTTTTTGTTAACTCCACGTTTAACACTTCCATTTTTATTTTACAAAAACACACACACATATATATATGTTATGTATGTCAAAAATCCAATAGGCCTTCACTCTTCACATTATTAATTACCCTCTGGGTGGATCCCATTGGACATGTCACCCTACTTACCTTCTCTTGGCAGTTCCCAAACTGCGTGCTTGGTTATCTGTTAGTCTCTTTGTTCTAGGCTTACATGGACATCAAGACTCTCCTAGTTGCTCCTCATAGGCCCAAACCTATCCATTGATCATTGCTGCTGCAAGTTCACATTATCCCAGCACATCATCTTTTGCACTGACTCTTTATTCCACCCAAAACATAGTGTCAGGATAAACTAGTTATGGGTCCTCCCTTAAACAATGAGAGTGTTTTTGGGCTTGGATGGATGGCCATGCAACCAACCAACATCATCCCATTAATTCACTTCTAGTGTACTACCCAAAAGTTCCCTTTACATTCCATTGGGATTCACTTATCGGAATTGCATGGATGGTGAGGCCATATGACCTCTTTTCCATTGGTCTGCGACAAGTACTTATGCCATTTGATCCTACTTCCTTCATCAAAGAGCCTCCTATGCTGATACCCTTTATTTTGAGGGGTCCTGTGGTCAGGATGACTTGGATGGTGAGCCAGTCCCCTACCAATAACATTACCGCAACAGTGCATGCTAAGTGATGTACTCTTTCTGTGTCATCTCACCAAGCATTTCCTAACTTTTTCTATTGCACCTCTTGTTCCTTCTTCTGGGCTAGGCACCTAGGCCTAAGTGGGATGTGGGTCAACCCTGCATATAAAAGACTCTGCATGTTTCGCTCAATGGACCAAAACCATTGAAATGACGGACAAAAATCTCATGGTAGGTTTTAACGTTGTTTCCTTATACACTATGATTCCTTTGGATGATCCATAGATGTTACGCGATCTATCATGGATAGAGAAACCATACACCTCCAAAAAACCTGCTTAAAATCATCTTATTTTAGCTTTAAAAGAAAAATTTATTCACAAACTCGTGGAGTAACAATGGGCTCACCTCTATCTCCTATAATAGCAAACATTTACATGGAATGTTTTAAACAAAAATCCCTAAAATCCTTTTCTTATTCCCCTGAATAATGGAAAATGTTTATCGATGATGTTTTTGTAAAATGGAGTCATGGTAAAGACAAGCTTGAGGAATTTTTAACTCACATTAATAGTCTCTCAAACCACATCAAATTTACTATTGAAGTAGAAAAGGATAACCAATTACCTTTTCTTGACATCCTCTTATCCAGAATATATGGGAAGCTTAGCTCCAAAGTTTATAGGAAAAAAATCCACACTGGAAGGTACCTTCACGCTAACTCTCATCATCATCAAAAGCGAAAACTTGGAAATATTAAAACCATAACTACAAGAGCCTCTATAATTTTTGACCTTGAGCACCTAAATCTTGAACTAAAACACCTCCGCCAAATCTTTGAGCATAATGGTTATAATGAAAACATCATTAATAAAACCATCCATCAAACCCTAAAGAAAAATAAAACAAAGAAAACCTTTGACATTCCCAAAATATCTTTACCTTACATAAAGGGAACAACTAATAAAATTTCAAGAACCCTAAATAAGCATTACATCAGCGTTTCATTTAGTTCCCCTAACACTATTAGGAAAATAGTAGACTCCGCCAAGGAATCTATAAACCCTACACTTCAAAAAGGGGTGTACATAGTCCCTTGCTCATTTGGAAAACAATACATAGGAGAAATTGATAGATCTTTAAACATTAGGCTTAAAGAGCATGTTTCTGACATATTTAAGAACAAAACATCAAAATTCGCTCTTGCCAAACATTATTTCTCCTCAACACACTTCATCTATATGGAGGAAGCCAAATTGGTCATCAAGGAAGAGCATTACCTAAAACTAAAAATTAAAGATGTCTTAGAAATTGAAAAGAGGAAGAATGATATGAAACGTGACGATGACCTTATCATCAACAATTCCTAGAAACCCTTAATAAATCATACCTCTCTTAACAAAAAATATAATAATTTTAAACATTAACTCATAAAATGTTAATCACATTAAATTAATTGCTTCAACTCATACTGATTTTTCATTATTAAATTTAACAAATAAAGTTATTACTTAATAGTTTGGATAAAATGAGGATACAATATAGTAATAAATTGATATCAGGGAACCATCTAATTAATAAACAATCGATTTAATAAATGAGAAAATACTATTCACATATCAAACTAACATTAAACATTTATCTCCTAATTAATTAAACTTGATGATATAACCCTCATAACATCAAATCTAATAAATTTAACATAAACTTATAAATTACAATCATATTAACTTTAATTAAATATTTTAACTCATATTATAATCATATTAACTTTTATCAAATATTTCAACTCATAATACATTATTCATAATTAAATAAAAAATTAAGTATTGGCATTTTCAGAGTGCATTATATTAGATATCATTTTGGGATTCAACTGCATTAACTAAGTCATTCATCTATGATCATTTCCATGAGAGGTAGTCGTAACTCACTAATTTCTCATGATTTTTGAATAGTCCACTTAGCACTCATTGCATTGGGTGATGTTCACAGGGTTGAAGAAGTGGGATTGAAACTAGTGAAATGAATCACATAACGTTAGTCATCACTTCCGAGGCTTGCACCCGGTAACCAGGACTTCTCGAGAGGTCACCCATCCCAGATCGCCTCTGGCTCAAGTTTACTGGGTGCAAGCCCCAGAAGTGGTGACTGACACTATGTGATTCATTTCACCAGTTTCAATCCCATTTCTTCACTCCTGTGAGAATCATCCAATGTAATGAGTTCTAAGTGGACTATTCAAAAATCATGAGAAATTAGTGAGTTACGACTACCTCTCATGGAAAAGGTCATAGATGAATGACTTAGTTAATGTAGTTGAATCCAAAAATGATATTAAATAAAAAAAATTATTATAAAATAATATTTATCCCACTTCATAATTTATTATATATAAAAATTAAAATGATAAGGAAACATGCTATTAATAAATAATCAATGTAAAGGAAATAATATTCACTTACCAAATTAACATAAAATAATTATATCCTAATTAATTAGATTTATCTCATAAATAAACCCTAATAAATTACATTGAGAATTAAAATTAAAATTCTATCAGTGGACTCCAAAACATTTATCCACTTCTATTACTTGCCCTAATGCACATCTTCTCAAGAATCTAGGCATTCCCGTGAAGATGGACTCACATAGAAGTCCGAAACTTTGGGTTTAATAAAAAACTTTGAACATGTTATTCTAGAATAATTTTTTAAATTTGACTCACTTATATGGATTTTCTCTTTAAAATCATCAAGTTCTACCATGGAAGGGACATGATGGACAATGCTACCCTCTTCGAGAAACTGCGATTATCGAGGGAAAAATACCTATCAAACTTGACATTTCTTAAGCATCGCAGAGACAACAACCTTACTCCAAAACTCTCCTTTTGTAAAAATCCGCTCAAGCATGGCCGCAGCCTACCAATTTTTGAAAAATTAAATATAACCCTAATTAAAAACAACATTAAATCTACTAGATCTCGGCTAATCAAGATCTCCCTAGAGTTGTTAGGTTTTCATCTCTTACTCGCTTCATCCCTAAGATTTTATTTATGGAAATCCTTAGATGCCCTCACTCACACCAAAGCTAAACGTTGGAAATGTAAAGACTCACAGAAGAAGCTCAACAAGTGATGGGACCTAGCACACACTCCAATGTATAAATTGACACAATGTTTGTTCGGCACTGTTGATTAACTCGGATTTGGTTGATTATTTGGCTTTTGATCATTGTTATGATCAATGGATATTTCCAGTGGTGGTTGCAATCACTTATTATGGATTGTTAATGTGATACTGACCTGTCCTACCTCTATCCCCATTTCCCGCTTGGTCGTTAAGCAAAACCCTTTGGCACTTTGGTCATTTCAACATTTCCATTCTACTGTGAGAGCTCCATGAGGGTTTCTGTGGGGATGCTCTATTTTGGTTCTGTCTGCGAATGAATGTGGAACCATGGGCTTACCTGTGCTGTTGGCAACTATGTTCCTTGCTGTATGGTCCTCTTACATGTTCTGGAGGTTGGTTTGTTTGTTTTCCTCTACACAATTGGTTATTTCATCTGCTTGAACTTAGAATTGATTGTTGGTTGGTTTTGTTTGGTTTCTAGCCATTCCTTCCTACTGTTGGTTATTTTGCTACGACTCTGCTGCTAAAATCGTTTTGTTACTGCTCCCGTGTGCTTAGCTTATAGGCACATTGGATCGCTCTGCTATGTCTTCTCAGGTAATTCGTCTCTCCATGATTTACTTCTGCCTTCTCCTGGTTCAATTGCTAACAATGCCTGCTCCTTTTGTCTCAGGAAATTTTCTGTCCTGTGGCTCTGTGGCGTGCGGTTTCTTGGTCAAACACACTCCTAGGTAAGGTTTCGTTCTCCCCTTGCTTGTATTATAACTCTGCTCATTTCCCTGTTACGCGTGGTGTGATTGACAATGGCTTATTCTAGTTGCACAGGTCAAGGTTTCAACCTCGAGCGTGGATGGATTCAACGCTTTGATTTGAAAACCCTTCAGTTCTTTTCTGGTAGGATCTGTCACCACAGACTTGTAGGACCGTAGCTAGGGTTTGTAGTTTTCTGGTGGCCGTGCCTCGACGTTCATTTTCTGCCTCTTATTTGAGTCGTTACATGACCTAGGCACACCTATGTTTACAGTTCTAGTTTGTAATTCGTGTTGGTTGAATTCTTTAGTTGGGCACGAGGGTTATGTGATGAAAAACCCTTGACTAAGGTCTGCCCTATCTCTTGGTCATTGTTTCCTCTATTTGTCTCGAGAATGTAATGTTGGACTCTTAAATAATAATAGTTATATTTTTTGTCTCTGTTTCATTTGGAAAGGAAATGAAATGGTGTTTAACAGATTGTAATGAATTAACTCTATTAGGTTTGTCCAATCGATACTCGGATTCTGATTTCTTCGTTCAATTTTTTTGTTGTGTTGACATTCTCCTAGCCACGAGCTTGTTTACTATTCATCTGTTTTGGTCCTGGAAACTTGTATTCATTCGACAGTACTTTGTTCATTAAGAGAGGAGAAACATAAAACTGTATGCCTGCACTTTGTTTGTCATTGCTAAAGCATTTAATAATTGAGAAATAAAATTACATAGTATGAAGATTATAGTACAAATGGATGAATGTTAAATATTTCTCTGTCTTCTTTTATTACTTGTATCCGAAAATGTTGAACCTTGTCAATGATTTTCGATGTTACATTTATGTTATTTGTCTACAGTTAATTGAACTGTGTAGTTACTTTTTCAATTGTAGACCTTATAGTTACATAACTATTTAAGTATTCGGTTCTGCCTATATGGAAAGATTTTACATTAGATACATTTGTCTTTTTCCTTGAAAATGGCAGGACACTTATTAATCTACTATTGATTAAAGACAAACAAATAAATGACCCTAACCGACCAAACTACCTTAACTAATACTGAGATTAAAAATAAAAACAAAATCCTACATCCTACTTTAACAAACTAAACATAAAGAAAACCAATATGCTAATTCAACTCTCCACCCTGGTAGAGACCAACACCTAATCATGGTGCCTTAGCTGCATGCTTCTGCATCAGGCTCCCAGGGAAAAAGGAAATCATGATCTAGTCCATGAGCTTCTCGACTAAAAAAATTTCCTGCTCAATTTGCCTGGCATCAAGCCACGAACTGTCCTCAATAGGACAGTTCTTCCACTTGACCAAGTACTGCAGATATTCCTTCTGTCGAGTTCGTTTGGCCACCTGAGTGTCGAGGATTCTCTCGATCTCAGGAGGCTGAACGTAAGGCATCTGTCTCATCTAGGTTTCTCCTCCTTCCTGGGTATTCCATAGGCCATGTGATTCTGTCTTCTTCTTCTGGGTTAGCACTATAAGGGAATAGGTATGCCACATTAAAAATGGGTGAAATTCCTATCCTTGGTGGTAGCTGTATCTCATAGGCATTCGCTAAAAATTTCTAGAGGACTTTGCAGCGGACTATCTTATTATACTTCAGCTTATTGTATGCACCTCTAGGGAAGTGTTCCTTACACAAATGTGTGAGGACTTCATCTCCTACATTGAACTGTACTTCCCTTCTTTTTAAATCTGCTTGCTGTTTATACTTTTGGATGTTGTCCTGCAATTTAATTTTCACCTGCTCATTCAAATCTCTCTTTGTGTTAGAAAAATCTTCTCCATCTGCGCTTCACCTTTCTTACTGTTGGAGATCTCATAACTCATGCACTCCACGAGGATGCATGACATATAGGATCTGAAATGGATTGTACCATGTGCTGTTATTAGGCGAGTCATTATAAGTGAACTCTGCCTGGGCAAGCACTCGATCCCACATCTGCGAATTGTCACCAATCAAACTTTGTAGCAGGTTCCCCAGACTTATGTTTACCACTTCTGTTTTTCCATCGGTTTTCAGGTGATAAGTAGAACTATAACTCAACTGTGTGTCCACCTTCTTCCACAAGGTGCACCAAAAGTGCCCTGTGAACTTCACATCTTGATCAGAAAGAATAGACTTAGGCAAACCATGTAGCCTGATAATCTCTGTGAAAAGCAAGTGGGCTACATGAGTGGCATCACTGGTTTTCCTGTAAGTGATAAAATGTGCCATCTTCGAGAATTTGTCCACTACTACCATCACCGAGTCATAACCCCACTGTGTCCTAGGTAAACCGAAGACGAAGTCCAAGCTGACTGAGTCCCACGGTCTGCTTGGAATAGGTAATGGTGTATATAGTCCCGTGTTTTGACTGTGACCCTTCACTAACTGGCACACTTTACATCTGGTTACAAATCACTGTACATCCCTTCGCATTCTTGGCCAAAAGTAAAAATGACTGAGTTTCTCTAGTGTATTTTCTATGCTAAAATGTCTGGCTAGACCTCCATTGTGCTTCTCTCGAATAATGTTCTCTCTCATCAAGTAGTCAGGAATGCATAGCTATCCTCCTCTAAACAATAGTTTCTCTTGCAAGTTGTAGTCCAACCATGGGCTGTTATCTCTCACCAAGGGATTCTAACATGCCTCATAGGCCTCCTTAAAATCTGTGTCAGTCTGCTATAAATCTTTTAAGTGCTCAAAACCCGGCACTTGCACAGTACTCTCCTACTCAATGCATCTGCCACCTTGTTGGCCTGCCCGCTGATGTGCTTCAACATAAAGGTGAAACTCCGCAAATATTCCACCCACTTGGCATGTTTGTGATTCAGATTGTGCTGTTGCATCACATACTGTAGTGCAGAATTATCTGAAAACAACACAAATTCGTTTCACAACAAATAGTGTCTCCAGTGCTCTAGTGCCTGGATGACAGCATAAAACTCCTTGTCATAAGACGAATATTTCTGCCTGCTCTCATTTGACTTCTCACTTAAAAATATAACAGGTTTATCCTCCTGGCTGAGTACAACTCCAATAGCCTTACTGCTAGCATCACAGCGAACCTGAAAGAGATTTTTAAAATTTGGCAATCTCAAGATTAGTCTCTTTGTGATCTTCTTCTTTAGTAGTTGAAAACTCCTTTCTGTTGCATCAGTCCATTGAAAAGGCTGAGTAGCCTTTTTAATAGTGTCCAACATATGTGCACAAATTTCACTAAAACTTCTTGTGAATTTCTGGTAAAAAATCGCTAGCCCATGAAAACTACGTACCTCAAATAAGATTTTCAGGGATGGCCAATTGAATATCGCTGCAATCTTTTCCGGATCCATCTTCAGCTCATTTTTTTCTATTATGAAGCCCAAATAAATCAACTCTTTTTGCAGAAAAGTACACTTTTTTCATATTTATCAGCAGCTTGCTTTGCTGTAATTTTTCCAGTACTTTCCGAACATGTCGAAGGTGCTCCTCCTTTGTCTTGCTGAAAATTAGTATATTGTCCAAGTAAACTATCACAAATTTTCCAATGTATTCTTTTAGCATTTCACTCATTAACTGCATAAATTTACTAAGAGCATTGCTTAGTCCGAATGGCATAACCAGCCACTCATACAGTCCCTCGTTAGTCTTGAAGGCTATCTTCCACTCATCCCCCTCTTGAATTCGGATTTGATGATACCCACTCTTCAAGTCTATCTTAGAAAAATATGCTACCCCTTTTAGGCAATCCATCATGTCATCCATCCGTGGCAGTGGAAACCTGTACCGGTAGGTGATTTTGTTGATGGCCCTCGAGTCTATGCACATCCACCACTCTCCTCCTTTCTTGGGACCAAGAACCATTAGAACTACGCAAGGTCTCAAACTCTCCCTTATTAATCCTTTGTCTAGCAGTTGCTGCACCTACTTTCTAATCTCCTCATTGTCCTTGGGGCTCATCTGATATGCTGCCTTATTCAGCAAACTTGCTCTGGGTATGAAGTCAATATGGTGACTTATGCTTCTTTTGGGGGGCAGTTTATCTGGCAAGTCATCTACCACTATATCTAGAAACTCCTGCAACATCTGCTAAATTTCTGCGGGAAAATATGACACCTCTATATGCAACAATACCGTTTTTTCTATTCTTACAACTGCATAACTCACCTTGCTATCCTCAACTTGTTTCAGAAACTGTTTTCTGCTGACCAACAATGCTCTTGGCTCACTTGTCCCTGTTGTTCCTTCCTCCTTAATGGGCACAAGCATGTGCTTGATTCCATCCTTGACAAACTTATAGCAGTTCATCGTGCCATTATGTACCACCCTTTTGTCGTACTGCCATGGCCTGCCTACTAGTATGTGACATACATCCATCGGCATTAAGTCACAAATGACCTTATCCTTATATCTACCTATTTGAAACTCCACCTCACATTGCTCATCTGCCAACAACTGATGGCCTTTTTGTAGCCATGAAACTTTATAAGGAGTGGGATGTTTCAACTGCTTCAATCCTAACGTTTCCACCACCTCTGTGGCTAGTAAGTTATCTGTACTACCACTATCAATAATTAGCTTATAGCACTTACCGTGTGACTTACAAATTGTCTGAGACAAAGCTTTCCGCTGAATTTGTTCAGTGGTTTCTTTGGCTGGTTTCAACAACACCTTGTTCAAAACCAAGGCTTCCTCGGTTTCTGGAGCATTTTCTGCTTCTTAGGGAGGCACCTCTGCTTCTTCTGGTTGTGCAACATATGCATCCCTCTATCCAGCCTTGTCTTCCTCAGGACACTCAAATGATCTGTGTCCCCACTTATGACACCTATAACATTGATAACTAGCTCCTCTACCTTAGCCATTTCCCCTGCCTCCCTGATATGGCCTACCTCCTCTTGTGGTGTCCCCTTTTTCCACTGTTCTGGAAGGTTTAGAACTGTTGCCTTCCTCATTACTGCTAGCAAATCTCCCTCTGCCATAGGACTAACCTCTTCCTCTGCTGGTTCCTCGTCCTCTCCTGGCATTCTATTTTCTAGTAATTTTCTCTTCAGCTTTCATAGCACTCTGATATGCTTCTTCAATGTTCTTTGGAGAAAACATACTAATCTCATCTAAAATTTCTAGCCTTGAACCATTTACATACCTTGCTGTATTTTATGTGGTATCCTCTGTATAACCGTCCCTTAGGTTCACTCGATAAAACTCTTCAGTGTACTCATTTACTGTCATCCATTTCTATTTCAGATTTTGTACTTGTTTGTGTAGTGCAATTTGATAATCTTTCGGCAGAAATCTACCCTTCAACTTGGCCACCATCATTGACCAGGTTTTGATCGGCAACTTGTTCAATCTCCTTCTCTCTATTTGGACATTGTCCCACCACAGGGCTACGTGTCCCTTCAACTTTGTCACATCAAATTTAACTCTGCAGTCTTCACTAACCTCCTCACACTCAAAATACTTATCTAGCTCGCTGATCCAATCGAACAGAATCTCCGTGGATAGGCTGCCGTCATAATTTGGGAGTTCTGGTTTGGGTTTACTACTTGCTATTAAAACCGATCTCAATAGTCTCATTTCTGGGCCCTCTCCATCCGATCCATCTGTTGTCGCTTCAGCTTCCTCTTCACTATCATCACCTACCTCTGGATCTCTTCTTCTCCCTGGCTCAACTGCCTCCAAATAGGCAGTAGGAATCCTGATCTCCTCTCTCAGTCCTTCCTTTGCTATCCTTCGAACACCTCTACCATGACCTCACCTTCCTACCTCCATTTCTCTAACTGACCTTAAACAAAAAAGTTTCTACTCTTATACCACTATGATGGGACCCAGCCCACACTCCAATGTATAACATGACACAATGTTTGTCTGACATTATTGATTAACTCAGATTTGGTTGATGATTTGGCTTTTAATCACTATTATGATCAATGGATATTTTCTGGTGATGGTTGCAATCATTTATTATGGATTGTTAATGTGATACTGATCTGTCCTACCTCAATCCCCATTTCCCGCTTGGTCATTACACAAAACCCTTTGGCATTTTGGTCATTTCGACATTTTCATTCTGCTATGAGAGCTCCGCGAGGGTTTCTGTGGTCATGCTCTATTTTGGTTCTGTCTACGAATGAATGTGGAACCACGAGCTTGCTTGTGATGTTGGTGACTATGTTCTTTGCTTTATGGTCCTGTTACATGTTCTAGAGGTTGGTTTGTTCGTTTTCCTCTGCACAATTGGTTATTTCATCTGCTCGAACTTAGAATCAATTGTTGGTTGGTTTTGTCTGGTTTTTAACCATTCCTTCCTACTATTGGTTATTTTTCTATGGCTATGCTGCTAAAATTGTTTTGTTACTACTCCCATGTTCTTAGGTTACAGGCACATTGGCTCGCTCTGCTATGTCTTCTTAGGTAATTCGTCTCTCCATGATTTACTTCTGCCTTCTCCTGGTTCAATTGCTAACAATGCCTGCTCCTTTTGTCTCAGGCATTTTTCTGTGTCCCGTGGCTCTGTGGCATGTAGTTTCTTGGTTAAACACACTCCTAGGTAAGGTTTCGTTCTCCGCTTGCTTGTATTATAACTCTGTTCATTTCCCTATTACGCGTGGTGTGATTGACAATGGCTTGTTTTGGTTGCAGAGGTGAAGTTTTCGACCTCGGGCGTGGATGGATTCAATGCTTTGGCTTGCAAACCCTTCAGTACTTTTTTGGTAGGCTCTGTCACCACAGACTTGTAGGACTGTAGCTAGGGTTTGTAGTTTTCTGGTGGCCGTGGCTCGTCCTTCGTTTTCTACCTCTTGTTTAAGTCGTTACACGACCTAGGCACACCTCTGTTTACAGTTCTAGTTTGTAATTCATGTTGGTTGAACTCTTTAGTTGGGAATGAGGGTTATGCGATGACAAACCCTTGACTAGGGTTTGCCCTGTCTCTTGGTCATTGTTTCCTCTATTTGTCTCGACAATGTAATGCTGGACTCTTAAATAATAACAATTACATTTTTTTGTCTCTGTTTCATTTGGAAAGGAAAAGAAATGATGTTTAATAGATTGTAATGAATTACCTCTGTTTAGTTTGTCCAATCGATACTCAGATTCTGATTTCTTCATTCAATTGTTTTTCTGTGCTGACATTCTCCTGGCCATGAGCTTGTTTACTGTTCATCTGTTCTGGTCCTAGAAACTTGTATGCGTTTGATAGTACTTTTCTCATTAAGAGAGGAAAAACATAAAACTGTATGGCTGCACTTTGTTTGTCATTGTTGAAGCATTTAATAATTAAGAAATAAAATTACATAGTATGAAGATGATAGTACAGATGGATGAATGTTAAATTTATTCTCTGTCAATGATTTTCGATGTTACATTTATGTTCTGTGTCTACAGTTAATTGAACTATGTAGTTACTTTCTCAGTTGTAGACCTTATAGTTACATAACTAGTTAAGTATTCGGTTCTGCCTATATGGAAAGATTTTACATTAGACACATTTTTCTTTTTCCTTTAAAATGACAGGACAAGTATTAATCTACTGTTGATTAAAGACAAACAAATAAATGACCCTAACCGACCAAACTACCCTTGACTAATACTGAGATTAAAAATAAAAACAAAATCCTACATCCTACTTTGACAAACTAAGTTACATAAAGAAAACTAGTATGCTAATTCAACTCTCCAGCGTGGCAGAAACCAACTCCCGGTCATGGTGCCTTAGCTCGATGCTCTTGCATCAAAAAGATTTTAATATTAACAAAAAACATGTATCACTTGAAAGATTCTAAGCATGCATCTTTCCATGACTTAAACTCTCAAATAACCATCACACAAACCATCAATGCGCAATTTCATGTAGAGGTCACAAACACCTCTGTATATCCTATCCGACAGAGCATCACCCACTCTGATTCCTATTCCATATCCCCTTCTAATTACATACATGAAACCAGCATACAAACAAGAAATTCTAGGTCCTCTCCATCACTGGACATCAACAACTGTGAAATCACTCTCTCACATGATATCAAAAACTTCGACATCACCTACTCGCAAATCGCTACAACAGATTACACTGACAACTCTCCCTATGATGCAAATTGCATAATTCAGTCGAATATATCTTATAATTCCAGCGCGCAAGTTCAAATGACTAAAACTCCTAATCAATTGAATAGAAAGCACAACCAATGGTTGGAAGACACGCACTGCAATTTCGCAAGTCGGGTTTCAACCATGGGTGGTGTTGTGTCTTAAGGAACCAATTTCGTAGCTATGTAAAAATTGTGCTTAAGACATTAATTTTATTTATGCATGTCACTTATTTGTGTAATGTATCCTCATATGAAGGGCTTGAAGGACCTGACTTTTAACCCTTAATAATTAGCTGACATGAAAATCTCAGAATGCCATGTGATGTTGGATATAAATGATGTATGAAGAATGCCTTGAGAAGTTAGAGATAATATGTTGTCTTTCATGGACAACACATATTTCATTAAATTTGGAAGTATTTTATTACATGTCCTTCAACAACATTCATTCTTTTGTAAATCACCATATTAACTTGATTCAACATTAAAATAATTTTAGTAATCTCAAACCAATTAGAGATCATGAATAGGTCAAACATGGGTTATTATGTACAATAGTATCAATACACAATAGGAGTGTGAAATCAAAAATAAATTACATTTATAAACTTATATGAGTACACATAACTAAATGAAATTCAATAAATAACTTCCCACTCATGTCTAGTGTCAGCAGTGATTTTGTCTTCAAGTCATATTGGATTCTAATAATGAAATTATTTAATCCACAAGTAAACTATTTAATAGTTGAAAATGACAAAATGCTAATATGGATTGGAAAATCAATGTCCTATGGTGCAAAAAGTTTAAATACAACCAATTTTGACCCATCTCTTTAATGAGTCTAGATGGTCAACTTAACGGATAATTTGTTAATTAATTATTCCATGTTTTATTAAGAAGATAATTTTGTTTTTCATAAAGTTTTGTTTCAAAACAATACAATATGAGATTAATATTGTCTTAATAAGTTACGTGATAGACAAATAAAAGTCAATAAATGGATTCCTTATTAAATAAAATGAGATGAGATGATTGCATATACAAATAGTTGATTTAAGAATATATGAAAAAAATTATGGGTTAAAAATTGAATTCCCTACAATTTAACGAGTAGTATTCACTTATGAGCCATCACCCACTAGCCTAAATAGTCCACTTAATACTTATTATCAAGAAATTAAAAGACTTATTTTTCTAAAAAAATGCATCATAATATATGGATATTATAAATCACATTTATATACACATATTAATGACATAAATAAGTACAGGGCAATAATATAATTCTAACTCAAGTGATGATTTTAGTTTCTTTAAAATACAAATTTACAAAAAAATGACTTTAAATAATGAAATTAGATGCCTTACAATTCAAAAAGTTCAATGACATAATTCATCCATGATTGTGTCTAATCAAACCTTGAGAATCCACTTATCAATTATTATCATCATATATATGTTTTTTTAAGAAATGTAGAATTATTTAGAATACATTTTAATCTCAAAAATTACATATCACATTTATGCACTCATATTAGTGCATTTTATATGTAAACAATGAATAACTCACTTTGTACCTTGTTGATTTTCAACATGATATGATTGCAATTACAACAATTAATTGATTCAAGCATATAAATTTATGAAAAATATCGATTGAGAAATCACATATCTTATGCTTAAAAAATATCAAATCATTTACCTATGACACATTTCTCATTAGCCTTACTAGTGAATTATGCATTGTGAATAGTGAATAATGCACATAACATTTATCAAGTAAATTATTATAATTTCTTTAGTAAGAATATTGTTTGCAAGTATTTTATTACAAGGCCTTCAACAACATTCATTCTTTTGTAAATTGTCATATTAAATTGATTCAATATTAAAATAATTTTATTAATTTCAAACAAATTAGAGATCATGAGTAAGTCAAACATGGGGTTGTTATGTACAATAGTATCATTACAGAAAAGGAGTGTGAAATAAAACTCTTGGAAGAAATTGATTTAAGCTAAATCATATTACTATGGCAACTCTAACCCGCTTTCCCCCAACCCACGGGGGATTTGTTGATTGAATGATGGTGATGTGAAGATCTTATTTTAAATGACAATGATAAGTGTCATTTGCATTTCATTGAAACTAGTCTACTAAAACCTTAGTAAAACATTCTTGTGCTCAATTTCGTATGGTCCCTATGTGCCTTTATGGAGCACTAATGAGGGGGTCATCATTCATCTTCATAGCATGCAGACATCCACTATAAATGTTATACATTGTTGATCTATGTATTTCAAGAAGGTTAGTCACCATTGATCTATCTTCTCTCAAATCCAAGTACATCAAATGAGAGTTCTTAAATGGGTATCCAAGTCAATCCATTATGATGGACAATGTCACAAATTGAAGTAAACAAGAAACTTTAGTGCTGACTTCTTGTAAGTAGTGGAGGCAAGGGTTTTCAAATATTAGCATAGTTGATGGTAGTGTGGATATTGATCTCTCCTTGTCAACATTGCCAAAACCAATAATAGTCTCGATGTAAATCTAGTGTGAACCAAATGCATGGAAAACCATGATTGATAATTACTTTCACTAAGAAGAGAAAATGATAAGCATTTTTAATGGGGAAGAAATAAGTGTGAAACATAACTCATGTATTTTAGTTGAAATTTATATAAGTCCCCGTGTTCGTTAATTATTAAATACTTAATGTAAATAGAAATATATTATCATTAAGATATTGATTTTGAAGATTAAATATGTATTAAAAGGCATTCATCTATGATTTTTCATGTAGTCTAAATAAACCACTTAAAGTTTATTATCAATTGATTCTAATTAGTTTTGTATAAGATATATCTTTACTTACATTAATAACTTTATTTCAAAAATAAATAACGATTATAAACTTATATGAATACATATAACTAAATGAAATTCAATAAATAACTTCTGAGTCTTGTTGGATTCTACGAGATTATTTTAAGTACAAATAGTTTATTTAAGAATTTAAATCTACAAAATATTAATATTGATGGGAAAAGCATGTCATATGGTGAAAAAAGTTTAAATGCATCCATTTATGGCCCATCTCTTGAATGAGCTTAAATAGTCTACTTAATGCTCATTGTGAAGTCATTAATCCATGTTTTTATTAGAAAATTCATTTTCTTTACATGGTTTTTTATTCTAGAAATAGCAATTTCACATTTATACATTCATATTAAATCACATGATAGTTAAATAAAAATCAATTAATGGTTTCTTCACTTATTGACTTATATGACATGATTGCATATAGGAATAATTGATTTAATAATGCATAGTTAGAAAAAAATGTCAATTCAAAATAGAATAAACTGGTTAGAACTCATAAATAATTGATTTTAAATTATTAATTTTCTAAAAATATATATTTTTACTTACATTGAGATCTTTATTTCAAAAATAAATTCTATTTATACATACATACATATTAAATGTAATTTAACACATACTCATCTTGTTGGTTTCTATGAGATTATTTCAATTACAAATAATTTATTTAAGAATTGAAATTTACGAAATGTTAATAAAGGTGGGAAAATCAAATGCCATATGTTGCATAAAGTTTAAATACATTTATTTATGACTTGTACCTTGAAATAACTTTAACAATCTAGTTAACATTCATTACCAATTAATTATTCCATGTGTTGTTAGGAAAAACATTTCATATTACATGGAGTTTTATTTTAAAAAAAAGTGTCACATTTACACACTTAGATATATGGCTCTATATAGACCACTTAAAACTCATTATCAATTAATTATAATTTGTTTTGTAAAATATATATATATATTTACTTACATTAAGAGTTAAATTTAGAAAATGCATCACTTTTATGAACTTATATCAATGCATATAGCCAAATAGAATTCTTCAACTCATATTGGATTCTATGAAATTATTTAAACCACAAATAAAATATTTAAGAAATGAAAATGAAAAAATGCTAATATGGATTAGAGAATCAATGTCTTATGATGCAAAAAGTTTCAATACATCCATTTTTTACCCATCTCTTCAATGAGTCTAGATGGTCCACTTAACACATTGTTAATTAATTATTCCATGTTTTATTAAGAAGAGAATTTTGTTTTTCATGGAGTTTTGTTTCAAAACAATACAATATGAGATTAATAAAGCCTTAATAAATCCCATGATAGACAAATAAAAGTCAATAAATGGATTTCTTATTAAATTAAATTAGATGAGATGATTGCATATACAGATAGTTGATTTAAGAATATATGAAAAAAAAATATGGCTTAAAAATTGAATGCCCTACAATTTAATGAGTAGTATTCACTTATGAGCCATCACCCATTAAGCCTAAATACTCCACTTATTACTTATTATCAAGAAATTAAAAGACGTATTTTTCGAAAATGCATCATAGTATACTCATATTGATGGACATAACTAAGTACAAGTCAATAATATAATTCTAGCTCAAGTGATATGATTTCAGTTTATTTAAAGTACAAATTTACAAAAAAATGACTTTAAATAATGAAATTAGATTCCTTATACTTCAAAAAGTTCAATGACATAATTCATCCATGATAGTGTCTAATCAAACTTTGATAATCCACTTATCAATCATCATCATGTATATGTTTTTTTAAGAAATGAAAAATTATTTAGAATATATTTTTTATCTCAAAAATTACATATCACATTTATGCACTTATATTAGTACATTTTATATGTAAACAATGAATAACTTACTTTGTTACTTGTTGTTTTTCAATATGATATGATTGTAGTTACAACCATTAGTTGATTTAAGCATATAAATTTATGAAAACTATCGATTGAGAAATCACATATCTTATGCTTCAAAAAGATCAGATCATTTACCTATGACACATTTATCGTTATCCTTAATAGTGAATAATGCACATAACATTTATCAAGTAATTTATTATAATTTCTTTAGTAAGAATAACATCTTTGTTTGCAATGAGTTCTATTTCAAAACTTATATTTCACATTTATATATGATTATTGATGCATATAAGTAAACATAAGTCATTAACAATAACATGCCTCGACGGTTCATGTAAGATAATTTGAATGGAAAACAATTCATTTAAGAACACACACACGCATGCACACAAATCTTAGAAAAAGAAGTCGATACAAGAAAGTGATTGCAAAAACAATTATAAATAATAAGAAATATACATATTAACATAACTCACATCCCATATTTTTCAAAAAATATAAAATCATACAAATTGATTCAACAAAAACTATGTCCAAAATGTATTGAAAACTTGGAATGTGTTTTTCAACAAATTTATAAAGGAAATTATCTCCATCAACTAAAATGAAGTACATGTTCTATTGAACATTTCAATGTAGTCATGTTTTTGTTTGAGACAATGAAGTGTCTTAAGAAAGGGGAATAAAACATGCAGAAGCCACATATCTTGCTCTTTCCCTGTATATGATTTTATCAAGATGTGGTTTGATCAATATCCAATGAATTAAGAAGTATGCTTTTTTGTATCTATTAGAAATACATTTGATTCTTCATAATTATCTCCATATTGGGACCACACATCAATCAACTTTTCTTATAAATTGTCTTGTTCTCCCTACTTCCAATTTTGTTTGCAAATGACAGTGAGACCTGTCCCATGCAAATTTAAAGTCCTTTATATCAATATTTGATTTTTCAGGTACTTTTCGGATGTACTTGTCAGTGACATTTAATGTCCATATTGCGACATCATAATTTCTTAAGCAATATTTTAATACTTCTAACTGAAAAGGCCTTGAAAAATAAGACCTATCACAAAACTGCCAATCTAGTTCTCTTTGAATATGAAAATTTTGTTCATCTTTGGTGTATGATTGGAAGAATACTCCTTCCATTTCAAATATCAACAACATCTTCTGACTTGTAGTAATGCCCATTTGCATCTGCACTGTAACCACAAGTATGATATTAACATATCTTCACTTCAACACTTCATTGTTTAAGGACATAAAAACCTATCATTTTAAAGATGATGTTAATATTTATTATGAATTATTTCCATTTGTATGCTAAGGTAATTTTACGATGAGTTCAGAGTATCACAAAATACAAATACAATTGCCCCATTAAAATGAACAAACAAATAATATGTTTACTTTATACATACAACCTAATGAATTTATTTAATTTGTATGGACTAAAAGTCTAATGAGAATGCATTGACCCACCATTTAAATCAATGATTTTAAGACTTATGATTATTTATTTAATTGAAATTGAAAAATAATATTAGAATGGTCTAGTGCAAGTAAAGAAACTAATTATATATTACTTTTCACATACAATATAATACAATTTTTAAATTTCGAACCTAATTAATTATATGTTAATTTATAGAGTTTCTACCTTAGTTTATTTTGGTGCTTCTTTTAGTACAAATTGTATGTTTATTGTTGGTGCTACATACAACTTAATATAGTTTTTCAACTTATATGGAATAAAAAAGGCTATAAGAATGCAATGGGTCATCCTTCACATTACTAATTTATAAGAGGTATAATAATAACTTAAACCACATTTAAAGCAAATAATTGTAATGATCTAATTAAAACAAATAGACCAGTTATCTATTAATTTTACATAAAATGTAATCCATTGTAAAAAAAATATAGCATGGGAAATTCTGATATCAAAACATTAAACTACCATTCATCTCACCAACAATAAAGAAAATAAAAATATTTTATTTTTGGTAATGACAAACCAAATCAACAATTCTTTTATTAGTGTTGTGAAATAAAATTAATAATTCATGATGTCATACATATAATAGCATGAAATAGACATCGGTAACCTTAAGGTATTTCTAAATCTAATTGAACATCCTTCAAAATAGCTCACACATCTATCGCCTTGTTGAGTTTATGCAATGTTCTCCATAGCTCATTGATCAACCAATTATCCCCTTGATTTTCTCTAATGAATGCAGGGGCAAGAACCACATTTTCTTTTGGATTCTCCTTCACTCTCGCAATGAAACAATCAATTATAATAGTATTGGTTGTGTTATATTGGGTATGCATTTCCCACACTTTTTTCAATGATTTAGTGTGTATTAACTTTCATTGGATTGTCAATGACCTGATGTCCCTTTTGTGGTTTACAGTCTAAAGTAGTCTACTTAAACAAAAGTTTATCTTGTAACATTTTTGAAACCAACTTTTTTAGAAATCTTGTTGTGCTTTGTTTCAAAGCTGTCATCCAAATTGCAATGTCAAGAGATTCTTTTGAAACACATTTCAAAAAATGATTTTGCATGTGGATGAATCCAAAATAATTTTTTCTCTATTGTGTAATCAGCGTCAACTCCCATTTTCTCAATATGCCCTTTGTTTGTTGCTTCATCATTGATGTTATGATAAAAAAATGACGTTTAGTTCAAAAATAACTAGTTTCTTTCAGTTATTTTGGCTGCAACACAATGGAAAATAATCTAGTCAAACCAATTATTCATGTTACAAAAATTACTAAAAATAATTTTTGAAACGATACACTTACCTTGAGAGGTTTTCGCACTATTTATAGATGAAACAATAATTTCTTTTATCATCTTCATAGGACCTGGAGTAAATATATTAAACCTTCAATCAAATACCAATTTTACTTGCTATTAAACCTTCAACCAAATACCAATACCAAGAAAAACTTTAGCAATGCAACCTTTAGAAAGAAAAACACACACACACACACCTTTAACATTATTTTGATTGTTAATTTTATCTTTTTTATTTGTTCCTCTAATAAAAATATACAACGTTATGGTAGTTACAAGAATTCGAGTTTGAAGAATAATAAGATAAACAATAAGAGAAGTTATAAGTATCTGATATGACATTATCTTCATATTTGTAACATTGCAGCCCATCATCATCTTGTTATCTTTAGTTGTCTCCAAATTAAACATATAAAATATTTTGAATCATGAAAATGAATAGAATCATAAAATAATAAGGAAAACAAGTGGACAAATTATAAGTACCTGATGTTATATTTTGTTGTTGATTAAGTTTTTGTTTAATATTCATTTGATCAATGTCTTGGTTCTCCTTGCTTGTCGCTATAATAAACATAAAAAAAATGTTATAAATTGTGACAATGAACAAAATTCATTAAACAACTATACGAAAAAAGAATCATCTATAATCATCCATAATAATATTTTGGTCTTGATTGTAATCTTGTGGGATAGTCCCCTGGTCATTATATTCATTCTCTTTATTTCCAATTACAATCGACATATGAATCAAGATAATAAAAATAATAATTTAGAATTAAAAAAAGAAGAAGATAGAGTTATGTTGATTAATACCCATTTCTATCTCCATCGTTCCATGGTCATTGTCTTGATTAATTCCATTCATCTCATAATTACCTGTAATAGTCATCCAAAAATGTTATGAATATGGAAATTAAATAAATTGAGAAATTATCAAGAGCAAAAAACAAAAAAAAAAAGTACCTAGTATGATAACTTCTTCCTCTCCTCCTTCTCCTCCTATTTCCATCTCTATACTTTTTTCAACGTCATGAGCACTATGTTGATTATTTTTTTGCTTCCCACTTTCATCATTCTTTGTTCTAGAATCTCTGTGATTAATTATTTTAGTAGACACTTTGACAATTAAGAAATATGAACAAAATATTATCCAAAGTATTATAAGAGAAAAATGAATTGTAGTACATGAATTTTCCAAGATGTTAATGGATCCTAGATTTGATAGTTGAAAATATTTGTAATTATTTAACATGATTGTCCTTTGTGTCTCTGTTTTCACAACACATGAAATTCTTCTTCCATATGTACAACAAGCCTTGATTAAGTTTGTCCCCGCATAAAGAGAAATAACCACTTTTTCATCACTACATTGTTAGTATTTTTCCAATAAATCCATCCAGAAATCATAATTCTCTCATTTTCGTCGAATGTGTCTTCAAATGTGTGAGATTATTTGATAGCCTCCAAAATTTTTAATTCTGAAGCATAGAAATGTATAGTAAGAACTATATCATAACTATAATTGTTTTGGGACTTATATTCATAAATGCCACTAGTCATTTTATAATTGAACTAGGAGTTCTTTACGGAAATTTCCAAACACTGGCATACATCTTTACAAAACCAAAGCTCTACTAAGAGAACTATAGTAAAGTCATTCAACTCATTTTTTTCGATAAGAAATCAAAGAAATTCAATATAATATCCCTTGTGGAATTGTTCTCTTTTCAAAGCCAGTGTATCCAAAACAACAAGGTCAGTATGTAAAACTAGTTGCAACTGACATGGAAAAGAGTGCAAAAGTGTTGACAAAAGATCAGGGCCCCCAAAATGACAACCAAATTCAAAACGGTTTTCAACTTGTTGAACACTTGTTGATCCATTTATTATTCTGTCAAGGACTCCACATGCTTGCTGAGAAAGGGACTTTATCTTTGTATTACATGTTCCTTTTACATAAGTAGACCACTCCACCATGTTGCAAAAATTGGTAAATATGATATCATTAATTTCATAATGTTCAAGAATGTTGAATGTGGGAAGAGTCATCTCATTCAAATTTTGATCATGAATTTGACAATATGTAACCATTGCATCCAATTTTGTTCTGTTGGTTTTCAATTTAGAACAATAATCTTTTAATTTTGTTGCATTTGATGGATGATTAAGTGGAATAGAAAATAAAATGGTTCCATCAAATAGCTTATCTGCTACTAAAGCAATTTCATCCATGGTTAATCCCTGAAGGGGCTAAAGAGTAGCTGTTGTCAAACTGTGTAGACTATTTCTCTTGTAGTTCTCAAAATCGGGTTGGCTTGGAGAACACTTTAATGTGCCTAGTTGGTAATAGTTAAAAATAGTGTCCCATTTATCCCAAATATGTTCCTCAAGATATAAGAGAATTTTTTTATTAGAAAAATTTGTAATTGGACAGTCGAAGAATGAGCACAACATTTCATTATCAACTTGATAAAATAACAAATATATACTAATAAGAATTCAATGTAAAAATGAAACTAAATAAGGCATTATAAACTAATGAGAATTCATTATAAATATGAGAAAATATGACTTATATTATCAACTTTAGTCATTTATCTACAATAAAAATAGATACAATAATAAAATGTTAAATGTAAAAATAATTAAAATTACATACCTTGTCTTCAGTCGTCTTAGAACATCCAATCCTCCATTTCTTTAATTTGTCATTGGCAATTAAGAAATGCCTTGTCAAGCACACACAATCAATAAATGGAGTTTTAAAGAATACCATATTTGCAGAATTTAATTGACAACAAATGCGGATCACGTCAATGGGTCAACTGATGGATGCAAGAAACGAGCATTACATTTTTTATATTCTTTTTCACTTCTGTAAATACATTATAGTTAGGATTTGTTAAAATTTATTTCGCTATTTGAATGGTGTGTTGACCATCAACTATCCAAAAATTGATATTCTTGGAATTTAGATCCATGTCATTTATAATTTTGATAGAGTTTACCAATGGATCAGACTCATTGATGTCAAATGTAATCAGAAGAGCATCAGGTAATGAGGTTTGAAATTTTTCTAGGAATGATTTCACTAGTACTTGAACATTTAAATCATCCTGTGATCTTAGTTTGAACACTTTGAGAGCTTCTATACATATTTCAACAACCACTTTTCTACTAAAGGAGTTTTAAAATAGATAGCAATGCTTGAAGGCTTCATGAGTCTCATCACATTGATTTGTAAGGTTTGTTGTCTCATATTCAACTTTCCTAGTTTTTTGAAATTTTGTAGTAGGCTTGAAATCACTTTCTGTTATGTTCTCCTCCAAATCAGATAAATATAACCTTCTCAAAGCAAGTAATTAAGAATCAAGTTTATCATCTGGTATTTTATCAAGAAATTTACCTTTTTGTTGTAAATGAAGAAGTATAGATGATGTTTTTTTTACTTCTTACATAGCGATATCTTAGAACAGTGACAATGCGTTTTAAAAGTTCCGCGCAACTATTTAGTCCAGATTTAGATAAGATCTCATAGTTATCTAACTTGAACATTGAATTCTTTATCGTATTGTTTGAATCAATACTTGAAGCTTGAATCAAATCTGGTCTAAAATTTGTATACTCCACTTGACATGAAATTAATTTTACCTCATTTTCTTTAATCGTTTCCACTTGAAAGTCAATGTCATTTTCATTGCAAGCATAGCAATTAATTATTATTCCTAATATCTCTGGTTCTTTTCCATCTATTGATCGAAATAGATACATATCATGAAACATATTCAAGGGAGCTTCTATTTGGATGTACCAATCTTGCACAAACTCATAATTATTAGATGTATTGCATTTTTTAATCATTTCAAAAGTAGAAGTAGGTGTTATTGATACTGCTATTTGATTTGAATAACTTTTCTTTTTCTTAAGTGATAGTTGTAACATTTCATTTCCTTTAGGGCCAACCAATTCTGCAAATAACAACAAAAAAATATTTGCATGAATCAAAATGAAAATATAATTTCAAATATTGTCACATAATGTTCTTTTAAATATTGAAAAATCACCTAATCTAACCATTTCTAAGAGAATGTACACAAAATATAAAACCACCATACCAGTTGAAGGAGGCATCGTTTGTATATCACTTATTTTTTTTTTCTTCTTCACTACTTTACTTTGAATTTCAAGCACACCAGATTCCATAGTTTCTAGAAAAAAAAATATGGAATACATGAAATATCAAATATTATTAAACAAACTTATAATACATGATTTCCATTTACATGCATGATAATAAATGAGTACATATTTTAATGCAAGTCTACTATATGACACAAAACGTTATCACTTGCGTAAAATTGCTAGGAAAAGAAACAACCTAATCCAAGTACTTCTAAAAAAGTACAAAAGATATCAAACCACCATACCAGTTGAAGGAGGCATCATTTGTATATCACTTGTTTTTATTTTTCTCTTCACTACATTACTTCACATTTCATGCACACCAGTTTCCACAGTTTCTAGAAAAAAAATGTAGAAGACATGAAATACCAAATATTATTAAACAACCTTATAATACCTAATTTCCATTTACATGCACAATAATAAATAAGTGCATATGTTATGGAAGTTTACTATATGACACCAAAAGTTATCACCTAGCTAAAATTGCTCGTAAAAGAAAAATATCGATGTTAGTATGGGCTGTCCTCATTAAAACACCACTCCAAAGGCTATTTCCATGGTTCTTATTAATCAAAAACCAGTTATTAACATAATGTCTAACGATTGTAACAAAGTATAAACTAATTTTAAATTTTCATACTATTTAAAGAATTTGGTGTTGCGTTTCTTGAACTTCCTTTTTCCTTCGATGCTTCCTTTAAATTCTCGTTAGCTTCATAGTACATGGTTTCTAAAAATAAAGTAAAAAATTATTATCACAGTTTCTAATAATTGAAGAAAATCTAAATTTATAAATACTATAACTACTCGCATCATTATATGTGTAACAAAATGAACAAGAAAAATAACAAGTGTAGAAATCACAATAATAGCTAATCAAGTGTATAACATGTTTTAGATTAACTCTTAGGGCAAACTCAAGCTCCTAGAAGCAATGTAGAGTGAGAAATCTAGCAAGTGCTAGATTTATGTCTACCATAAATACAAGCACATTTCAAACAACAACATTGTAGAGTATAAGAATTCTAAATTGTGTTAAATTTTCTTCCAACAAAAACACAAGCACATTTTAATTTGAAAGAAATCTAACACATGTTATATTTCCTTCGAGCATAAACACAAGAACATAACAACATTGTAGGACTAAATAAGTCCAATGTGTGCTAGATTAACAACATTGCAATGTAAAATAAAATCTAACATGTGTTAGATTTCCTTTTAGCACAAACTCAAGCACATAGAACATTGTAGAGGGAGAAATTTAGTAAGTGCTAGATTTATGTCTACCACAAATACAAGCACATTGCCAACAACGACATTGTAGAGTATAAGAAATCTAGCTTGTGTTAAATTTTCTTCCAACACTAACACAAGCACATTTAAATTTGAAGGAAATCTAACACATGTTATATTTCCTTCTAACACAAACACAATAACATAACAACATTGTAGGACTAAATAAGTCTAATGTGTGCTATATTAACAACATTGTAATGTAAAAGAAAATCTAACATGTGTTAGATTTCCTTTTAGCACAAAATCAACCACATAGAAACATTGTACAGTGAGAAATCTATCAAGTGCTAGATTTATGTCTGCCACAAATATAACCACATTGCCAACAACAATATTGTAGAGTATAAGAATTCTAGATTGTGTTAAAATCTCTTCCAACACAAAGACAAGAACATAACAACAATGTAGGAATAAATAAGTCTAATGTGTGCTAGATTAACAACATTGCAATGTAAAATAAAATCTAATAGGTGTTAGATTTCCTTTTAGCGCAAACATGAGCACACAAAAACATTGAAGAGTGATAAATCTAGCAAGTGCTAGATTTATGTCTACCACAAATACAAGCATGTTGCCAACAACAACATTGTAGAGTATAAGAAATCTATCTTGTGTTAAATTTTCTTCCAACACAAACACAAGCACATTTAAATTTGAAAGAAATCTAACACATGCTATATTTCCTTCTAGCACAAACACAAGAACATAACAACATTTAGGACTAAATAAGTCTAATGTGTGCTAGATTAACAACATTGCAATGGTAAAGAAAATCTAACATGTGTTAGATTTCCTTTTAGCACAAACTCAAGCACATAGAAACATTGTAGATTGAGAAATCTAGCAAGTGCTAGATTTATGTCTACCACAAATAGAAACACATTGCCAACACCAAGATTGTAGAGTATAAGAAATCTAGCTTGTGTAAAATTTTATTCCAACACAAACACAAGCACATTTAAATCGAAAAGAAATCTAACACATGCCATATTTCCTTCTAGCACAAACACAAGAACATAACAACATTGTAGGGCTAAATAAGTCTAATGTGTGCTAGATTAACAATAATGGAATGTAAAAGAAAATATAACATGTGTTATATTTACTTTTAGCGCAAATTAAAGCACATAGAAACATTGTAGAGTGAGAAATCTAGCAAGTGCTAAATTTATGTCTACCACAAATACAAGCACGTTGCCAACAACAAAATTGTAGAGTATAAGAAATGTGGCTTGTGTTAAATTTTATTCAACACAAACACAAGCAAATTTAAATTTAAAACAAATCTAACACATGCTATATTTCCTTCGAGCACAAACCCAAGAAGATAACAACATTGTAGGACTAAATAAGTCTAATGTGTGCTAGATTAACAACATTGGAGTGTAAAAGAAACCTAACATGTGTTAGACTTCCTTTTAACACAAACTCAAGCACGTAGAAACATTGTAGATTGAGAAATATAGCAAGTGCTAGATTTATGTCTACCACAAATACAAGCACGTTTCCAACAACAATATTGTAGAGTATAAGAAATCTAGCTTGTGTTAAATTTTCTTCCAACACAAACACAAGCACATTTAAATTTGAAATAAATCTAACACATGCTATATTTCCTTCTAGCCCAAACACAAATACATAACAACATTGTAGGACTAAATAAGTCTAATGTGTGCTATATAAACAATATTGCAATGTAAAAGAAAATCTAACATGTGTTAGATTTCCTTTTAGTGCAAACTCAAGCACATAGAAACATTGTAGAGTGAGAAATCTAGCAAGTGCTAGGTTTATGTCTACCACATATACAAGAACATTGCCAACAACAACATTCTAGAGTATAAGAAATCTAGCTTTTGTTATATTTTCTTCCAACACAAACTCAAGCACATTTAAATTTAAAAGAAATCTAACACGTGCTATATTTCCTTCTATCACAAACACAAGTACATAACAACATTGTAGGACTAAATAAGTCTAATGTGTGTAGATTAACAACATTGCAATGTAAAAGAAAATCTAACATGTGTTAGATTTAATTTTAGTGCAAACTCAGGCACATAGAAACATTGTAGAATGAGAAATCTAGCAAGTGTTAGATTTATGTCTACCACAAATACAAGCACGTTTCCAACAACAACATTGTAGAGTATAAGAATTATAGATTGTGTTAAATTTTCTTCTAGCACAAGCAAGCACATTTTAGTTTTAAAGAAATCTAACACATGTTATATTACCTTTCAGCACGAAAACAAGAACATAACAACATTGTAGGCCTAAATAAGTATAATGTGTGCTATATTAACAACATTGCAATGTAAAATAAAATCTAACATGTGTTAGATTTCGTTTTAGTGCAAACATGAGCACATAGAAACATTGTAGATTGAGAAATCTAGCATGTGCTAGATTTGTGTCTACCACAAATACAAGTACGTTGCCAACAACAACATTGTAGAGTATAAGAAATCTAGCTTGTGTTAAATTTTCTTCCAACACAAACACAAGCACATCTAATTTGAAAGAAATCTAACACATGCTATATTTCCTTCTATCACAAACACAAGAACATAACAAAATTTTAGGACTAAATAAGTCTAATGTGTGCTAGATTAACAACATTGCAATTTAAAAGAAAACCTAACATGTGTTAGATTTCGTTTGAGCGCAAACTCAAACACATAGAAACATTGTAGAGTGAGAAATCTAGAAAGTTGTGATGGATTTCTCACACAAAACAATCTCATACTCATCTCCATATCCCTCCACTTACTCCTCCCCATCTAAGAGATGCATATACATGTTTATAAACCATATCAAGTAAATTGTCTCTCTCACCCGTGTGAAATCTTGGGTCTCTGTAAGATTTCCCAAACTCTGTAAATAGAACAAACTCTAACATTATCATGAAGAAATTAAATCCCCCTCTATGCTCACTAAATCTAGAGCTAAGATGGATCTAAATGAAAAGCATGCACCTTAGAAATTTGATCCCTTTGTAGGCTCGAAATAGTTGAGAAGATTTTAATTTGAGGGCTTAGATGATTCTTATCAATAATTTAGATAAAGAGTCTTAATTTTTAGTTAACAATTTTTTTTCCAGAAAATTTGAATCATGGTTAGACAAAAATTGTAGGATAAGAAATTTAGTTCACGTTCAAGACTTTTTTAGCTCCATTTAAACATAAGCAAATTCTCAATCATGATTCTAATTCTCATTCAAGAGATTATTTAACTCTAAGAAAATATAGTAAAAACTACATATATACACCAAATTTCATTTTAAAATATGTTGTCTATATTATTTTTTCACCCATTAAAAAAAAATGTAAAAAAAAATAAAAATAAAAAATAAATTAATTAATAAACAAATAAATAAAATAAAAAACTCTTATATCTTAATAAAACATGCTTGTGGGGGCAATTCGATTAGCAGTTGTCATGTTATGAAGTACTATGTAAGCTATGAGATTCAAGATTCAAAACCCCTCTTGGTCAAACCATAAACCATAAAAAACAACCATTTTAAGGGTTGGTATGGCCAAGATCAAGTGCAATACCTTAGTGATTTTTACATTTTAAAGAACCATGGGTTGCAATTTCTTAGACCATACTCTAATCCCTTAAGTAATGGACATGTTAACACATACACACAATATTATATGTATGTGTGGTTACTAGCATGTCATATGTGTGTGTGGTTGCTATATAATATTATATGTGTGTGTCGGGTTCCTAGCATGTCTATTAATTAAGGGATTAGTTTGTGGTCTAAGAAATTGTGACTTGTGGATATATAAACCATCGAAATCACTTAAGTACTGCCCCTGATCTGGATCATACCAACCCTTAACAAGGTCGATATTTTTTATGGTTTCTCCTCTCAACTACCACAAATTTCAAAGCTTGACAACCTTACAAAACCAAACCCTCAAAATCTAAAACATTAAAAAAATTGCTTTAAAAAAGGCTAACTTTAACCCACTTTTATACACGACCCATAAATAATAAAATATAACAAATATTTATTTATAATAATTTTTCATTTTAAAACTATTTTTTAAATAAAACATTACTTTTCTTATACCTTTTATTAATAAATATTATATCTTTAAAATATTTTTTTCTCAAGTATAACAATATTCAATTCCCCTTCATTACAGCTCTAAACTTTTTCTAATTTTAACCATTTATCTTTATTAATCTTATGGTAAAGAATTGGCCATAAAAAAAATTTAGTTAGGCATTAAAAAAATATATAATTAGGTTATTTTTCAAATTTTTGTTTTGGATTATTTCTCTATACTATGTGTGGGAATCTTATTAGAATTTTATGAAATGATCAACCATTGAAATAGTCCTAGAAAAGAGGAAATTACTCTAGGCATAGTGCTCAGAAGGTTTGGAGTAAGAAGATAGCCACATATGTTGGTCAGACAACCCTCAAAAGGTGAGTTGTGTTCATAGTAGAAAATGATGTATGACTAGAGATGCACAAGGTTACATATGCAAAAGGTACTATGGACGGTTGCAATATTAGGAGTTATTGGGTTGAACCTTAATAATAATGTACTTCACATGAAATTTAACATGGTTAGTTATATGTGTGCATTTTGATCTCTTCGTGTATATGTTACGTACAATCAGAATTTTATATTTTATAAATATAATAAAATAAATATTATAATTTTTTAATAAAATTTGTAATTTATTTTGGTATCTAGAGAAATTAGAACCATTTAAATTTAAAATTCTGAAATTCCAATAGCAATTCAATTGGTTTCTTTCTAAGCTGAGAATGAAAATGGAGCACTGCAGCTTTGGTTTTGTAGGTCCCATAGAAATCAAGTTATCAGATGAATCTTGTTTGGAAAGGGGATTGTTTATTACACAGGATTGCATGGCAGCAGATCTGGTTCTGGTTTGTAATCCTATTGTGGACACCATGAAAGAAGGAGAGGCTATAGACCATATTAGTTTAGGGATGCATCGATTTGATGGCCTTTTCGACATTGAAGTGCAAGAATTACATCATAAACTCTTCATTGAGGCTAAACGATCCCCAATTTTACAAAAATGAATATGGGTTCTTTTCTATGATTCCAGGTCGGCCCCTGATATACATCTATATTGGCCTGAGTAATACCAAGAAAGGAAATCATAACAAGGTGCCACTGAATTACATGAGGAATGGCCTAATTGGTATCTCTAGTTAGCTGATTCTGTGAGATTATATGCTACAGGTGTGAAGTATCCAAACCAAAATGAACCTTCAAAGTCCAAGATTTTTTGTGGAGTATATCTTCTTGCAGAGTTTATCAATCATTCCTGCATTCCATCTGCATTGAGATTCTACATTGGGAAATCCATGTTCGCGATCGCAGTGAGGGATATGAAAGCCAGTGATGAGATCACTTTTCCTTACATCTCTGTAATCCACCTCTTTTCAGAAAGGAAGTAGATGTTGAAAGAATGGGGCATTCATAACTACTACTGTAGTAGATGAAAATTTGAAAACAACAATGGTACCCAAGATACCATATTCTGTGTTAATAGCTCTGAGAGATTTTGAAATATTGAAGCCTATGAAAAGGGAGTGGTATATCGCCTCACAATAGCACAATATTTTGAGTGCTTCACATCTAAATGAGTACGAATCCATTCGCTAAGAACATGGGTCAATTTTTGATGTGCCAAGTTATTGTGTGGACAATTGTAGGAGACTCGAGGTGTTGCAAGAAATACAAGATACAGTGCTCAAACATCCATACTTTATTCAAATGTTGGGGAAGGGAGTAGATGTAATTTTCATTACTAACGAGTCATTGGAGAGATTAGGGTTCATTGAAAGAATTTTGAATATGGCAAGGAATGCTTCTATTCACTTTATGGATATCAGCTAGAAGCTGGACTATTTTCTCGTTCTGATTAATTTTCTATTTGTAGACATGTCTATACGTAGATGTGCTATTTTTAGTAGCTATGCAAGTTTCCTAATATTTTTAGGTGCAAATTGTGTTGTTAGATACTGCTCTATTTGGATACATGAGAGTGCACAAAAACGTCCTTACCCCTGCCTCTTATTAACAATACAAGACTTTTATCAATTTCAACCTTGCCACATATTTCTATTTATTACTGAGTAGATACCACAACTATTAATATTAAATCTGTTATAATTTAATTTGAACCATTTAAATTTAAAATTCTGAAATTCTGCCAGCAATTCAAGCGGTTTCTTTCTAAGCCAAGAATGAAAATGGAGCACTGCAACTCTGGTTTTGTAGGTCCCATAGAAATCAAGGTATCAGATGAATCTTGTTTGGATAGGGGATTGTTTACTACACAGGATTGCATGGCAAGAGATCTGTTTCTAGTTTGTAATCCTATTATGGACACCATGAAAGAAGGGCAGGCTCTAGACCGTATCAGTTTAGGGATGCATCGATTTAATGGCCTTTCCGACATTGAAGTGCAAGAATTACATCATAAACTCTTCACTGAGGCTAAACAATCCCCAATTTTACAAAAATGAATATAAGCTCTTTTCTATCATTCCAGGTCAACCCCTGATATACATCTGTATTGGCTTGAGTAATAACAAGAAAGGAAACCACGACAAGGTGCAACTGAATTACAGGAGGAATGGCCTAATTGGGATCTCCAGATAGCTGATTCTGTGAGATTATATGCTACATGTGTGCAGTATTCAAACCAGAACGAACCTTCAGAGGCAAAGATTTTCTGTGGAGTATACCTACTTCCAAGGTTTATCAATCATTCCTGCATTCCATCTGCATCGAGATTCTACATTGGGAAATCCATGTTTTTTATTGCAGTGAGGGATATGAAAGTCGGTGATGAGATCACTTTTCCTTCCATCTTTGCAATCCACTGCTTTTCGGAAAGGAAGTAAATGTTGAAAGAATGGAGCATTCATGACTGCTACTGTAGCAGATGCAAATTTGAAAACAACAATGGTACCCAAGATACCATATTCTGTGTTAATAGCTATGAGAGATTTTGAAATATTGAAGCCTATGAAAAGGGACTGGTATATCGCCTCACACCAGCACAAGCTTTTGAGTGTTTCACGTCCAAATGAGTATGAATCCATTTGCCAAGAACATGGGTCAATTTTTGATGTGCTAGGTTCCTATGTGGACAATTGTAGGAGACTGGAGGTGTTGTAGGCAATACAAGCTACAGTTCCTAGAAATCCATACTTTATTCAAATGTTGGTGAAGGAAGTAGAATTAATTTTCGTTACTAACGAGTCATTTAAGAGCTTAGGGTTCATTGAAATAATTTTAAATATGGCAAGGAACGCATTCTATTCAGTTTATGGAAATCAGCTAGACGTTGGACTAGTTTCTAGTTCTGAGCAATTTTCTATTTGTAGACATGTTTATACGTAGATATGCTTTTCTTAGTAGCTGTGCAAGTTTCCTCCTATTTTTAGGTGCAGATTATGTTGTTAGATACTGCTCTATTTGGATACATGAGAGTGCACAGAAACGTCCTTGCCCCTACCTCTTATTAAGAGTACAAGACTGTTATCAATTTCAACCTTGCCACATATTTCTATTTATTACTGAGCACATACCACAACTAGTAATATTAAATTCATTATAATGTAATTCGAACCATTTAAATTTAAAATTTTGAAATTACGCCAGCGATTCAAGTGGTTTCTTTCTAAGCTGAGAATGAAAATGGAGCACTGCATCTCTAGTTTTGTAGGTCCGATAGAAATCAAGGCATCAGATGAATCTTGTTTGGACAAGGGATTGTTTATTACACAAGATTGCATGGCAGGAGATCTGGTTCTAGTTGTTAATCCTATTGTGGACACCATGAAAGAAGGAGAGGCTATAGACCATATCAGTTTAGGGATGCATCGATTTGATGGCCTTTCTGACATTGAAGTGTAAGAATTACATCATAAAAACTTCAATGAGGGTAAATGATCCCCAATTTTACAAAAATGAATATGGACTCTTTTTTATCATTCCAGGTCGGCCCCTAATATACATCTGTATTGGTCTGAGCAATACCAAGAAAGGAAATCACAACAAGGTGCCACTGAATTACAGGAGGAATGGCTTGGGATCTCCAGTTAGCTAATTCTGTGAGATTATATGCTACACGTGTGCAATATCCAAACCAAAACAAACCTTCAAAGGCCAAGATTTTCTGTGGAGTATACCTGCTTCCAGGGTTTATCAATCATTCCTGCATTCCATCTGCATCGAGATTCTACATTGGGAAATCCATGTTCATGATTGCAGTGAGGGATATGAAAGCCGATGATGAGATCACTTTTCCTTACATCTCTACAATCCACCTCTTTTTAGAAAGGAAGCAGATGTTGAAAGAATGGGGAATTCATGACTGCTATTATAGCAGATGCAAATTTGAAAACAACAATGGTACCCAAGATACCATATTTTGTGTTAATAGCTCTGAGAGATTTTGAAATATTGAAGCCTGATGAGCCGCAAAAATGGATAATTATATGGGCTCATTCAGCCTCCTAATTCGATTTAATCCACCATTCTCATTAGTTTATTGCATCTTTTTTATTATATTTATGCTAACAGAGTGAATTGGGTTAGTCATTATGCCACCAAGTCTAATGGGTGCTTTGTGCAGTTTTTTGGTCAATTTTGAGACAAAATCAAAGGTTTTAATGAGCACTTGGTAGCCAAATTCGTGGAAGAACAAGGGAGAGGATTTGTAGGAAGGTGTCCCCTTCATTTATGGGCCCTCACCTCGAATTCTCCACCATCAGCTCGGAGTTCAAGGGCCACCAAATTGATTATCACAAGGGCAGCTGAGCAAGGGCTAGTAAAGTTGATGTTAACTACAAGTTTTGGCAGCCGAGCTCCTAAAGTATAGGAGGGCTTTTGGGGTCTCCAATTTGCATAAATAAGAGGGCTTAGGGCCTCATTTGGGTTGGCAGAAGTTAGCTAGTTGGAAATTCGATTTTAGTCATTTTTTAGGTCATTTTTTAGGCAGTAGGTTAGCTCTGTATTTCAACACATCTTCGAGATTTTCCTTGTGGACATTTTTTGATGTAACTATTATTTCTTGAGCAATAAAGATGAATCCAGCTTTGCACCAGCTCTAATCTTTCTCAGGAGGTTGTATCTCTTGGGGTTGGGCCCAACCCAAGTGCCCAGTACTTCCTTTATTTACTTTTGTGTGTTTTTGCTGCATTCTTAGAATAAAATATGCTATTTAGATTTAAATCTTGTTTTGTTGTTTAGGTTGCTTTTGATGATTAAAAAGGTTTTTCATGTTCTGATTGATTTGATAGGTTAATAATAGATGAGATCTTCAGAAAAATGCTATCAAGCACCTCTGATCTCACCTCTCCCTCAGTGGGACCATGAGTTGGGACCAAGGTGTCCTTGCTACCACCAAAAACATTGTCTTTGCTTCATCATGCAATTATTAGTGTTAGATTCTCATTTCCAGAAGTTGATACCAGTTGTGGTTCCATGCTCAAGTTCATGATTTCTTAGTTTTCATATCTATTTCACATTATTTCGTTGCAAATAAACTCTTGTTCATTTTCTTTGCTGTTATTTAGGTCAGATTAGGTTAAAGCAGCTAGATCTTTGGTTTTCTTAGTCTCCGTTGGTTAGTTTTGAAATATCACGTGCAGAGTGCCTGTGAAACCTCCTCTGCTACCCTTACCCCATCCATGCAACCTGCTTCGTCCTCCAACTTAGATTCTTGCCTCTCATTTGCTACGTTTTCTCCCTTTGCCCTAATTTCTACATTCTTGTGCATCATTGCTCCCTCCATCCTTGAACCAAATCCAATCGCTCCTTAGCCTCATCCACCAAGTCCTAGACCTCCTCACACCCTTAACCTACCCCCATACTCACTTATCCACCTTTCTCTCTCCATCCACCCTCCAAAATCCCATTTCTGAACATCCTGTAGAAAATATAGAACATCCTGTAGAAGCTCACGAAAGCAGTTTCTTGATAGCCAAACTCTGTGAAACTCTCTGGAAGGGTGCTAGGGACCCCTCAGGCCCTCTTCTAACCTTCCCAACCTCCAGCAAGCATTTCCTTTTGCTAATCCACCTCTGAACAGTAAAAAATAGTTAAATCATATGCACAATAATTCTACCAACTTACTCAAAAATACAAAAGATGTTTCTTTTCAGATTTCACTTCCGAAGTAGCTTAGTCACATGCATTTTACCTTTCTAAGATTCAATGGCATTCCTTTCTATAGCTTTCATCATTTTTCTTGCACCAGTAGGGTTAGTCGGTAAAACTAGGGTTTGCTAGGGTTTGCATTTCCTTTCCGCTTTTCGCTTCTTTATGCAAGTAGATTAGCCTCCTTTGAGTTAGCTTTCATCCATCAGTGAAAAAGCTTCTTCTAAGAGCTCATAGAAGTTGGCTTAAGCAACTAGTGGACTTGTGTCAGTTACGACTACCTCCCATGGAAATGGTCATACATGAATGACTTACTTAACGCAGTTGAATCACAAAAAATGATATCTAATATAATGCACTGCGTAAACCCCCATACTTAAATTCAAAAAGAGTAAAGGGATCTCTACTTGAATGGTTCATGAGGCACAATACTTGCTAAGGTTTTGCAAATGGGGTAGCAAGCTAATTGGGCTTGATTGTGGGGAAAACTCCACAGTTAAGCGTGCTTGAGCCAGAGGAGATCTGGGATGGGTGACCTCCTGGGAAGTCCTGGCTACCTGGTGCAAGCCCTGGAAGTGATGATTGATGCTTTGTGATTCATTTCACTAGTTTCAATCCCACTTCTTCACCCTTGTGAGCATCACCCGATGCAATGAGTGCTAAGTTAACTATTCAAAAATCATGAGAAATTAGTCAGTTACGACTACCTCTCATGGAAATGGTCATACATGAATGACTTACTTAACGCAGTTGAATCCCAAAAAATGATATCTAATATAATGCACTGCGTAAACCCCCATACTTAAATTAAGATCTTATTCAAATTTTAATAGAACTCAAATCCAAATAAACAATAAAATCACTAAAAAAAATCAATTCAATAAACAACTAATAAATCTTAAAAAAAATACAACTCATTAAGCAACTACCAATTGTTAAATACTACACTCATTTCATGATGAAATTGAATTCTTTGTGCATAAAATTTTTATGGAATTTAATATTCCCTACATATTCACTTGAAATTTGTCAAACATGAAATTACGAAGGGACAAAGAATTAATGTAAATTACATATGAAATGGATGTGAGTCACAATGTTTCTCGAGAATTGTAACCATTTATACAAGTCTAAATCCATCCTAACCCCAGATCTATCAAGCCCCAAGAGGGATCAAATTTCTGGAGGTGCATCTGTCCCTTGTCACTCTCTCTCTCCACCTTTATCTCTATATATTTTTGTTCTTCCTTTTCTCTCTCCTTCTAAATCCCTCTCCTCCCTCCCTATTTCCTTCTTTCTAAGTCCTCTCTCTCTCCCTTTCTCTCACACCTCCCTTTGTCTCCCCCCCATCACTCTCTCTCTCTCTCTCTCTCTCTCTCTCTCTCTCTCTCTCTCTCTCTCACACACACACACACACACACACACACACACACCTCCCTTTGTCTCCCCCCCATCTCTCTCTCTCTCTACCGTCAAACTTTGTCACATTCTCCATCCCTCTATCCTTCTCTCCCCCTCTCTCTCCTCTCATTACCTCTATCTTCCCACATCTCCTCTCCCCTCACTCTCTCTCCATCTCTCCCTTTCACTCCCTCTCTCTCTAGCTTTATCTCTCTATGTCATTATTCTTCCCTCCCTCTCTCTCCCCCTCTAACTCCATCTCTCTCCTCCCTCTCACCTTCTCCCCCTCCCCTCCTCTCTCTCCATCTCTCTCGCTCTTTGCTCTCTCTCTCTCTTTAGGTCCTCCAACTCTATCACTATCTCCTTATCTCTCTCCTTCTCTGCCCCCAATATCTCTCTCCACTATCTCCTCCCCACTCTCTTTTTCTGCCCCCTATTTCTCTCCATCCATATGATCCAAAATTGTCACTCTATGTAATCAATGATATAAGGTCTACTATATTTTACATTTTATTTTTTAATTGTGCAATGAGTTATGGGTTTTGGGAATGAGGTATTGATAAGCCATGGTATTTTCCCCTGGTATTGTAACAAAATCTATTTACAAGTTAATAATATCTATGGTAAAATGGGGGTGATTATCCATGGTTAAGAATAAATTTATTTTAAGTATTAAGTTTTTATGTGCTTATTAATAAAACTTAAATGTGATTATGGAATCATTATTAGTCACTGCCAAGGCACAACTCTAACAATCGATTTGTCTATTGATCATGGCCAGTGCAAATTATAATGTTTAAATTTGGAAAATAAATATATTTATTTTTCATTATTATTAAAAAATTAATTTTTAAACATTTGATTGGACCATAACTTGAAGCTCTTATTCTAGTCTTTGTGCAGTAATTTTTTTCTTAAGCTTTGTAGGGAAACCATCCAAATATAAAATATTTGAAAATAGCTTACACTCAAGTACCTCCCACCAAAATAGCTTACACTCAAATAAATAACATATTTACCATCAATTACTTCCCGCCATAGTTTAAGAAAGCCTTTACATAAAAAATGGATAGGAATCAGATGTAAATAATTATACTTACTAGGAGTTATTTCCACCATTATGTATGATTTCTTGCGCAGTTATGTAGGAGTAAAACTATAAATATGTAGACTTAGTAGTGGTACCACCAAAATTTATACAATTTTTTCTGCCTCAGGAAGTCATTTATTTATCCACTTCATATCTCAATTTATTAGTTCCTTCAAAGGAAGACTATATGCTGACTTTTAGCATTTACAATTATTTATACAATATTTTTCTATAACATAATTTCTAACTTGAGTTGAGGCCTATAAAACAAAATTACAATATAAAAAACTGAATTTTATTAGTTTTATTACTTTTAACTTTCTATTATTAATTTATCCAAATTTAAATGGTTGCACTCATTCACTGACACTACAACATCTCCATCATATTGTGCTCTATATTACTTTTACCCTTTTATTATTTTTTAATTGAGCCCGCCCCCCCCCCCCCCCCCCCCACACACACACACATATATAGATATATATACAAAAATTTGCACCTACACATCTCCCCTTATATTGGGTTAGATCGCCTCTCAGTGCAATTAAAGACCCAAAAACTTAGTGTTAGTTGTACACTAAATCTTGTACTTTGTTCAAGAAGATACAGATCGAAAACACATAGGGTTAGAGAATAATCTCTCCTTTTAAGTAAAGTGATCGACTAGCTATTATTTCAAGTTATATTTAGAAAGATAAATTTAGCTATTAGTCATGTGTAATTCATGTGTATGTAAGTTAATATTAGCAGGATTATTCGTAGTGGTTTTGAATCCTTATAATCTTGTAATCATAAGGAATTGAATGAAGCAATTTATAGAGTATCAACTCATATTTGAGTGTCTTTGGGTTTAATTTTTTGTCCATCTATCGTATTGGTATGTGAGAGAGAGAATTAAAGGAGTTAAAAAAAAAGCCTCCAACCACAGTCTATAGAGTTGCCCATAAATAAAATTTGTTATTCATTATGGTTGAATAATCCATGAGTAGTCACCACAACCATCTTTGTGCCAAAGTTACACTGACAATAGAGAATTCATGCCTTCTAATTTTTACTCGAGATAGAGACCTCCATAGTTTTCACATTGATTTGTGGAGCTTCCTTGAGCCACAATATCAAGTAACTTACATGATCACTAGTTGTAATCATGAATATTGGAAACCATATCACTACGGGTTTAATCACTAGTGTCATTTTGTACATTTTTACTAGGTTTAACATCTTTAAACAATTAACATTACATGAAAAAATACAAAAAAATCATGAAAGTCATCAAACGATGAGAAACAAGTATTTGTGGTGGAAACCCTGAAGGGGAGAAAAACCACCCTGCAACTTTCCTTCATTTTTCTTAATTATTCTTAAATATCTTTTACATTCATGTGCTAGCCCAAGTAGCTAGGAGCCACAACTCTATATAAATTCTATTTTTCACTACCAACAAGGAGCCACCACCGCTAAAATGATTTTCCAGCCACTACTAGCTAGCAAGCCACCACTTTTTGGAGGCCACAACCTCCATAATCACTATGGGTCATCCTTTCATGCAATTTTAGATTGGGCCAAAATTATTACATCAACATAGACTTCTCTCTCAAAAAAATCATCAATACATGATTATAAAAAAAAATCTCTATTTCAAGGCTCAACAACAACAACTAACTCAACATTCACTCTAACATAACCCAAGCATCAATATCACAATCTCGTCCCTCTGACTCAACACTTAAACATACTCTCAACCATACAATAGACAACACTCTTAACAAACAATTCCTCAAAAATAACCCCTAGCAATAAACTCACTCAGCAATTGTAAGCCATAGCACCATATAAAAATACCTTTCACTTGACCATACATAATTCTTCCTCACAAACAAGTGTACATGGCATAAATAATAGTACATGGAATAGATGTCTCGAAGATCAGTCATACATATAAAGTATTTTCCTATATAGAGTGAATGAGCACTACAACGAGAAGACTCAAATCATCTATGGCATATGAATGATACAACAGTTTCCTAATAACCCCAAATTCATGATTCCTTTCAACATAACCTTATAAATAAAATCATAAAAATTCTCAGGAAATTCTATCCTTTGTGGCTATGTTATGCAAAACAACACTTCAGTACATTTGTTCCAACATTTTTTTCTCAATTATCACTACCATTTACCCTGAAAATTGCACTTCATAGAATAAGAGGTTGCTACCACTCTACAAGGCTATACTTTTGCTCAGGTGCACACTCATTCTGATCTGTAATGGAACAACCACTCGTTATGTCATCCTCTACATACATGGAAAACCACACACTAACTGTTATAGGTATATGCAATGTGACATATCTTCCATGGACTCACTCTGTCCTCAGCCTCTAACATGCACTGGGATATTCCTCAGATGCACAACATACTCGCAGTCTAGTCAACTTCAACGCTTAGTAATTAAATTATATCCACCCTACATCTTGGTCGTTCTTTGAATGGGATTACAACCTCACATAGATTTTATTCATTATTCACGTGTCTTAGATCGATCAGCTACAAGAGATAATTTTCACACCATGCCACTAAAAGGAGACCCACAACCACAAACATTTAACCTTATTGTCCAAACTTCTAAATAAATGAAAGGAAACTAAATTATTGCATTACATGACCAAATCAGCCAATCACTCAGAATTTTAATGCATTTACACCTTTATGAGACCAATTTGAACTCATTACATAATCAATTATCTTATGAAAATTGGAGATCAAGTTAGTCGCTTCTATCACTGGGAATTCCATGGGAAATTTGAATGGTTTGGCCCTTTGTTTTCTTTTCTTCATTTACAGGCAATGCCACGAGCATTGAATGGAAATCCTATGACAGTGTCATTGGAATATCGTGACAAGCCAACGATAATTCTGTGTGGATGCTCTAACAAGCCTGCGAAAGCTTGATAAAATTAGAAACCTAAAAGGATCACTGCCCAAATTCGTTGTTAACTTCAACACCATAATCATCCCACTACAAAGGATTAGTTCAGTTGCTTGTAGCACCAACATCATTCCACAATGACACACTAAACACTTAGTGTCCACATCATCAAACAATGAAATAATCATGACTTGACATTAATGTTGACTTGTTGTAATGCCAATAATCTCCCCCTTTGGCATGATGAAAACCTCTTGCAAATAGACAACCATTTGGTCTTTCTCTCTCCCCCTTTGACATCAATGACAAAGGGTAACATCTTGTGAGGTAGATAAAACATGCCAACACATTCTCGCAAAACCACTAATTAGCAACTGACATGCGAAAAGCATACTTTTCCTCCTTTATCTAAAATTTTAGCAAGGAATACAACCCAACAATAACAATTGTCCATTCTCAACATGATGATTTTTATCAACACATTGGTAATACACATTAATACTTATTTTTCATATATCTTCAATCACAAGGTGAATAATCAGTTGGTCATAGTGAATAATGTGTTATTAACAACATTAACAAAATCCCTCATCAACAATAGTTTTCTCAACAATATGTCAAACCTTGGTAGAAACATTACACTAGCAAAAAAATAAGGTTGATTCAACTATACATTAACAATATAAGTGGGTAACACACTCTGAACCTTCTATGAAAAAAATATGACAAAGCATAGCTTATGAGAATACAATAAACTCGCAAGCTTTTTTTAGCAATACATCTCCTCATCAATATAGCATTATATCATCAATGAGGCTTAACGACATACAACTATAGTTCTTCTCAAGACTTCATAGTCCTACAACACAAACCCTAACTTTAGATAACAAGCTAGCAAGCATCATAACATGACTCATCGTCATCAACATATATTCAAATAATCAACATATGAAGCAATAGCAAAAAATTATTCACAATCATCCATTATGTCACAAAATATTTTTCAATGACACAACAAATACTAAAACCCTAAGTGTATCTCAATAATCAATAGCTTCTATGACTTGACAAGAAGTGCATCGAAATTCTAAGTTAACACGAATTCATAGTGGAGAGCAACAGATCTTTTCATCGAAGAGGTCATCATTCACAACATATCTATCTTTCACAAAAACTGATCAACATACTAATTGACACACGATACATGAGAAACTATAAAATAAACATATTAAAGGAGTACAAATATTTTTGCAACAATATAGAATCTTATTCCATAAAACAACAAGAATAAGGGTTTTGCGATGCAAACCTTAGCTACACAAAATCCAATGCACATTCTTTCTTAACTTGGCCAACTAAAGCATCATCATAGATATCCATAACTTTTTATATTAGCATATGCTCAACCAAAGGGAGCATTCATAACCCCTGCGTGAGAAGCTCATACAAATGTTGTCTTTTCCCTTTTCTACTAGCAAGGGATCATAATGCCAACAATCAATTGTTGATCCACTAAAAGAATTTGAGATGCCCCGTGTGGACCTATGACATATTTTCATGATCTCCATGCCTTGACAACTCTCTACCTGAGAAGTTCATGCTCATATTCATATCAAAAATTCTAAAAAACTCATCAATCACAAACCTTTTATCAAAACCCAGATCATTGCAGTCTTAGCAGATTCAACACTAGTATCATAAAATTCTTCGTAGCATATGACCGATGCCAAAACGATGGTCATCAATAGAACAAATTAACACAATTTATGGCAATACAAAATTTTGTCACAATCTGGTCATAAATCCTAGCAACATATATAAATCAATAACACAAACTTAGAATGACCTTACAATATAATCTGCCATCATATACAACAGTGACTACATCAATCAAGCATGTAGTAGAAAACCCAACTCACACCTTATTGGAACCTTGAACATACACATTATTTCATATGCTTGGTTACCATGTCTAAACCAATAATTATCAAGCTAAAACAAAGATGAGTCAATGATTTAAAAATAAACCTTCAAACCTTGTCCACCTCCTTCCTAACTTGTCGATTTTTCCACACACAATGCTTCTGCTATGCTTGCATCTTCAACGATCCTTTATGAAATCCGAAGATGATACCATATGATCCCATTTACACCATGAAAGCCTCAGTTTCTCATAGAAGTCTCTTACTACTCCCAAACTTCGATGGGTTAATGTCTAACATGTGCACCTATTTTTGCGTTCTTGTCTAGATTGATTTGAATGACGTTCACCTTTTGATTTGATTCCTTAAAGAAACTACTAAACTTGCAATATTTAGAAATTTGGCCAAGGTGGTTAGACATATAACATCAAATGTGGCCAAGAAAAGGATAAACATATGCATATATTCTATTTCTAATCTGCCTTACACTACTACATGAGTAAAAATAGGCATAAAAATAATTGTTGTACCAGATTGTAGATGATCTTTGTGATGGGAGAAATCTTCCTTTATTATTTGCTTGATAGGGATCTTTATTTGGCTACATATATTTATGTATATTATAATAGGAAGATCTTATCCTTTTACTTATGAAATTTGTTGTAATGTGTCCAAGTTTATGACAACTTAAGCACTTTACAGATCTCAAGAAAGGTACAATGGATTTTCTTGATGAAGGTACTTTCCTCGGCTCCTTTCTTGACTACTTATTTTTCCCCTTGTTCTTGCTTGCTTCCTTGCTAATAATGTTGCTATCATCCTCTAATTTAGAGTTTCTGAAAGCTTCTTCATCATCTCTTATAGTTTCATTGGTCTATGTCTACTATTTTCTAATTCTATTCTTGTTGAAACTACTACAACTACAAGTTTTTTACGATGACTAACTCCTTTAAGTTGCCTTCCCATTACATCTTCAATTCTCCTTGACTCTTCTATCCTAGTTTTTAATCTAATAGTTTCTTATTTGAAGACAAATTCCTTCTCATCAAACATTTCAAGTGACTTATTTTTCTTTTTTTCTCAATGGTGAGCCTTTCAATCTCAACTTCAAGTGCCACAATTCTATTATGCTTTTCATCTTCAATATTTTATGATCTAATTTATCCATCTAAAGATCATTTTCCTTTTCACTTGGAAAATGAATTTCAACTAACATGTTATCATCCTCTAGCTGGGTATTATCAAGATCATCATCATCATCATTATTTGTAACAGTGTAAAGTCACTTGACCACTCAAGTTACCATTAAAGGGATGGGGTGGTTACTTTTTTTTTTGTTAACTTTGTATTAGTAAATGCGTGTTTATTATATATATATATATATATATATATATATATATATATATATATATATATATATATATACACACACATATATATATATATACATATATATATATATACATATATATATATATATACATATATATATACATACATATATATTCTACGCCTGCCAAACATCCAATGAGCCTTCGCTCTCTGCATTAGCTAATTTCCTTCCAGGTGGGCCCCATTGAACATGTCACCCTGCTTACCCTCTCCTGGAAATTCCAAAACTACGCGCTTGGTTATCCGCCATGCTCTCTGTTCTGGTTTTGCATGGACAATGGGCCCCTCTTACTTTTTACTTATAGGCCCAAGCTTGTCTGTTGATCACTACTACTACTCATTCACATTATCTAGACGCATCATCTTTTGTGATGACTCTTTACTCTGTCAAGAACACAACATCTGGATAACCTTGTTGTGGGTCCTCTCTCTACCTATGAGAGCTTTTTCAGGCTTGCACAGATTTCCATGAAACTAACCCACATCATCATGTTCATTCCCTTATGGAGTGCTACCTAAAAGTGCCCTTTACTTCCCTTCAGGCTACAATTACCGGGATTGCGTGATGGTGAGTCTATATGGCCTCTTTTTCATTGGTATGCCACAACCACATGCCATTCCATCCTGCTTCCTTCACCCTTGAGCCTGCTATATGGATCCTATTTATTCTGCTGGGGTCCTTTCATCAGGCTGACTTGATAGGTGGGCTAGTCCATGACCAATCATGCGTTACCACAACAGTGCAGGCCAAGCCACGTGCCCTTTCTATGTCATCTTGTTAGGATTTCCATGACGTTTTCCATCACCTCTTGTTCCTTCTTTCGGTCTAGATGTCCAGGCTTTTGTGGGTTGTGGACCATCCCTCTAGCCAATAGTAACATTGATAAATGCATTTCATAGTACCACATCATCGTGTCATGTCATCCCTATGATTCAATCTTGATTCTCCTTTTCTTGCACCATTAGAAATGTTCCAGGGAAAAGCCTCCGGGTTTTATCTCCAGGCCACGCCAGTCTCGTGGTTTACACCCCTGCATGAACCTTTCTCCTAATTGGGACATGTGGTGGCATTTCCACATCATCCCACACTACTCACCCCGCTCCTTTCCACTGACACCTTATGTGAATGTTCCCAGTGAGCCTAATAGGATGACCTCTCAGGTAGGTCCATCCCTAACCAACAACATAATTGTCAAGGTTATGTGGCCACCATCGTGTCTCGACTTTCACTATCCCTATTAGCCCCCTTTTTCCTCCCAAAACATTCTTCCAGTGTATTTCTTCTAGGTCACGCCATCATTGTCACAACCAATCGCGTAAGGGGAAACTCAACTGCAACAATCGAAAGTCTCGAAAGCTAGGGAGTGATCTGTGAAAGGATAAGGTTACCTGAACTTGTCTTAAGTTTAGGGCTTGGCCCATATGTTCTGCAACAAGTCTTTCCTTCTCATTCTCTTCCATGGCTTGACTAACGGACTTCGGTCTTGCCTTAGTCAATCTATGATCGCCCCAAAAACAAGCTATACAATAGCACTAACTTCCTAGAGCTAGTCTTATCGAACATGGCTCTACCTCAAAGGTTCGAAAAACCTCTAGATAAACGTCAAGGCCATATGTGAACACCAATTGTTTATTAAGGCATTCAATGGTGCTACCCCTCCTAATCTTGGCCAAATCTGATTCTAAGGAGTTCTTGGCCCACCTGCACTCTCGTTCTTAGGCAGGGACTTCCACACATGCTGGCATAGGTTCTCCAATGACCATTACCTATCGTAGGCTTGGCATGGACTCCTAAGAGGTTTGCACCTTGTCTTCCACACACTGACAGTGCCAAAATCCATTTCGAGCTTGTAAGCAGCTCCATGGAGATATGGAGAGCCTTCTAGTGCCTCACTAGTGACACTGGGATGCCAATGAAAGATATCCAACCTTGTGAGAATGCAAAGTTGAAGACCATTGAGGTAAATTTGATGGGCCTATCTGGCCCCAAGGGAAACATCCCTCAATGTTAATACAATTTCTATTGCCCAACAAAGATGCTTGTAACAGAAAAAAATAAATGGATGTAAGTTAAAGCCGACCCTACTAAGCTGACAGTCTTCAATGTAACTATTTTATATAAATAAATGGGTTTTTGAGCCCACTATTTCAAATTTTATCCAAGCTCTTATGGATTTTGTTGCGCCCTACAACATGACCTTATGTTACTTTATTATTCATTTGTGTGTTTTTCTCAGTACAGTTAAGCATTTCATTTAGAATAAGGTTTATCACAATGTTATAGCCACTAATCCTTATCACCATGTGGTTCTTTGCATATTTCATACATTAAACGTTTTGTGTTCAACATCATTAAGCTTAATCACACAACATTTTTATTTTCACATTAAGAATTTTCAGATTACTTATTTCATTATCAATGCCATTCATTTACAAAATAATTATACACATAGATATGTTAGACATGTCATTCAGGGACATCTCCCCGTGGAGGGGTAACCACATGTTCGAGAATTAACAACACAAATGCAATACCAAAAAATGAGAACCATTATAGTCATAAATGCATCATACATTCATCAACAGATAATAATTATAAGAAGATACTTATCTTTGAACTTGCAACGAAATTAAGTCTGGGATAAGTCTTCACTCAACCATTGATAGTTGCAGCCACACTTACTTGCATTAGCCACCACCGGTCCAGATTCCAGAGTTTGATGGGGATGTTTTCTTAAGGGATTAAGACACTAACTACCAGCTGAAACATGGACTTCATAGGACCCCTTTCCTTAATCCCACCGGCTGAATGACGCTTCTTTTGTCAACACAGGGAGTCCAAAGGTAATCTAAATCACCCCCCAGTGCACTCACAGTGATTCACCCCCTCCTAGGGAGTCTAGAATCCACTGTTCAAAAGTTTAGTAACCACAAGTCTTCAATCAGGCCTTCCTTTCGTGCTCCTTTAGGATGACCTCTTCCCAAGCTATTATAGGACTCCAAATTCTACTATTTCAACCCACAACGTCCATGGGACCCAAGTTGTTACAGGGCTCGAGAGGCCTCTTTCTCAACCCACAACCTCTAGGGACCCAAGCTGTTATAGGGCTCTAGGGATCCTATCTCAAACCATATCCTTTAGGGAACCAAAGTTGTTACAGTGCTCCAGAGACTAGTATCTCAACCCACAATCAACATGGAGCTTGAGAAATAATCCCCTTCTCTCCTCTTCTCTTCTCTTCAGGGTTTCCTTCTCATTTTCTCTCACTAGATGCTTGAACTCCTATCTCCCTTCTTTTTTTGCCTCTTGTACCCTTTGAATTCTTCTAGCCTTACCTTTGAATGAGTCCTCCCACTATCTTTTCCTCATTTTTCATTTGTTGTTAAGTCCTTGTCGTCCTGCAACATGTAGTATCTCTGCTAGACTGTTTGTGCTCTTGCTCTTTCCTTATTGTTGTTTCTCAAGCAACATGGGCTTGCTTACTTTCTTTTGTAGCCCATTTAATTTCAATAACCAGTCTCTTAAATTCCTACACCAACCAATCTTTAATGGTTGTCCTGCAATTCAGGATTCTTGCAAAAGAAACCACAAAATCCTAAGTAAGCAATTCTCCTCCCGAGCTTCAGAATCTGTCCCTTTCACTCAACCCCCTTTTTCAAATTTCACATATAGAAAAATATTTACAATGTATTTTAAAAGAGGACCATGGGTGAGGTTGTCATGGTACCCTCCCCCTTGAGGGAACACTGCCCTAAATGTTCATGTGCCCGTATGAAACACCAAAAACAAAACACAACACATATTATTTCATGGAGATTTATATAAATTGCTTTATATAGTATGTACAATCACGTTCAAACTTGCTTTATCTAGTAAACAATAATAGGAAATTAAATTTCATGGCCTCGGTCATTTCCCACATGGCATACTCTAGCCCAAAGTGGTTACACTACACATTGACTTGCTCTATGGCTCGATTCTGTAGCATGAGACTCCTCCTATCTAGAGTGCACATTGGCTCTGGCTGGAACTCTCCCTATAGTTCCACCTATAACACAGACCAATCAATCACAAGATTAAATTCTTGTACATATTGTTTAAGTAAAGAAACATGGGCAACATCACAAACTTGAATTGAAGGAGGTAAAACCAATCTATAAACCACTGGTCCAATCCTCTCAAGGATTTCAAATGGCCCACAATATGGTGGTGCCAACTTGGCACATGTCCCAATCCTCAGGGAACTCTTCTTGGGCTTAATCCCCAAATAAATATGTCCCCCAACTTGGAACTCTTGGCGCTCTCTATGTTGATTTGCACAATTTTTCTGCATATACTATGCCACTTTCGAATTGTTTTATGATCTAGACTTCCTGCTCCATATCCTTGAGAATATTAGGCCCTACATGTACCCTATTCACTAGATCACTCCAGCTAATAGGAGTGTTGCAACACTAGCCATACAATGCCTCAAATGGGCTCATCTTTATGGATTTTTGGTATCTATTGTTGTATCTAAATTCCACAAGTGGGAGATATTCTTCCCACTTCTTGGGCTAATGAATCGCATATATACTTAACATGTACTCAAGGATTCTGTTAATCCTCTTTGTTTTCCCATCTTTTTGTGGATGATAGACTATACTAAATGCCACTTATGTTACCATTCCTGCAAATAGTTCCTTCTAAAACCTGGAAGTGAAACTGACATCTCTTTCTAACAAATTATTCTTAGGATGTCATGCAGCCTCACAATATCCTTTATGAAGGTTTTTTTCTATGTCACTAGAAGAATTAGTGAATTTGACTGCTACAAAATGACCAACCTTGCTCAAATTATCCACTAGTATCATGATTGTGTCATGCTGCTTAGACATTTTATGAAATCCTATAATGAAATCCATAGAAATCAGCTCTCACTTCCATTCCAAAATAGGGATAGTGTGTAATAATCCTACATGATACTTACACTTGGCCCTCACCAGTTGGCATTCTATGCATTTTTCCATGAAATCAACCACTTCCTCCCTCAAATTCAACTAGTATTAGTTCTTTTTAATAGTTTTCACAGTCTTTTGATACCCTTGGTGGCTTGAATAAGGAATAACATGAAACTCTTTCATTATCAATCTTCTCATTTCATCACTATTAGGAACATAATTTCTTCCTTCGAACCTAATTAGGCCACCCTCAGTGAGGTGAAAATCTTCATCTATGCCTTTTCGCAAAAACATTTCTTTCACTTGCTGATATTTCTCATCTTGTAGTCTAGCACTCTTGATTCTTTCTATTAGATCTATCATATATGAAATTATAGCTACCAAGTGATTTACTTAGATTATTTTGCTCAAATCATCAAAAACCTTGTTTTATTTACTTTTCATGTACTTGATTGCAAAGTCAAATTCACTAAGTGTGGCTAGCCATATTGCTTACCTATCATTATTCTATTTTTTGAACAAATGGTTGAGCCTAATATGGTTTGTCATGGGCATGAATTTCCTACCAAGGAGGTAATGCCTCCACATTTTTAAGGCGTGAATGATGGCAGCCAATTCTAAATCATGCGTTACATAATTTACCTCATCCTCATTTAAATCATTAGACTTATAACATACAACTTTCCCTTCTTTCCTTATGATTCCACTGAGTCCCTCCTTATAGGAATCCATACACACCACAAAATCCTTGTCAGGACCTGCAATTCTCAACACTGGTGCATTGGTGAGCAAATATTTTAAATGCTCAAAGATTTCTGCACATTGTGCAATCCACTCAAATATTTTCCCTTTTCTTTGCAGGGTTGTAATGGGATGGCCTATCTTGGAGAAATTCTGGATAAATATCCTATAATATCTTTCTAGTCCCATGGATAATCTAATTTCATCCACTTTATTTGGAGTTTACCACTCCATTATGACTTTGATGTTTTCAGGATCAACTGAGATTCCTTCCTTGGAAACAATATTCCCCATGTGATGTATTTGTGACTAGAATAAGTCACACTTGCTAAGATTTGCATAAACCTTGTGCTCTCCCAAGAATTGTAACATTGTAGCCAAATGTTTCTCATGTTCTTATTTTTCCATTGAATACACAAATATGTAATCAATACAATGACAAACTTATCCAAATAAGGACGTAACACACTATTCATTAGGCACATGAATGTGGAAGGGGTATTGGTAAGCCCAAAGAATAACACTACAGGCACATAGTACCCATGTCTTTTTCTGAAAGAAGTTTTATGAATCTATTCTACCCTGATCCTTACTTGATGGTAGCCTGACCTCAAGTCAATTTTATAGAAAATTGTTGCTCCTCTCAACTAATGAAAGAGAACATGAATCCTTGATAATGGGTACCTATTCTTAATGGTTACCTTATTTAACTACCAGTAATCAATGCATAATCTAAATATTCCATCTTTGTTCTTTACAAACAATACTGATGCTCCCCATGGGGATGCACTACGCCTTACGTAACCCTTAGCTGCAATTTCAGCTCAACCAATTCTGGAGTGCTCATTCAATATAGTGTCTTGGATGTTGGTATTTCTCTAGGTACCAACTCAATATAGAAATCTATCTCTGTGTGAGGAGGTAATCTAGGAACCTCCATTGGAAAGACATCTACGTACTATTGCAAAACAAGGTACTTTTGTAGCAATGCAGCTTCCTCATCTTCTATTTCTCTGTAAGTTTCCTCATTCTTGGAAAATTTCACTGGAAATAAGATGAGTCATTTTATATTGTTGCATTTGGCTTGCATATCCGTGATTAACCCTACTGAAATGTCCTTTTTCCTACTGTGCAACACTCTTTTTTTCCTTTCTCATCAAAGCCTACATCTTGCTTGCTCATTGTTACAGATCCATTTGGGCACATCAACCCCAAATTACAGATCAATACTATTAGGGCCCATCAACCCCTAGTGCAGTTGTTACATGCCCTAAAGAAGTTAGTCATCAGAATGCCTCACTTCCCAAGAAGTTCCATCACTAAAAACATCCAAAAACTACCTCTAAGAAGATCAGTGCAGGTAGGCCTTCATTAGGGTGCACTACAATGCAAACCACACACTAACAGGGTGCTATGCAGGGCACTTGGTCCCTCTTTGTCCTGCGCTGGGCGAATTTGAGCAAACTTCCATAAGGGTTTGAAGATTCCTTATCCATTGAAAGCCTTTAGAAGTTTCTCAATGCCACCTACTCCTTTGAGTTCGCATTTGGATGAGGAAGGGAGTTAGGAAACCTCAATCCCCTATCCTTTCTTCCATGGAACTAATTTCTAAATTTAGAAAGGGATTCATTATCACCATTGTTGGCATAACCTCCTTCATGCACCTATAAAAATATCACTCATCTAGGAGATCATGGGCTGGAAATTATTAAATTGTAAAGAGATGCTAGTGATATGAGATTAGAATTGAGTGCAAGTATTGTTATAGTGTTGAAGTGTCTTACTTGTCATGAGGTGAAGAGGATGGGATTGAATTGGAAGAGTGTCGCTAGATCAAGCACATATGGGTTGTAATTCTTCCTCTTATCAATAAAGTATTCAAAAAAATTTCCCTTATGCTTGTGTTATATGTTGATGCTTTCATATGTATATCATGTTCTCGATTCCATGTTATTTACAAGCAACAGATCATTATCATTTTCCTTGATGGGTTCTTGTTTTTGTCTATGTGCAGGTACTTCTCAAGCGATTTAAGTACGGGAAGGAGCAACGAAATCGGTCAAGGGAGATAAGGAACAAAAGGAAGCTACAAGTAGGTTCTCTGTTCTCTTATTTTATCTGTTCTTTATAGGAAAGGTAGAGATTACTTTGTATGTTTTTTCTAGACCTGCTACTAAGTCTAGAGGGTTAGGCATTTGTCCAAGAACACTAAATTTTCCCAAAGCAAATTGGCGACTCCACTGGGGATGAGATTATCTATCTTAGTAGCTTATCCACCTCCTTAGACACCTTGACATACTTTACTTGTTGTAATTCAGCCTTTTGCATTGAATTTTGGTCAAAATTTGAGGTTATATGACTCATTAGTGGCCTCACAGGAATCAGCACAGGCTAGCCTTAGAGATAGTGCTCTGCAGTGCAGTTAGCCCTTCTTTGACCTACGTTGGTTAACAAAGGAATATTCTAATCAGCGCAGTTTGGCCCTCTTTGTCCTACGTTGGTTAGTGCAGATAGGCCCTCTTTGACCTGCACTGATCAATCCTGAAATCATTGAAATCAGTGCATGCTTTAGTGAGAGACAGTGCTCTGCAATAAAGTTAGCCCCTCTTTGACCTGTGCTAATCAACCTTAGGTTAAATTCCCACCTTTGGATTGAATTTTTGCCAAAATTCTTCTGATTTCTTGCTTGTTGAATATTAATGATGTCTTATCTCTGAAAACAGTCTTTTCATCTCCTTAGCTAGCCCTACTTTGATTGGATTGATTAATGTTTATTTAATATTTTCTTTGTCATTATCAGTCTATAGTCAAAGTTAGTTTTTAATCGATTGATCTTTAGCAAAAGAAAGTGTCGTAAAATCGTCTTTTCCTTCGAAAGTTGAATTGTCATCAAATCTTCATTCATAAAAGATCGATTGGTTGATATGTGTATATGGTTTGTCTTTTCGTTGAAAGTGTCGTAATTCCTCATTTCTTTGAAATCAAAAGTGTCATAAATTCTTCCTTTCCCTGAAAAGAAATTGTCACAAAATCGTCATTTCTATGAAAATAGATTTTTGATCGATTGTGCATATTTCCTTTTTTTTCATCATAACATTAAGGGATTTGAAAAGAAAAACATGCATTTTGCATATTAAATTTTGTGAATTCTTGAAAGGTATGGTTTAGGGAATTGCATCTAGTTTGTGCTTTTTGTTGATTGATCAAAAAGTACTTGTTTGCTCTATTCCTTGTAGCTAGGATTTTCATTGTTAAATTGAATGGAAAGAATGCTTTTCATATTAGTTGAATTTTAAGAATTGCAAACATATATCACGTGGTGAACCTTGAAAGGAAAATTCTAAAGAAGATCAACTTAAAATTTATCTGAATTTACCTAATGGAGCATTGTCACCTAACGAAAAAGATTTATAGGTCTAGACTAGAGACGTGTTCCGACGTCGTAAAACAAAGCAATTGTTGCTAACTTGTCTGCAATACATCCCGAGTGTGATACCTCATTCCACGTACGTGATTATATCATAGGTCATCCATGTACCTCGAGGTATATAGGGTGGTGTTACAGTACGTAAAGTATATGGGAATGCTCTCACTATGCGGTTTTGCATTAGACAACACTTATACGGATTGGACCTCCATGTACTTTCGAGTATATATGGGAGGACAACTCTAGGTTGCTATCCATCCTTAGGTAACAGAGTTAGCCACCTTGTACATTGTGATACACCGAACACAACATTCGGGGAGATTGCCTGCTTGTACTTCTTGGTTCGCCAGGAGGTATTCTACAGTTCACAGTTGCTTGGTAAACCTTTTTACCTAGATTATCCCTTTTTTGTTTTGTTATGTTACTTTGATTAAAATAAAATTAATTGACTATAGATAACATCATCCTCGCTCGCTACTTAGTTGATCTTAGGTTGAAACATATGGCAACAAATCCAGAGTTCATCGATCAAGGAATTCATTTTGATGGGAATCCTAGTCTTTTTCCTTCTTTCAGAAATATTCGTGCTCCTTATATGGCTACATTTTCCCTCCGAAATTTCCCATTGGCTAGCCAGTATGGTTGTTTTCAACCTCCTTGGTTCAAAATGTCATGATTTCTCCGTAATCGAGTACACCTCCAACTAGACAAAATCAACCTCCAGTTGATCCTACATTCGACCCTTTTCCTTCTTCCTCGTTTGTTTCTCCCTCCCCTTCTTCCTCTTTGCCTATTGAAAGTATTGGTACTAGTAACCAGGTGGCTAAGAAGAAGCAGAAAGGGAAGAAGAAGAAGAGTAAGCAAATTCAGCAAAGGGGCAACCAAGCAACCATTGCTTTGAATGCAACATCTAATGAGAAAGCATCCATCAAGCCTCCCAAAGTTTGATATCCATGCAAACTTTGTACGGGAGACCATCTTCTTCGAAATTGTCCTAATATTCCTTAGATCCTAGAAGAATGGTCTTCTCGTTCACACCATCCTGTGTCATCAACTTCTGGAGATCATGCTAGTGACACACCATCAACTAGTGATAGTAAAGTTCATGGAAACAAGGGTGAAGTTAAGTTTCCCTGTATATTATGTGAATGGAATCACCCCATTCACCTTTGTCCCTATCTGGACGAAGCCAATAAGGTATTGGATAATTGTCCTGCTTCACCACAGCGACTTTCATCTGGTTACAGGAAACTCTACCTAAATCCTTCATTAGCTGATGAATTGACTAACCAAAATCATTAGTCAGTCGAAACCACTCTCTCTGAAAGTGAATCCTATGAGTCTATACCCGACCCAAATCAACAGGTTGAGGTAACAGTTGACCCGATGTCACCTTCAGCAAATCATACCTTTCCTGAAGAGAGCGAATATGATACCACTCAAGTTCTTTTTGTTTCTTCAGATTCTAATGAGCTTTAGGGTAGTCCTCCTATTCCATCAAGACAGGAGGAAAATCCTCCCGCTCTCGTAACTCAAGGGGTTAATTCTCCCGTTTCTATGGTACCCCATCCAAGTAGTCTAGTCACTTCCTTTGATTGGAATTGGCTGGCTGGATTCCATATTTCTTCTTATGTGCCTTTCCAGATCATAGTACAATTTTGTAATATGATTGTATCAGGCACTATTATAGATGAAGGTGCATCCGTGAGTATCCTTTCCTCAATTTCTTGGCAAGCGCTCGGTTCGCCGCCACCTGTGCCAGTTACCCAGAATCTGTTGGCATTTAATAGAGGAACCAATCGACCATTAGGGGTCTTTCCACAGTTACCTATTACTTTAGGAGGAAAAATCGTTTATTTGAATGTGATGGTAGTCCCAGGCCCTTTATATTACAATTTACTTCTAGGGCGTGACTATGTTTATGACATGGGAGCTATTGTTTCAACACTCTTTCGAGCGATTTGTTTTTCGCATGAAGGCAGAATTGTCACCATTGACCAACTTTCATTTCTCGGTCCAAATATGGCTCCTAGTTAACCATCTTCCCTAGATGGTCCAGTTATATCAATGGTATCATTTCCACCATGGGTTAATTATGTGGTAACTTGTTCCATACCTACATCAACTGACGATCAATTCGGTGATGTTGTACATCATGTACTTGGGGCATTAGAACTAGATCTCTCCTTCACGACCTCTTATGAGTTGTGATTGAATCCAAGGATAGTTCATTGTCTTGTGTCAACCTCGTTAAAAAATGAAAGAAAGGCCCATGAGGAGAGTTCCTTGTCTTTTGTCAACCTCGTTAAAAAATGAAACAAGGGTCCATGAGGATAGTTCTTGGTCTTGTGTCAACCTCGTTAAAAAATGAAACAAGGAATGTGAGGATAGTTCTTTTATTGTGTCAACCTCATTAAAAAATGAAACAGGTCAATGAGGATAGTTCTTTTACTATGTCAACCTCATTAAAAAAATGAAATAGCTCCTATGAGGATAGTTCCTTGTTTTGTGTCAACCTCATTAAAAAATGAAACAAAGAATATGAGGATAGTTCCTGGTCTTGTGTCAACCTCATTAAAAAATGAAACAAGGAGTATGAGCATAGTTCCTTGTCTTATGTCAAGCTCGTTAAAAAATGAAACAAGGAATCTGAGCAGAGTTCCTTGTCTTATATCAAGCTCATTAAAAAATGAAACAAGGTCCCAAGTTCCAAGTCAAGTCTTTGATTAGATCTCGTAAAATCCAAGTCGAGTCTTTCACTTGATCTCATAAAAGGACCTTCATTCCTTCCACCTAGTAGCCATGAGTAGTCTACTTAGGTGAATGTAATGAAGCTTGGGGGGCATGCACCTAGTGGTAAAGTTAAGTTTCCCTGTAGGTTATGTGAAGGGAATCACTCCATTCACCTTTGTCCCTATCTGGACGAAGCCAAAAAGGTGTTGGATAACTGTCCCGCTTCACTGCAGCGACTTCCATCTGGTTACTTAGACTCTCCCTTTCATCATGCTTGGGACATGTAAACTAAATCCAAGCATAGTTTTTCATTTCAAGCTTCTGTAAAGATGAAACTGAATCAAGCATAGTTCCCTATGGTTCAAGCTTGTGTAAAAATGAACCCATTTCCATTTTTAATCCTCGTGATTTCCATTCTATCAGCCTTTTTTTCAGATGAGCCTTGGTTATTTTCAACCCATCGCAACCATCCCTTTGGCCAATCATATGCTTTCACTTGGTTGTTTACTGTTTTTGAGGAACAATTGCAATGAGTGGTCTTATTAGCCAGCCTCTTCACATACATCAACATGTTTTGAGAAGTTCTAACATCACTGGAACCAGTTGCTACCCTAGAGACCACTTGTTCCTCAAAATGAAGTCCTCTTTAAGCTCTTTTCAGACTCTCTAAACATGAAAAGATTACCAAGTGCTTGTCTTTTCCAGCGCGTTAATGGATTGCAAATGATATCTCTCTTGTATTATTTTACGCTTTTTCAGACTTGAGAGATTATTTTACGAAAAATAACTTATGGAGTTACCTTTTCGTCCCTTTTCAAACTCTCTAAACATGAAAAGGACTAAGTTGTCTTTGTCATTAAACTCGTTAAAAACATCAAATAGCGACAAACGTTTCCATCTAGACAAGGTCGAGTTTCACCTTTGCTAGTCTCGTTAAAGCATCAAATAGCGATGGATTTTCCCGAAGGGTGAAATTATACAACAAGCATATGTTATCCTGCTCAAGATTGATAAAAACGAAAGAGGTAGTGGTCAGCAATCACTGGGGAAAATGGAAAAAGCCAAGAAAACTTTATGGTAGCAAGTCGCTCTTGAACATGACACTTTCACCTAATCACCGTGACTATGTGGGTTGGGTCATTCAGCTTGATGGTTATCACACCATTGGTCTATCATACCATCCATTACTTTTTTTTGGGTCAATGCTACGAATTCATCTTAGTGTCGCCGACATGTTCAAGAGAAGTCATTCAGTTCAAACTTCATCCTTTGCAATACCATAAACCTTCATTTTCATGACCGCCATTCCTAAACCTTGTGTCGTCAGTTGATTTTTCATCTCCAAAATCATTTATCTCGTTTTGTGTCATAGATGTGGGATACATCAAGGCCCTCCTGCGACGAGTTGCTTCTTGTTGACATCAGCACATCATCCAAGAAGTGGACTTGGAAACACCCCTTCAGTACCTTGAAGCTTGCATACATCGATGGTAGTTTTCTTGCTTCCGGTGATAGGTTGAGATCAATGGCCTTCAACTGAAAGACTTTGTATGGTGTTCAACCTCAAATCATTTATTCACACAATGTGAAATGTACTATAGTACCTTGAGGGTCATTATCATTATCGGTGATTCCTCTCGCATCTGTTAACAGCTTACATCATTTGATGGTAATTAGACGATGTCTTTCCATGTTCGATTTCAGAACATCTATTCACATGGTTGGACTTCTACTTGAGCAAAAGATTGAATGAGATTGAAGACCCCAGATCTAGTTCCATCCATCCGGGCTGCAATATTTTCAGGTGTACTAAATCAAATGTACAATGGTCTTACATTCATGGTCAACCATTCATGGTCAACCATTCATGGGTCTATATCTGTAGATGACTATATTTGTACATGTAATGAAATTTATAAGTTGAGCATGTGTATGTCTTCCCTCAGCTAGTTCATGAGAAAAATCAAATTATCATGATATATGTATTGTAATTGAAGCAGGTCACCTTTTGTTTTGAAACCTCCTCTCCTCGTGATAAATCATTTCACTTGACATATATATTTATGACTTCATGCTTTAGGGGGAAATTGTTACAGATCCATTTGGGCACATCAACCCCAACTTATAGGTCGATACTATTAAGGCCCATCAACCCGTAGTGCAGTTGTTACATGCCCTAAAGAAGTTAGCCATCAGAACACCTCACTTCCCAAGAAGTTCCATCACTAAAAACATCCAAAAACTACCTCTAAGAAGATCAGCGCAGGTAGGCCTTCACTAGGGTGCATTGCAATGCAAACCATACACTAACAGGGTGCTATGTAGCACACTTGGTCCCTCTTTGTCCTATGCTAGGTGAATACGAGTGAACTTTTGTGAGGGTTTGAAGATTCCTTATCCATTAGAAGCCTCTAGAAGTTTCTCAATGCCACCTACTCCTTTGAGTTCGTATTTAGATGAGGAAGGAAGTTAGGAAACATCAATCCCCTATCCCTTCTTCCATGGAAATGATCTCTAAATTTATAAAGGTATTCATTATAATCATTGATGGCATAGCCTCCTCCACTCACCTATAAAAAGATCACTCATCTAAGAGATCATGGGCTGGAAATTATTGAATTGTAGGGAGATGTTGGTGATATGAGATTAGAATTGAGTGCAAGTATTTTTATAGTGTTGAAGTGTCTTACTTGTAATGAGGTGAAGAGGATGGAATTGATTTGGAAGAGTGTCACTGGATCGAGCACATATGGGTTGTAATTCTTCCTCCTATCAATAAAGTCTTCAAAACCTTTTCCCTTGTGCTTGTGTTATATGTTGACGCTTTCATATGTATATGATGTTCTTGATTCCATGTTATTTATAAGCAATAGATCATTATCATTTGCTTTGATGGGTTCTTGTTTCTGTCTATGTACAGTTACTTCTCAAGCGATTTAAGTACGGGAAGGAGCAACAAAATCGGTCAAGGGATATAAGGAACAAGCGAAAGCTACAAGTAGGTTCTCTCTGCTCTTATTTTACCTATTGTTTATAGGAAAGGTAGAGATTACTTTCTTTGTTGTTTCTAGACCTGCTACTAAGTCTAGAGGGTTAGGCGTTTGTCCAAGAACACTAAATTTTCCCAAAACACTCATAGGAATGTGCTAGCTTATTGATAACATCTATCAGGGTTTGAGGTTCCAACAACTCAATTTCATCCTTGAATTCCATAGGAAATCCACTAACAAGTCTCTAAATTTTGGCTTTTTCATCCTTGAGATATGACACATACTTCAATAGTTCTAAAAACTTGGCGACATACTCAACACTTTTTAACATTTGAGTCCAGAGAGGTTTCTTGCCTTACTATCATAATAGCATTCAAACAATTATTTTTCTCTAAATATTTTTTCAAACTCATCCCAAGTCAATTCTTTCTCAAAAATACCTTCAAAATTCTTCAATTTCTCCCACCATATATCTAATTTTCCCTTAAGGCTATAAGTGGCAACTCTAGCTTTCATATTCACAAAATAGTCATGTATTCTAAAAAACTTCTTCATTTCTAGTAGCTAAACTTTGTCATCCTCTACTTTCTTCGTATCCCCGTCAAATGTGGGTGGCTTAGCCTCATTAAATTCTTCAGAAATATGTCCCTTTTATTTTCTTTCTGAATTGTGATAATGGCAATGGTGAAAATAGTGGTGCCTCGAGGCAAAAAAACTAGATTGTTTGCTTGAATAATGCACATATGTGTTAGTTCCTCCCCTTAGAGAGCTCAATGGCTCACATCCTCACATAGTGTCCTAACTTCCTCACCTATGTCTCTTTCTTGACTTGCCACCATCAGTTCCATTGGTGTTTTCTTCTGACTCATGAAGTTTTTTCTTGTCTCTATGATTGGCCTTGATCTCTTATGTCCTTTGTCTCTACCAATCTGAGAGACTTTGTAGGATAACTGCATTAATCTATGATTTCGTTTCTTGGCCTCTTACCACCCTCTCATTATAAACCTTAAATCTTCCCACATCATCCCTTAGGCTTCTCAAGTTGTCCATCTAGTTTGAGGAGTGATTTCCTCCCCCTTGGCCAATTGATCTCTCTTCTTCATTAGTTGTCACCCCATATCTTCCATGTTGTGATTGATCATAACTATACACAACCATTCTATTACTCATTGTTGTAAATTCTCTAATTTACGTTGCTTGTGATGTGTTGTCAATGACACACATTGTTAGACATTTCAAAATAAAAAATAAACATGTAATCATGACCATGACCTTTCATTCATTGTTCTGCCATGGGGTTTTTTGCTGTGACAAAACAACCATGTTAGTGTGAAGACACATTCAAAAATCATATGTATCAATTATTCAATCATTTTATCATGATAATTAAAAATAAATAAAAAAATATTTATGGCCATGTTCCTACTCTCACTGAGCTACTATCAACCAACCAATTCACATCAACATAATTTTACCAACAATACAATAATCAATAATTCAGACCGACTTTTAACACCCAAACAATTAATTAGTCAATTTTTAAAATCATCCCTTGCCCATGACGAAGACTATCGATTCCAAGCATTGCACCTGGATGCTTTGATACCACTTTGTAATATCACCCGACCCCCCAAGTTACCATTAGAGGAATGGGGTAGTTATTATTTTTTTTTTGTTAACTCTACTTTAATAGTTTGATGTTTATTACACACACACACACACACACACACATATAATGCCCGATGAACATCTAACAAGCATTTCCTCTCCAGATTAACCAATTTCCTTTTGGGATTGGGTCCCACTGTATATATCACCCCGCTTACCCTCTCTTGACAATTCCCAAACTGTACGCTTGCTTACCCATTGAGGATATTTTTTCTTGGTTACATGGACATTGGGCTCCCCTTAACTCTTCCACATAGGTCCAAACCTTTCCATCTATCATTTTTGCCACAAGTTCACATTTTCCTGAGACATTGTCTTTTGTGATGAATCTCTATTACACCGAGAACACAACGTCGGATGACCTTTCTATGGGTCCTCCCTCTAAATGAGAGCTCTGTTAGGCTTACATGGATAGGTAGACAACTGACCCATGTCATCCCATTCAGTCCCTTCTAGCACACTACCCAAAAATTCCCTTTACTTCTCGCCGAGTTTCACTTACCAAGCTTGCATGGATGGTGGGGTCATATGGCCTCTTTCCCATTGGTTTGACATAACCACTTGTGACACTTCATCCCTCTTCAAACAAACTAGAGCCTGAATTGTAGCTTCTCATTATTTTTCCAGTGTCATATCGTCTGGTTGACTTGGATGGTGGGATATTCCCTTACCAATATCATTACCACAACAATGTGGTCCTGACCATGTACCCTTTCTCCGTCATCCCACCATGCTTTTCCTACTGTTTTCCATTATGTCAATTTTTCCTTCTTTTGGGCTATGCATTTGGGATTACATGGTTTGTTGTCCAACCCTCCAGCCAATAGAAGCAACACCGAGTGTGTGTCATAGTGCCACATCATCTTGTCACATCCACCCTATGATTTAATCTTGGTTTTCCTTTGCTTGCACTTTTAAAAATGTTTTTTCAGGGAAATGCCTTTGGGTTCTATCTCCAAGCCATGTCATTTTGGTGGGTCGCAACCCTGTACGACCATTTCTCCTGATTGAGACATGTGGTGGCATTGCCACATATCCCATGCTGCTCACCCCACTCCTTTCTTCATGCACCTTATGTGAATGCTCCAGGTGAGCCTAATGGGATGACCGATCAAACTGCTTAGGTGCTCATTTGGGGAGGCATCTAGTTATCTAATGCATGATATTCATAGCGCAACGATTGAAATGGCCAAGTATTCTATGGAAAAGTTAATTGACATCGCGGTTATGTGGCTTCTCCACCTTTGTGCTCAATGAAGCACAATCCTTCACATCTAGCTTGTACAAATTATTCACACAAACCTGAAGTTGCTTCACCTATCCCATGGCTATGTGTCTCAGTTTTCACTTTCCTTTTCTAAAGATCACATCATAACCATAGTCTTCCAAAAATACAACAGAGACAGGATTTTTCTTTGGGCCCAGAAGAAACATGACATCCTTGAGCCTGAGAGTGGAGCCTGACTCCCTCTGAAAGGTGACTATACCAATCTCGATCACACTATACATTCTGTCTTCCACCATCTTTATGTGCATCTAAAAATATTTTTCATCTAGGTCACTGAAAAGGTATTTATTCCCCATCATATGGAACGATGCACCTGAGTCCAAGTACCACACACTCCCCATCACCATGCTTCCCATGCATGCAATGAGGGTAATGTCAAGTTGAAACTGTGAATCCAAAGCCTCATCTACTGGTCCTCCTAAGGCCTTCTTGATTTCCTTCCTGTGTTGACACTTCATGGCAAGTGCTTGAATTCATGACAATGGAAGCATTTAATTTTTGACAAACCTTTTTACCACCCCCTTGACTAGATTTAGGTTTGGATTAGGATTTCTTCCCTTTTACCTTCTTTTCATTTCTAGCCAATGCAAATTCTTCTTCATGCTCTCCCTTGGATTAAATCCCATCTCTAGTATTCCACCTTATTTCCTCTTGTACCAACTCATACCATAAGCACTCGTAACTCGGTATTTTCTCACTCCCATTCACCGAATCTTGATAGCTATATGTTGTAGTGGCTGCAACACCCTCCAAACTTTTGGCTTGCTTCCAAATTTTAGAGCTTTCCTTGGCTTTTCCCTTGATGGATGTAAACTCTTAGGCTCATCCCATGAGCTCTTGTCGAGTCTTCACACCCATTTTGCTTGATTGATCTCCAGTCGTCTTTTGGCATTTTGATCACTATGTCATGCTTGCGAGTTTGTTCTGGCAATTTTGTAGGGTTGTCTTTGTGTGCATGAGTTGTTTTCACTCTATTAACATTGGTCATACTCACACACAATGTTTTAAAAATTGTTGCGTAACTGTCATCATAGTCATTCGAAGACATATCTCAACTGTCGCACTTGTGACTCTTAACCCTTGAGTCGGTCTCATTGAGCGCATGTTCGTCTTCCTGGTTTGACGTGTCTTGTCATCAAGTTATGCTAAGTGTGTGATCACATTTTCATGTATGGACAAGTGAACTTGCTTTCACACTTAGTCATTTTCCTAAAAATCGGTCGACTAGACAACCCTCCTTCAACTGGACCTCGATCTCAATGACCTTGCATTCGTGCCAACAATTGTGCAAAGCTTGAGGTTGTCCTCTAAGCAGCCTACATTGCGCAATTGTAGAAATGATCCAGCTTACTATCTCCTAGAACTGCATGGAAGTTGTCCCAAAACACAATCTAGTATGAGCTTCTCAAAATATCTCCCATCAAGCTTCTTGCTGGTGAACCAGAAAAATTGACTTGAGTTGTGGCCTAGGGCTACATTGATCTCCAAAAATGCACAAAACTTTCCGAGCCTCACTATCTCACACTATTTGTAGAAACTGTACAAACATGTGGGACAGGCCTTTTTTGCATGTCACTGCATTGTCTCAGGAAATTACATAGATCTAATAGACATACTTCCTTGCAGGCCTGTTGTGCAATCAGCCCATAAATTGTGTAGATTTTCTATTATGAAACTAGCTCACAAGAAGATAGAAAAGATAGATCAATGCCTCATAATTCAGCTTCTTCAAGGGGGCAACCTCCTTTACATTACACAAATGAACAATTCTTACATGATACAAATGACAAGACCTCCTTTCTATATATAAGAGTCTAAGGGATCATAATATAATCAGAGCTGACATAACAATAATAATGTAAGGGCACAATAATAACAATAGTGGGCTTCTATGGGGCACAATAATAACAATATGGGCAATACATGGGTACAACAATATAATAAGGGGGTTCTACTAATAACAATAATGGGTTACACTAGTAATATAGGGGCCTAACATGCGCCTCTCCTTCAAAATGTGTTGTCCTCAATGCTTGAGTATTTCTTGATGCTTCTGTATAAAATTCTTATCCTGCCATGTGGAATCATCAGCGGGTAAGTTCTTCCACTTGATGAGATACTTTGAAATTGATCGATTTCGTAGCTATTAGGTTCTTGTTTTTGTGATTTCACCAGGTTCCAATATGGTTTTTCCTTCCTCTTCAAGTTCTGGAAATATTGTTTGAATTGGGATCTTTTGCAACTTTTGAATGAGTGGCCACACTTCTTCATCCTTCTTCCATTCATCCCTTGGTTCATTTATGCAATCTGGTTAGATAATAGAAATAACAAAAAACAATGCTTCCAGATCCTGATCTTTTCTTGAGTGTGCATTTGCAACAAGAATTTTCTTCCCTTTTCTATAGATGATGTCAAAGTCATAACCCAACATATTTGTGACCCATTTTTTTTTTCTTCTAAAGATAATATTTTCTCTAAAAAGTATTTAAGACTATCATGACCCATTTTTTTACCTTGAAGTGTCTTGCCATTGGGAAAGGTCATTGTTTCTTAAGTGCATGTAGTATTGCCAACATGTCCTTCTCATAAATAGCTTGCTTGAGATGTAGTCGTAAAAATACCCAATCAACTACATCAAAACTTTTTTCACTGCGATGTTGATCTACCTATTGTTTCATTGGACTCTACACCAAAGTGGCATTATCCTTTAAAAGTTGGAGAACTTGTTGATGCTCGATGTGATCTTTCACTGCTTGAATATTTTTCTTCTTGATATGTCCTATCTTGAGAGTTTTAGGAGTGGTAATTTCTTCGAATGCATTACAAGATATGGTCAGATTCATTTCTTTTTGCTCGATGTGATCTTTAACTTCTTGAACATTTTTCTTCTTGATATGTCCTTCTATCTTGATAGTTTGAGGAGTGGTAAATCTGGCCAATGCATTACAAGATATGGTCAGATTTATTTCTTCTTTCTCGATGTGATCTTTCACTTCTTGAACCTTTTTCTTCTTGATGTGTGCTTCTATCTTGAGAGTTTGAGGAGTGGTAATTATTGCCAATGCTTTACAAGACATGGTTGGATTAATTTCTTTCTCTAGGGTTGGTTCCTGGTGTATATCCTCTTCTTTTGATGTTTCTTGATCCTTTTCTTCTTCCTCTTCATAATTTGTGTAAAATAATTTCTTCCCAGCACACTTATGACCTTTAGTGTATTTTTTATCACAATTGTAACAAAGCCCTTTTGCACCTTTTTCTTCCAATTGTTGTGGTGTCAACCTTGTAGGTTGTGGAAGGATAGGAGAAACAATAATTCCATCTTTATAGTTGTGAGGGGTAGACTTCCTTGTTGCCATAATTTTTCTTTGCACTTTTCTTTCCCTCTCCAATGAATCAGGTTCCCAATGACGAAGCTCATGTTGAATGTTATCCTTTAAAGTCCCTATGGAGACATCAATCCTCTACTTCTCTAGAATATCATTTTCCCTTATATTCAATTTTCGAAATTCCTCACCGTTCTCTACTATTGAACACTTTTGTTTGAGATTTATCAATAGGTTAAAGAAGGTGTTTCTCTTTGTATCCTCATAATGTGTTATCATTTCCTCCATGAAAATTGACCACATAACAAGTGATTTATGAGAATGAAGCCCTTTATACCATAAGAAATGATTTGGTTCTAAATAATTAGATGCAATACATACCTTTTGTAACAGTGGTACGCCATGTAGATCAAAATATTTCTCCATTTGTAATATCCAATTTATAAGATCCTTGCCATCAAACTTTCTCATCTTGCTTTTTCTTGATTTTAGGAGCTCGATCTTGAAATGATTGTAACTCTGTAATTTCAGATCTCCAAGTCCTAAAATTTCATCTTGTAGTAGCCTTTTGAGTCCTCTTTCTAATCCTGAAAGTCTGATCAAGATTGGATTTTGTAAAGAAGTGTTATGTCAACTCCCCAAAAGAAAACTGATACACAGAAAACTAAAGTTCGTCCTCTTTCTTCAACTTCTTACGAAATTTCAATTTGATGCTCAGAGAGAAAGTTATGACGATTTTCCCTAGGTCACCTATTTAGGATGTAATTCGGGAACCTGCAGAAACCCTAAGTGGCTCAGATTCTATCTCCGAAAATATAGCGAGACAAGATCTAAAATTCAGACCTAAGCTTCACCAATATTTCCTTTCAAATGGGTTTTAATTTCAGAGTTTGAACCTTCATAGGACAAATATTATAGTGAACATTCCACGATGACCTGTTTGAGATCAAATTCTAGAGCATGTAAAAACCCTAACTTCCTCAGGTCATATCTCCGAAAATATACCAAGACAATATCTCAAATTTAGACGCGAGGTTGAGACCGATTTCTTCTCAAATGGGTTTTTTTTTAGCTTATGAAACTTCGTAGCGAAAATGTTATAGCGAAAATTCCACGATGACCTGTTTAGAGCAATGAAACCCTAGAATCCACAGCTCTGGTACCAAATGTTATGAAACCAGCTCACAAAAAGATAGAAAAGATAGATCAATGCCTTAGAATTCAGCCTCTTCGAGTGGGAAACCTCCTTTACATTACACAAATGAACAATTATTAGATGATACAAATGACAAGACCTCCTTTCTATATATCGGAGTCTAAGGGGTCATAATATAATCAGAGCCAACATAACAATAATAATGTAAGGGCACAATAATAACAATAATGGGTTTCTATGGGGCACAATAATAACAATATGGGGACTACATGGGTACAACAATATAATAAGGGGGTTGTACTACTAACGATAATGGGTTACACTAGTAGTACAGGGGCCTAACATTTTCCTATCACTAGCCCTTCTTCCTTGCTCTAAAATCAACCAAGAAATTGCGTAGTTATGTCCAATTCTGAACTGTCTCCAAAAATTGTGCAATTTTGACCAGCAGCTCCTGCAGCCTGATCTTGTCTTCCTCAGGAAAGATGTGCATATTTTCCTACCAATGCTTCCTATTGCCCACACTGTCTTCCCCAGAGAAACTGCACAAGCTCCAACTGGATGTCTTGCCGAGTGCTCCCCTTGGAAATTGTGCAGATTGGCCCAGCACTTCCCCAATACCCTACCTAGCCTTCCTTTTGGAAACTGCGCAATTCTGCCTCCCAACTGGTTTTCCTCCCCCTTGCAATCATTGTTATCTCGAATTGTGAAAATCTGCCTCCTAGTTACATATTCATAGTTTTTCCCGATAGTGCTCCGGAGCCTCGCATTTAGGCATGAGATGTGCTCTACGCAGTTTCAGTGCCTTGTCCCTCTCCCAGTCACCTGCACCAAAATGGAAAATAATGCATCATGCTAGACTAGAAGATTTTTTGATTTGATTTTTTCTCGTCATGAGTGACTGTAGGAACAAGTACATCGATGAAACATGGTGTGACGACGAACAAGATGGAAAAAGGAGTGCATGCTAGAAGACTTGCTCGCAGTTGAACGAAAACATGAAACACATTGAGCAGCGAGTGGAAGGGACACATACACACGCACTATTAAGAAAATACCAAGACCATCGAAGACCACATGCACTTTTCCATGCAAAGGTGAAGACATGTTACACCAAGAGTATACCATCACTCAGTATCACAACAACTTGACACGGACACCATAGTCATCTAGTACATGTCAGCAGTGTCATATCGCATTGTGTCATGAGTTGTCTCAGTCACATCACTACTATGGGCCATACTTGTTGTAATCAATGTAATATAAAGTGGAAGTCCATGATACCCACATATCAAGTTTAAGAGTCATGTAAATTCAAAAAGTGATAGGAAGTCAAACAGTCATGAGTGAAGTCAAAGAGTCACAAGGGTCAGTTATTCCCCCTTGGTTATATATACCCCCTCATTGTATTAGCAAGGGACTTTTCACCTTAGCTCCTCCCACATAGACTTGAGAGTCTGTAGTCTATTCTTTGAGGAGGGAGGAGTGGATCCAATGTCCCACTACTGGGGTTAGTGATGTATGGAGTATGGATGTGTCTTGGAACTTTTTCTTAATTCAGAAACCTGTCTCAAGCCAACACACTTTCACACATGTTTTGTATATGTTTGTAAGACTATTCTTTAAATGTTTGTAATGCATGTTTTCTTAACTTGTACTAAGATAGTTCAACTACATAGGTTATTTTAGTACTTACATTGCTGAAGATGTTTTGTATTGTTTATCATTGTTGTCTTATCTATATGGACTACTCCGTCAGTCATTACAAATACCATCCTTGCGTTTTCTTGGTTTTAATGACTGTCACCCCCATGTGGACTATTCCATTGAATGGTGTACGTGTTTTCTCTTCAACTTTGGTCTTAACGACTATCTAATCCGATGTGGACTATCCACTAGATGTTGGACAAAACCTTGTTGTTTTCACGTGTTTTTCTTCCTAGGTTGGGACTACTCTTTCTCATTAAGAGGTTCACTTCACTTTCCCATTTTATAGTAAGACAACCTAGACACGAGTTACATTACGATCTCACTAGGAACATGTACCTCGTTATTTGAGGATACCAGGGTAACACCCTCATGTGTTTATAGCTAGAGCCAAGGTAGATATGTATGATAATGCCAACCAGGCCATCGTACCATATGGGACTCCTACGCCAAACGGTGTGAGGTCTAGTTGGGACTTCATGCCAGGGAGATCCCCTTTATTGGTGGGTCTAACATTGTCAACAAAATGTTGCTAAAAGGAGGACTGGGTGATAATTTGAGCACATTGCATCTGGTTTGACTCTCTTATCTAAAATGGCTCATAAACCAATCGTGCTCTCATGGTGTTTCTCCAATTTTTCCCTCGATAAAATTTCACTCACCAATGAGCTTCTCTATCACTTGTCCTAGTTAAATTTTGGTTGTGAAGATGGAATGTCCATATCCAAGCACATTTATGATTTTATTTGATTTTGCGAACCTTATGAAACCGATAATGAGGAGTCTTCTTGTGTGTTTTTCTTCCTCACCCATGAATTTCGTGCTAATCGGTGGTGTTATACCCTACCAGCTACTTCTGTCCATTCCGTTCTCCCTTTCCTCAAGGATCTCCATCAAGTATTCGGTAAGTATAACTACCAATATGTTTGTGGAAGAATCAACCTATTAAGAATGGAACCTAACAAATTAGTTGAGAAATTTTCTGATCGATTTCTTCACCTTTGCTATGAAATTCCAGAAGAAAATTTGAATTGAGATTTCTTGAAATAATAGTTTGAGTACTTGGTTCATGTCTCTTCATGCAGTGAACCTGAACCTCCCAAGTTTTCTACTTCCCAAATTGTTGCAAGGCATGAGGAAGAAATAGACAATGTCCTTTAACTGATCTAGCAAATCATCAATATGAGGAAGAGGATAGCTATTCTCTATCGTGATTTTGTTCAAAGCTCTAAAATCCACATACATGCACTATGTACCATCCTTATTTGGAACCAAGATGATAGGAGACCCATAAGGAGATGTGCTAGGCCTGATGACCCCTTTGTGAAGCAACTCTTGAATTTTCTTCTTGATTTATGCATTCTCCAAAAACAACATTATGTACATGCCAATATTTGTAAGTGGTGCATCTTACTACAAATGAATCTCATGTTGGATTCCTATTTTAGGAGGTAACCCTTCAAGTTCCTAAAGCATTTGTCATAAGTGTTAACAACTTGATAGCTATGTCAACTCTTATGATGACCTACAAGGGCTAAGGTTGTTACAGATCCATTTGGGCACATCACTCCCATCATCCAGATCACTGTTTTAGCTCTCATCAAACCCTAATTTCAATTGCTACATGACCTAAACAAGTCACCCTTTTGAATGCCTCCTTCCCAAATAGTTTCATGACTTGAAGACATCCTTAAATGACCTATAGAGGAACCAGCGCAGGTAGGCCCATGTAGGGGTGCGCTACAAAGTAGTTAAGTCCATGCCAGGGTGCTCTACAGAGCACTTAGGCCTTCATTCACCCGCGCTAGGAGAGATTGAACGAAATTCACATAGGGTTTGGGGAATATTCTTATCTTTTGGAGTCATCTAGAAGGTTCCCTCACTTATCAACTCCTATAAGCTCAAAAATGGATGAGGAATGAATTAAGATTCATCCTATCCTATCATTCCTTTCTCCATGAAACTAATTCTAAGTATGGAAGGCCATTCAATAACACCATTTATGACAAAACCTCCTTCATCTACCTATAAATTGACCACTCATCTAAGCCATCAGGGGATAGAATATGATGAATTGTAAGGAGATAATGTTGCTATGAGAATTGGCTTTGAGGCAAGTATTGTAATGCTACAATTTTTTCATGCTTTTTATGTGATGTGGATGGGATCGAAGCTGGAGGAATGACTTTGAATCAGACACAATGGTTGTAATTCCTTCTTCTATTCAATAAGTATTTGAACCTTTTTCCATATGTTTGTATTGTCATCTGATGCTTATATGTGTGAAATGTATCTCATTCCATTCACTTGTATTCAATAGATCTTTTGGTTTGATCGGTTCTTTGTCTTCTGTTTGTGTTTACAGGTGCTTCTCAGGCGTGTTAACTATGGGAAGGAGTGACAGGATCGATACAAAGGAGACAAGAGGAAAGCATAACTACAAGTAGGTATTCTCATTTTCTTTGTCTTATCTATTTCTTCTAGGAAAAGGCTAAAGTGCTTTAAATCTCTTCTTGAAAAGGCTAAAGTGCTTCATAAAGGCTAAATTGAGAATTTCTTGTTGCATTTTTCAATAGAAATTTCTTCTCACATGAGATTCCAGCACATGATTTTATTAGGAACTTGTATAGAAACATCCTCACTCCCTCTATACTGGTCTTCACTAGATTATGTGTGTCCGAGAATATTTATAGAAGCGAGGCTTACTTTAGGTAATTTCTCAAGAGGTTTCATATTTAGTTACCTTGCTTATGCATATGGTCCTCATCACACATGTCCTGCTAGTCATTTGGAAATATGGTGGTAACCTTAGTGGCCTATATTGATGGTGCTTATGTATGTGATTGTGGGTGGGAAGTCCTAAGAGTTCCTGATGTAGATGTCAATCACCATACCAATGATGTTAGGGGTTAACACTTAGCTACATCAAGGTTACTTGGGCTAGTCAAAACTACTTTTGAGTAACTACCTCTTAGTCCTTCATTAGTCAAGGTCCTTAGATATTTCATCACCTCGAGTTTCTTTGGATTTAGGAGGTACCTTTGTAGGTGGTTTTCTTGTTTCATATGTTAGGACCATTTATAGCGTCTTTTTTTGGTACGATTCTAATTGGCCATAGGGGTGTATTAATTAATTAATTAAACTTATATATACACTGTGGCTTAACCCATTATTTTTCAATCTTGAATATTACAAAATATTTCTCATAAATAGGAGGGTCCACCACCACAGAGTTGTGGGATAACTCCACCATTAAAAGTCTTAGACCAAAATAAGTTTCGGAGAGTTTATTCTGGTTTTCAGGGGGGTGGTGGGGGATCAATTCAACCTTAATGTAGTAGAAAATTTCAGCACCACATGCCAACCCAACTTTAACAAATATTCTTGACCCTGTACATTTACAAGTGAGTGTCAAATTTAATCAACATTTTTTCTTGTTCTTTCATCAAATTTCTCATGAGAGTGGTGATTCTTCCATGAGAGATATGGGATCATCTTCACCATCTATGTCATTGACTTTCTCTCTGATGTACTTGTTACATTCGATTAGTGTGATAGTGTCCACTCTTCCCATGTTTACCATGTCTCCTTTATCAGTTAGGGCCTACCTCTAGTTACTTCTATGACCTTGAGTAGTTTCTCTAGTTTCTAAGTGCCCCTCCTTCCATTCATTTTTTTTTTAAGTGTGGGGACAATGTAGAGCCCACCTATGCGAGATGGGTGCTTCCCATATAGTTCTTCCATCACTATGGTTATGATATCTAGTATGTGACAAACATCTATAGGGAATCTTCCAAGGGGTCAATACTTGTTCCTAGTCATTTTAGGGGTGGAAATATCTTTGAAGGATTGTAAAATCATTAGGGTAGTTCTGCATTAGGGAAAAATTCTTTTTTTGGAGGTGTTATCACTCCATAGTGTCCTAGGTTAAGAAGCAAATTGACAAAGGTAACCTCAAACCAAGCTTTTAGTTTGCTAGCTATCACTACCAAACCAGAGAAGGATCTCTCTATGATTTCACAACCAAAAATGACTGGAGGAAGAAAAGATATTAGGTTAGGCATGTTCTACCCTAGGGTTTTGAAATTTAGGGTTTTCTGAATGAGGAATGAGTAAGGGAACCAAGGCTAGGGTTTTAGGAAAAATCTCAGTTGCAGAAATACAAAGGAGCAAGATATGTATGTCTCAATGGAACTTCGAGGCTTTTTTGGTGTAGTGCAGGGTAGAAAAGAAAAGGATAAAAATGAGCATGGAAAGCATGCATTCATTCATCAGAGGGTAGATAACATAAAGATGAAATTCCTATCAAAACATAGCTTAAACTTTAAGAATTTTGTTCATCAAACTCATAGGAAGATCATTGAAAGCATATACATGGAAAGAAGATACATTAAACATTCATCAAATTTAATTACAAAAGAAAAACACTACCACAATACCATACCACATGAATTCCTGAATAATAGCTACATTTGGCTTGTATTACTACAAAGTGATCAAGTACAAAGGCTTCAAAAGACTCTCAAGCATCCAACCCTCTCTATGGCTTAGATTAGGTTACATATAGACCAAAAACTACAACCCCCTCCCTCGAGGGTCGAGTTACTAAGTATACAATCAGTTTACACAAATCTCTCTAACCAAACCTAATGACTAGGGAGGTTAAAACAAACTCCCAAATTGGCCTAAAACTTATTCATTTGACCACGGAAACCTGTACATGTATGAATCTACTCACTTTTTACGTTAACAAACATAATTACACCCCAATACATCATTACAACATCATAAATGAGAAATTACATCAAGAAACCTCGAACTTGACTAAGAAAAGTAAAAAAAATCACTTCAGGTAAAAATGTAGTGAATTGATAGAAAACCTAGCATGCTGCTTGTAAAAGGCTTTTGGAGGGGTTCCTATGCTCCAAATCAAATCTGTAAAATGTTGGAGAAATATATGAATGTATAATACATCACAAAACCCTCATTCACTAAAAAATACTGGTCCAAGACCTCCAAATTTCAATTCTCCCACAGCTACCCCAAAAATGTAGTGTGTTGCTGAAAAACAGGGCAGAAAGGTGTTTTTTCGCTACTTTTTTGACTTTTTGACCTGCGAGAATGTGATGAAGTGGAAATACGGTTGGATGATTTCTATGTGCAGGTCAAAAAGAATCCATTAATGTAAACCTTTTGTCAATTGGAGGCCCCCAATAAAAATGTAGCATGGGGCACACTACCTTTTTGGACAAAACACTGTGTAAAATTTCTGGGTTTCCTGCAAACAAAGACCTCAAATGTGGAGAAATATCTCTCAAGTGATGAAATTGTTTTCAACATTGGGAGAGGACTTTTTTAGATAAGGAATTTTCGAAGAAAAACCTCGCTTGGGTTCTGAATTCTATTTCATTTTCTTGGAATACGTGCCACAAAATCATGACTAAAACAGGAAATTAACTTGGAAATTTTTTATTTTCTGATATATGTTTCTAAGAAAGCTTCATATGTCCCAATATATGATACCTGTGTAAAAACTTAAGGAGGTTTTTGTTGCCTAGTCTATGCTTCACAAAAACCTCTTTCATGTTTGTCAAAATCATCTTCGTTACTCTAGAAGCAGATTTTTAGGGCAGTCCCTATGAGTGGCAAATGACCTCAAAACCCTATAAATTATGCCAATCATGTCTATTGATATGATGAAGTCTATCCCTAATATTGTGGATTTTCCTCTTTTGAAGGTGGTGGCAAAGAGGCTTATCAACTTGGCATGGTATCCCACTTGCTGAATTTGCTCACAAAACCCTAGGCAACCCACTTCTTCACATGACCTTTTGATGAATGGTGAAGCATTGATCTCATGGGTGCGAGTTGGCTCAAATCTAGAAACCTGACCTCCTTTATTATATTCCTTCTTATCACTTTCCATGATTTGAATTTTCACATCAAAACCCTATATGGACTAAAGGGGAAAAATAATGTTTTACTTGAGAAAACAGGGGATTAGGGTTAGTGTCTTGAGGTGATGGGATAGAGGTGTTAGGGAGGATATATCTTAGTAGGAAAAATTTGGGAGGTAGGGAGGTGTGTTGGGAAGCTTAGGGAAGTGAAAAATCAGATAGGAAGTGAGGTGATGAGTGCTAGGAATTAAAACACGGTCCTAACCCAAATTTATACCAAAAACGTAGCGTACAGACTAGGGTTAGCTCTAGGACTTAGGGGAATGAGGGAGGAGGGATAAGGAAAGCCGGCAAAAGTGTGTTTGAGTGTGGGAAGGTTAAAATGTGTAGGGAGCTAGGTTTTTTTGTGCCCAAAGTAAACAATAGTGGAAAAACAAGAAAACATAGCGTGAAACCCTAGGAGAGGGTTCCCCGGTAAAAGGCTAAAAAATTGATGATTGGAGGTGGTGTTTTGCTTGAAATTACTTGTAACTGAGCCGAGGAGAGATTCACCTACAAGAGAGAACATTTGGAGCTATTCCTTTACTTCACACACTAAAAACATAGTGAGCTAGAGAAAACACAACGTGAGGATGAAAACACAATGTGCAAGACACAAAATGCAGCGTGAGGCAGGAAAATGTAGTGAGAGGATGAAAAATGCCCTTTTAGAGTATAAATCGATGTCGAGGTTGCTTGGAAGGCTTTCAATGACCAATTGGAGATCTATACAAATGAGATCAGTGAAAGAAATGCTTGAAGTATCCTTTAAAACTCAAAAACACCTTTTTTGGCATATGTCATGACATGACATCATCCTTCATTTTGAAACCAAAGTGAGATGTTTTGCAGTAATACCTTTATAAACTGAAGTAGTACCTTTACCTTTATTACATATGCCTCATAATATGCTACCACCCTTATGTGTGGACTCAAGACCACAAACATGGCCCTTTTTAAGACTAACACTGACATAATGATGACAATTACAAGTGATGACGTAGACGAAGACCTGTATGATTATTTGACTGATCCATCACTTGTAACACTTCAAAAATGACATGACCATGATGAATAATGATAACGATGAATACTGAAGGGAGTAGCACTGACCTAGACACACCAACCAATGTTCAAAGTTTTTTATTTGAAGACCTACTGAAACCATATAAAACTTGACCTCGGACCCTAAAAAAAACTTTGAAAGAGCACATTTGATCACTGGTGACTAGCAGGACTACATACACCAAATTTGGCTCCAGTTGGGGATGGAAGGTCCTTTAGGAGGTGTAAAGAACACCGTAGACCAAGTAGCCTGATCCATTGGCCATGGAGTCAAAACCAAAAATACCAAACTCAAAACTAAAAATTGACAGACAAAATGAATTGACTTAGCTCTAAAATTGATTACTGACTGAAATTACTTATGGCAGCAAACCATCGAGATCATAGGGCCTTCACCTCGGGCTTCAAATCTTGATCATAATTTCCCACATACTGAAGATATATATACAATCATGTGAAATGATCCCTCCAATGTAACCAATCCAGCAAATGACTACTTACTTGAATCATTCTCACACTTTTCTTGAGCAGGTAGAAAAAACAAAAACTAGGCAACTCCAAGTATCCACTAAAAATGTGCTCATGATCAATAAATACAAGAAAATACATCTTCCCTTATTGACTGTAGCAAAATAATGTAGGGATCCTTAAAAATCTGAAATGTTACCTTGTCTTGAAAAAGATATTTAGTTGTGAGCTTTATAGAGAGATCCCTCTTTGGTTTGGGAGGGCTAGCTACTAAACCCTAAGGTGTCTGAGGTTACCTCCATTGATCTCCTTTTTCAACCTTGCGATATTGTGGAGGATAACAGGAGGTCCAAATTCTTTTGGAGGGGATAATTTATCTATGGGAAATGTCCCTTCTAATACCATGTTTACCATGAGTGCTCCTACTTATAAATTTTCTTTGTTATTAAGAGGTCATCCTTCAAGTGCAATATATAGTCGTATGAGATTCCATGCTTTTGAGAGTTTCTTTGTCCCTAGAGGAAATCCCTCTTGGGGAAATATCATTTTGCTACTACGTCTCTATCAAAGGGTCCAATACCATGGGCCTAATAAACCCTTCAATAATTATCCTTCTTTTGGAACTACACTATGGGGGGACCAAGGTCCATTTGGGGTTTAATTGTTACCTGAAGACCCATTTAGCCATGACCAACTCTTAATTCTAACATCACTTGATTTCTTTGATTTAGAAAGACTCACTAATGACCCCATATCCCATGACCCTCAATGGACACCAATGCTTATAAAAATATTCTATATATACAAAAATATGATAGAAATCCATGGGAGAACTTGAACACACACATCACCACATACCATATATTATGTTAATAAAATTCTTTAGTGGATGATAGTATTACATTATCTCTTCCAACGGACCCTAACTAGAGGTGCTACTAAATGTTACATCGAAATCAATAAAGCATTATACTATGATTATTTTCCTTTGTTTGAATGTTTCTAAATGATTTCTAGTAAACTTAATGGTAAGATATTGGAAGTGATCTGCTATCTACTTTTAAGTAGGGCACTTCCACCCACACCTATAATCATATTCATAAGTGGAGGCAACACAAGTGGTTGATTAGGACCAAGATTCTCAATTGACTACTTAATGAATGGTTCACCCAATTCTTGCCGCCTTATATTTTCAAGGATGTAGCTATGGACGAGGTGGCCATAAAGGGGCAAGCTATCTTGCATGCCCAACATATTGACTTGATGTATTCATAGTCAATAATCTTGTATGATATCATTTGCAATACTCTGTGACCATAGATTGATCAACAATGCCCCAAAATAGGACCGCGTTTTGATGGTGTGGTTGATTCTATCTCTAATGATGTTGTGAGTCAATTAGCTACTCAACTAGGAAAATTGATTGTCACATCGCAAGCCCTTGAAAGTATGACTAGGTGTCAACAAGAAAAGTCTCTTGAGTAGACTGTCGAGATTCATACAGTTCATTTTACACAACCTTAGAATTCGTAGCAACTTGGTGGTAAGACGAAGAGAAAAAAAAAAGAGCACTTCTAAAAATTCTCAATAGGCACAATAAAGCCAACCCAACATGGGTGGGGATAAAAGTGAACAAAGACTTATGGTTAAGCTCCCTTCATTTTTTTTTCATGGTGACCGTATAACTCATGAATTCCCAAGGATGGACGAGATTCATTGCTTCCTAGAAAAACTAGCAACCATGAAGTAGCATGCATTCTATGTACATCCATTCCCATCCCAAACATAAAAAGGAATGGTTGCAACACTCCCCCTCCTCGGCCTAGGGAAAAAAAGGATCAAACTTACTTGGAGGTCCATCACATATTCTTATGTACCATGAGGAAATGCAATTGTTTAAGAGTTAAAAAAGTTATGAGACTCTCTAGAGTAGTTCTTCATCCATATTTCAAAGACCTTATCATCCCCACTCAATCTAATGGCCCTCTCAGACTAGATAAACTCTTGGAGATAATGATTTTTGTGTTGAGGGTATTCTCTATTGATCGACACAAAATCCCATTGCTAGGGTTACCTAACATTATAATATTATCAAGAATGTAGCAAGAGAACCATATGCCATGTCCACTTTGGGGGGTTTACATAGTTTTCCTACGTAACATATAGTCTTGTTGACTACTATCGAAGGGGGTGATCCCTTAGAGTCGAATTTGATTACATTTGACATTAATAAAAGTAGACATAGGTTGTCCCATTAGGTCACTTTTCAGATATCAGTTTGTATCTATTATTTACCACACTCTTATAGATGAAGGATCCTTCACTTATATCATGGTCTCATCATGATGGAAAGATCCTTGTTCTTTAGAAATTTTCCACTCGAGTACGACACTTGAGGCCTTTGACAGGCATACTTCCTTGACTAAGGAATCTTTCCTTGCATTTTAAATTGAGCTAGGAGGTACGATGCTTGAGGACTTGGACGGGCATACTTCCTTGACTAAGGGATTTATCCTTGCAATTTAAAATTGAGTTAGGAGGAAAAAATATTTCCATTGATGTTGAAGTTGTTGAAGCCCTTCTTGAGTATAATATTCTCCTTGGACATAGACAACTTTATGTTATGATTGTTGTTGTGTATTCTATCTAAGAAAAAATCATCACTATTAATTAGCTTGAATAATGTACACCAATGACCAAATTTACTACTAAGGGAGCTTTGGTGCCATTTGTTAGTGATAACCCCCTGGGATATGAAATTCATTCCTAAAGAGATGAAAAACATACATTAATGACATTATGCCCTCATATGAGAAATGGGATACCAACAATAGGTGCAAACCCACCATTTTGAGAGTGAGATTTGTTAAATACATTTTTTGAGAGATGAAAAACATGGATTAATTACATTAAATTATGCTCTAATTAAAAATGCAATAGAATTATATAACTAGTGCAATATAAGGCTAAAACTAATGCTAAATTTAAAATTTAAAATTTATATATCAAGTATGTTATTCATTCTTAAAAACAATAGTCTTTTAAGTGTGATTTTTTGGAAATTTTTCCAATTTATTATAATCTAATTTATCTAAAATCCAATACAAATTCATTAAGATCACAAAATCAATTCCAAAATATTAATAATTATATTAAAATTTTAAATTTATGTATAATTTTTTCAAATAAAATACTTTTATGATATATATATATATAGATATAGATATATTTTGAGATAAAGCAAAACAAACCCTAAAATAAGTAAAAAAACATCCTACCTTTAATTTCCTTAAAAAAACATAACAACAAAACAATATAGATTTCATTTAAAAATAATATTATAACCAAAAAAATATAGCTCTCATTTGGCTTGACATGACACAATAATCCAAGACCATACAAATAATCTTAGACCGAAAAAAAACATAACCACCTCCAAATGGCGGATCTCATAGAGGAACTTGTTACCAAAGGGGAAACCTACATAAAAAACCAGAGTATCTCTGCAATAATGTTGATCTTTCACAAACTTACATCATCTTATTCTTCAGGTGGAAGGAGATTCAAATCCAACGTCAAATTTGGCCCAACGCATATCGTTCCAGAAGAAACAGAAACAACTTCCCTTTTAGGAGGAGGCAGATTCAAATCGAACACAGATGGCCCTGTGTTTTCCGGTCCAGGAGGGTGAGAAACATGTGATTTTAAGAACCTACCGGAGGAATAGTCATAGCAATCACTCGGTGGATGAGGTAAATTATCTGTCATGCTCAGTTGCACCGCATCATGGATTTTGGGCGTATTAAACACCGCAGTCTCTCCTAGCCGCCCCGTCGCCATTGGCGGCTGCTGCACAAGGCTTGCCCAGTCCATGAGATTGGTCGGAGAAGGACCAGAAATAGGAGGAGGGTGGGGACTGGCAATAGGAAGGTGAAGCGGGTTTGTAGCAGCAGTACTACTCATGCCGGGATCCGCTATTCCCTGCGCTCCCACTGCAACATTAACGTAAGCGATATTGAGCTTCAGTTGTTTGATTATATCTGGAGATCTGATAACTGCGTGAAGCCAATGGGTGTGAAAGTCACTGGGGACGCCGTTAAGCGGAGTCCGCCTATCCAGAGCGGCAGGAGAATCAGTGGATACGAACTTAAGGGTAGTGTTGTTGCTTTGAATGTTGTAGCTCTGGTTGTGACGGCTTATTTCTGGTACTGGGTCAAGCTGGGGAACGGGGAAATTAGTTTTGGCTGATTTTCCCCTTAGATGCCTCGCTGCAGCATCGTATACTCTAGCAGCTTCCTCAGCGGAATTAAATGTACCGAGCCAGACACGCCTTTTCCACAAGCGGTTTCTGATTTCTGCACCGTAACGGCCCGGACTTCTGTATCTTACACCTATATATTGCACGTTCTTGGCAACAGTTCCAATCGGGCCACTCTTGTCATTGCCATCTTTATCTCCGCGAATAGGAGCCATGAAAGAGCTTTTTCTCACTCGAGGCGGGAGTCTGATAGGAGGAGAGGAAATGCGGAGGGTGAGGAGTGAAAGTCCCTTCGATTTATAATGAAAGAGAACGCAGAAAGGTGAGGGTGAAAAGCTGCCGGCGGGAGACAGCGGAGGACTGAATCAACTGCATGGACCAAAGGAAACTAATATTTCCACGCCAACCAATATTTCCAAATCTATTTATTATGGCAACTAATATTTTGGAGTATATGTACACTCTCGATGAAACAAATACATTATATGCTTTTCTGGGCTTTATCACATCATTATCCATTTGTTTAGACGGTTTTCGCGGATAAATTGTTAGAGGAGGTCAAGAGCCAAGGGGCATATTATTGGGTATTAAATACTTGGCTACATGTGTTTTATATAATTATTTAACACTATTTAACATACGTACGCTGTGATAAATAAATAAAAAATAAACACGTATATGTTAAACAGTTATCAATATAATTATTTAACACTATTTAACATATTTAACATACGTACGCTGTGATAAATAAATAAAAAATAAACACGTATATGTTAAACAATTATCAAGACGCATGTAGCTGGGCATTTAATACCCATAGTATACCCGTTAGCTCTTGCTTAGATGAGCCCGGGCGGTTTGTGCGGAAACTTCGAGATTAATTTAACGTGCACAATTAACTTAGGGTTTTTAATTTAATACGTCGGAGAGTATATGTACACTGTCGAAGGAAACAAATACATTATATGCCTCACTTTCCTGGGCTTTATCACATCATTTTCAATTTGATTGGACTGTTTCCGCGTATACATTGTTAAATGAGCCCGGGCCGTTTGTACGGAAACCTCGAGATTAATGTAACGTGCAGTTTCCACGGTTTTTAATTTAATCACAAATTGATTTACGAAGTAGTTTATAAAAATAAACTACTTTACAATGCAATTAAAGTATGTGGCAATTTAAAAACCTTCTTTTAACATGCCTACAAAATCAGAAACCCCTACCCTAAGGTTCTACAACATGGCATTAAATATGTTCATACTAGGGTGGCTCTGTTTAATTCATATCACGTGACACTTTACCTCCATGGTCCTCCAAGAGACTCCCATTAAACTCTTTCACGTTGACACCTTTTAAAAAGGAGGTTGACGTCCTACAATTCGTAGTAGGATAGTGTTAGTGTTGTAATTTTATGTTCTTAATTTGTTAGTACCGGGTATAGCTGTGTAAACAATTCAATAATACTCTCACAAACTGGATTCAAGCAAGTAATCTTTAAAAGGACCGGGCTAAAGATATTACGACCAGGCTTAAAAGTTTAATCGAAATATTATTGAAGATTGGTCGGAAAAAATAAAACAAAATTTCAAAATTTCAATTAATATGTGTCAGATTCTACACAAATTAGATTGGAGAACAAATGGAAAAAATTTCCAAAAAAAATCACTTAAAACTATTCACTTTGTAAATATTTAAAACTATCATTTTCTAAAATGGAGATTATATTGTTAAGTTGAAATGGATAATTATATATTATTTATCCATGTTAGTACTTTTTAGGTAGAAAAATCAAACAAATTAGTTTGTAGGGCCTAATTTAGAAGTATGTTTAATTTTTGAGATTTTCTGTCTAGAATCTTATAAAATCATTTTGATGTATCAATTATAAATTTTTAAGATTAAAACATTTCGACCATAGTTTCTATCCAATTGAAAATGTTCTACACATTAAAAACTTCACAATCTATTTTGGTTTTCTCACATATTGGGTTCCCTAAGATAAATGAGATAAAAATCAGATTTGAATTAAAAGAAGGAGATACAGCTCACACGTGAGTACTGCACCTGGAGACTGCACTCATACAAAGAGAACTCTCTCCGTACACTCTACTACTCATCAATGAAAGATTACATCATTAAGTACATCACTAGAAATCAGGTAGTTGCAAACAAACTCCTAAACTCTAGGAACAGCTCTTAAACTAAGGAGATACGTTACAATTTATGTAGCCATTTCTCCATTAATACAAAATAATATTAATTATTTTCAACTCCCCCCCTTAATGGAGAAAGGATTATCCTGAACTCCTAGCATCCCTCTAAACAATTCAAATTTTACACGCCCAAGAGGCTTAGTAAAAATATCAGCCATGTTATCACAAGTTTTACAATATTCCACACATATTTCTTTTAACTGAACTCCTAGCATCCCTCTAAACAATTCAAATTTTACACGCCCAAGAGGCTTAGTAAAAATATCAGCCATGTTATCACAAGTTTTACAATATTCCACACATATTTCTTTTAACTGTATTTTCTCTTGAACAAAATGAAACTGAGTGTCGATATGCTTGGTATTTTTATGAAAGAATGGATTGTATGCAAGCTTGATGGTACTCTGGTTGTCAGTTTTGATACTAGTTGATTCTTTTTGCTCTTCTCCTGCATTGTTGAGAAGTCTTCTCAACCAGATAGCTTCACATGTGGCTGCACATAATGCTTGGTACTCAGCTTCACATGAAGATAGAGCTACAGTGTGCTGTTTTTTGCTGCTCCATGCTATGACCCCGGATCCAATGCTGAATGCGTAACCTGTGATAGATCTTCGATCATCCAAGCTACCTGCCCAATCGGAATCTGAAAAACCTGTTAGAATAACATTAGAAGTGTCAGTGTACAAAATGTCATAATTACTAGTACCACTAAGATACCTCAACACACTTTTTGTTGTGACCCAGTGACTTTCGAGTGGTTTTGACATGAATTGGCTCAACACACTAACATAATATGCCAAATATGGTCTAGTTGTAGTCAGATATATCAAACTGCCAACTAGCTGTCTGTACATGGTAGCATCCACCTATTTAGTACCATCGTCACTCCTCAACTTTAAGTTCTGCTATAATGGTGTTGTTGCTGATCTGCACTGCTCCATTCTGAACCTTTCCAACAAGCTTCTGGCATACTTCCCTTGAGTAAGAAAAGTTTGTCCAGAGTCTCTCCATACCTCCAATCCAAACAATAATGAAGGTTTTCGAGATCTTTCATCTCAAACACTTGTGACATATGCTGTTTGATTTCTTTGATCAGATTGTTAGCATTCCCTGTTATGATCATATCATCTACATACAAAGAAATCAAAATAATTTGCCTCTGTTTATTAAACTTGGTATACAGATTTGGATCATTCAAGCTCCTATGAAAGCTATGCTGAACAAAAAATGAGTCAATTTTCTCATACACGACCTGGGTGCCTGTTTTAAACCATATAGTGCCTTTTTCAATTTACACACAAGATGTTCCTGTTCCTTTTTCACAAAACCTTCAGGCTGTACTAAATAAATTTCTTCTTTCAAGTCACCATTCAGAAATGCAGACTTGACATCTAGCTGGCGTAGCTGCCATTTGTGTTTTGTTGCTAAGGAAATTAGCATTCTAATGGTGTTTAATTTGGCTATAGGAGCAAAGGTGTCATTGAAATTTATTCCCTCTTTCTGTGAGTAACCCTTTGCTACCAGTCTAGCTTTAAGTTTCTCTATACTCCCATCTTCATTTATTTTTGGTTTATACAACCATTTGCATCATATGGGGGTTTTACATTCAGACAATTCAACCAAATCCCAAGTATCATTTCTATTTATTGATTCTATTTCCTCATACATTGCAGCGCTCCATACATCAGATTTACTTGCTTCCTCATAATTTGCAGGTTCTACAATGTTTAAAAACTTTGACATTAATGCATAGTCTTTCAATTTAGAAGATAATCGAGTATTCCTACTTGATCTCCTTGGTAATGGACTTACCTCAAATTTGTCTCTTTCAGCCTTTTCTGGGCTTGCATTATTGATTACATTTCCTGTTACTTCTTCTTCTTGTTTCTGCTCCTACTCTTCATCTTCCTCATTGTTTTCTTCCATTAGCAATGGAATGTGCCAATCACTGTTAGAGTCATTTTTTCCTTCTTCAACCTGTTCTAGTTCTAACATTGTAAATTCCCCAAGATTCCCAAGATTGAAAGGACCAACATGTTCGTCCTCCATAAGTTGTATAAGGCCTTCAACCAGATCAGAAACGAACTAGAAGCTCCGTGTCTGTTTCCCATTTCCATAGACTGTCAAAGGCTCCTTGTGCAAAGCCTGAGCAACAAAATTACTTGCAACGTGACCATCATCATGGCACATTCACGGATTAAAAATTCGAGCACTCCAAACCTCAACATTTTCCCCAACACGCTTGGCAAGTCTGGATATGTTGAAGATTCCCACATCATTAGTTTTGATAGTCTTCACAGGATTGTGTTTGTAATGCACAGGGGAAACGGGGCAAGCCAAATGGTAGATTTGATCAACCTCCAACAATAAGGGTTCCACAACGTCATGCCTTATCCGTTCAAACCTCAGATTGCCAAAAAGATGCAAAACATTTTCCCTCCTTCCTGTGAAGAAATTGTCGACAACAATAACACTGTCGCCTCTTGCCATGAGCCTGTCAGCTCCACCCGTCACGTCAACTCGCAGGGACTTTCTCTTCAAACCTAGGAGTACTTTGGCCCCTGAATTCACCATTGAACTCAAATGATACTGAGCACACCGAGAAACAGGCGTCTCATAAACAACCCGATGAGGTTTGTTGGGCACAAACCTTCCATTTTCATTAACATTAGAAGCCAAAAAACCACACTGAAGGATAAAGAAATTCGATGCGATGGCGATTCCTATCAAAATTAACAGCAACCGTTGCTCCCTGAGCAAATAATCTACTGGCCTGATAATAGACCACGTCTTTTCTAGCTTAAGAGAGTACTCATCACTGTTATTCATATTGGACTGATAAATTTTTGATCCTCTGATGAATCAGTCTTCAATGAGCCACCACCGGGCAAGTCCGATCTGCTGCCACCAAACAGATCAGGAACTCCAATGCGCCACCACCAGGCAAACCCGATCTGTTACCACCGAACAGATCAGGAACTCCAATGCGCCACCACCGGGCAAGTCCGATCTGCTACCGTCGAACAGATTTGGAACTCCAATGCACCACCACTGGGCAAGTCCGATCTGCTGCCACCGAACAAATTTGGAACTTCAATGCGCCACGACCGGGCAAGTCCGATCTACTACCACCAAATAGATCAAGAACTCCAATGCCACTATAGTTCTGTAATCAATGATGCATCCTAGAAAAAATTAAGGCTATCCCTACTCTGTGCTCTGATATCAAGATAAAAATCAAATTTGAATTAAAAGAAGGAGATACAGCTCATGGGTGAGTACTGCACCTAGAGACTGCACTCATACAAAGAGAACTCTCTCCGTACACTCTACTACTCATCAATGAAAGATTACATCATTAAGTACATCACTAGAAATTAGGTAGTTGCAAACAAACTCCTAAACTCTAGGAACAAATCCTAAACTAAGGAGATACGTTACAACTTATGTAACCATTTCTCCATTAATACAAAATAATATTAATTATTTTCAACTAAATGTTCATTTGTGTGGCTCGCATGTTCATTTTCTTGTCCTTACATTTTAATTTTCATTATTTTATAATACTAATAATTAATTTAGGATCTAAAGTGATAGTTTACATAATTTAAGATTTCAAAATATTAAATGTTATATTGTTGTGGACTATTATAATGAAATGTATGTAACAACTTATAAATATAATGCTATCAAAGAAAAAAAAAGTGGGGCTTGTTGGTGAAAAATAATGCAAAGACGAAGGTTCTGCTTTAGGATCCAACAAAAGGGTTTTGTTGTAGTCTAGCCTACACTAGCATTTTGAATATTCTGCAAGGGAAGAAGATCTCACCCAAAGTGCTACCCGGACCATAAGTATGTTGAAGAGGTTTTTAAAATGCGTGTGGATTCATTTATCATCTAAAAATGTTATCAACCATTAAAAAGATAGTGATCCACTATACATGAACATAATTACGAACTTACAAGAAAATTTTCAAATAATGCATAGACGAAACACATTACATCAAAGGTACCCCTTTAATCATACAGTCTCATTTTATTAATATAAGGCTAGATCATACATTACAACTTCTTTCTCGCCAATCAACAAAGTTACCATTATGATTAATGCATCAAATCCTTTCAGATACATAATGATAAATACACATGTACATGGTCATAACATGAATAGAAATTCCGAATGCATGTTGGTTTTCTTCTCTAGATTTCCCTTCTCTCTATTTGTTTGTGCTGAGTGTAGTTGTGTCCTGCAATTTTGCAAGCAACCTCTTTTATATATTTGACCTTTTGATGTCATTATTTAACTCGCTCCTTTGATGTTGTCAACCTTAACTTGCATGCTTTTATGGGATCAATCTAACTTATGTGACATTTCCAAATTTAACTTCATTCTTGATAAAATCAATTTCACTAGCTTTCTCTTTTATGATGTCAATCCTTCTTTCGTGCTCGCTTGATAAATTCCAAAATAACAATTTGGTCTAGCTATCTCTTTTCTACTGCTCTTTTTCTTCTTTTCACCACTGATTTCTGATCGGAATCAATGAACCAAAATGAAGGACCCAATAGGCCCCAACCACAGCTTACTAAAATTCCCTTGAGTCAATATTTTGCATGCGCAGATGATCCTGCATCCAATGGAGGACCCAACTCAAGAAAAGTTTGGATAATTGACTCATATGAGGATCTATATGCATCCAAGTGATGTTGCCACTTTTAGAACAAATTGTTGCCTTGATGAACAAAATTTTGGGTGGTGGCAACATCTAGAACTTTTGGTCAGGCCACAAGTAAACCATTCTACTTAGAATTGATAGGTAAATTAAGTTGACATAGCTATAGATAGTTAGTGGTATTGAATAGTGGCCATAAGATCCCAAATAGTCTTCTTAAGTTGTTGTGATGCATCTTCTAGTGTAATAACTTCAACATCGTTTTGTTTAATTTAGTCAAATATTTTTTTGTTGCTTAGAGGGATCAGTTAGGACATCAACATTCTCCTTAAATTTCTTAATCTAATCCCGCAAACCATAAATTGGTATTTTGTGCTTTATGAGGATTCCTGACCATTCCTACACTTGCCATAAAATATCCCGAGAGTCCTCCATTTGATGCTAAGGAGTACGTCGAAGAGTGGAACCCTACTGAACGACAAGGTTTATATATTTAAGTAACTTGCATACATGATTAGGTACTCGCCACATTTGAGAAATAATAGCTTGAATAGATTTATTATCATAGGCCAATGTTGTCTAGGCATCTTCAAGTAAATCTAGACATTGTCAAGTAAATCTAGACATTGAACAGGCAAATCTAGACAACAAAGTTCCCAAAATATTCTCATTAGGAATTTAACCCATAATATGTGACAATTGAACATATTTAAAAATGATATCAGATAAGATTGCGAAAGTCCTAAGAAGGAAAAACATAAGCACACAATTCTCAGCCCCTGGAACAATCAGGCAAAGTATGAGATCGGTTAAGGATAATATTGACAAACATCAACTTAAAGGGGTCTATAAAATCGATTGCTCATGTGGGAAAAGCTACATTGGTGAAACAGGTCGCTCTCTGCAGACCAGGCTTAAAGAACATGGAGCTGATATTAAAAATGAAAGGTCTCGTTCTTCCGCCCTCGCAGAACACTCGTCCAAAACTAAGCACCATGTCTTCTTGGAAAACGCCTCCATTATCGCTAAGGAAGAGCAGCACCATAAGCGAAAGATCAGAGAAGCTCTTGAAATTATCAAACACCCGCACAATCTCAACAGAGACAGTGGTATGGAAATTAGTGGAAGCTGGTTTCCCCTAATCAGAAAGATTAACCCGATATCAGTATAATAATAATAATAATAATAATAATATTTCTCCATTAAAAGTTACAATATTAATTAATTAGGTATTTAATTTAATCACCCTTATTAATTTCCTATTATAAAAATATCTATTTTAATACAATAATAATAATCATTAAATATTTATTCTTTCAATAATTATAAGATTTAATAATAATTAATATTAATTATCATATTAATAATTAATTAATATATTAATTATTATATTAATAATAATTAATATAATTAATTATTATATTAATAATTATTATTATAATAATTATAGTCTTTTCCATTAATTTTAATAATATATATTATTGATTTGATATTATAAGTATTTCTATTTACTAATTGTTATATTAATAATAATAATTAATGTAATTATAATCATTTCTTTTAATTTTAATAATAATATATTAATTAATAACAATTAATAATAATTGATTTTAATTAATATTAATTATAATTAATAATTAATTAATAACAATAATTATTAACAATTAATTTTAATTAATAATAATTATTAGTTTTTAATTAATAGTAATTAAATGAATTAATTATTATATTAATAATAATAATTAAAATAACTATAATCTTTTCAATTAATTTTAATAATAATAATATATATTATTGTTTTGATATTACAAGTAGTACTAATTACTATTTATTATATTAATTACTATATTAATTATTATATTAATAATTAATTATTATATTAATAATAATTAATATAATTAATTATTATAATAATAATAATAATTATAATCCTTTCAATAATATATATTATTGATTTGATATTACAAGTATCACTAATTACTAATTATTATATTATTTACTATATTAATTATTTATTATATTAATAATTAATTATGATATTAATTATTATATTAATAAGAATAATGATAATAATTATAATCATTTCAATTAATTTTAATAATAATATTATTGATTTGATATTATAAATATTACTAAGTACTAAGTATTATATTAACAATAATAATTAAAGTAATAATTATCATTAATTTTGATCATTGCAATTAATATTTCTAATTACTAATTATTAGATTAAAATCATTTTAACGTATTCTTAATAATTATTTATTTTAATTAATATTTCAAAAATAATAATAATAATAATAATAATAATAATAATAATAATTAATTAAATGAATCAATTAAATCAAGAGGCAGCCGACTTCTCAAAAATTGAGAGCCGACCATCCCCTCTTTCTCCTCATCTCTATTTAAACCCTAAAAATCTGTTCTTCTTCTATCAAGCATTCAAGTTGTCCTGATGATGGATCCCGATTGGGATTTGAAATGTTGGCAGAAAAATGTTCTTACTGTGGAATCTCCGGTGACTAATTCAATAAAAATGATATCAACAATTCTTCAACCAATATTGACATTTCTCCAACCAATATCAACATTTCTCCCATCACCAAAACTATAATTAACAAAAACACATATACTTTAAATATTATATAATTTAATATTTAATATTTTGAATAATTTTTACCTTAAATTAATTTTTTTTTTTTAATTTTTAAAAATGAAATATATACTATTATGTTTATTATATAACGTTCAAAATGAATGAAAATGTTTATCATTACTAAAATTAAAATTAAAGTAGTTACTACCTGAAAACTTAAATTCGATGAAATAATTTGAAAATGCATAAATTTAAAGCATATTTTTAGAAGGAAATAGGTTGACTTGTAACTAAGAAATTCACTTTGGATTTTAGGTAAATGTATACAATTGTGTTTATAATATAACTTTTTTGTGGACGAGTGAGAAATGATGGCTTACCTAGAGTAGAGTAGGAAGGTGATGAAGGATGACTCATTTAAGGTAGGACATTGTGTTTATAATTTAACTTTCTTTTGGATGAGTGAGAAAGGATGGAGTATTTAAAGTAGGAAGGTGATGAAGTATGATTTATTTAAGGGAGTGACTTTTTTCATGAAGACCATCACATAGTTTGATTTCGAAAAATTATATTATTAAATTTTGAAAATATAAAATATTTATAAATGTATATTTCCATATTTATTAGTCATGGTGTAAAAGTTATTTTTGGGGAAAATTGTGTGATAAAGAGGTGAAATGTTGGATGTTTCTAGTGAACACTTCATTCTTTATCAGAGATAAGTAGCAATAAACATAGGTGAAAAGTAGGAGAGCTAACCAATAAATAAATAAGGAAGATGTGGAGAGAGATATGATTCTCTAGATATTCTTTATGAGAAATTTAATTAAAGGAAAAAGAATCAAGGGAATAACGGACAAAAAAATATTGGAATTATTATTATTAAGGTAATTATTATAATTTTAATTTATTACTACTAGGCCAAATTAAAAATTATTTGGTTTTATTATTATAATTCTAAATTAAGATTTATAAATATTATTCTTAATTCCAACATTTTTTGTGGTTCTTCTCTGATTCTTTTTTTGTAGTCTTTTTAATTAAAATTTTATTTTTCTATTTATTTTATTAGTTTTGGGGACGTCTTTGGGACATCTTCCTTATTTATTTATTGGTTAAATCTCCTACTATTCACCTATGTTTATTGCTTCTTGTCCCGGTGTTCCCCTTAAACCTTCACCTCTTTATCCCACATTTTTCTTCATAAAATGGCTTCTACACCATAGAATATTTAGTCTTCGTGTATAAATTTTAGACAAAATCCTAAACATATAAAATTACATTAATATAAAATATTCTAAATTTCAAAAGCATGAGTAAATATATATGTAATCAAATCTTACACTTAAAGTGTGTATTAAGATTACTTTGTTTAGTTAATAGATTGTTTTATTTAGAAATAAAGAAATAAGTTAAAAAAAACTTGCACTCTTAATCTTTGAATAAAAATAATAAATAAATCTAGTAATAATTATCCTCACTAAAAAAATATAAATTTATATGCATGTGTGACAAATTTCCCAACTTTCAACTTTCTTCCACCGTGGGAGGCACAATTACCTACCCACCTTCTTAACTTCAACCCTCGAAGAAACAAATACCTCTTAGAGACCAAATTAAATAATAAATTTATAATTTAATATATATATATATATATTAAATTAAAAAAAATACATTATACGATCAAATTCCGACTAAAAAGGGCAAAACCATCTCCACTGCGTCGCTGCGCAACACATTTAACAATGTGCGGAGGCTGGAACAACAGTGCAATGGGCTAACTAACTGCACGAGTTGAATGATAAAGTTGGTCAAATACCACGTAGCCAATAAGTTTCACTTTCGATTTCAATGTAGTGCAAACAGGGTTATTTTTGGACATGACATCTAAATTGGGTGACACGATATTTTGAAAAACCTCTCTAATATTTACATTAATTTTTCCAATTTCAAACCAAACCCAAAAATATAAAAGGTCGCCTTGTCAGATTGCAGCTCCAAGTTGGAAGGCTTATGCGCAGCCGTGTTTTGGGGCTTCAGCCGTTCAGCGTCTAATGCCCTTCTGCCGCCGTGAGCGCAGAACGGAGGTTCGGCCGGCCGGCCGTCACGGGCCAGCTGTCAAAGTCCACCTCAGCTCTGCTTCGCTATAACTAGAACGGGACTCTTAGTTTCCCGTCGCCGCTCCCTTCTCACTCCTTCGTTGAGCTCAGCATACGTTTTTCAGTTCGTCCTGCTTTAACTGGAAGGCGATGGCAGTAAGAAAAGTGTAACTGATGGCAATGCCAATGCCCCAAAGGAAAACCGTTACATTGGCGTCAGAAAACGTAAGTGGGGCCGTTACGGGGCTGAGATACGAGATCCCCTCAGGAAATGTAGCGTTTGGCTGGGCACCTGGGACACCGCGGAAGAAGCAGCCAGGGAATATGACAGAGCCGCCAAAGTTCTGAAAAGACCACATGCCAAGATCAATTTCCCCTCTCGTGACAACCCCAGATGCGGCGCGCAGGGCCGAAGCGCCGCGCTCGACAGGTGGACAGCCATTCATCAAGTATCGCCCTCAGCAACAACCACAAACGTTCCCATCCCTCCGCTTATTCCCGCGGTTCGAAAGCTTAATTTTCAGGAGAAAATCAATAATAAGTTGGTAGCAAGAAGCGTCAATACTGAAAAGGAGAAGCCCTGGACACACCCTTACCTGAATGGTAGAGTGGGAATGCAGAAAGTGGGGAATGAAAGAGTGAGAACTAATAATTGTAACCCAAACCCTCAACGTAACCCTACTTCTTCCCTCAATCTTGTCGACTACCGTGCGGATATTTTGCAGCAGCCACCTGTGGCGGTGATTTTGTTCGGGAGGATTGTGGGGACTCAGATCGACACACACCAAGGCCATGAGCGGGTAGGAGCAGCCTCGGCGCCGAAGAATCTACTTCATCCAACCTCTTATTGTGATTCTTTTTCCACCTCCAAGGGGCCGAAGAATCTACTTCATGCAACCTCTTATTGTGATTCTTTTTCCACCTCCAGAGCGGTAGACACCCAACTTCTTCCTCCTGAAGTCGAGAAGGCGACTATGCGGTCCCTCGATCTGAATATCACAATAGAAGAAGATAATGAAGACACACAACTCTCTGCGTAGCCTCCCGCAGTGAAGGCACTGTCCCCAATGGGATTCGATTTGAATCTCACAAGAGAAGAAAATAATGAAGACACTCAACTCTCTGCCTCGCCTCCTGCAGTGAAGGCACTGTCCCCACTGGGATTCGATTTGAATCTCACACCAGAAGAAAATAATGAAGACTCGCAACTCTCTGCCTCGCCTCCTGTAGTGAAGGTACTGTCCCCACTGGGATTCAATTTGAATCTCCCTGAGCTTGCAGAAAAAGATGATTAATATTTTTTCTGTCTATTGGATTGGATTTTATAACAAAATCTTCTGTGAGACCCCTGGCATATACTAAGCATGCAATGGGTGAATATAATTGCCTTAATGTTTTTCTTCCTATCTATTGAATATCACTATTATCACTTTATTAGCAGTGCAAGATGGAAAGGCTGTAAACCAATAATTGGCTTGCCTTAAGCCTTATGATATTCATGCATATAGTACTGAGATTTAAGGCCTTGGCTGTACTGAAATCTGGCTGTGGTATGGAATTAGTCATATTATCTATACAGTACCGAAACTATACTGCTACATTTTTGCCAATCTACTATGTATTTCTGAGCTGTGAACTCCTGGTCTGTGATTTTGGCTGCATTTCACTGTTGAAACTCTCAAATTCAAACATTGCCACCAGCCTGAAGGTAATACTTTCGTTCAAAGTTTATAAGTTTATATGCACATCAATTAAATTGTAGGCAATCCTATGTGTTTCAAATAAGTTTTGGTCATAACTTTCAAAAGAATAAGCTGGCTTCAAGGCTGTCCACGAGGATGTTTATGAAAATCAAATCTTTGTAAGCCTCAGAACTTTCGTGGCGAAATTGAACAGTGGTGTAGGAAGATGATATTTGCATATTCATTTGTTCAGTGATTATATCAATTGCGTTTATAGTTACTGAGTAAAGTAGTTGCATCCATATACATAGAATATCAATTTACTAAGTTGTTCATGAAATACTTCCAAAGCACAGATTATGTTCATGAAGGCATGAGAATTGTAGAACGTTAAATTCGAGTATGAAAACTTTACTGCCATGTGTAAATCAGATGCTAGTCTGATTAAGACGCATTGAAAGAGTCATATTACATTACATGTTCAACTGCCAACAGGTTTACATATACAAAAGGGTACTGGTTTGGAAGTCTCGGTTGCATTTTGATCTGAAATGGTAAACATATAGGTTCATTTTCAGTTTAGTGTATGCTTTAGGTTTTTTCTGGGTCAAAATCAGGAATGAAACTTTTTATAAATAGTTGGCAAAAAAGGAAACTTTATTAAGTCAAAGATTGTAAGGTGTAAGCTTATGCATGTTGGAATAAAATTTAATGAAATAGCGTTTTAGTTAAATGCATCGTTTTGATATACAGTTGTACAGTTCATGTTTATTTGAGTTGAGTTTTTTTTTGTTTTTGTCTTTTTTTTCTTTTCTTTTCCGAAAGAGAAAAGGTATTTTCTAAGTAATTAGTAATTCATTAATTTTTGGTATGTTTTTTATTTTTAGATTAAAGAGGTGTTAGTGTTGGTTATATCTAAAATTAGGTTTTTCTTAAGCTTTTTGTTTCCTCCCTTAGAGCTTGTAATTGGTATTTAATTAAGTTTTAGTGTGGTTTTTTATTTTTAGGTTAAAGAGGTGTTAGTGTTGATTATATATAAAACTAATTTTTGCAATGAATCAATTGTGATTATATGTTCAAGTATGTTTTTATTTACTAAATTCTTATACTTATATTTAATTAATACAAAATCACATTTTTATATATATTTCAATTTACATTAATAATTTTTTTTAACACATTTATTATTTATCATTATAAATTTTTATGCACATTAATGAAATTGTTAGCATACTCTGAGTTTCAATTTACACTAATAATTTTTTTTTAACACATTTATTATTTATCATTATAAATTTTTATGCACATTAATGAAATTGTTAGCATACTCTGAGTTTCAAAGTTGTTTGGGTCATGACCTTTAACAATGAACCTATTGATGAGGGAACTTAATTATTTGTACATAAAGATGTTATTTCTATATCTATTGGAATTGTTTATACTAGTAATTTTTTATTTTTTCTAGTTATAATTTAGTAGAGATATAATGTTTAAATGTTTTGGTAAAGATTATAATGTTTTATTGTTGAGGTAACAATGTTCCCTATATAGCTAAATTCAATTTGGAAAAATTTAATACATTTGAATCATATAGACTTAAAATTTTAAAATTAAGATCTTATTCAAATTTTAATAGAACTCAAAGCCAAATAAACAATAAAATCACTCAAAAAAATCAATTCAATAAACAACTAATAAATCTTAAAAAAAATACAACTCATTAAGCAACTACCAATTGTTAAATACTACATTCATTTCATGATGAAATTGAATTCTTTGTGCATAAAATTTTTATGGAATTTAATATTCCCTACATATTCACTTGAAATTTGTCAAACATGAAATTACGAAGGGACAGAATTAATGTAAATTACATATGAAATGGATGTGAGTCACAATGTTTCTCGAGAATTGTAACCATTTATACAAGTCTAAATCCATCCTAACCCCAGATCTATCAAGCCCCAAGAGGGATCAAATTTCTGGAGGTGCATCTGTCCCTTGTCACTCTCTCTCTCTCCACCTTTATCTCTATATGTTTTTGTTCTTCCTTTTCTCTCCCCTTCTAAATCCCTCTCCTCCCTCCCTATTTCCTTCTTTCTAAGTCCTCTCTCTCTCCCTTTCTCTCACACCTCCCTTTGTCTCCCCCCCATCTCTCTCTCTCTCTCTCTCTCTCACACACACACACACACACACACACACACACACACCTCCCTTTGTCTCCCCCCCATCTCTCTCTCTCTACCGTCAAACTTTGTCACATTCTCCATCCCTCTATCCTTCTCTCCCCCTCTCTCTCCTCTCATTACCTCTATCTTCCCACATCTCCTCTCCCCTCACTCTCTCTCCATCTCTCCCTTTCACTCCCTCTCTCTCTAGCTTTATCTCTCTATGTCATTATTCTTCCCTCTCTCTCTCTCCCCCTCTAACTCCATCTCTCTCTTCCCTCTCACCTTCTCCCCCTCCCCTCCTCTCTCTCCATCTCTCTCACTCTTTGCTCTCTCTCTCTTTAGGTCCTCCAACTCTATCACTATCTCCCTATCTCTCTCCTTCTCTGCCCCCAATATCTCTCTCCACTATCTCCTCCCCACTCTCTTTTTCTGCCCCCTATTTCTCTCCATCCATATGATCCAAAATTGTCACTCTATGCAATCAATGATATAAGGTCTACTATATTTTACATTTTATTTTTTTATTGTGAAATGAGTTATGGGTTTTGGGAATGAGGTATTTATAAGCCATGGTATTTTCCCCTGGTATTGTAACAAAACCTATTCACAAGTTAATAATATCTATGGTAAAATGGGGGTGACTATCCATGGTTAAGAATAAATTTATTTTAAGTATTAAGTTTTTATGTGCTTATTAATAAAACTTAAATGTGATTATGGAATCATTATTAGTCACTTCCAAGGCACAACTCTAACAATCGATTTGTCTATTGATCATGGCCAATGCAAATTATAATGTTTAAATTTGGAAAATAAATATATTTTTTTTCATTATTATTAAAAAATTAATTTTTAAACATTTGATTGGACCATAACTTGAAGCTCTTATTCTAGTCTTTGTGCAGTAATTTTTTTCTTAAGCTTTGCAGGGAAACCATCCAAATATAAAATATTTGAAAATAGCTTACACTCAAGTACCTCCCACCAAAATAGCTTACACTCAAATAAATAACATATTTACCATCAATTACTTCCCACCATAGTTTAAGAAAGCCTTTACATAAAAAATGGATAGGAATCAGATGTAAATAATTATACTTACTAGGATTTATTCCCACCATTATGTATGATATCTTGCGCAGTTATGTAGGAGTAAAACTATAAATATGTAGACTTAGTAGTGGTACCACCAAAATTTATACAATTTGTTCTGCCTCAGGAAGTCATTTATTTATCCACTTCATATCTCAATTTATTAGTTCCTTCAAAGGAAGACTATATGCTGACTTTTAGCATTTACAATTATTTATACAATATTTTTCTATAACATAATTTCTAACTTGAGTTGAGGCCTACAAAACAAAATTACAATATAAAAAACTGAATTTTATTAGTTTTATTACTTTTAACTTTCTATTATTAATTTAGCCAAATTTAAATGGTTGCACTCATTCACTGACACTACAACATCTCCATCATACTGTGCTCTATATTACCTTTACCCTTTTATTATTTTTTCATTGAGCCCCCCCCCCCCCCCCACACACACACATATATAGATATATATACAAAAATTTGCACCTACACATCTCCCCTTTTATTGGGTTAGATCACCTCTCAGTGCAATTAAAGACCCAAAAACTTAGTGTTAGTTGTACACTAAATCTTGTACTTTGTTCAAGAAGATACAGATCGAAAACACATATGGTTAGAGAATAATCTCTCCTTTTAAGTAAAGTGATCGACTAGCTATTAGTTCAAGTTATATTTAGAAAGATAAATTTAGCTATTAGTCATGTGTAAGTCATGTGTATGTAAGTTAATATTAGCAGGATTATTCGTAGTGGTTTTGAATCTTTATAATCTTGTAATCATAAGGAATTGAATGAAGCAATTTATAGAGTATCAACTCATATTTGAGTGTCTTTGGGTTTAATTTTTTTTCCATCTATCGTATTGGTATGTGAGAGAGAGAATTAAAGGAGTTAAAAAAAAAGCCTCCAACCACAGTCTATAGAGTTGCCCATAAATAAAATTTGTTATTCATTATGGTTGAATAATCCATGAGTAGTCACCACAACCATCTTTGTGCCAAAGTTACACTGACAATAGAGAATTCATGCCTTCTAATTTTTACTCGAGATAGAGACCTCCATAGTTTGCACGTTGATTTGTGGAGCTTCCTTGAGCCACAATATCAAGTAACTTACATGATCACTAGTTGTAATCATAAATATTGGAAACCATATCACTACGGGTTTAATCACTAGTGTCATTTTGTACATTTTTACTAGGTTTAACATCTTTAAACAATCAAAATTACATGAAAAAATACATTAAAATCATGAAAGTCATCAAACGATGAGAAACAAGTAGTTATGGTGGAAACCCTGAAGGGGAGAAAAACCACGCTACAACTTTGCTTCATTTTTCTTAATTATTCTTAAATATCTTTTACATTCATGTGCTAGCCCAAGTAGCTAGGAGCCACAACTCCTCTATATAAATTCTATTTTTCACTACCAACAAGGAGCCACCACCGCTAAAATGATTTTCCAGCCACTATTAGCTAGCAAGCCACCACTTTTTGGAGGCCACAACCTCCATAATCACTATGGGTCATCCTTTCATGCATTTTCAGATTGGGCCAAAATTATTACATCAACATAGACTTCTCTCTCCAAAAAAATCATCAATACAAGATTATAAAAAAAAATCTCTATTTCAAGGCTCAACAACAACAACTAACTCAACATTCACTCTAACATAACCCAAGCATCAATATCACAATCTCGTCCCTCTGACTCAACACTTAAACATACTCTCAACCATACAATAGACAACACTCTTAACAAACAATTCCTCAAAAATAACCCCTAGCAATAAACTCACTCAACAATTGTAAGCCATAGCACCATATAAAAATACCTCTCACTTGACCGTACATAATTCTTCCTCACAAACAAGTGTACATGGCATAAATAATAGTACATGGAATAGATGTCTCAAAGATCAGTCATACATATAAAGTATTTTCCTATATAGAGTGAATGAGCACTACAACAAGAAGACTCAAATCATCTATGGCATATGAATGATACAACAGTTTCCTAATAACCCAAAATTCATGATTCCTTTCAACACAACCTTATAAATAAAATCATAAAAATTCTCAGGAAATTCTATCCTTTGTGGCTATGTTACGCAAACCAACACTTCAGTACATTTGTTCCAACATTTTTTTCTCAATTATTACTACCATTGACTCTGAAAATTGCACTTCATAGAACAAGAGGTTTCTACCACTCTACAAGGCTATACTTTTGCTCAGATGCACACTCATTCTGATCTGTAATGGAACAATGACTCGTTATGTCATCCTCTACATACATGGAAAACCACACACTAACTGTTATAGGTATATGCAATGTGACATATCTTCCATGGACTCACGCTGTCCTCAACCTCTAACATGCACTGGGATATTCTTCAGATGCACAACATACTCGCAGTCTAGTCAACTTCAACGCTTAGTAATTAAATTATATCCACCCTACATCTTGGTCTTTCTTTGAATGGGATTACAACCTCACATAGATTTTATTCATTATTCACGTGTCTCAGATCGATCAGCTACAAGAGATAATTTTCACACCATGCCACTAAAAGGAGACCCACAACCACAAACATTTAACCTTATTGTCCAAACTTCTAAATAAATGAAAGGAAACTAAATTATTCATTACATGACCAAATCAAACAATCACTCAGGATTTTAATGCATTTACACCTTTATGAGACCAATTTGAACTCATTACATAATTAATTATCTTATGAAAATTGGAGATCAAGTCAGTCGCTTCTATCACTGGGAATTCCATGGGAAATTTGAATGGCTTGACCTTTAGTTTTCTTTTCTTCATTTACAGGCAATGCCACGAGCATTGAATGGAAATCCTATGACAGTGTCATTGGAATATCGTGACAAGCCAACGATAATGCTGTGTGGATGCTCTAACAAGCCTGCGAAAGCTTGATAAAATTAGAAACCTAAAAGGATCACTGCCCAAATTCGTTGTTAACTTCAACACCATCATCATCCCACTACAAAGGATTAGTTCAGTTGCTTGTAGCACCAACATCATTCCACAACGACACACTAAACACTTAGTGTCCACATCATCAAACAATGAAATAATCATGACTTGACATTAATGTTGACTTGTTGTAATGCCAATAATCTCCCCCTTTGGCATGATGAAAACCTCTTGCAAATAGACAACCATTTGGTCTTTCTCTCTCCCCCTTTGACATCAATGACAAAGGGTAACATCTTGTGAGGTAGATAAAACATGCCAACACATTCACGCAAAACCACTAATTAGCAACTGACATGCCAAAAGCATACTTTTCCTCCTTTATCTAAAATTTTAGCAAGGAATACAACCCAACAATAACAATTGTCTATTCTCAACATGATGATTTTTATCAACACATTGGTAATACACATTAATACTTATTTTTCATACATCTTCAATCACAAGGTCAATAATCAGTTGGTCATAGTGAATAATGTGTTATTAACAACATTAACAAAATCCCTCATCAACAATAGTTTTCTCAACAATATGTCAAACCTTGGTAGAAACATTACACTAACACAAAAATAAGGTTGATTCAACTATACATTAAAAATATAAGTGGGTAACACACTCTGAACCTTCTATGAAAAAAATATGACAAAGCATAGCTTACGAGAATACAATAAACTCGCAAGATTTTATTAGCAATACATCTCCTCATCAATATAGTATTATATCATCAATGAGCCTTAACGACATACAACTATAGTTCTTCTCAAGACTTCATAGTCCTACAACACAAACCCTAACTTTAGATAACAAGCTAGCAAGCATCATAACATGACTCATCGTCATCAACATATATTCAAATAATCAACATATGAAGCAGTGAAACAACATTCTCTTGAAGCAGTAGCAAAAAATTATTCACAATCATCCATTATGTCACAAAATATTTTTCAATGACACAACAAATACTAAAACCCTAAGTGTATCTCAATAATCAATAGCTTCTATGAGTTGACAAGAAGTGCATCGAAATTCTAAGTTAACACGAATTCATAGTGGAGAGCAACATATCTTTTCATCGAAGAGGTAATCATTCACAACATATCTATCTTTCACAAAAACTGATCAACATACTAATTGACACACGATACATGAGAAACTATCAAATAAACATATTAAAGGAGTACAAATATTTTTGCAACAATATAGAATCTTATTCAATAAAACAACAAGAATAAGGGTTTTGCGATGCAAACCTTAGCTACACAAAATCCAATGCACATTCTTTCTTAACTTGGCCAACTAAAGCATCATCATAGATATCCATAACTTTTTCTATTAGCATATGCTCAACCAAAGGGAGCATTCATAACCCCTGCATGAGAAGCTCATACAAATGTTGTCTTTTCCCTTTTCTACTAGCAAGGGATCATAATGCCAACAATCAATTGTTGATCCACTAAAAGCATTTGAGATGCCCCGTGTGGACCTGTGACATTTTCATGATCTCCATGCCTTGACAACTCTCTACCTGAGAAGTTCATGCTCATATTCATATCAAAAATTCTAAAAAACTCATCAATCACAAACCTTTTATCAAAACCCAGATCATTGCAGTCTTAGCAGATTCAACACTAGTATCATAAAATTCTTCGTAGCATATGACCGATGCCAAAAACATGGTCATCAATAGACCAAATTAACACAATTTATGGCAATACAAAATTTTGTCACAACCTGGTCATAAATCCTAGCAACATATATAAATCAATAACACAAACTTAGAATGACCTTACAATATAATCTGCCATCATATACAACAGTGACTACATCAATCAAGCATGTAGCAGAAAACCCAACTCACACCTTATTAGAACCTTGAACATACACATTATTTCATATGCTTGGTTACCATGTCTAAAACAATAATTATCAAGCTAAAACAATGATGAATCAATGATTTAAAAATAAACCTTCAAACCTTGTCCACCTCCTTCCTAACTTGCCAATTTTTCCACACACAATTCTTCTGCTATGCTTGCATCTTCAACGATCCTTTATGAAATCCGAAGATGATACCATATGATCCCGTTTACACCATGCAAGCCTCAATTTATCATAGAAGTCTCTTACTACTCCCAAACTTCGATGGGTTAATGTCTAACATGTGCACCTATTTTTGCATTCTTGTCTAGATTGATTTGAATGACCTTCACCTTTTGATTTGATTCCTTAAAGAAACTAGTAAACTTGCAATATTTAGAGATTTGGCCAAGGTGGTTAGACATATAACATCAAATGTGGCCAAGAAAAGGATAAACATATGCATATATTCTATTTCTAATATGCCTTACACTACTACATGAGTAAAAATAGGCATAAAAATAATTGTTGTACCAGATTGTAGATGATCTTTGTGATGGGAGAAATCTTCCTTTATTATTTGCTTGATAGGGATCTTTATTTGGCTACATATATTTATGTATATTATAATAGGAAGATCTTATCCTTTTACTTATGAAATTTGTTGCAATGTGTCCAAGTTTATGACAACTTAAGCACTTTACAAATCTCAAGAAAGGTACAAAGTATTTTCTTGATGAAGGTACTTTCCTCAGCTCCTTTCTTGACTACTTATTTTTCCCCTTGTTCTTGCTTGCTTCCTTGCTAATAATGTTGCTATCATCCTCTAATTTAGAGTTTCTGAAAGCTTCCTCATCATCTCTTATAGATTCATTGGTCTATATCTACTATTTTCTAATTCTGTTCTTGTTGAAACTACTTCAACTACAAGTTTTTTACGATGACTAACTCCTTTAAGTTGCCTTCCCATTACATCTTCAATTCTCCTTGACTCTTCTACCCTAGTTTTTAATCTAATAGTTTCTTATTTGAAGACAAATTCCTTCTCATCAAACATTTCAAGTGACTTATTTTTATTTTTTTCTCAATGGTGAGCCTTTCAATCTCAACCTCAAGTGCCACAATTCTATTATGCTTTTCATCTTCAATATTTTATGATCTAATTTATCCATCTAAAGATCATTTTCCTTTTCACTTGGAAACTGAATTTCAACTAACACATTATCATCCTCTAGCTTGGTATTATCAAGATCATCATCATCATCATTATTTGTAACAGTGTAAAGTCACTTGACCACTCAAGTTACCATTAAAGGGATCGGGTGGTTACCTTTTTTTTTTGTTAAATCTGTATTAGTAAATGCATGTATATATATATATATATATATATATATATATATATATATATATATATATATATATATATATATATATATATATATATATTCTATGCCTGCCAAACATCCAATGAGCCTTCTCTCTCTGCATTAGCTAATTTCCTTCCAGGTGGGCCCCATTGAACATGTCACCCTGCTTACCCTCTCCTCGCAATTCCAAAACTGCGCGCTTGGTTATCCGCCATGCTCTCTGTTCTGGTTTTGCATGGACAATGGGCCCCTCTTACTTTTTACTCATAGGCCCAAGCTTGTCTGTCGATCACTGCTACTACTCGTTCACATTATCTAGACGCATCATCTTTTGCGACGACTCTTTACTCTGTCAAGAACACAACATCGGGATAACCTTGTTGTGGGTCCTCTCTCTACCTATGAGAGCTTTTTCAGGCTTTCGCGGATTTCCATGAAACTAACCCACATCATCATGTTCATTCCATTATGGAGTGATACCTAAAAGTGCCCTTTACTTCCCTTCCGGTTACAATTACCGGGATTGCGTGATGGTGAGTCTATATGGACTCTTTTTCATTGGTATGCCACAACCACATGCCATTCCATCCTGCTTCCTTCACCCTTGAGCCTACTATATGGATCCTATTTATTCTGCTGGGGTCCTTTCATCAGGCTGACTTGATAGGTGGGCTAGTCCATGGCCAATCATGCGTTACCACGACGGTGCAGGCCAAGCCACGTGCCCTTTCTATGTCATCTTGTTAGGATTTCCATGACGTTTTCCATTTCACCTCTTGTTCCTTCTTTCGGTCTAGATGTCCAGGCTTTTGTGGGTTGTGGATGATCCCTCTAGCCAATAGTAACATTGATAAGTGCATTTCATAGTACCACATCATCGTGTCATGTCATCCCTATGCTTCAATCTTGATTCTCCTTTTCTTGCACCATTAGAAATGTTCCAGGGAAAATCCTCCGGGTTTTATCTCCAGGCCATGCCAGTCTCGTGGTTTACACCCCTGCATGAACCTTTCTCCAAATTGGGACATGTGGTGGCATTTCCACATCGTCCCACACTACTCACCCCGCTCCTTTCCACTGACACCTTATGTGAATGTTCCCAGTGAGCCTAATAGGATGACCTCTCAGGTAGGTCCATCCCTAACCAACAACATAATTGTCAAGGTTATGTGGCCACCATCGTGTCTCAACTTTCACTATCCCTATTAGCCCCCTTTTTCCTCCAAAAACATTCTTCCAGTGTATTTCTTCTAGGTCACGCCATCACTGTCACGACGAATCGTGTAAGGGGAAACTCAACTGCAACAATCGAAAGTCTCGAAAGCTAGGGAGTGATCTGTGAAAGGATAAGGTTACCTGAACTTGTCTTAAGTTTAGGGCTTGGCCCATATGTTCTGCAACAAGTCTTTCCTTCTCATTCTCTTCCATGGCTTGACTAACGGACTTCGGTCCTGCCTTAGTCAAGCTATGATCGCCCCAAAAACAAGTTATACAATAGCACTAACTTCCTAGAGCTAGTCTTATCGAACATGGCTCTACCTCAAAGGTTCGAAAAACCTCTAGATAAACGTCAAGGCCATATGTGAACACCAATTGTTTATTAAGGCATTCAATGGTGCTACCCCTCCTAATCTTGGCCAAATCTGATTCTAAGGATTTCTTGGCCCACCTGCACTCTCGTTCTTAGGCAGGGACTTCCACACATGCTGGCATAGGTTCTCCAATGACCATTACCTGTCGTAGGCTTGGCATGGACTCCTAAGAGGTTTGCACCTTGTCTTCCACACACTGATAGTGCCAAAATCCATTTCGAGCTTGTAAGCAGCTCCATGGAGATATGAAGAGCCTTCTAGTGCCTCACTAGTGACACTGGGATGCCAATGAAAGATATCCAACCTTGTGAGAACGCAAAGTTGAAGACCATTGAGGTAAATTTGATGGGCCTATCAGGCCCCAACGGAAACATCCCTCAATGTTAATACAATTTCTATTGCCCAACAAAGATGCTTGTAACAGAAACAAATAAATGGATGTAAGTTAAAGCTGACCCTACTAAGCTGACAGTCTTCAATGTAACTATTTTATATAAATAAATGTGTTTTTGAGCCCACTATTTCAAATTTTATTCCAAGCTCTTATGGATTTTGTTGCGCCCTACAACATGACCTTATGTTACTTTATTATTCATTTGTGTGTTTTTCTCAGTACAGTTAAGCATTTCATTTAGAATAAGGTTTATCACAATGTTATAGCCACTAATCCTTATTACCATGTGCTTCTTTGCATATTTCATACATTAAATGTTTTGTGTTCAACATCATTAAGCTTAATCACACAACATTTTTATTTTCACATTAAGAATTTTCAGATTACTTATTTCATTATCAATGCCATTCATTTACAAAATAATTATACACATAGATATGTTAGACATGTCATTCAGTGACATTTCCCCATGGAGGGGTAACCACATGTTCAAGAATTAACAACACAAATGCAATACCAAAAAATGAGAACCATTACAGTCATAAATGCATCATACATTCATCAACAGATAATAATTATAAGAAGATACTTATCTTTGAACTTGCAACGAAATTAAGTCTGGGATAAGTCTTCACTCAACCATTGACAGTTGCAGCCACACTTACTTGCATTAGCCACCACCGGTCCAGATTCCAGAGTTTGATGGGGATGTTTTCTTAAGGGATTAAGACACTAACTACCAGCTGAAACATGGACTTCATAGGACCCCTTTCCTCAATCCCACCAGCTGAATGATGCTTCTTTTGTCAACACAGGGAGTCCAAAGGTAATCTAACTCACCCCCCAGTGCACTCACAGTGATTCACCCCCTCCTAGGGAGTCTAGAATCCACTGTTCAAAAGTTTAGTAACCACAAGTCTTCAATCAGGTCTTCCTTTCGTGCTCCTTTAGGATGACCTCTTCCCAAGCTATTATAGGGCTCCAAATTCTACTATTTCAACCCACAACGTCCATGGGACCCAAGTTGTTACAGGGCTCGAGAGGCCTCTTTCTCAACCCACAGCCTCTAGGGACCCAAGCTGTTATAGGGCTCTAGGGATCCTATCTCAAACCATATCCTTTAGGGAACCTAAGTTGTTACAGGGCTCCAGAGACTAGTATCTCAACCCACAATCAACATGGAGCTTGAGAAATAATCCCCTTCTCTCCTCTTCTCTGCTCTTCAGGGTTTCCTTCTCATTTTCTCTCACTAGATGCTTGAACTCCTATCTCCCTTCTTTTTTTGCCTCTTGTACCCTTTGAATTCTTCTAGCCTTACCTTTGAATGAGTCCTCCCACTGTCTTTTCCTCATTTTTCATTTGTTGTTAAGTCCTTGTCGTCCTACATGTAGTATCTCTGCTAGACTGTTTGTGCTCTTGCTCTTTCCTTATTGTTGTTTCTCAAGCAACATGGGCTTGCTTACTTTCTTTTGTAGCCCATTTAATTTCAATAACCAGTCTCTTAAATTACTACACCAACCAATCTTTAATGGTTGTCGTGCAATTTAGGATTCTTGCAAAAGAAACCACAAAATCCTAAGTAAGCAATTCTCCTCCCGAGCTCCGGACTCTGTGTCCCTTTCACTCAACCCCCTTTTTCAAATTTCACATATAGAAAAATATTTACAATGTATTTTAAAAGAGGACCATGGGTGGGGTTGTCACAGTACCCTCCCCCTTGAGGGAACACTGCCCTAAATGTTCATGTGCCCGTATGAAACACCAAAAACAAAACACAACACATATTATTTCATGGAGATTTATATAAATTTCTTTATATAGTATGTACAATCACGTTCAAACATGCTTTATCTAGTAAACAATAATAGGAAATTAAATTTCATGGCCTCGGTCATTTCCCACGTGGCATACTCTGGCCCAAAGTGGTTCCACTACACATTGACTTGCTCTATGGCTCGATTCTATAGCATGAGACTCCTCCTATCTAGAGTGCACATTGGCTCTGGCTGGAACTCTCCCTATAGTTCCACCTATAACACAGACCAATCAATCACAAGATTAGATTCTTGTACATATTGTTTAAGTAAAGAAACATGGGCAACATCACAAACTCGAATTGAAGGAGGTAAAACCAATCTATAAACCACTGGTCCAATCCTCTCAAGGATTTCAAATGGCCCACAATATGGTGGTGCCAACTTGGCACATGTCCCAATCCTCAGGGAACTCTTCTTGGGCTTAATCCCCAAATAAATATGTTCCCCAACTTGGAACTCTTGGCGCTCTCTATGTTGATCTGCACAAATTTTCTGCATATACTATGCCACTTTCGAATTTTGTTTTATGATCTAGACTTCCTGCTCCATATCCTTGAGAATATTAGGCCCTACATGTACCCTATTCACTAGATCACTCCAGCTAATAGGAGTGTTGCAACACTAGCCATACAATGCCTCAAATGGGCTCATCTTTATGGATTTTTGGTATCTATTGTTGTATCTAAATTCCACAAGTGGGAGATATTCTTCCCACTTCTTGGGCTAATGAATCGCATATATTCTTAACATGTACTCAAGGATTCTGTTAATCCTCTTTGTTTTCCCATCTGTTTGTGGATGATAGACTGTACTAAATGACACTTATGTTACCATTCCTGCAAATAGTTCCTTCTAAAACCTAGAATTGAAACTTACATCTCTTTCTGACACAATATTCTTAGGATGTCATGTAGCCTCACAATATCCTTTATGAAGATTTTTTTCTATGTCACTAGAAGAATTAGTGAATTTGACTGCTACAAAATGACCAACCTTGCTCAAATTATCCACTAGTATCATGATTGTGTCATGCTGCTTGGACATTTTATGAAATCCTATAATGAAATCCATAGAAATCAGCTCTCACTTCCATTCCAAAATAGGGATAGGGTGTAATAATCCTACCAGATACTTACACTTGGCCCTCACCAGTTGGCATTCTATGCATTTTTCCATGAAATCAACCACTTCCTCCCTCAAATTTAACTAGTATTAGTTCTTTTTAATAGTTTTCACAGTCTTTTGATACCCTCGGTGGCTTGAATAAGCAATAACATGAAACTATTTCATTATCAATCTTCTCATTTCATCACTATTAGGAACATAATTTCTTCCTTCGAACCTAATTAGGCCACCCTCAGTGAGGTGAAAATCTTCATCTGTGCCTTTTCGCAAAAGCATTTCTTTCACTTGCTGATATTTCTCATATTGTAGTCTAGCACTCTTGATTCTTTCTATCAAATCTATCATAAATGAAATTATAGCTACCAAGTGATTTACTTAGATTATTTTGCTCAAATCATCAGCAACCTTGTTTTATTTACTTTTCATGTACTTGATTGCAAAGTCAAATTCACTAAGTGTGGCTAGCCATATTTCTTACCTATCATTATTCTATTTTTTGAACAAATAGTTGAGCCCAATATGGTTTGTCATGGGCATGAATTTCCTACCAAGGAGGTAATGCCTCCACATTTTTAAGGCGTGAATGATGGCAGCCAATTCTAAATCGTGCGTTACATAATTTACCTCATCCTCATTTAAATCATTAGACTTATAACATACAACTTTCCCTTCTTTCCTTATGATTCCACTGAGTCCCTCCATATAGGAATCTATACAAACCACAAAATCCTTGTCAGGACCTGCAATTCTCAACACTGGTGCATTGGTGAGCAAATATTTTAAATGCTCAAAGATTTCTGCACATTGTGCAGTCCACTCAGATATTTTCCCTTTTCTTTGCAGGGTTGTAATGGGATGGCCTATCTTGGAGAAATTCTGGATAAATATCCTATAATATCTTTCTAGTCCCATGGATAATCTAATTTCATCCGCTTTATTTGGAGTTTACCACTCCATTATGGCTTTGATGTTTTCAAGATCAACTGAGATTCCTTCCTTGGAAACAATATTCCCCATGTGATGTATCTGTGACTGGAATAAGTCACCCTTGCTAAGATTTGCATAAACCTTGTGCTCTCCCAAGAATTGTAACATTGTAGCCAAATGTTTCTCATGTTCTTATTTTTCCATTGAATACACAAATATGTCATCAACACAATGACAAACTTATCCAAATAAGGACATAACACACTATTCATTAGGCACATGAATGTGGAAGGGGTATTGATAAGCCCAAAGAATAACACTACAAGCACATAGTACCCATGTCTTTTTCTGAAAGAAGTTTTATGAATGTATTCTACCTTGATCCTTACTTGATGGTAGCCTGACCTCAAGTCAATTTTATAGAAAATTGTTGCTCCTCTCGACTAATGAAAGAGAAGATGAATCCTTGATAATAGGTACCTATTCTTAATGGTTACCTTATTTAACTACCCGTAATCAATGCATAATCTAAATATTCCATCTTTGTTCTTTACAAACAATATTGATGCTCCCCATGGGGATGCACTACGCCTTATGTAACCCTTAGCTGCAATTTCAGCTCAACCAATTCTGGAGTGCTCATTCAATATAGTGTCTTGGATGTTGGTATTTCTCTAGGTACCAACTCAATATAGAAATCTATCTCTATGTGAGGAGGTAATCTAGGAACCTCCATTGGAAAGACATCTACATACTACTGCAAAACAAGGTACTTTTGTAGCAATGCAGCTTCCTCATCTTCTATTTCTCTGTAAGTTTCCTCATTCTTGGAAAATTGCACTGCAAATAAGATGCATCCTTTTATATTGTTGCATTTGGCTTGCATATTCGTGATTAACCCTACTAAAATGTCCTTTTTCCTACTGTGCAACACTTCTTTTTTCCTTTCTCATCAAATCCTACATCTTGCTTGCTCATTGTTACAGATCCATTTGGGCACATCAACCCCAAATTACAAATCAATACTATTAGGGCCCATCAACCCCTAGTGCAGTTGTTACATACCCTAAAGAAGTTATTCACCAGAATGCCTCACTTCCCAAGAAGTTCCATCACTAAAAACATCCAAAAACTACCTCTAAGAAGATCAGTGTAGGTAGGCCTTCATTAGGGTGCGCTGCAATGCAAACCACACACTAACAGGGTGCTATGCAGGGCGCTTGGTCCCTCTTTGTCATGCGCTGGGCGAATTTGAGCGAACTTGCATGAGGGTTTGAAGATTCCTTATCCATTGAAAGCCTTTAGAAGTTTCTCAATGCCACCTACTCCTTTGAGTTCGCATTTGGATGAGGAAGGGAGTTAGGAAACCTCAATCCCCTATCCTTTCTTCCATGGAACTAATTTCTAAATTTAGAAATGGATTCATTATCACCATTGTTGGCATAACCTTCTTCATGCACCTATAAAAAGATCACTCATCTAAGAGATCATGGGCTGGAAATTATTAAATTGTAAGGAGATGCTAGTGATATGAGATTAGAATTGAGTGCAAGTATTGTTATAGTGTTGAAGTGTCTTACTTGTCATGAGGTGAAGAGGATGGGATTGAATTGGAAGAGTGTCGCTAGATCAAGCACATATGGGTTGTAATTCTTCCTCTTATCAATAAAGTCTTCAAAATTTTTTCCCTTATGCTTGTGTTCTATGTTGATGCTTTCATATGTATATCATGTTCTCGATTCCATGCTATTTACAAGCAGCAGATCATTATCATTTTCTTTGATGGGTTCTTGTTTTTGTCTATGTGCAGGTACTTCTCAAGCGATTTAAGTATGGGAAGGAGCAACGAAATCGGTCAAGGGAGATAAGGAACAAAAGGAAGCTACAAGTAGGTTCTCTGTTCTCTTATTTTATCTATTGTTTATAGGAAAGGTAGAGATTACTTTGTATGTTGTTTCTAGACCTGCTACTAAGTCTAGAGGGTTAGGCATTTGTCCAAGAACACTAAATTTTCCCAAAACAAATTGGCGACTCCACTGGGGATGAGATTATCTATCTTAGTAGCTTATCCACCTCCTTAGACACCTTGACATACTTTACTTGTTGTAATTCAGCCTTTTGCATTGAATTTTGGTCAAAATTTGAGGTTATATGACTCATTAGTGGCCTCACAGGAATCAACACAGGCTAGCCTTAGAGATAGTGCTTTGCAGTGCAGTTAGGCCTTCTTTGACCTACGTTGGTTAACAAAGGAATATTCTAATCAACATAGTTTGGCCCTCTTTGTCCTACGTTGATTACTGCAGATAGGCCCTCTTTGACCTGCACTGATCAATCCTGAAATCATTGAAATCAGTGCATGCTTTAGTGAGAGACAGTGCTCTGCAACACAGTTAGCCCCTCTTTGACCTGTGCTAATCAACCTTAGGTTAAATTCCCACCTTTGGATTGACTTTTTGCCAAAATTCTTCTGATTTCTTGCTTGTTGAATATTAATGATGTCTTATCTTTGAAAACAGTCTTTTAATCTCCTTAGCTAGCCCTACTTTGATTGGATTGATTAATGTTTATTTAATATTTTCTTTGTCATTATCAGTCTATAGTCAAATTTAATTTTTAATCGATTGATCTTTAGCAAAAGAAAGTGTCGTAAAATCATCTTTTCCTGCGAAAGTTGAATTGTCATCAAATCTTCATTCATAAAAGATCGATTGGTTGATATGTGTATATGGTTTGTCTTTTCGTTGAAAGTGTTGTAATTCCTCATTTCTTTGAAATCAAAAGTGTCATAAATTCTTCCTTTCCCTGAAAAGAAATTGTCACAAAATCGTCATTTCTATGAAAATAGATTTTTGATCGATTGTGCATATTTCCTTTTTTTTCATCATAACATTAAGGGATTTGAAAAGAAAAACATGCATTTTGCATATTAAATTTTGTGAATTCTTGAAAGGTATGGTTTATGGAATTGCATCTAGTTTGTGCTTTTTGTTGATTGATCAAAAAGTACTTGTTTGCTCTATTCCTTGTAGCTAGGATTTTCATTGTTAAATTGAATGGAAAGAATGCTTTTCATATTAGTTGAATTTTAAGAATTGCAAAAATATATCACGTGGTGAACCTTGAAAGGAAAATTCTAAAGAAGATCAACTTAAAATTTGTCTGAATTTACCTAATGGAGCATTGTCACCTAACGAAAAAGATTTATAGGTCTAGACTAGAGACGCGTTCCGACGTCGTAAAACAAAGCAATTGTTGCTAACTTGTCCGCAATACATCCAGAGTGTGATACCTCATTCCACGTACGTGAGTATATCATAGCTCATCCATGTACCTTCAGGTATATAGGGTGGTGTTATAGTACGTAAAGTATATGGGAATGCTCTCACTATGCAATTTTGCATTAGACAACACTTATACGGATTGGGCCTCCATGTACTTTCGGGTATATATGGGAGGACAAATCTAGGTTGCTATCCATCCTTAGGTAACAAAGTTAGCCACCTTGTACATTGTGATACACCGAACACAACATTCAGGGAGATTGCCTGCTTGCACTTCTTGGTTCGCCAGGAGGTATTCTACAGTTCAGAGTTGCTTGGTAAACCTTTTTACCTAGATTATCCCTCTTTTGTTTTGTTATGTTACTTTGATTAAAATAAAATTAATTGACTACAGATAACATCATCCTCGCTCGCTACTTAGTTGATCTTAGGTTGAAACATATGGCAACAAATCCAGAGTTCATTGATCAAGGAATTCATTTTGATGGGAATCCTAGTCTTTTTCCTTCTTTCAGAAATATTAGTGCTCCTTATATGGCTACATTGTCCCTTCTGAAATTTACCATTGGCTTGCCAGTATGGTTGTTTTCAACCTCCTTGGTTCAAAATGTCATGATTTCTCCGTAATCGAGTACACCTCCAACTGGACAAAATCAACCTCCAGTTGATCCTACATTCGACCCTTTTCCTTCTTCCTCATTTGTTTCTCCCTCCCCTTCTTCCTCTTTGCCTATTGAAAGTATTGGTACTAGTAACCAAGCGGCTAAGAAGAAGCAGAAAGGGAAGAAGAAGAAGAGTAAGCAAATTCAGCAAAGGGGCAACCAAGCAACCATTGCTTTGAATGCAACATCTAATGAGAAAGCATCCATCAAGCCTCCCAAAGTTTGTTATCCATGCAAACTTTGTACGAGAGACCATCTTCTTCAAAATTGTCCTAATATTCCTCAGATCCTAGAAGAATGGTCTTCTTGTTCACACCATCCTGTGTCATCAACTTCTGGAGATCATGCTAGTGACACACCATCAACTAGTGATAGTAAAGTTCATGGAAACAAGGGTGAAGTTAAGTTTCCTTGTATGTTATGTGAATGGAATCACCCCATTCACCTTTGTCCCTATATGGACGAAGCCAAGAAGGTATTGGATAATTGTCCTGCTTCACCGCAGCGACTTTCATCTGGTTACAGGAAACTCTACCTAAACCCTTCATTAGCTGATGAATTGACTAACCAAAATCAATAGTCGGTCGAAACCACTCTCTCTGAAAGTGAATCCTATGAGTCTATACCCGACCCAAATCAACAGGTTGAGGTAACAGTTGACCCGATGTCACCTTCAGCAATTCGTACCTTTCCTGAAGAGAGTGAATATGATACCACTCAAGTTCTTTTTGTTTCTTCAGATTCTAATGAGCTTTAGGGTAGTCCTCCTATTCCATCAAGACATGAGTAAAATCATCCCGCTCTCGTAACTCAAGGGGTTAATTCTCCCGTTTCTATGGTACCCCATCCAAGTAGTCTAGTCACTTCCTTTGATTGGAATTAACTGGCTGGATTCCATATTTCTTCTTATGTGCCTTTCCAGATCATAGTACAAGTTTGTAATATGATTGTATCAGGCAATATTATAGATGAAGGTGCATCCGTGAGTATCCTTTCCTCAATTTCTTTGCAAGCGCTCGATTCGCCGCCACCTGTGCCAGTTACCCAGAATCTGTTGGCATTTAATAGAGGAACCAATCGACCATTAGGGGTCTTTCCACAGTTACCTATTACTTTAGGAGGAAAAATCGTTTATTTGAATGTGATGGTAGTCCCAGGCCCTTTATATTACAATTTAATTCTAGGTCGTGACTATGTTTATGACATGGGAGCTATTGTTTCAACACTCTTTCGAGCGATTTGTTTTTCGCATGAAGGCAGAATTGTCACCATTGACCAACTTTCATTTCTCGGTCCAAATATGGCTCCTAGTCAACCATCTTCCCTAGATGGTCCATTTATACCAATGGTATCATTTCCACCATGGGTTAATTATGTGGTAACTTGTTCCATACCTACATCAACTGACGATCAATTCGGTGATGTTGTACATCATGTACTTGGGGCATTGGAACTAGGTCTCTCCTTCACAACCTCTTATGAGTTGTGATTGAATCCAAGGATAGTTCATTGTCTTGTGTCAACCTCGTTAAAAAATGAAAGAAAGGCCCATGAGGAGAGTTCCTTGTCTTGTGTCAACCTCGTTAAAAAATGAAACTAGGGTCCACGAGGATAGTTCTTGGTCTTGTGTCAACCTCGTTAAAAAATGAAACAAGGAATGTGAGGATAGTTCTTTTATTGTGTCAACCTCATTAAAAAATGAAACAGGTCAATGAGGATAGTTCTTTTACTATGTCAACCTCATTAAAAAAATGAAATAGCTCCTATGAGGACAATTCCTTGTCTTGTGTCAACCTCGTTAAAAAATGAAACAAGGGTCCATGAGGATAGTTCCTTGTTTTGTGTCAACCTCATTAAAAAATGAAACAAAGAATATGAGGATAGTTCCTGGTCTTATGTCAACCTCATTAAAAAATGAAACAAGGAGTATGAGCATAGTTCCTTGTCATGTGTCAAGCTCGTTAAAAAATGAAACAAGGAATCTGAGCAGAGTTCCTTGTCTTATATCAAGCTCATTAAAAAATGAAACAAGGTCCCAAGTTCCAAGTCAAGTCTTTGATTAGATCTCGTAAAATCCAAGTCGAGTCTTTCGCTTGATCTCGTAAAAGGACCTTCATTCCTTCCACCTAGTAGCCATGAGTAGTCTACTTAGGTGAATGTAATGAAGCTTGGGGGGCATGCACCTAGTAGTAAAGTTAAGTTTCCCTGTAGGTTATGTGAAGGGAATCACTCCATTCACCTTTGTCCCTATCTGGATGAATCCAAAAAGGTGTTGGATAACTGTCTCGCTTCACTGCAGCGACTTCCATCTGGTTACTTAGACTCTCCCTTTCATCATGCTTGGGACATGTAAATAGAATCCAAGAATAGTTTTTCATTTCAAGCTTCTGTAAACATGAAACTGAATCAAGCATAGTTCCCTATGGTTCAAGCTTGTGTAAAAATGAACCCATTTCCATTTTTAATCCTCGTGATTTCCATTCTATCAGCCTTTTTTTCAGATGAGCCTTGGTTATTGTCAACCCATCGCAACCGTCCCTTTGGCCGATCATATGCTTTCACTTGGTTGTTTACCGTTTTTGAGGAACAATTGCAATGAGTGGTCTTATTAGCCAGCCTCGTCACATACATCAACATGTTTTGAGAAGTTCTAACATCAGTGGAACCAGTTGCTACGCTAGAGACCACTTGTTCCTCAAAATGAAGTCCTCTTTAAGCTCTTTTCAGACTCTCTAAACATGAAAAGATTACCGAGTGCTTGTCTTTTCCAGCGCGTTAATGGATTGCAAATGATATCTCTCTTGTATTATTTTACGCTTTTTCAGACTTGAAAGATTATTTTACGAAAAATAACTTATGGAGTTACCTTTTCGTCCCTTTTCAAACTCTCTAAACATGAAAAGGACTAAGTTGTCTTTGTCATTAAACTCGTTAAAAACATCAAATAGCGACAAACTTTTCCATCTAGACAAGGTCGAGTTTCACCTTTGCTAGTCTCATTAAAGCATCAAATAGCGATGGATTTGCCCAAAGGGTGAAATTATACAACAAGCATATGTTATCCTGCTCAAGCTTGATAAAAAATAAAGAGGTAGTGGTCAGCAATCACTGGGGAAAATGGAAAAAGCCAAGAAAACTTTATGGTAGCAAGTCACTCTTGAACATGACACTTTCACCTAATCACCGTGACTATGTGGGTTGGGTCATTCAGCTTGATGGTTATCACACCATTGGTCTATCATACCATCCATTACTTTTTTTTGGGTCAATGCTACCAATTCATCTTAGTGTTTCCGACATGTTTAAGCGAAGTCATTCAGTTCAAACTTCATCCTTTGCAATACCATAAACCTTCATTTTCATGACTGCCATTCCTAAACCTTGTGTCGTCAGTTGATTTTTCATCTCCAAAATCATTTATCTCGTTTTGTGTCATAGATGTGGGATACATCAAGGCCCTCCTGCGACGATTTGCTTCTTGTCGACATCAGCACATTATCCAAGAAGTTGACTTAGAAACACCCCTTCAGTACCTTGAAGCTTGCATACATCGATGGTAGTTTTCTTGCTTCCGATGATAGGTTGAGATCAATGGCCTTCAACCGAAAGACTTTGTATGGTGTTCAACATCAAATCATTTATTCACACAATGTGAAATGTACTATAGTACCTTGAGGGTCATTATCATTATCGGTGATTCCTCTCGCGTCTGTTAACAGCTTACATCATTGGCTGGTAATTAGACGATGTCTTTCCATGTTCGATTTCAAAACATCTATTCACATGGTTGGACTTCTACTTGAGCAAAAGATTGAATGAGATTAAAGACCCCAGATCTAGTTCCATCCATCCGGGCTGCAATATTTTCAGGTGTACTAAATCAAATGTACAATGGTCTTACATTCATGGTCAACCATTCATGGGTCTATATCTGTAGATGACTATATTTGTACATGTAATGAAATTTATAAGCTGAGCATGTGTATGTCTTCCCTCAGCTAGTTCATGAGAAAAATCAAATTATCATGATATATGTATTGTAATTGAAGCAGGTCACCTTTTGTTTTGAAACCTCCTCACCTCGTGATAAAGCATTTCACTTGACATATATATTTATGACTTCATGCTTTAGGGGGAAATTGTTACAGATCCATTTGGGCACATCAACCCCAACTTATAGGTCGATACTATTAAGGCCCATCAACCCGTAATGCAGTTGTTACATGCCCTAAAGAAGTTAGTCATGAAAACACCTCACTTCCCAAGAAGTTCCATCACTAAAAACATCCAAAAACTACCTCTAAGAAGATCAGCACAGGTAGGCCTTCATTAGGGTGCGTTGCAATGCAAACCATACACTGACAGGGTGCTATGTAGCACACTTGGTCCCTCTTTGTCCTATGCTAGGTGAATTCGAGTGAACTTCTGTGAGGGTTTGAAGATTCCTTATCCATTAGAAGCCTCTAGAAGTTTCTCAATGCCACCTACTCCTTTGAGTTCGCATTTAGATGAGGAAGGGAGTTAGGAAAAATCAATCCCCTATCCCTTCTTCCATGGAAATTATCTCTAAATTTATAAAGGTATTCATTATCATCATTGATGGCATAGCCTCCTTCATTCACCTATAAAAAGATCACTCATCTAAGAGATCATGGGCTGGAAATTATTGAATTGTAGGGAGATGTTGGTGATATGAGATTAGAATTGAGTGCAAGTATTTTTATAGTGTTGAAGTGTCTTAATTTTAATGAGGTGAAGAGGATGGAATTGATTTGGAAGAGTGTCGCTGGATCGAGCACATATGGGTTGTAATTCTTCCTCCTATCAATAAAGTCTTCAAAACCTTTTCCCTTGTGCTTGTGTTATATGTTGACGCTTTCATATGTATATGATGTTCTTGATTCCATGTTATTTTAAGCAATAGATCATTATCATTTGCTTTGATGGGTTCTTGTTTCTGTCTATGTGAAGTTACTTCTCAAGCGATTTAAGTACGAGAAGGAGCAACAAAATTGGTCAAGGGAGATAAGGAACAAGCGAAAGCTACAAGTAGGTTCTCTGTTCTCTTATTTTACCTATTGTTTATAAGAAAGGTAGAGATTACTTTGTATGTTGTTTCTAGACCTGCTACTAAGTCTAGAGGGTTAGGCATTTGTCCAAGAACACTAAATTTTCCCAAAACACTCATAGGAATGTGCTAGCTTATTGATAACATCTATCAGGGTTTGAGGTTCCAACAACTCAATTTCATCTTGAATTCCATAGGAAATCCACTAACAAATCTCTAAATTTCGGCTTTTTCATCCTTGAGATATGACACATACTTCAATAGTTCTAAAAACTTGGCGACATACTCAACACTGGTTAACATTTGAGTCCAGAGAGGTTTCTTGCCTTACTATCATAATAGCATTCAAACAATTATTTCTCTTTAAATATTTTTTCAAACTCATCCCAAGTCAATTCTTTCTCAAAAATACCTTCAAAATTCTTCAATTTCTCCCACCATATATCTAATTTTCCCTTAAGGCTATAAGTGGCAACTCTAGCTTTCATATTCACAAAATAGTCATGTATTCTAAAAAACTTCTTCATTTCTAGTAGCTAAAATTTTTCATCCTCTACTTTCTTCGTATCCCATCAAATGTGGGTGGCTTAGCCTCATTAAATTCTTCAGAAATATGTCCCTTTTATTTTCTTTCTGAATTGTGATAATGGCAATGGTGAAAATAGTGGTGCCTCAAGGCAAAAAAACTAGATTGTTTGCTTGAATAATGCACATATGTGTTAGTTCCTCCCCTTAGAGAGCTCAATGGCTCACATCCTCACATAGTGTCCTAAATTCCTCACCTATGTCTCTTTCTTGACTTGCCACCATCAGTTCCATTGGTGTTTTCTTCTGACTCATGAAGTTTTTTCTTGTCTCTATGATTGGCCTTGATCTCTTATGTCCTTTGTCTCTACCAATCTGAGAGACTTTGTAGGATGACTGCATTAATCTATGATTTCGTTTCTTGGCCTCTTACCACCCTCTCATTATAAACCTTAAAGCTTCTCACATCATCCCTTAGGCTTCTCAAGTTGTCCATCTAGTTTGAGGAGTGATTTCCTCCCCTTGGCCAATTGATCTCTCTTCTTCATTAGTTGTCACCCCATATCTTCCATTTTGTGATTGATCATAACTATACACAACCATTCTATTACTCATTGTTGTAAATTCTCTAATTTACGTTGCTTGTGATGTGTTGTTAATGACACACATTGTTAGAATTTCAAAATAACAAATAAACATGTAATCATGACCATGACCTTTCATTCATTGTTCTACCATGGGGTTTTTTGCTGTGACAAAACAACCATGTTAGTGTGAAGACACATTCAAAAATCATATGTATCAATTATTCAATCATTTTATCATGATAATTAAAAATTAAAAAAAATATTTATGGCCATGTTCCTACTCTCACTGAGCTACTATCAACCAACCAATTCACATCAACATAATTTTACCAACAATACAATAATCAATAATTCAGACCGACTTTTAACACCCAAACAATTAATTAGTCAATTTTTAAAATCATCCCTTGCCCATGACGAAGACTATCCATTCCAAGCATTGCACCTCGATGCTTTGATACCACTTTGTAATATCACCCGACCCCCCAAGTTACCATTAGAGGAATGGGGTAGTTATTATTTCTTTTTTGTTAACTCTACTTTAATAGTTTGATTTTTATTACACACACACACACACACACACACACACACACATATATACTGCCCGATGAACATCTAACAAGCATTTCCTCTCCAGATTAACCAATTTCCTTTTGGGATTGGGTCCCACTGTATATATCACCCCGCTTACCCTCTCTTGACAATTCCCAAACTGTACACTTGCTTACTCGTTGAGGATCTTTTTTCTTGGTTACATGGACATTGGGCTCCTCTTAACTCTTCCTCATAGGTCCAAACCTTTCCATCTATCATTGTTGCCACAAGTTCACATTTTCCTGAGACATTGTCTTTTGTGATGAATCTCTATTACACCGAGAACACAACGTCGGATGACCTTTCTATGGGTCCTCCCTCTAAATGAGAGCTCTGTCAGGCTTACATGGATAGGTAGACAACTGACCCATGTCATCCCATTCAGTCCCTTCTAGCACACTACCCAAAAATTCCCTTTACTTCTCGCCGTGTTTCACTTACCAAGCTTGCATGGATGGTGGGGTCATATGGCCTCTTTCCCATTGGTTTGACATAACCACTTGTGACACTTCATCCCTCTTCAATCAAACTGGAGCCTGAATTGTAGCTTCTCATTATTTTTCCAGTGTCATATCGTCTGGTTGACTTGGATGGTGGGATATTCCCTGACCAATATCATTACCACAACAATGTGGTCCTGACCATGTACCCTTTCTCCGTCATCCCACCATGCTTTTCCTACTGTTTTCCATTATGTCAATTTTTCCTTCTTTTGGGCTACGCATTTGGGATTACATGGTTTCTTGTCCAACCCTCCAGCCAATAGAAGCAACACCGAGTGTGTGTCATAGTGCCACATCATCTTGTCACATCCACCATATGATTTAATCTTGGTTCTCCTTTGCTTGCACTTTTAAAAATGTTTCAGGGAAATGCCTTTGGGTTCTATCTCCAAGCCATGTCATTTTGGTGGGACGCAACCCTGTACGACCATTGCTCCTAATTGAGACATGTGGTGGCATTGCCACATATCCCATGCTGCTCACCCCACTCCTTTCTTCATGCACCTTATGTGAATGCTCCAGGTGAGCCTAATGGGATGACCGATCAGACTGCTTAGGTTCTCATTTGGGGAGGCATCTAGTTATCTAATGCATGATATTCATAGCGCAGCGATTGAAATGGCCAAGTATTCTATGGAAAAGTTAATTGACATCGCGGTTATGTGGCTTCTCCACCTTTGTGCTCAATGAAGCACAATCCTTCACATCTAGCTTGTACAAATTATTCACACAAACCGGGAGTTGCTTCACCTATCCCATGGCTATGTGTCTCAGTTTTTACTTTCCTTTTCTAAAGATCACATCATAACCATAGTCTTCCAAAAATACAACAGAGACAGGTTTTTTCTTTGGGCCCAGAAGAAACATGACATCCTTGAGCCTGAGAGTGGAGCCTGACTCCCTCTGAAAGGTGACTATACCAATCTCGATCACACTATACGTTCTGTCTTCCACCATCTTGATGTGCATCTAAAAATATTTTTCATCTAGGTCACTGAAAAAGTATTTATTCCCCATCATATGGAATGATGCACCTGAGTCCAAGTACCACACACTCCCCATCACCATGCTTCCCATGCATGCAATGAGGGTAATGTCAAGTTGAAACTGTGAATCTAAAGCCTCATCTACTGGTCCTCCTAAGGCCTTCTTGATTTCCTTCCTGTGTTGACACTTCATGGCAAGTGCTTGAATTCATGACAATGGAAGCATTTAATTTTTGAAAAACCTTTTTACCGCCCCCTTGACTAGATTTAGGTTTGGATTAGGATTTCTTCCATTTTTCCTTCTTTTCATTTCTAGCCAATGCAAATTCTTCTACATGCTCTCCCTTGGATGAAATCCCATCTCTGGTATTCCACCTTATTTCCTCTTGTACCAACTCGGACCATAAGCACTCGTAACTCGGTATTTTCTCGCTCCCATTCACCGAATCTTGATAGCTATATGTTGTAGTGGCTGCAACACCCTCCAAACTTTTGGCCTGCTTCCAAATTTTAGAGCTTTCCTTGGTTTTTCCCTTGATGGATGTAAACTCTTAGGTTCATCCCATGAGCTCTTGTCGAGTCTTCACACCCTTTTTGCTTGATTGATCTCCAGTCGTCTTTTGGCATTTTGATCGCTATGTCATGCTTGTGAGTTTGTTCTGGCAATTTTGAAGGGTTGTCTTTGTGTGCATGAGTTGGTTTCACTCTATTAACATTGGTCATACTCACACACAAAGTTTTAAAAATTGTTACGTAACTGTCATCACAGTCATTCGAAGACATATCTCAAGTGTCGCACTTGTGACTCTTAACCCTTGAGTCAGTCTCATTGAGCGCATGTTCGTCTTCCTGGTTTGACGTGTCTTGTCATCAAGTTATGCTAAGTGTGTGATCACATTGTCATGTATGGACAAGTGAACTTGCTTTCACACTTAGTCATTTTCCTAAAAATCGGTCGACCAGACAACCCTCCTTCAACTGGACCTCGATCTCAATGACCTTGCATTCGTGCCAAGAATTGTGCAAAGCTTGAGGTTGTCCTCTAAGCAGCCTACACTGCGCAATTGTAGAAATGATCCAGCTTACTATCTCCTAGAACTGCATGGAAGTTGTCCCAAAACACAATCTAGTATGAGCTTCTCAAAATATCTCCCATCAAGCTTCTTGCTGGTGAACCAGAAAAATTGACTTGAGTTGTGGCCTAGGGCTACATTGATCTCCAAAAATGCACAAAACATTCCCAACCTAACTGTCTCACACTATTTTTAGAAACTGTACAAACATGTGGGACAGGCCTTTTCTGCATGTCACTGCATTGTCTCAAGAAATTACATAGATCTAACAGACATACTTCCTTGCAGGCCTGTTGTGCAATTAGCCCATAAATTGTGTAGATTTTCTATTATGAAACTAGCTCACAAAAAGATAGAAAAGATATATCAATGCCTCAGAATTCAGCTTCTTCAAGGGGGCAACCTCCTTTACATTACACAAATGAACAATTCTTACATGATACAAATGACAAGACCTCCTTTCTATATATAAGAGTCTAAGGGGTCATAATATAATCAGAGCTGACATAACAATAATAATGTAAGGGCACAATAATAACAATAGTGGGCTTCTATGGGGCACAATAATAACAATATGGGGAATACATGGATACAACAATATAATAAGGGGGTTGTACTAATAACAATAATGGGTTACACTAGTAATATAGGGGCCTAACATGCACCTCTCCTTCAAAATGTGTTGTCCTCAATGCTTGAGTAGTTCTTGATGCTTCTGTATAAAATTCTTATCCTGCCATGTGGAATCATCAGCGGGTAAGTTCTTCCACTTGATGAGATACTTTGAAATTGATCGATTTCGTAGCTATTAGGTTCTTGTTTTTGTGACTACACCAGGTTCCAATATGATTTTTCCCTCCTCTTCAAGTTCTGGAAATATTGTTTGAATTGGGATCTTTTGCAACTTTTGAATGAATGGCAACACTTCTTCATCCTTCTTCCATTCATCCCTTGGTTCATTTATGCAATCTGGTTGGATAATAGAAATAACAAAAAACAATGCTTCCAGATCCTCATCTTTTCTTGAGTGTGCATTTGCAACAAGAATTTTCTTCTCTTTTCTATAGATGATGTCAAAGTCATAACCCAACATATTTGTGACCCATTTTTTTTTTCTTCTAAAGATAATATTTTCTCTAAAAAGTATTTAAGACTATCATGACCCATTTTTTACCTTGAAGTGTCTTGCCATTGGGTAAGGTCATTGTTTCTTAAGTGCATGTAGTATTGCCAACATGTCCTTCTCATAAATAGCTTGCTTGAGATGTAGTCGTAAAAATACCCAATCAACTACATCAAAACCTTTTTCACTGCGATGTTGATCTACCTATTGTTTCATTGGATGCTACACCAAAGTGGCATTATCCTTTAAAAGTTGGAGAACTTGTTGATGCTCGATGTGATCTTTCACTGCTTGAATATTTTTCTTCTTGATATGTCCTATCTTGAGAGTTTGAGGAATGGTAATTTCTTCGAATGCATTACAAGATATGGTCAGATTCATTTCTTGTTGCTCGATGTGATCTTTAACTTCTTGAACATTTTTCTTCTTGATATGTCCTTCTATCTTGATAGTTTGAGGAGTGGTAATTCTGGCCAATGCATTACAAGATATGGTCAGATTCATTTCTTCTTTCTCGATGTGATCTTTCACTTCTTGAACCTTTTTCTTCTTGATGTGTGCTTCTATCTTGAGAGTTTGGGGAGTGGTAATTATTGCCAATGCTTTACAAGACATGGTTGGATTAATTTCTTTCTCTAGGGTTGGTTCCTGGTGTATATCCTCTTCTTTTGATTTTTCTTGATCCTTTTCTTCTTCCTCTTCATAATTTGTGTAAAATAATTTCTTCCCAACATACTTATGACCTTTAGTGTATTTTTTATCACAATTGTAACAAAGCCCTTTTGCACCTTTTTCTTCCAATTGTTGTGGTGTCAACCTTGTAGGTTGCGGAAGGATAGGAGAAACAATAATTCCATCTTTATAGTTGTGAGGGGTAGACTTCCTTGTTGCCATAATTTTTCTTTGCACTTTTTTTGCCCTCTCCAATGAATCAGGTTCCCAATGACTAAACTCATGTTGAATGTTATCCTTTAAAGTCCCTATGGAGACATCAATCCTCTACTTCTCTAGAATATCATTTTCCCTTATATTCAATTTTTGAAATTCCTCACCGTTCTCTACTATTGAACACTTTTGTTTGAGATTTATCAATAGGTTAAAGAAGGTGTTTCTCTTTGTATCCTCATAATGTGTTATCATTTCCTCCATGAAAATTGACCACGTAACAAGTGATTTATGAGAACAAATCCCTTTATACCATAAGAAATGATTTGGTTCTAAATAATTAGATGCAATACATACCTTTTGTAACAGTGGTATGCCATGTAGATCAAAATATTTCTCCATTTGTAATATCCAATTTATAAGATCCTTGCCATCAAACTTTCGCATCTTGCTTTTTCTTGATTTTAGGAGCTCGATCTTGAAATGATTGTAACTCTGTAATTTCAGATCTCCAAGTCCTAAAATTTCATCTTGTAGTAGCCTTTTGAGTCCTCTTTCTAATCCTGAAAGTCTGATCAAGATTGGATTTTGTAAAGAAGTGTTATGTCAACTCCCCAACAGAAAACTGATACACATAAAACTAAAGTTCGTCCTCTTTCTTCAAATTCTTAAGAAATTTCAATTTGATGCTCAGAGAGAAAGTTATGACGATTTTCCCTAGGTCACCTGTTTAGGATGTAATTCGGGAACTTGCAGAAACCCTAAGTGGCTCAGATTCTATCTCCGAAAATATAGCGAGACAAGATCTAAAATTCATACCTAAGCTTCACCAATATTTCCTTTCAAATGGGTTTTAATTTCAGAGTCTGAACCTTCATAGGACAAATATTATAGTGAACATTCCACGATGACTTGTTTGAGATCAAATTCTAGAGCATGTAAAAACCCTAACTTCCTCAGGTCATATCTCCGAAAATATACCAAGACAATATCTCAAATTTAGACGCGAGGTTGAGACCGATTTCTTCTCAAATGGGTTTTTTTTTAGCTTATGAAACTTCGTAGTGAAAATGTTATAGCGAAAATTCCACGATGACCTGTTTAGAGCAATGAAATCCTAGAATCCATAGCTCTGGTACCAAATGTTATGAAACCAGCTCACAAAAAGATAGAAAATATAGATCAATGCCTTAGAATTCAGCCTCTTCGAGTGGGAAACCTCCTTTACATTACACAAATGAACAATTCTTAGATGATACAAATGACAAGACCTCCTTTCTATATATCGGAGTCTAAGGGGTCATAATATAATCAGAGCCGACATAACAATAATAATGTAAGGGAACAATAATAACAATAGTGGGCTTCTATGGGGCACAATAATAACAATATGGGGACTACATGGGTACAACAATATAATAAGGGGGTTGTACTACTAACAATAATGGGTTACACTAGTAGTACATGGCCCTAACATTTTCCTATCACTAGCCCTTCTTCCTTGCTCTAAAATCAACCAAGAAATTGCGTAGTTATGTCCAATTCTGAACTGTCTCCAAAAATTGTGCAATTTTGACCAGCAGCTCCTGCAGCCTGATCCTGTCTTCCTCAGGAAAGATGTGCATATTTTCCTACCAATGCTTCCTATTGCCCACACTGTCTTCCCAAGAGAAACTACGCAAGCTCCAGCTGGATGTCTTGCCGAGTACTCCCCTTGGAAATTGTGCAGATTGGCACAGCACTTCCCCAATACCCTACCTAGCCTTCCTTTTGGAAATTGCGCAATTCTGCCTCCCAACTGGTTTTCCTCCCCCTTGCAGTCATTGTTATCTTGAATTGTGAAAATCTGCCTCCTAGTTACATATTCATAGTTTTTCCCAATAGTGATCCGGAGCCTCGCATTTAGGCATGAGATGTGCTCTACGCAGTTTCAGTGCCTTGTCCCTCTCCCAGTCACCTGCACCAAAATGGAAAATAATGCATCATGCTAGACTAGGAGATTTTTTGATTTGATTTTGTCTCATCATTAGTGACTATAGGAACAAGTACATCGATGAAACATGGTGTGATGACGAACAAGATGGAAAAAGGAGTGCATGCTAGAAGACTTGCTCGCAGTTGAACGAAAACATGAAACACATTGAGCAGCGAGTGGAAGGGACACATACACATGCACTATTAAGAAAATACCAAGACCATCGAAGACTGCATGCAGTTTTCCATGCAAAGGTGAAGACATGTTACACCGAGAGTATACCATCACTTAGCATCACAACAACTTGACACGGACACCATAGTCATCTAGTACATGTCAGCAGTGTCATATCGCATTGTGTCATGAGTTGTCTCAGCCACATCACTACTATGGGCCATACCTGTTGTAATCAATGTAACATAAAGTGGAAGTCCAAGAGACCCACATATCAAGTTGAAGAGTCATGTAAATTCGAAAAGTGATAGGAAGTCAAACAGTCATGAGTGAAGTCAAAGAGTCACAAGGGTCAGTTATTCCCCCTTGGTTATATATACCCCCTCATTGTATTAGCAAGGGACTTTTCACCTTAGCTCCTCCCACATAGACTTGAGAGTCTGTAGTCTATTCTTTGAGGAAGGAGGAGTGGATCCAATGTCCCACTACTAGGGTTAGTGATGTATGGAGTATGGATGTGTCTTGGAACTTTTCCTTAATTCAAAAACCTGTCTCAAGCCAGCAAACTTTCACACATGTTTTGTATATGTTTGTAAGACTATTCTTTAAATGTTTGTAATGCATGTTTTCTTAACTTGTACTAAGATAGTTCAACTACTTAGGTTATTTTAGTACTTACATTGCTGAAGATGTTTTGTATTGTTTATCATTGTTGTCTTATCTGTATGGACTACTCCGTCAGTCATTACAAATACCATCCTTTCGTTTTCTTGGTTTTAATGACTGTCACCCCCATGTGGACTATTCCATTGAATGGTGTACGTGTTTTCTCTTCAACTTTGGTCTTAACGACTATCTCATCCGATGTGGACTATCCACTAGATGTTGGACAAAACCTTGTTGTTTTCACGTGTTTTTCTTCCTAGGTTGGGACTACTCTTTCTCATTAAGAGGTTCACTTCACTTTCCCATTTTATAGTACGACAACCTAGATACGAGTTACATTACGATCTCACTAGGAACATGTACCTCGTTATTTGAGGATACCAGGGTAACACCCTCATGTGTTTATAGCTAGAGCCAAGGTAGATATGTATGATAATGGCAACCAGGCCATCGTACCATATGGGACTCCTACACCAAACGGTGTGAGGTCTAGTTGGGACCTCATGCCAGGGAGATCCCCTTTGTTGGTGGGTCCAACATCGTCAACAAAATGTCGCTAGAAGGAGGACTGGGTGATAATTTGAGCACATTGCATCTGGTTTGACTCTCTTATCTAAAATGGCTCATAAACCAATCGTGCTCTCGTGGTGTTTCTCCAATTTTTCCCTCGATAAAATTTCACTCACCAATGAGCTTCTCTATCACTTGTCCTAGTTAAATTTTGGTTGTGAGGATGGAATGTCCATATCCAAGCACATTTATGATTTTATTTGATTTTGTGAACCTTATGAAATCAATAATGAGGAGTCTTCTTGTGTGTTTTTCTTCCTCACCCTTGAATTTCATGCTAATCGGTGGTGTTATACCCTACCAGCTACTTCTGTCCATTCCCTTCTCCCTTTCCTCAAGGATCTCCATCAAGTATTCGGTAAGTATAACTACCAATATGTTTGTGGAAGAATCAACCTATTAAGAATGGAACCTAACAAATTAGTTGAGAAATTTTCTGATCGATTTCTTCACCTTTGCTATGAAATTCCTGTTGGAGAGGCAAATCCCCTCTACGGATAGAGGCGATCCCTACTAGCCCAAAACGGGTCTAGCAACAATCAATCGATGCTACTGTGCAAGTTCCTAATTGCAATTAAACAAGAGGCAAAGAACACCTAGTTGGATTCCAACGCTATTGTTTGATGAAGAGATGTCGCTCTCGCTCCTTCGCTCCAGCTGGTCACAATCTACCACGATCTCCGTGAATAGATACCTGCATACACGAAGAGACAGACAAACACAAGCGTGAAATCTAATAAAAGCAACTATACATCAGTAAGAAAAGATGTAATTCACATTAACCATTGCAAGACAAATGAGAATGGAACCATAACAGCAGTCATCTATTATTAAATCAATAACAGAGAAAGGTACAACCAATGTTCTGACGCTGAGTCCTTCTCTTGAGGGTCCAGCCAGCAAGTCTCTTAAGCATTCACCCTTGGAGGTAGATTCTCCCAACACAAAAGCTCTCTCTCACACAAGCAACACTCACAACCTTCCTTGAGCTTCCTCTAACAAAACCACACTTATCACACCAATTACCTACTAACAGCAGCAATCCAAGCACTATGAATTCCACACTATTCAAACTAGCTGCTCATGGTAATGGTGGAGGTTTAAGTAGAGAAGGAGTCTCCATGGATGGTGGGAGGACAAGCTTATCTTCAAGGAAGGTGGTTCCAAATGACGAACAGACATGCCATAGAAGGGAGGGCGACACTCACAAGGCTAACAACCAGGCCTGGAACCATCTGGAAGGCTGGTTGTTGGAACAAATTCGCCCAAACTGGATCAGCGCGGGTGCAACACTGAACTGACGCGCTGACAGCGCATCACAATAACAGTGAAGGCTGTGTCAGCGCAGCTTGATACTTTGATAGACTGCGCTGGCGCACAAAATCCGACCAGCGCGGGAAACCCATGTACTTCCGCGCTGGTAGCGCACCAGTAACACTATAAGCCACCTGTCAGCGCGGTTATTTTAATAACAGACGCGCTGATGCAGTAAACTTTGGAAAAGTGGGTCATTTTGGCCAGTTCAGAAGGCATGAACTTGATTATTGTGAGCTCCTAACATAGTAGGGTGACTGATAGGGAGACAATGACAAATTACTGTGTAACAGATGCCCCCTAAAGCATGAGGCCGGAGAGAGTGGGAGGGGTGAAATGCTTTACAAAACTGCCGAACTGGAACACCGCCAGGAAGGACCTGCATGAATGTACAACTGATATCTCGATCACATGTAGTCTAGGCATGGGCGCAGCCATCCAAAAGACATACGAAGAAGGTCTGTGGTATGGATGCAGCCACCCAGCTGAAGAGACCAGAAAGATAAGAGGGTATGGTCGCAGCCATCCCGAAGACTCAGGTATGGGCGCAGCCATCGAGCAATGAGTCATGCAATAACAATCCACAAAATCGCAGCTTGGTTCATAACAGACAAAAACCAGGGTCTTGCGCTCCATCCCAACCCAAACAAAGTACAAGTTCAAGCATGTGAATACATGAGTTGAAGTCGAACATGCATGAACATCGTCTGATTACCAGTCAATGATGAAAACTGTTAACAGACGCGTGAGGTACCACCAATAATGACAATGGTCCTCAAGGTACTTATAGGTACAATCTGTGGTGTGTGAATCAATGAGCTGGTGTCGAACACCCGCAGAATCATCCGATCGGAGGCCAATGATGAAAACCTCACGTCGAACACGAAGAACCTGCCATTAAGGCATGCAGGCTCTACGGCACCTGAAGGGAGTCTCTAGGTCACTTTCCTGGATAATGAGCTGAATTCGATAGGAAGTAACCTTGATCGAAGGTGGGCCATAATGTTTCCCACATCATCGACACGAGACAGAGAAGGATAAAAGATTTTGTGTGAGACATCAGAGGGAGGTGGTAATCTTGCAGAGGTCAACTTCTCTTGAACATATCGGAGGCACAAAAGCGGATTTGGCAATATCTGACATCAGATGAGCAGAGGTTATGGTGACAAGGCAATGAGCAGATGAGAGGTCAAATAGGATAACCCAAACCCACGGGGGCTAGTGTAAAACAAGATGAGAAATCCCCACCCAGACACGAATGCAGAGGAGTGCCATGTTCAAGAGCGACATACTGCCGACACGACCATTATTAGAGTTTCATTTTCCCCACCATTTCTGGCAGGTACCCCGGTTATTTTTGGATGACAAGCTTGACGGGGATAGCATATGCTTGGAGAGTTTTCATTTCGACGATGTCCGATGTCATTACGTTTTAACGAGCCTGACAAAGGAGAAGCTCGGTGTCTTTTCCTGTTTAGAGAGTCTGAAAAGATAGCGGAAAAGGAGACTCCAGGGGGGTTCCTTTTTCGTAAAGTTGTGTCTCTCGAGCCCAAAAAAGTATAAAACAATGCTCGAAAGAACCGCCCGGCCATTACGACTGAGGAGTACTTTTCGTAAATAGTAGCTTCGACCCGAAAAAGTAAAAAAGCGGTCGGAAGCACGTCGTTTTAGGGCCAATAACGAGTGCGAAACGACAAACACCCGGCAATCTTTTTAAGTTATTCGGTCGGAAAAAGAGCTTAAAGCGACTGCCTCTCATTCCCTTTAACGAGCCGAAAGGAAGCTCGGCCATCTTTTCTTGATTCATGTCGGAAAAGAGCTTAACGACGACATTTTTTGGGACCAAGTGTACGAAGAATCGTTATGACCACGCCGGTTACTAGGACCTGCACAAGAACACCACCCGCATAAATCCGTTCGATATGCATAAAAAACATAATAAAACATGCATAAAGGCATAATTTAGTGACACTAGAGCTAAATCCATGGTGAAAATACGACAAAAACCCACATTGGCAAGAAATTATAGCAAATTATGAGTTTTTTACCATAAATAGGGGGGTAAAAGTCATTTTTTACCATTGTTACCATTTTGAGTTGTGAAGAACGTGGAGGAGCTGCAAGGTTGACGGAGTGATTTCCAGCCCGTACAGACACCATTCATCCGGCAGCTTGTTCCAGGTAGGTTCTCTTCTCCTTGCATTTCATTTTGAACATTTTTTTGAGCAATTCCACGGTGGAATGTGGCCCTATGGGCGAATTTTTTGAGCGTTGGTGCGCTCTCGGTCAGCGCGGGTTTCCCGCTCGGGACCGCGCTGATCGATTTATATTTACACGTACCACCACATGGGTCAGCGCGGAAAACACGTGTCCTTCCGTGCTGACCCAGTGAAAAAACAACGGTGCGCCATTTTCAGCGCGACTGTTTTAGAAACAGTCGCGCTGGCGCCGTAAAGATTTATTTTTTAAGAATTGGACGTACAAATCTCAACGGTTAGCAACCTAATATTTTTTCATGGTCTTGCAGGGCAAAATGTCTTTTGTGTGGCAAGAGAGATCTCACGATGATGAGGATATAGCCACCTATGCACTTGCCGAATGCCGAAATGCAACGCGGGCATGTAGATTCTTGAAATTCTTCCTGACTCCGCGCCTGAGGGCGCAACCTGACTTACTGGAGTTCCTAATTAGAGCTTGGAACCCAGTAGATGGAAAATTCACAATCCGTGGTCAGGATATCGAGTTTGACTCCACGGACATCTACTTTTTGACTGGATTGTCACGCCGGGGTCAGATGCCCATCCTGGAGGGGCAGTGACCCAGCGGTGAGACTCTGGACCAGCTGATGGCTCGAGTATGCCCAGGAGCCGTCAAAACACGGAGCAGGAAGGTGGGTATCCCGACAGTACGAGACCTGCCTCTTCGCACTATACTCTTCCTAGTGACACGGGCAGCGGGTTCTTTGGCCAATCATGAGGCCTCGAAGAACCAACTACTACTAGCTTTGGAGTGCCTACAGCCCACCATTTTCAACTGGGCGACAGCTGTGACTACCAGCATGAAGAGGCAACTAAACAACTGCCGTCGCGGAGAGACGAAGCAGTTTGCGTACGGGTCGCTTCTTCTTCCGCTCATGCTGGAGCGGGTGCCGGCTCTACAGTTACAGACCATGGCCGTGGATCCACCTAGAGGTCCTCGGGAGACGAGGGCCAGTCGATGGGCCCGTGTCATGCCACGTGGAGGTGGAGGCCGCCCAGTGTCTTGGGGAGTGTATTTCAGAGAGTGGCTGGATCGACAGGTTGTCATCGTGGAGGACTGGCCATATGCTGGCATGGACTTCCGCAATGATCCTGACATGCCACTGCCCGCAGGAGAGCATTGGGACGATGGAGGTATGACACTTGATCTCTCTTCAATATTTTTTGATGTTTTTTGATTTTTTATGTACATGTCTTAATAAATGTCACGGTGTGCAGATGTGGGACCCGTGAGACCCATCGGGCTAGCCCCAACGGCACGGAGAGAGGGACAAGGAGTTGGAGCCCTGGCCCTAGTTCCTCCAGGATTTGATACGTCGGAGACTGTAGCTCGTAACCTCGAGGGTTTGCTGGAGGGGGTACCAGATTACCAGGGGGTCGAGGAGGTCCCTATAGAGCATCAGATCCACACAGTGGGGGTGGCACCCAGGATGCACCGCCTTTTAAGGCGAGTGGCACAGGCAGCAGTGTGCTATAGAGAGCACAACCCAGATCAATAGTCACCTAGGTTTACTTCCACTGATGTTTTGAGAGACATATGTCTCGGATGTACTGAGGACACCGGCTTTATTTTTTGAACATATACACTTATTTTTGAGCGCCTTAGTGCGCCACACGGTATATATATATATTGTTTTTGGATGGATCATTTCACATGTGATGATGTTTTTATATGCTATGCAAATGTCTAATACAAATGTGATCTATGTATCAGTTGCACAACACACGACCCATGTATTTTAATTTTTATGCAAGCTTAAAAACACATATGCAGACACACATGCAAACTATGCTTGGAAAGGAAATTATTTACACATGCTTATGCTATGGTCTTATTATGTTTTCTATCTCTTCTTGTATGATGTTTATCTATTCCGCAAATGTCTATCCAACACATGGTTTTCCAATGCATCGGTTAACGTATTTAATCGTCTCGGAACGTGTTGATATGTAATATAATCAAAATTCCTTTCTAACAATCTCACACGTAAATACAACCTTAGAATGCGTTGGTCTCTGACGGAATATCGCCTGTTGAGTTGGTGGACAACAAGTTGAGAGTCCAGGTTTATCACTAAAGCACGGATGCCAAGATCAACTGCTTTGGCTAGCAATTCAATTACAGCACTGTATTCGGCAACATTGTTGGTGGTACGGCCCAGGCACACGCCTTGAAGATCTAGCAACTCGTCGTGAGGATCGTAGATCGCCCACGCCGCAGAAGACAAATTGCAAGTACTACGGCAGGCGCCATCGGCGAAGCCAACGTAAGGTGTACTAGACATCTGCACAAGAAGCAGAAAACAAAATAAGAGGCAAACACGCCTTCACACCGAAGCAAAACTAGAAATCATGCACACATGACACACTTGCTAAGAACACACGTATGTACAAACTAGGTGCACGAAATCATGCATAATATTTTTTCAAATAGAGCCCGTTGCGGGGCTTGTCAAGAGGATTTCCTTCGTAATCGATCAGCTCATATGCCCCCTTTTGCAAAACTCTTTTTACGATATAGGGGCCTAGCCACATGGATTCGAGTTTACCTGCCCCCAGCTTATCCTTAGCTTGATCATAGAGCAGTACTAAATCTCCCTCAACAAAGGAACGAGGTCGAACGGTATCATCGAAGTGGGCCTTAACCCTCTTCTTCTGTGCTTCAATAGCCAGAGAAGCTAAGCGACGGGTCTCGTCTAGCCTTTCTAAATAGAGAAGCCGTTCCTCCACCGGAGTGGTGTTGGGAAGCAACTCGACAGCTAATTTTAACGAAGGAATCTCACACTCAACAGGAAGGGTGGCCTCCAGTCCATAAACAAGCTGAAAAGGAGTGAAACCGGTGGCGTCCTTCACAGAGGTCCGGTAAGCCCACAAGGCAGGGAACAGCATCAGATGCCAGTTAGACTTGTGCGTATTCACGGTACGTTGGAGCATTGTGATCAAAACTTTGTTCACGGCTTCAACTTGGCCGTTGGATTGAGGGTAATACGGCGTCGAGCTATCTTGACGCAAGCCTAGCTGGGTCGTTAGTTCCGTCATCATGTGATTACGGAAATGTTTTCCGTGATCTGTGACAATAGCCTGGGGGACTCCGAACCGAGTAATGACATGATTAAAAAGAAACTGCGCTGCCGTGTAACCGTCTTCGTTCAATGTAGGCATCGCTTCGGCCCATTTGGTGAAATAATCGACGGCAACGATGATATACCCATGCCCCCCGGCCGAACGAGGGTTATAGGACGTATAATCGATGCCCCATTTGGCAAATGGACCTACGGTAACAACGGGGTGCAGTGGTGCAAGAGGTGCATGCATTTTCTGGTGGTAAACCTGACATTCATGACATGCACGGACGGCAAGGATGCAATCCTTGAAGATAGAAGGCCAGAAATAACCAGCACGGAGGATCTTCTGGGCAGTGGCATATCCGGACATATGTCCGCCACAAGCACCGGAGTGGCAGTCATTCAACACCCGCTCAGCCTCCTCGAGGGTCAAGCATCGGCGGAGAACTGAATCAACGCCGAGGCAGTACAGGGTATCGCCAATGATGCGATAGGGTTGAGATTGGTGACGAATCCTTCGGCGAGCATATTTCGATACATTAGGACGGAAGGAAGATGTCTGCAAATACACTATGATGTCCCCATACCAAGGGTTGAGGGTGCTGATTAGAAACAGTGTTTCATCCGGGATATGCTCTTCCGAACGAGATGGTGCAGAAGAGGATGGCAAAGAACAGAGCAGTTCTGCAAAGACCAGAGATTTCTTAGACTTGGCTGCAGTAAACTCCAAGTCAAACTCTTGTAGGATGACAATCCATTTCGAGTACTTGCCCCCCAGCAGCTGACGCGACAAGATGTAGGTCATGGGGTTGCAGTCAGAAATCACGGTCGTTGTGCGCAACAGGATATAGTGTCGGAATCGTTGGACGGCGCAGACAGCTGCCAATGCCAACTTCTCGACATACGCGTAGCGAGTTTCTGTATCCAAGAGATTGCAACTAAGGTAATAGATAACGTGCTCGTTTCCATCATCATCATTCTGCACCAAAACCATGCCGATGGTGGTGTCAGCAGCAGCTAGATAAAGAGAATAATCACGGTGATAATTCGGAGGTCTTAAGAGTGGGGCCGAGACAAGGAGATCCTTGAGTTGCTCGAAAGACTCCTGAGCGATGGCATCCCAATGAAAGGGTGTGTCCCGCTTTAATAATCGTGTGAAACCCTTAGCTACCTCGGCATAATTCGGAATGAATCGTCTAAGGAAATTTTCTTTGCCCTGCAAGCTCTGCAATTGCTGCAAAGAGGGAGGGGGAGGAAGATTCAGGATGGCTTCAACTTTGAGGGGATCCAGACGGATGCCTTCTCGGGAGACGATAAACCCGAGCAGTCGGCCAGATTCTACACAGAAGACACACTTATGAGGATTGAGCCTTATACGATAGTGTCGACAGCGGAGAAAGATCTCGCGAAGATGTGAGGGATGGTCCTGACGCTTAGCTGAATGAGCCGGGAGGTCATCCAGATAAGGTTGTAGGATGTGACGTATATCATGGAAGGCGTAAGACATTGCACGTTGAAATGTAGCGCCGGCATTCTTTAGACCGAAAGGAAGCTTCTTATAGGCGAAGGTGCCCCAAGGACAAATAAAAGCTGTTTTATGCTGGTCCGCGGGTGCAATGTTGATCTGGTTATAGCCGGAGAAGCCGTCCATAAACGAGTAAATTTCACTTCCTGCGCAATCATCAATAAGCTGATCGATGAAGGGCGTAGGAAAGTTATCCTTCGGACAGGCACGATTGATATCTCGGTAGTCAACACAGACCCGGATAGTACCCTGCTTTTTATTCACAGGAACTATGTTAGACACCCAATCCGTAAGAGGAATGGGGTAGATGAAACCAGCTTTAAGAAGCTTTTCGACTTCGGCCTTGATGGCTGCAGCCTTTCGGGGGTGCACAGGGCGTAAGCGCTGACGAACAGGCTTAGCATCTGGATATGTGGGTATTTCGTGCACCACTATACTAGGATCGATGCCAGGCATTTCCTCATAGGACCATGCAAAGACATCACGAAATTCGCGAAATAGAGCAGTATAGAGTTGAACTTCCTCAGGAGTGCAAGTGACTCCTATATGAATGTGCTCGACGATCCCTGGTTTGACAGAGATGTCGATCGGTTGGGTTTGCGTGATATTTCCCATATTGCCCTCTGACACTTGATAAAGCTGAATGGGTGTTTGGAGGGGCGGTGATGGGACACATGAAGCAAACCTTTCGAGACATGCGGTCATTTCCGGATGGGGAGGGAGGAACGAAGAGCGATGGTGGTGATCTGACCAAGGTAGCTCTTCGAGAGACATAGTCTCTATGATAGCTTCGTCGGAGGGAAATATTTCCTTCAGTGGATCCGACGTGGCCTCGTCTCCTAGCCAAGGGAAATGATCATATGAATCGGGAACACTGCCTGGGAGAGCAGGTTCATCAGGGGGAGCCGATGCAGCGACAATCTTGATGTAGTTGAGTTCGGCAGGGCTCAACGGCATCATATCACCCCAAGAGTCTTCCTGATTAGCAGGGGGAAGAACCCACGGATCTGAGCGTACAGAGATCATGTTGATAGGGGCGAGATTTGGGGGTGGGTGGGGAAAGACTCCCATTAGAGTGGGATCTTTGAAAAGTCCAGCACCCACATTCACGGGTGATTTTGAGGTATGCTCCACAAATGGCACATTACCTTCAGAAGAAGAGGCGAAGAAAGAGAGCTGGTCCACCGTGACAATCTTCCCCTGGTGAGGGAAACGAATGACATGGAACAGGGAGGAAGCCACGGCCTGCATGGCGTATGTCCAGCTTCGTCCGAGGAGGAGGTTGTAAGTCAAATTGGCGTCAACAACTTCAACCTCTACTTCTACGGTCTTTCCTTCCAAAGAGATAGGTAAGCGTTGGAGTATACCGTAAGGGCGAGATTCTCTTCCATCGAAAGCTTCGAGTGTCGTAGGGGACTGACTCAAAGCAGGGGAACCAATCGCTTTCCAGCAAGCAACGGACATGATGCAGGTTGAGGCACCTTCATCAATAACCGTACGGTGAATTTTTCTGCTATTGATGATGACCTGTATAAGAAAAGCGACTTGGTGAGGCAGTCTCTGTGTAAACCCCTCGAGATCGAAAGAAATCAAATCTGAATCTGTCGGGTCGATGCCACCAATAGCTGATAGCAGGGACTTCCTCTGGGAGGGGCAGCTTTGGAGGACTTCTAAAGCGGACATAGCAAACGGAGCCTGAGCTAGGTCCTCAACAATGCTATAGTGCTAGGCAGCACGAGCATTAGGGTTGTAAGATGACTTCCTGAGTACACCTTTTTGAGGGGGTCGGGGGATCGTCTCAGTGCTGGGTCTTTCGATGTGGAGAGGACCAAAACTAGACGGAGGAGCGCTGGAGGGAACCTCCGGCTCTTTCCCGGCACGAGATGGATAATCTTTCGCTCGAGTTGAAACATGGATGGGGATCGTACCAGCCATGAACACTTGAGAACCGAACGAGGAAGAGGATTGAGATGGGTCCGCCACCATTTGAGTCTGCTGGGAAGGGAAAGGCTCTTTAAGCACGACAGGGGTCCCAGAAGCACCTTTCAATAACCGACTAACTTCGGACCGCCTTGGGCAGTCCTTAGTGTAGTGATCCTCATCACAGATGAGACAAGGATACTTAGGTTTTCGCTTAGCTCCTTCCTCGGGTGGAGGTTTAGGGGCATCCTGCTTGGGCTGACCAGATTTATCTTTAGCTTTCCCCTTCTTTTTCCCTTTTGAGGATTTATCCGCCACGGTGGACTGGACGGCATTTACCTCAGAGGTACTTCCAGAATTGGATTGGCCCTGAGAAGCATTTTCATTAGAAGCGTTCTGTTTTTGCTTCCCAGGGTTCGCGGCCGATTTCTCTGATGACGAGTTCACAGAGCCAATGACTCCATCAACAGATGGTTTAGGCGGAGCCTTGGTCTGTCCAGGCCTCGGGGCGTCTGGTAAATAATCATATAGAGTACCCGACTGAGAGTATACTAAGTCTAGGTACTGAGCTCGCGCGATCGCTTGCTCTTCAGTTACACAAGCTCCCATAGCGATGTCCTTCGCAATCTTCGGGACAAAGGAAGTTGTGAACCAATCGGTCAGGAGTTGATCAGGAATCCAGAATTTGATCAATCGACGACGCCTTCTCCATTCATGTATGTGATCAGAGATGTGCGTAGCCGTATCCTGTTTAAGAGACGTGAGAAGATTTGTCCCAGTCTCGTACCGAATGGGTAACTGAAAATGAGTTAAAAACGCCATAGCCAGAGAATTGAAATCTTGAAACATGCCGCGATTCAGCTCAATGTACCATTTAGCGGCTGAACCGGTGAGGGTTCTCTGAAAGAGACGAAGTCGGATAGAGTCATCAAGCCATGAGTTCGATGAACACCAAAGGTGATAGGTCATAACATGTGCTTGAGGATCCTCTCCTGCTTTGCCATCAAATTTTGGACAATCACCGGGTATTTTAGTTGGAACTGGTGGCCAATACGCATTATGCAGAATGGGATCATTCGTTAATTTGGACACGTCCGGAAGTTCCAACGTCGCTAAGAATGGCAACTGAGGGTTAAAGGACATTTGTGGCTGTGGGTTTGAGGCAGTATTAGGGTTCCAACCAGGTGGTGGTTGCCCCCACGAACTCTGTCCAGACGGACCTGGCCCAAAAGGGCCGGGCGCGTAAGTACTTTGTCCCGATGGACCTGGCCCAAAAGGGCCTGGTGCATAAGAACTTTGTCCCGATGGACCTGGCCCAAAAGGGCCTGGCGCATAGGGACCTTGTCCGTAGGGGTTCTGTCCATATGTATTCTGTCCATATGTAGACAATTGACCCTGGGTCTGCCCGCCAGCACCCCATGTGTTAGCAGCTTGACCTGTAGGTGCAGCATACTGATAATTTTGGTAAGGAGTGACCTGCGTTTGTTGATAATTCTGGTAAGGAGTAAACTGTGTTTGCCCCTGGGGTTGCTGGTAGCCATACGTTTGCTGGGCTCCATACTGAGCCTGATAAGCAGGCTGCACTTGGTAGGAAGGCTGGGGCTGTGGCCCGCCTTGCATTTGATAACCCATTTGAGTCTGAGGCCCAGAATAATGTCCTTGAACCGGCTGGGCTTGGATCATCTGGCCGGAAGGTTGGCCTGGTTGAACTTGGGATGGACCTGTTTGCCCAGAAGGATGTACTTGCTGGGTGCCAGGTTGTCCTTGAGCAACCACGGGTTGTCCTTGTGGAACAGATGGCCGATCTGGCTGGATGGCTGGTTGACCTTGCGGTTGACTAGCCTGTCCAGCTGGATGGGTAGGACGGACAGTGGGTTGGCCTTGTTGCACAGAGGGCTGGCCCGTTTGTCCGGAGGGTTGTACTGGCTGAGTAGTGGGTTGGCCCTGCTGTATGTAGGGTTGCCCCCCTTGCCCAGAAGGTTGCATGGACTGAGCAGCGGGTTGGCCCTGCTGTACGTAGGGTTGCCCCCCTTGCCCAGAAGGATGACTGGACTGGACAGCGGGTTGGCCCTGCTGCACGTAGGGTTGCCCCCCCAGCCCAGAAGGATACCCTTGTTGAACTACTGGTTGACCTTGAGGAGTGTAATTTTGCCCAGCTTGTCCGGTGGGATACCCTTGGTGAAAACCAGGTTGGCCTTGTTGGATGTAAGGCTGCCCTGGCTGACCAGACGGATAGCCTTGCTAGATACCAGGTTGCCCTGGGTAACCAGAAGGTTGACTCTGATAGGAAAAGGATGGACCGCCCATGGCCGAAGGTTGTCCCGGGTAGGGTTGTCCTTGTGGGCCCCCAGATTGTCCTGGGTAAGACTGGCCATACAGTGGTTGCCCTTGGGGGGCTTGCACATAAGGTGGCTGGCCTAGATTAGGTGGTCCTTGGGGCTGTCCAGGAGGATTCCGGCGCCCGCGAAAAGTATGAGTAACGGGATCATAAGTAACGTCTAACGGTGCCGAGTTTTCAACGAAAGGTTGACGAGGCAGGGATGAAACGTGCTCGAGGTACTGACCGTTAGCATCATAATAAAAGAGTGGACCTTGGTAATCCGGGTCCACAATGGGTTGCCCATGGGCATCAAACGGCCCCGCTCCTGGAACAAGACCAGAAGAGGGCTGAGCACTTTGTGCAGGATCGATGACTCGAGACGAAACCCCTGGTTGGCTAGTGCCCACTTGACTGTGAGAGGGACCAGCCCCAGGGTTTGTAGACGAGGACGCTGTCACAGCGCTAACGACCGGAGTCGAGTACGCTACACAAATGGTCGGATTTGTGGGAACTGAGGTAACAGGCGTATTAAGACCTGAGGTAACAGGCGTATTAAGAGGTCGCGAAATAAAGGGCCCCATGGTCGCAATAAGACTAGGATCCCATATAGTCGTAGAAGTAGTTCTAGCAGCTATCCTATCCCTCACTGACTGATATCGTGGAGGGAGTGGAGAGGTAGCTGGGATCGGAGTTTCAATATCTGATGCCACGGGTGTCTCACCTGTGCTGGAAGATGTCTCATCCATGGGGGAAGTGGACATCGGAGACGACATACCGGGAGGAGTACGAGTGGTATAATTGCTGTCAGGCTCCCAGATAGGATTCCAATCTTCTATGTAATCTTCGTCGCCCGGGGCACGTACGTTGATAGGCTGGATACTCGGAACAATGGGAAGAGTATCGCTTACAACTGGTACCTCAGGAGCAACAGAAGATGGAGAACCTTGATCACTCGGACCGGGAGTTGACGGGTCAGCCAGGATGACAAGACCCCTTAGAAAACCTAAAGAAAACTAACGATAAAGACCCTACTCAAGCTAACGCACACAAGATCTAACCAGGTGATGTTATCGTGGCCGAATAAATTTTTAAGACACAGGAACCAAACTTGACCTTTTCATGTTTCAAGAGTCGAGAAAAGGACGAAAAGATGACTCCAGTCTCCTTCGAATGTTTAATGAGCACGAAGTGACAAGACGCTCACAGGGACCTTTTCTTTTAGGGAGTCCAAAAAGGATCAAAAGTGACTGCTCTGGAGACTCTAGGTAAAGGGTTTACCAAGTGATCCGTAAAACTGCTTATACACCTTAGCAATCGTATGAGAGCCAAGGACTTTCCGTACTGCAGTCAATCTTCCTGAATGCTGTGTTCGGTGCATTACGGTTCACAAGGCGGCAGACTCGGCTTCCTATGGATCAAGGATAAAAGCCTAGTGGGGTCTCCCTATATACGCGACGGTACGTGGGAGCACAGTCCGTGTTAGACCACTATCGAGTCACAGAAGGAGGAATCACCCAACCGTAATGTGAAACAATAGTGACTATGTTTAAAGACGCCAGAACACGTCTCTAACCTAGACCTCTAGATGTTTGTGTTTAGTTCCAATGCGTTTTTAGGTTAATTCAGTTCATTTTATGGTTGATCTTGAATTTAAGTTTCGATTTCAGGCCCTATCGTGTGATCTCTCACAATTACCTAGATGCAAGCTATATGCCAAAGAACATCATTTCGTTCGATGAATTCTAACTATGAGAAGGTTAAGAGATTTCAATCAAACAAAATGAACTCAAACAACCAAACAACCTAATGCAGCTAATGACAAAGAAATGAAATTTTTTCTTTTAAGAACACAAATCAATGAGATGCTCTTCTTTTCATTAACTATTGAATGCAAAAGATGCTAGTTTGATTTCTCTTTCAATGTCACTAATGCACTTTAAAACGAATTTTGAGAGACAAGAACACTAAGCAAAAAGAATTAAAATCACTCAATGAAAAGCATGACAAAGAGCTGATTGAACCCTAGCAACTGTGATCTGTGCCCGGGTAGTGAAACAATCGAAGGATTGGTCCGACAACAATCACCTCAAGCAAACAAGCAAGGAAAGCAAAAAGAGGAAGGCTTTCGCAATAGCAAAGGCAAGCAGCAACGAACTTTTGTGAACAAGTGAACAAGTGAGCAAAACGAGATCAATCCAGTGGAAACTGGGTGATGGCACTAGGTCACGGGACACAAAAATGAAATCCGTTCAACAAGACTTCGCAAGCAAGTGTGTAACAGTTCAAGCAACAAATATCAAGTCATAAACCAAGTAAGAAAGAGCTGGAGATAGTCAAACCAACAGGCTCAGGAGGTAAAACTGAGACAAATTCAATTTTACAGGATCAGCGCGGGTAGTGTTCAGCAACTGTGGGCTGACAATAGGTCACGCGTAGCAACTTGGCGCTGTCAGCGCAGAAGGACACGGATAAAGCGCGCTGGTTCGATTTCAGAACTGTCGCGACTGTTTTACGTACAAGCACGATGACAACAGGTTTAAAGAAACAGCTATGCGCTGTCAGCGCAACTGTTTTGATATAAACCGCGCTGAGGTTAGAAAAGAGGCAAAAACAAGCCAAAAACTCCCAAACCAAGGCCAGAACTCTTTAAACAATTGAGACACTTCCCAGATTGAACCAGGAGGGCTAAAAGCAGAGAACTAATCCCCAATTTCGAAAAGAGAGAACAATTAAACTCAAACACAAAAATGGACAAAAGAGACAAAAAGGCCAGCTCCCCAGCGGAGTCGCCAAATTGTTGGAGAGGCAAATCCCCTCTATGGATAGAGGCGATCCCTACTAGCCCAAAACGGGTCTAGCAACAATCAATCAATGCTACCGTGCAAGTTCCTAATTGCAATTAAACAAGAGGCAAAGAACACCTACTTGGATTCCAACGCTATTGTTTGATGAAGAGATGCCGCTCTCGCTCCTTCGCTCCAGCTGGTCACGATCTACCACGATCTCCGTGAATAGATACTTGCATACACGAAGAGACAGACAAACACAAGCGTGAAATCTAATAAAAGCAACTATACATCAGTCAGAAAAGATGTAATTCACATTAACCATTGCAAGACAAATGAGAATGGAACCATAACAGCAGTCATCTATTATTAAATCAATAACAGAGAAAGGTACAACCAATGTTCTGACGTTGAGTCCGTCTCTTGAGGGTCCAGCCAGCAAGTCTCTTAAGCATTCACCCTTGGAGGTAGATTCTCCCAACACAAAAGCTCTCTCTCACATAAGCAACACTCACAACCTTCCTTGAGCTTCCTCTAACAGAACCACACTTATCACACCAATTACCTACAAACAGCAGCAATCCAAGCACTATGAATTCCACACTATCCAAACTAGCTGCTCATGGTAATGGTGGAGGTTTAAGTAGAGAAGGAGTCTCCATGGATGGTGGGAGGACAAGCTTATCTTCAAGGAAGGTGGTTCCAAATGACGAACAGACATGCCATAGAAGGGAGGGCGACACTCACAAGGCTAACAACCAGGCCTGGAACCATCTGGAAGGCTGGCTGTTGGAACAAATTCGCCCAAACTGGATCAGCGCGGATGCAACACTGAACTGACGCGCTGACAGCACATCACAATAACAGTGAAGGCTGTGTCAGCGCGGCTTGATACTTTGATAGACTGCGCTGGTGCACAAAATCTGACCAGCGCGGGAAACCCATGTACTTCCGCGCTGGCAGCGCACCAGTAACACTATAAGCCACCTGTCAGCGCGGTTATTTTAATAACAGACGCGCTGATGCAGTAAACTTTGGAAAAGTGGGACATTTTGGCCAGTTCAGAAGGCATGAACTTGATTATTGTGAGCTCCTGACACAGTAGGGTGACTGATAGGGAGACAGTGACAAATTACTGTGTAACAATTCCAGAAGAAAATTTGAATTGGGATTTCTTGAAATAATAGTTTGAGTACTTGGTTCATGTCTCTTCATGCAGTGAACCTGAACCTCCCAAGTTTTCTACTTCCCAAATTGTTGCAAGGCATGAGGAAGAAATAGACAATGTCCTTTAACTGATCTAGCAAATCATCAATATGAGGAAGAGGATAGCGATTCTCTATCGTGATTTTGTTCAAAGCTCTAAAATCCACATACATGCACTATGTACCATCCTTGTTTGGAACCAAGATGATAGGAGACCCATAAGGAGATGTGCTAGGCCTGATGACCCCTTTGTGAAGCAACTCTTGAATTTTCTTCTTGATTTATGCGTTCTCCAAAAACAACATTATGTACATCCCAATATTTGTAAGTGGTGCATCTTGCTACAAATGAATCTCATGTTGGATTCCTATTTTAGGAGGTAACCCTTCAAGTTCCTGAAGCATTTGTCATAAGTGTTAACAACTTGATAGCTATGTCAACTCTTATGATGACCTACAAGGGCTAAGGTTGTTACAGATCCATTTGGGCACATCACTCCCATCATCCAAATCACTGTTTTAGCTCTCATCAAACCCTAATTTCAATTGCTACATGACCTAAACAAGTCACCCTTTTGAATGCCTCCTTCCCAAATAGTTTCATGACTTGAAGACATCCTTAAATGACCTATAGAGGAACCAGCACAGGTAGGCCCATGTAGGGGTGCGCTACAAAGTAGTTAAGTCCATGCCAGGGCACTCTACAGAGCACTTAGGCCTTCATTCACCTGCGCTAGGAGAGATTGAGCGAAATTCACATAGGGTTTGGGGAATATTCTTATCTTTTGGAGTCATCTAGAAGGTTCCCTCTCTTATCAACTCCTATAAGCTCAAAAATGGATGAGGAATGAATTAAGATTCATCCTATCCTATCATTCCTTTATCCATGAAACTAATTCTAAGTATGGAAGGCCATTCAATACCACCATTTATGACATAACCTCCTTCATCTCCCTATAAATTGACCACTCATCTAAGCGATCAGGGGATAGAATATGATGAATTGTAAGGAGATAATGTTGCTATGAGAATTGGCTTTGAGGCAAGTATTGTAATGCTACAATTTTTTCATGCTTTTTATGTGATGTGGATGGGATCGAAGCTGGAGGAATGACTTTGAATCAGACACAATGGTTGTAATTCCTTCTTCTATTCAATAAGTATTTGAACCTTTTTCCATATGTGTGTATTGTCATATGATGCTTATATGTGTGAAATGTATCTCATTCCATTCACTTGTATTCAATAGATCTTTTGGTTTGATCGGTTCTTTGTCTTCTGTTTGTGTTTACAGGTGCTTCTCAGGCGTGTTAAGTATGGGAAGGAGTGACAGGATCGATACAAAGGAGACAAGAGGAAAGCATAACTACAAGTAGGTCTTCTCATTTTCTTTGTCTTATCTATTGCTTCTAGGAAAAGGCCAAAGTGCTTTAAATCTCTTCTTGAAAAGGCTAAAGTGCTTCATAAAGGCTAAATTGAGAATTTCTTGTTGCGTTTTTCAATAGAAATTTCTTCTCACATGAGATTCAAGCACATGATTTTATTAGGAACTTGTATAGAAACATCCTCACTCCCTCTATACTGGTCTTCACTAGATTATGTGTGTCCGAGAATATTTATAGAAGCGAGGCTTACTTTAGGTAATTTCTCAATAGGTTTCATATTTAGTTACCTTGCTTATGCATATGGTCCTCATCACACATGTCCTGCTAGTCATTTGGAAATATGGTGGTAACCTTAGTGGCCTATATTGATGGTGCTTATGTATGTGATTATGGGTGGGAAGTCCTAAGAGTACCTGATGTAGATGTCAATCACCATACCAATGATGTTAGGGGTTGACACTTAGCTACATCAAGGTTACTTGGGCTAGTCAAAACTACTTTTGAGTAACTACCTCTTAGTCCTTCATTAGTCAAGGTCCTTAGATATTTCATCACCTCGAGTTTCTTTGGATTTAGGAGGTACCTTTGTAGGTGGTTTTCTTGTTGCATATGTTAGGACCATTTATAGTGTCTTTTTTTTGGTATGATTCTAATTGGCCATAGGGGTGTATTAATTAATTAATTAAACTTATATATACACTGTGGCTTAACCCATTATTTTTCAATCTTGAACATTACAAAATATTTCTCATAAATAGGAGGGTCCACCACCAAAGAGTTGTGGGATAACTCCACCATTAAAATTCTTAGAACAAAATAAGTTTCGGAGAGTTTATTGTGGTTTTGAGGGGGGTGGGGGGGGATCAATTCAACCTTAATGTAGTAGAGGAAATTTCAGCACCACATGCCAACCCACCTTTAACAAATATTCTTGACCCTGTACATTTACAAGTGAGTGTCAAATTTAATCAACATTTTTTCTTGTTCTTTCATCAAATTTCTCATGAGAGTGGTGTTTCTTCCATGAGAGATATGGGATCATCTTCACCATCTATGTCATTGACTTTCTCTGTGATGTACTTGTTACATTCGGTTAGTGTGATAGTGTCCACTCTTCCCATGTTTACCATGTCTCCTTTATCAGTTAGGGCCTACCTCTAGTTACTTCTATGACCTTGAGTAGTTTCTCTAGTTTCTAAGTGCCCCTCCTTCCATTCATTTTTTTTTAAAGTGTGGGGACAATGTAGAGCCCACCTATGCGAGATGGGTGCTTCCCATATAGTTCTTCCATCACTATGGTTATGATATCTAGTATGCGACAAACATCTATAGGGAATCTTCCAAGGGGTCAATACTTGTTCCTAGTCATTTTAGGGGTGGAAATATCTTTGAAGGATTGTAAAATCATTAGGGTAGTTCTGCATTAGGGAAAATTTCTTTTTTTGGAGGTGTTATCACTCCATAGTGTCCTAGGTTAAGAAGCAAATTGACAAAGGTAACCTCAAACCAAGCTTTTAGTTTGCTAGCTATCACTACCAAACCAGAGAGGGATCTCTCTATGATTTCACAACCAAAAATGACTGGAGGAAGAAAAGGTATTAGGTTAGGCATGTTCTACCCTAGGGTTTTGAAATTTAGGGTTTTCTGAATGAGGAATGAGTAAAGGAACCAAGGCTAGGGTTTTAGGAAAAATCTCAGTTGCAGAAATACAAAGGAGAAAGATATGTATGTCTCAATGGAACTTTGAGGCTTTTTTGGTGTAGTGTAGGGTAGAAAAGAAAAGGATAAAAATGAGCATGGAAAGCATGCATTCATTCATCAGAGGGTAGATAACATAAAGATGAAAATCCTATCAAAACATAGCTTAAACTTTAAGAATTTTGTTCATCAAACTCATAGGAAGATCATTGAAAGCATAGACATGGAAAGAAGATAAATTAAACATTCATAAAATTGAATTACAAAAGAAAAACACTACCACAATACCATACCACATGAATTCCTGAATAATAGCTACATTTGGCTTGTATTACTACAAAGTGATCAAGTACAAAGGCTTCAAAACACTCTCAAGCATCCAACCCTCTCTATGGCTTAGATTAGGTTACATATAGACCAAAAACTACATCCCCCTCCCTCGGGGGTCGAGTTACTAAGTATACAATCAGTTTACACAAATCTCTCTAACCAAACGTAATGACTAGGGAGGTTAAAACAAACTCCCAAATTGGCCTAAAACTTATTCATTTGACCACGGAAACCTGTACATGTATGAATCTACTCACTTTTTACTTTAACAAACATAATTACACCCCAATACATCATTACAACATCGTAAATGAGAAATTACATCAAGAAACCTCGAACTTGACTGAGAAAAGTAAAAAAAATCACTTCCAGGTAAAAATGTAGTGAATTGATAGAAAACATAGCATGCTGCTTGTAAAAGGCTTTTGGAGGGTCCCTATGCTCCAAATCAAATCTGTAAAATGTTGGAGAAATATATGAATGTATAATACATCACAAAACCCTCATTCACTAAAAAATACTGGTCCAAGACCTCCAAATTTCAATTCTCCCACAGCTACCCCAAAAATGTAGTGTGTTGCTAAAAAACAGGGCAGAAAGGTGTTTTTTTGCTACTTTTTTGACTTTTTGACCTGCAAGAATGTGATGAAGTGGAAATCTGGTTTGATGATTTCTATGTGGAGGTCAAAAAGAATCCATTAATGTAAACCTTTTGTCAATTGGAGGCCCCCAATAAAAATGTAGCATGGGGCACACTACCTTTTTGGACAAAACACTGTGTAAAATTTCTGGGTTTTCTGCAAACAAAGACCTCAAATGTGGAGAAATATCTCTCAAGTGATGAAATTGTTTTCAACATTGGGAGAGGACTTTTTTAGATAAGGAATTTTCGAAGAAAAACCTCTCTTGGGTTCTGAATTCTATTTCATTTGCTTGGAATACGTGCCACAAAATCATGACTAAAACAGGAAATTAACTTGGAAATTTTTTATTTTCTGATATATGTTTCTAAGAAAGCTTCATATGTCCCAATATATGATACCTGTGTAAAAACTTAAGGAGGTTTTTGCTGTCTAGTCTATGCTTCACAAAAATCTCTTTCATGTTTGTCAAATTCATCTTCGTTACTTTAGAAGTAGATTTTGAAGGCAGTCCCTATGAGTGGCAAATGACCTCAAACCCTTATAAATTATGCCAATCATGTTTTTTGATATGATGAAGTCTATCCCTAATATTGTGGCTTTTCCTCTTTTGAAGGTGGTGGCAAAGAGGCTTATCAACTTGGCATGGTATCCCACTTGCTGAATTTGCTCACAAAACCCTAGGCAACCCACTTCTTCACATGACCTTTTGATGAATGGTGAAGCATTGATCTCATGGGTGTGAGTTGGCTCAAATCTAGACACCTGACCTCCTTTATTATATTCCTTCTTATCACTTTCCATGATTTGAATTTTCACAACAAAACCCTATATGGACGAAAGGGGAAAAATAAAGTTTTACTTGGGAAAACAGGGGATTAGGGTTAGTGTCTTGAGGTGAGGGGATAGAGGGGTTAGGGAGGATATATCTTAGTAGGAAAAATTTGGGAGGTAGGGAGGTGTGTTGGGAAGCTTAGGGAAGTGAAAAATCAGATAGGGAGTGAAGGGATGAGTGGTAGGAATTAAAACACAGTCCTAACCCTAATTTATACCAAAAACGTAGCGTATAGACTAGGGTTAGCTCTAGGACTTAGGGGAATGAGGGAGGAGGGATAAGGAAAGCCGGCAGAAGTGTGTTTGAGTGTGGGAAGGGTAAAATGTGTAGGAAGCTAGGTTTTTTTGTACCCAAAGTAAACAATAGTGGAAAAACAAGAAAACATAGCGTGAAACCCTAAGAGAGGGTTCCCTAGTAAAAGGCTAAAAAATTGATGATTGGAGGTCGTGTTTTGCTTGAAATTACTTGTAACTGAGCCGAGGAGAGATTCACCTACAAGAGAGAACATTTGGAGCTATTCCTTTACTTCACACACTAAAAACATAGTGAGCTAGAGAAAACACAACGTGAGGATGAAAACACAATGTGCAAGACACAAAATGCAGTGTGAGGCAGGAAAATGTAGTGAGAGGATGAAAAATGCCCTTTGAGAGTATAAATCAATGTTGAGGTTTCTTGGAAGGCTTTCAATGACCAATTGGAGATCTATACAAATGAGATCAGTGAAAGAAATGCTTGAAATATCCTTTAAAACTCAAAAACACCTTTTTTGGCATATGTCATGACATGACATCATCCTTCATTTTGAAACCAAAGTGAGATGTTTTGCAGTAATACCTTTATAAACTGAAGTAGTACCTTTACCTTTATTACATATGCCTCATAATATGCTACCACCCTTATGTGTGGACTCAAGACCACAAACATGGCCCTTTTTAAGACTAACACTGACATAATGATGACAATTACAAGTGATGACGTAGACCAAGACCTATATGATTATTTGACTGATCCATCACTTGTAACACTTGAAAAATGACATGACCATGATGAATAATGATAACGATGAATACTGAAGGGAGTAGCACTGACCTAGACGCACCAACCAATGTTCAAAGTTTTTTATTTGAAGACCTACTGAAACCATATAAAACTTGACCTCGGACCCTAAAAAAAACTTTGAAAGAGCACATTTGATCACTGGTGACTAGCAGGACTACATACACCAAATTTGGCTCCAGTTGGGGATGGAAGCTCCTTTAGGAGGTGTAAAGAACACCGTAGACCAAGTAGCCTGATCCATTGGCCATGGAGTCAAAACCAAAAATACCAAACTCAAAACTAAAAACTGACTGACAAAATGAACTGACTTAGCTCTGAAATTGACTACTGACTGAAATTACTTATGGCAGCAAACCATCGAGATCATAGGGCCTTCACTTAGGGCTTCAAATCTTGATCATAATTTCCCACATACTGAAGATATATATACAATCATGTGAAATGATCCCTCCAATGTAACCAATCCAGCAAATGACTACTTACTTAAATCATTCTCACACTTTTCTTGAGCAGGTAGAAAAAACAAAAACTAGGCAACTCCAAGTATCCACTAAAGATGTGCTCATGATCAATAAATACAAGAAAATACATCTTCCCTTATTGACTGTAGCAAAATAATGTAGGGATCCTTAAAAATCTGAAATGTTACCTTGTCTTGAAAAAGATATTTAGCTGTGAGCTTTATAGAGAGATCCCTCTTTGGTTTGGGAGGGCTAGCTACTAAACCCTAAGGTGTCTGAGGTTACCTCCATTGATCTCCTTTTTCAACCTTGGGATATTGTGGAGGATAACAGGAGGTCCAAATTCTTTTGGAGGGGATAATTTATATCTATGGGAAATGTCCCTTCTAATACCATGTTTACCATGAGTGCTCCTACTTATAAAGTTTCTTTGTTATTAAGAAGTCATCCTTCAAGTGCAATATATAGTCGTATTAGAATCCATGCTTTTGAGAGTTTCTTTGTCCCTAGAGGAAATCCCTCTTGGGGAAGTATCATTTTGCTACTACGTCTCTATTAAAGGGTCCAATACCATGGACCTAATAAACCCTTCAATAATTATCCTTCTTTTGGAACTACACTATGGGGGGACCAAGGTCCATCTGGGGTTTAATTGTTACCTGAAGACCCATTTAGCCATGACCAACTCTTAATTCTAACATCACTTGATTTCTTTGATTTAGAAAGAATCACTAATGACCCCATATCCCATGACCCTCAATGGACACCAATGCTTATAAAAATACTCTATATATACAAAAATATGATAGAAATCCATGGGAGAACTTGAACACACACATCACCACATATCATATATTATGTTAATAAAAGTCTTTAGTGGATGATAGTATTAGATTATCTCTTCCAACGGACCCTAACTAGAGGTGCTACTAAATGTTACATCGAAATCAATAAAGCATTATACTATGATTATTTTTCTTTGTTTGAATGTTTCTAAATGATTTCTAGTAAACTTAATGGTAAGATATTGGAAGTGATCTGCTATCTACTTTTAAGTAGGGCACTTCCACCCACACCTATAATCATATTCATAAGTGGAGGCAACACAAGTGGTTGATTAGGACCAAGATTCTCAATTGACTACTTAATGAATGGTTCACCCAATTCTTGCCGCCTTAGATTTTCAAGGATGTAGCTATGGACGAGGTGGCCATAAAGGGGCAAGCTATCTTGCATGCCCAACATATTGACTTGATGTATTCATAGTCAAGAATCTTGTATGATATCATTTGCAATACTCTGTGACCATAGATTGATCAACAATGCCCCAAAATAGGACCGCGTTTTGATGGTGTGGTTGATTCTATCTCTAATGATGTTGTGAGTCAATTAGCTACTCAACTAGGAAAATTGATTGTCAAGTCGCAAGCCCTTGAAACTATGACTAGGTGTCAACAAGAAAAGTCTCTTGAGTAGACTGTCGAGATTCATACAGTTCATTTTACACAACCTTAGAATTCGTAGCAACTTGGTGGTAAGACGAAGAGAAAAAAAAGAGCACTTCTAAAAATTCTCAATAGGCACAATAAAGCCAACCCAACATGGGTGGGGATAAAAGTGAACAAAGACGTATGGTTAAGCTCCCTTCATTTTTTTTTCATGGTGACCGTATAACTCATGAGTTCCCAAGGATGGACGAGATTCATTGCTTCCTAGAAAAACTAGCAACCATGAAGTAGCATGCATTCTATGTACATCCATTCCCATCCCAAACATAAAAAGCAATGGTTGCAACACTCCCCCTCCTCGGCCTGGGGAGAAAAAGGATCAAACTTACTTGGAGGTCCATCACATATTCTTATGTACCATGAGGAAATGAAATTGTTTAAGAGATAAAAAAGTTATGAGACTCTCTAGAGTAGTTCTTCATCCATATTTCAAAGACCTTATCATCCCCACTCAATCTAATGGCCCTCTCAGACTAGATAAACTCTTGGAGATAATGATTTTTGTGTTGAGGGTATTCTCTATTGATCGACACAAAATCCCATTGCTAGGGTTACCTAACATTATAATATTATCAAGAATGTAGCCAGAGAACCATATGCCATGTCCACTTTGGGGGGTTTACATAGTTTTCCTACGTAACATATAGTCTTGTTGACTACTATCGAAGGGGGTGATCCCTTAGAGTCGAATTTGATTACAATTGACATTAATAAAAGTAGACATAGGTTGTCCCATTAGGTCACTTTTCAGATATCAGTTTGTATCTTTAACATATATATTTACCACACTCTTATAGATGAAGGATCCTTCACTTATATCATGGTCTCATCATGATGGAAAGATCCTTGTTCTTTAGAAATTTTCCACTCGAGTACGACACTTGAGGCCTTTGACAGGCATACTTCCTTGACTAAGGAATCTTTCCTTGCATTTTAAATTGAGCTAGGAGGTACGATGCTTGAGGACTTGGACGGGCATACTTCCTTGACTAAGGGATTTATCCTTGCAATTTAAAATTGAGTTAGGAGGAAAAAATATTTCCATTGATGTTGAAGTTGTTGAAGCCCTTCATGAGTATATTATTCTCCTTGGACATAGACAACTTTATGTTATGATTGTTGTTGTGTATTCTATCTAAGAAAAAATCATCACTATTAATTAGCTTGAATAATGTACACCAATGACCAAATTTACTACTAAGGGAGTTTTGGTGCCATTTGTTAGTGATAACCCCCTGGGATATGCGAATGTCAATGTGGGATATGAAATTCATTCCCAAAGAGATGAAAAACATACATTAATGACATTATGCCCTCATATGAGAAATGGGATACCAACAATAGGTGCAAACCCACCATTTTGAGAGTGAGATTTGTTAAATACATTTTTTGAGAGATGAAAAACATGGATTAATTACATTAAATTATGCTCTAATTAAAAATGCAATAGAATTATATAACTAGTGCAATATAAGGCTAAAACTAATGCTAAATTTAAAATTTAAAATTTATATATCAAGTATGTTATTCATTCTTAAAAAAAATAGTCTTTTAAGTGTGATTTTTTGGAAATTTTTCCAATTTATTATAATCTAATTTATCTAAAATCCAATACAAATTCATTAAGATCACAAAATCAATTCCAAAATATTAATAATTATATTAAAATTTTAAAATTATATATAATTTTTTCAAATAAAATACTTTTATGATATATATATATATATATATATATATATATATATATATATAGGTTTGAAATAAAGCAAAACAAACCCTAAAATAAGTAAAAAAAACATCCTACCTTTAATTTCCTTAAAAAAACATAACAACGAAACAATATAGATTTCATTTAAAAATAATATTATAACCAAAAAAATATAGCTCTCATTTGGCTTGACATGACACAATAATCCAAGAGCATACAAATAATCTTAGACCCAAAAAAAACATAACCACCTCCAAATGGCGGATCTCATAGAGGAACTTGTTACCAAACGGAAACCTACATAAAAAACCAGAGTATCTCTGCAATAATGTTGATCTTTCACAAACTTACATCATCTTATTCTTCAGGTGGAAGGAGATTCAAATCCAACGTCAAATTTGGCCCAACGCATATCGTTCCAGAAGAAACAGAAACAACTTCCCTTTTAGGAGGAGGCAGATTCAAATCGAACACAGATGGCCCTGTGTGAGAAACATGTGATTTTAAGAACCTACCGGAGGAATAGTCATAGCAATCACTCGGTGGATGAGGTAAATTATCTGTCATGCTCAGTTGCACCGCATCATGGATTTTGGGGGTATTAAACACCGCAGTCTCTCCTAGCCGCGTCGTCGCCATTGGCGGCTGCTGCACAAGGCTTGCCCAGTCCATGAGATTGGTCGGAGAAGGACCAGAAATAGGAGGAGGGTGGGGACTGGCAATAGGAAGGTGAAGCGGGTTTGTAGCAGCAGTACTACTCATGCCGGGATCCGCTATTCCCTGCGCTCCCACTGCAACATTAACGTAAGCGATATTGAGCTTCAGTTGTTTGAATATATCTGCAGATCTGATAACTGCGTGAAGCCAATGGGTGTGGAAGTCACTGGGGACGTCGTTAAGCGGAGTCCGCCTATCCAGAGCGGCAGGAGAATCAGTGGATACGAACTTAAGGGTAGTGTTGTTGCTTTGAATGTTGTAGCTCTGGTTGTGACGGCTTATTTCTGGTACTTGGTCAAGCTGGGGAACGGGGAAATTAGTTTTGGCTGATTTTCCCCTTAGATGCCTCGCTGCAGCATCGTATACTCTAGCAGCTTCCTCAGCGGAATTAAATGTACCGAGCCAGACACGCCTTTTCCACAAGCGGTTTCTGATTTCTGCACCGTAACGGCCCGGACTTCTGTATCTTACACCTATATATTGCACGTTCTTGGCAACAGTTCCAATCGGGCCACTCTTGTCATTGCCATCTTTATCTCCGCGAGTAGGAGCCATGAAAGAGCTTATTCTCACTCGAGGCGGGAGTCTGATAGGAGGAGAGGAAATGCGGAGGGTGAGGAGTGAAAGTCCCTTCGATTTATAATGAAAGAGACCGCAGAAAGGTGAGGGTGAAAAGCTGCCGGCGGGAGACAGCGGAGGACTGAATCAACTGCCAACGGATGGATCCAAAGGAAACTAATATTTCCACGCCAACCAATATTTCCAAATCTATTTATTACGGCAGCTAATATTTGGAGTATATGTACACTCTCGATGAAACAAATACATTATATGCCTTACTTTTCTGGGCTTTATCACATCATTATCAATTTGTTTAGACGGTTTCCGCGGATACATTGTTAGATGACGGCCAGAGCTAAAGGGGATACCATTGGGCATTAAATGCCTGGCTATATGTGTTTCACATAGTTATTTAACACATCTGCTGTGATAGATAAATATCACATCATTATTAATTTGTTTAGAGGGTTTCAGCGGATACATTATTAGATGAGGGCAAGAGCTAAAGAGCATACCATTGGATATTAAATGCCCGGCTATATGTGTCCCACATAGCTATTTAACACACATGAAAATAAAAAATAAATGCGTATGTGTTAAGCAGCTATCGGGACACATCTAGCTGGGCATTTAATACCCATGGTATGCCCGTTAGCTCTTGCTTAGATGAGCCCGGGCGGTTTGTGCAGAAACTTCGAGATTAATTTAACGTGCACAATTAATGTACATATTACAATAAGTCAAGATTTTAGGGTTTTTAATTTAATACGTGGGAGAGTATATGTACACTATCGGATGAAACAAATACATTATATGCCTCACTTTCCTGGGCTTTATCACATCATTTTCAATTTGATTGGACTGTTTCCGCGTATACATTGTTAAATGAGCCCAGGCAGTTTGTACGGAAACCTCGAGATTAATGTAACGTGCACAATTAATGTACATTTTACAAAAAGCCAAGTATCCTACCCATGCCCAATTTCACGGTTTTTAATTTAATCACAGATTGATTTACGAAGCTGGCAGAAATAGGAAATTAAATACCAAGTTTATAAAAATAAACTACTTTACAATGCAATTAAAGTATGTGGCAATTTAAAAACCTTCTTTTAACATGCCCACAAAATCAGAAACCCCTACCCAAAGTCTCACCCAAAGTGCTACCTGGACCATAAGTATGTTGAAGGGGTTTTTAAAATGCCTGTGGATTGATTTATCATCAAAAAATGTTATCAACCATTAAAAAGATAGTGATCCATTATACATGAACATAATTACAAACTTACAAGAAAATTTTCAAATAATGCATAGACGAAACAAATTACATCAAAGGTGCCCCTTTAATCATACAGTCTCATTTTATTAATATAAGGATAGATCATACATTACAACTTCTTTCTCACCAATCAACAAAGTTACCATTATGCTTAATGCATCAAATCCTTTCAGATACATAATGATAAATACACAGGTACATGGTCATAACATGAATAGAAATTCCGAATGCATGTTGGTTTTCTTCTCTAGATTTCCCTTCTCTCTATTTGTTTGTGCTGAGTGTAGTTGTGTCCTGCAACTTTGCAAACAACCTCTTTTATAGATTTGATCTTTTGATGTCATCAATTAACCCGCTCCTTTGATGTTGTCAACCTTAACTTGCATGCTTTTATGGGATCAATCTAACTTATGTGACATTGCCAAATTTAACTTCATTCTTGATAAAATCAATTTCACTGCCTTTCTCTTTTATAATGTCAATTCTTCTTTCGCGCTCGTTTGATAAATTCCAAAATAACAATTTGGTCTAGCTATCTTTTTTCTACTGCTTGCTTTCTTCTTTTCACCACTGATTTTCAATCGAAATTGATGAACCGAAATGAAAAACCCAATAGGCCCCAACCACAGCTTATTAAATTTCCCTTAAGTCAATATTTTGCATGCGCAGATGATCCTGCGTCTAATGGAGGACCCAACTCAAGAAAATGTTGGATAATTGACTGATACAAGGATCTATATGCTTCCAAGTGATGTCACCACTTTCACAACAAATTGTTGCCTTGATGAACAAAATTTTGAGAGGTGCCAACATCTGGAACTTTTGGTCAGGCCACGAGTAAATTGTTCTACTTAGAATTGATAGACCTAAATTAAGTTGACACAACTATAGATAGTTAGTGGTATTGATTAGTGGCCATAAGATCCCAAATAGTCTTCTTAACTTGTTGTGATGCATCTTCTAGTGTAATAACTTCAACATCCTTTTGTTTAATTTAGTCAAACTTTGGATAAGTGAGGACATCAACATTCTCCTTAAATTTCTTACTCTAATCCCGCAAACCATAAATTGGTAGCTTGTGCTTTATGAGGATTCCTGACCATTCCTACACTTGCCATAAAATATCCCGAGAGTCCTGCATTTGATGCTAAGGAGTACGTTGAAGAGTGGAACCCTACTCAACGACAAGGTTTATCTATTGAAGTAACTCGCGTACATGATTAGGTACTCTTTCCACATTTGAGAAATAATAGCTTAGGTACTCTTTCCACATTTGAGAAATAATAGCTTGAATAGATTTATTATCAGAAGCGAAAGTTGTCTAGGCATCCTCAAGTAAATCTAAACACTTAATAGGTAAATCTAAACAACAAAGTTCCCAAAATATACTCATTAGGAATTGAACCCATAATATGTGACAATTGAACATATTTAAATATGATATCAACATTTGGTTGACATTTCTTCAACCAATATTAACATTTCTCCAATCGATATCAACATTTCTCCAATCATCTAAACTATAATTAACAAAAACACATATACTTTGAATATTATATAATTTAATATTTAATATTTTGAATAGTTTTTACTCGAAATTAATTATTTTTTTTTTAATTTTTAAAAATGAAATATATACTATTATGTTTAGAATATAACGGTCAAATGAGTGAAAATGTCTATCATTACTAAAATTAAAATTAAAGTAATCATTACTTGAAAACTTAAATTCGATGAAATAATTTGAAAATGCATAAATTTAAAGCATATTTTTAGAGAGAAAGAGGTTGACTTGTAACTAAGAAATTCACTTTGGATTCTAGGTAAATGTATACCATTGTGTTTATAATATAACTTTGTTTTCGACGAGTGAGAAAGGATGGCTTACCGAGAGTACGAAGGTGATGATGGATGATTCATTCAAGGTAGGACATTGTGTTTATAATAAAAAAAATTTAATGAGTGAGAAAGGATGGATTAATTCAAGTAGGAAGGTGATGAAGGGAGTGACTTTTCCGTGAAGACTATCACATAGTTTGGTTTTGAACAATTATATTATTAAATTTTGAAAATATAAAATATTTATAAATGTATATTTCCATATTTATTAGTCATGGTGTACAAGTTATTTTTCCAGAAAAATGTGTGATAAAGAGGTGAAATGTTAGATGTTTCTCATGAACACTTCACTCTTTATCAAAGATAAGTAGCAATAAACATAGGTGAAAAGTAGGAGATCTAACCAATAAATAAATAAGGAAGATATGGAGAGAGATATGTTTCTCCTCATATTCTTTATGAGAAATTTATTTAAAGAAAAAAAGAGTAAAAAGAATAAGAGACAAAAAAATATTGGAATTATTATTATTAAGGTAATTATTATAATCTTAATTTATTATTACTAGGGCAAATTAAAAATTTATTTGGTTTTATTATTATAATTTCAAATTAAGATTTATAATTATTATTCTTAATTTCAACATTTTTGTGGTTCTTCTTTGATTCTTTTTTAGTTGCCTTTTTAATTAAAATGTTATTCTTTTTATTTATTTTACTAGGGGGACGTCTCTAGGACATCTTCCTTATTTATTTATTGGTTAAATCTCCTACTCTTCACCTATGTTTATTGCTTCTTGTCCCTATGTTCCCCTTAAACCTTCACCTCTTTATCCCACATTTTTCTTCATAAAATGACTTCTACAGCATAAAATATTTAGTTTTCGTGTATAAATTTTAAACAAATTCCTAAACATTTAAAATTACATTAATATAAAATATTCTGAATTTCAAATGCATGAGTAAATATATATGTAATCAAATCTTACACTTAGAATATGTCTTAACATTGTTTTGTTTGGTTAATAGTTTGTTTTATTTAGACACAAGGAAATAGGTTAGGAAAGCTTGCCCTCTTATTCCTTGAATAAAAATAATAAGTAAATCTAGTAATAATTATCCTCACTAAAAAAATATAAATTTATGTGCATTTGTGAACAATTTTCCAACTTTCTTCTGCCCTTTGACGCACAATTACCTACCCACCTTCCTACCTTTAACGCTCGAAGAAACAAATGGAGTCACCTAACGAGGCAGAGGAATTCCCCTGGTGGTCAAAAGTGGCCAGAATCCGGCCAAAAAAAATTCAAAAAATCTTGTAGAGACACTGTTTGATCGTGTTTTTGATGGTGGAAATGGATTCAACATCGTAAAAACATCTAGGACACCTAAAATTTTCAAATTTAACAACTATAACTCGGATTTACAAAAATCCTTGCTGGATTTTCTTTAAATATAACTGGAATTTCCATAACTTTCCAAGCAATTCCTCCGGCTACTTAAACTACGGCGAAACGGATACCTCTCAAAGAGAAAATTAAATAATAAATTTATAATTTAATTTATAATTTTTTAATATATATTTTAAATTAAAAAATACATTATATGATCAAATTCCGAATAAAAAGGGCAAAACCATCTCCACTCGTCGCTGCGCAACACATTTAACAATGTGCGGAGGCTGGAACGAGAGTGCCACGGGCTAACTAACCGCACGAGTTGAATGATAAAGTTAGTTAAATACCACGTAGGCAATAACTTTCACTTTCGATTTCAATGTGGTGCAACAGGTTATTTCTGGACATTGTATCTAGATTGGTGACACGATATTTTGAAAAACCTCTCTAATATTTAAATTAGTTTTTCCAATTTCAAACCAAAGCCAAAAATAAAAAAGGTCACCTTGTCAGATTGCAGCTTTAGGTCCCAAGGCTTATGCGCTGCCGTATTTTGGGGCGCCAGCGGTTCAGCGTTCTAATGCCCATCTGCCGCTGTAAGCGCAGATTCGAGGTTCAGCCAGCAGTAGCGGGCCAGCTGTCAAAGTCCACCTCAGCTCTGCTCCGCTATAACTAGAACGGGACTATTAGTTTCCCGTCCCCACTCCCTTTTCACTCCTTCGTTGAGCTCAGCATACGCTTTTCAGTTCGTCTTGCTTTGACGAAAGGATTCCATGGCTCCCAGAGAACTGGAAGGCGATGGCAGTAAGAAAAGTGTAACTGATGGCAATGCCAATGCCCCAAAGGAAATCCATTACATTGGCGTTAGAAAGCGTAAGTGGGGCCGTTACGGCGCTGAGATACGAGATTCCCTCAGGAAATGTCGCGTTTGGCTGGGCACCTGGGACACTGCCGAAGAGGCAGCCAGGGAATATGACAGAGCCGCCAAAGTTCTGAAAGGACCCCATGCCAAGATCAATTTCCCCTCTCCTCAGAACCTCGGATGCGGCACGCAGGGCCGAAGCGCCGCGCTCGACAGGTGGGCAGCCATTCATCAAGTATCGCCCTCAGCAACAACCACAAACGTTCCCGTCCCTCCGCTTATTCCCGCGGTTCGAAAGCATAATTTTCACGAGAAAATCAATAATAAGTTGGTTGCCAGAAGCGTCAAGCCTGAAAAGGAGAAGCCCTGGACACACCCTTACCTAAAGGGTGACGTGGGAATGCATAAAGTGGACAATGAAAGGGTTAGAACTAATAACTCTAACCAAAACCCTCAACGTAACCCTAGTTCTTCCCTCAATCTTGTCCACTACCGTGGGGATATTTTGCAGCAGCCACCTGTGGCGGTGATTTTGTTCGGGAGGACTGTGGGGACTCAGATCGACACACACCAAGACCATGAGCGGGTAGGAGCAGCCTCGGGGCCGAAGAATCTACTTCATCCAACCTCTTATTGTGGTTCTTTTTCCACCTCCACGGGGCCGAAGAATCTACTTCATGCAACCTCTTATTGTGATTCTTTTTCCACCTCCAGAGCGGTAGACACCCAACTTCTTCCTCCTGGAGTCAAGAAGGCGACTATGCGGTCCCTCGATCTGAATCTCACAACAGAAGAAGATAATGAAGACACTCAACTCTCTGCCTCGCCTCCTGCAGTGAAGGCACTATCCCCACTGGGATTCCATTTGAATCTCACAACAGAAGAAAATAATGAAGACACGCAACTCTCTGCCTCGCCTCCTGCAGTGAAGTCACTGTCCCCATTGGGATTGGATTTGAATCTCACTCCAGAAGAAAATAATGAAGACACGCAACTCTCTGCCTCGCCTCCTGCAGTGAAGGTACTGTCCCCACTGGGATTCGATTTGAATCTCCCTGAGCTTGCAGAAAAAGATGATTAATATTTTTTCTGTCTATTGGATTGGATTTTATAACAAAATCTTTTGTGAGACCTCTGGTATATACTAAGCATGCAATGGGTGAATATAATTGCCTTAATGTTTTTCTTCCTATCTATTGAATATCACTATTATCACTTTATTCGCAGTGCAAGATGGAAAGGCTGTAAACCAATAATTGGCTTGCCTTAAACCTTATGATATTCATGCATATAGTACTGAGATTTAAGGCCTTGGCTGTATTGAAATCTCGCCGTGGTATGGAATTAGTCATATTATCTATACAGTACCGGAACTATACTGCTACATTTTTGCCAATCTACTTTGTATTTCTGAGCTGTGAACTCCTGGTCAGTGCTTTTGGCTGCATTTCACTGTTGAAACTCTCAATGTCAAACATTGCCAAGGTAATACTTTCGTTCAAAGTTTATAAGTTTATATGCACATCAATTAAATTGTTGGCAATCCTATGTGTTTCAAATAAGTTTTGGTCATAACTTTCAAAAGAATAAGCTGGCTTCAAGGCTGTCCACAAGGATGTTAATGAAAATCAAATCTTTTGTAAGCTTCAGAACTTTCGTGGGGAAATTGAACAGTGGTGTAGAAAGTTGATATTTGCATATTCATTTGTTCAATGATTATATCTAATTGCGTTTATATTTACTGAGTAAAGTAGTTGCATCCATATATACAGAATATCAATTTACTAAGTTGTTCATGAAATAGTTCCAAAGCACAGATTTTGTTCATGAAGGCATGAGAATTGTAGAACGTTAAATTCGAGCATCATAACATTACTGCCATGTGTAAATTTGATGCTCGTCTGATTAAGACGCATTGAAAGAGTCATATTACATTACATGTTCAACTGCCAACAGGTTTACATATACAAAAGGGTACTGGTTTGGAAGTTCCATTTTGATCTGAAATGGGAAACATATAGCTTCATTTTCAGTTTAGTGTATGCTTTACGTTTTTTCTGGGTCAAAATGGGGAACGAAACTTTTTATAAATAGTTGGCCCAAAAAAAATCATTAAGTCAAAGATTGTAAGGTGTAAGCTTATCCACGTGGGATAAAATTGAATGAAATAGCGTTTTAGTTAAATGTATTGTTGTGATATACAGTTTTACGGTTTATGTTTATTTGACTTTTGTTACTTGAAATTCGTAAAACATGAAAGTCTCGACGGACAAGGAAGAATTAATGTAAATTACATATGAAATGGATGTGACTCACAATGTTGTTCGAGAATTGTAATTTTTTATACTAATTTAGATCCATCTTAACCCCATATCTATCAAGCCCCAAGATGGATCAAATTTTTCGAGGTGCATCTATCCCTTGTCACTCTCCCTCTCTCTCCATCTTTATCTCTATATGTCGTTGTTATTCCTTTTCTCGCCCCTTCTAAATCCCTATACCCCCTCCCTATTTATCTCTTTCTCTCACTACCTCCCTTTGTCTCCACCCATCTCTCTCTCTCTTTCTCTCTCTCTTTCTCTCTCTCTCTCTCTCTCTCTCTCGTCAAACTTTGTCACATTCTCCATCCCTCCCTCCTTCTCTCTCCCTCTCTCTCCTCTCATTCCTTCTATCTTCACTCGTCTCCTCTCCCCTCACTCTCTCTCCATCTCTCCCTTTGTCACTCCCTCTCTCTCTAGTTTTATCTCTCTATGTCATTATTCATCCCTCCCTCTCTCTCCCCCTCTAACTCCGTCTCTCTCCTCCCTCACACCTTTTCCCCTTCCCCTCCTCTCTTTCCATCTCTCTCACTCTTTTCTGTCTCTCTCTCTAGGTCCTCCAACTAAATCACTATCTCCCTATCTCTCTCCTTCTCTCCCCCCAATCTCGCTCTCCACTATCTCCCTCCCTCTCTCCTTTTCACCCCCCCTGCCGCCGCCCTCGCCCTCGCCCCCATGTCTCTCCATCCGTTTGATCGAAAATTGTTCTATGTAATCAATGATATATATAAGGTCTAATGTATTTTACATTTTATTTTTTTATTGTAAAATGAGTTATGGGTTTTGGGAATGAGGTATTGATAAGCCATGGTATTTTCCCATGGCATTGTAACAAAACCTATCCACAAGTTAATAATACCTATGGTAAAATGGGGGTGACTATCCATGGTTAAGAATATTGTTATATTGTAAATTTATTGTAAGTATTAAGTTTTTATGTGCTTATTAATTAAACTTAAATATGATTATGGAATCATTATTAGTCCCTGCCAAAGGTAGGACTCTAACAATCGATTTGTCTATTGATCATGACCAATGCAAATTATAATGTTTAAATTTGAAAAATAAATATTTTTTCATTATTATTAAATAATTAATTTGTAAACATTTGATTGGACCATAACTTGAAGCTCTTATTCCACTCTTTGTGAAATGATTTTTTTTACTTAAGCTTTGCACAAAAACCATCCAAAAATAAAATCTTTGAAAATAGCTTACACTCAAGTACCTCCCACCAAAATAGCTTATGCTAAAGTAAATAACATATTTACTATCAATTACTTCCCACCATAGTTTAAGAAAGCCTTTACATAAAAAATGTATAGGAATAAGATGTAAATAATTATACTTTCCAAGAGTTATTCCCACCATTATTTATGATTTCTTCAGGAGTTATGTAGGAGTAAAACTATAAATATGTAGACTTAGTAGGGGTACCACCAAAATTTATGCAATTTCTTTTGCGTTAACAAGTCATTTATTTATCCACTTCATATCTTAATTTATTAGTTTCTTCAAAGCAAGACCATATGATGACTTTTAGCATTTACAATTATTTATACAAATTTTTTCCATAACATAATTTCTAACTTGAGTTGAGGCCTACAAAATAAAATTACAATATAACAAACTGAATTTTATTACTTTTATTAGTTTTAACTTTCTATTATTAATTGAACCAAATTTAAATGGTTTCACTCATTCACTGACACTACAACATCTCCATCATACTACACTCTATATTACTTTTACCCTTTTATTGGGTTGGACTGCCTCTAAGTGCAATTAAACACCCAGAAACCTAGTGTATGTTCTACATTAAATCTTGTACTTTGTTCGAGAAGATACACATTGAAAACACATATGGTTAGAGAATAATCTCTCCTTTTAAGTAAAGTGAATGACTAGCTATTATTTCGAAGGATTAATTTAGCTATCGGTCATGTGTAAGTCATGTGTATATCATATATATGTAAGTTAATATTAACAAGATTTAGTGGTTTTGAATCTTTATAATCTTGTAATCTTAAGGAATTGAATCAAGCAATTCGTAGAGCAGAAACTCATATTTGAGTGTCTTATTTTTGGGTTTACTTTTATGTCCATCTATCATATGTGTATGAGAGCTCCAACCACAGTCTATAGAGCCGCCCATAAATAAAATTTGTTATTCATTATTTTTGGTTGAATAATCCATGAGTAGCCGCCACAACCCTATTGTGCCAAAGTTACACTAAAGGTAGAGAATTCATGCCTTCTAATTTTCACTCGAGATAGAGACCTCCATAGTTTGCAGGTTGATTTTTGGAGCTTCCTTGAGCTATCATATCAAGTAACTTACATGATCTTGTTGAAGGCTCGAAAATCGAGTCTACAACAAGGGGGATAACCACCTGGTCCGGACATTAATGCAACTCCTTTTCCGTTTGGAATAGTGGCTCCGACTGGGGATGATGGGACCAGTTTCCCAATCTGTTTATGATGGGTGTACTAACGGGATGATGTTTTTCTTTTTTTGGAGTTTTATGGAGTGAATGCCTATTCTAAATCTAATCCATTTTTTCATTATCATATGAAATCAAAGAAAACATCTAACTCTAAACTATCCTGGGAGTAACTTTTACTTACGCGATATAAAATAATTGCTAACAACAATTGATAATGAAAATCATTCAATGACTACGAGAAAAGAATCCATTAAAAATGATTGTTTCGTATAAAAAGTTAGCCGAAACAATTATGAGAAACATATCGCATAAGAGTTATTCATATACTCAACATAAAAAGTAAGCTATCACCATACAGAAGTGCAATAATGACAACAAAACATTCAGACTTTCATATATTAAGAACTGAAAATGATTTATCACTTGGCACATAAGTAAAAAGTATTATGAGATAAAAATACCATTGGTAATAAGTCTTACTCATGAGCTACAACATCTATAGATTTATCTTCCAATCACTCAACATCCACTAAGAGTACAAAAGTGCATTTCAGTAGTAGATATCAAACTCATATAAAAATAAATATCGTTCCATTCATTTTATGAAAACCTCCTCAGTGGGAGGCAAAATTCATGTTCTGAAGAATTGTTTTCGATAAAACTCTGGACCCCTCTCTAAATGCATGAGAGGGGTTTAAATACTACTCTATGAAATCTAAAAATCAATATTAAAAAAATAGATGAGGAGGTTTAAACGACCTGCCTCATTTTAAGCAAAAATGAACTAAAACAAAACTAAACTGTATCTATGATAAATCTTGTATCTGATCCATTAGATTGCAAATATCTAGCATTGGTTTCAAGAGCATCGGTTGGCTGACTTTAGTTTTTAACTGTCCTGCAAATACGACGTCGGCAAGAGATGGCACTATCTTCTTGGCAGAGGTTATGAGGCATTTCAGGGTCATCCATTGGCTATGTGGCTTTACCAGGTACTGCCAATATGTGTCCCAGTTTAACCTGTTTACTTGTTTAATTTCTTCTACCTTTTCCTCTGTTGTTTGTTTCCACTTTGTTTGAAGTTATTGTGCCTTTGGGAGGAAGCCCAAGGTAGTCTCTGATATCAAATTGGCCTTGTGCAAATTTTCATTTATGCACTCAATGACATTGTTCGATGTTGTTGCTATCTCTTCCATCGCCTGTTCGGCTTCCTTAAGCCGGGAATCCCATTTCTCAAATAATATTTCTTTGTGCGATTCGTTGATTCTGGGAAATCCTGCTCTTTTCCCTTCTTCGGACATCTGCCAGTTCAGGAAGTCTAAATCCTTCTTAAAAATTGAATCATAATCAAGTCGTAAATATACGACTTGATTTGTAATATTATCACTCATTTCACAATGGGAATTCCATTACGAGATCTTCTGGCAGAGTAGTTCTTCATGTTGTAAGAGCTGGGCATTAAGAGCAAGTGCTTCTATGATAAACTCCCCAATTTTGGGATCATCTTTATGCAATTATATCATAGCTTGTAACTGTTCTTCTTTATTAGCCAAACTGCTTTGATGATCCAATTACATCTACTAGAAGTCTTGTTGGAGTTTTTCCAGCTGTATCTCTGTTTCTTTATTGATGCTGACTTGTTGTAGTTGCTATTCCAAAAAAAAAATCCTATCCTCTTTCTCTTTTAGTAGCATTTGAACCTCTGTTTCTTTATCAATTGTTGCCAAAACATATGCTCCTGTGATCTAAGAGAGCTTGGTTAAATTTTCCGATGGGTTTGTAGTGGGATCTTTCCAAAGAACATCCAGAGGTCCATCCTCTGGAATGAGTACAACATCTAGCTTTATTTTCTTTCTTTGCCTTCTGACGACAACCTTATGTTGAGGGCTATAAAATACGTCTAGAGGAGGAATCTCCTCTATCTTTAGTACAATTTCAAATGACGAAGGAACATGAATATGCTCCGTTTCCTCGGTATTGGTAGCCCCTTCTACCACCATTTTTGTGGTTGTCTCTCTTGGGTTTGTCAGTGGCTCTGCGCTCTGTTCCTCAGTGTTGATTAACTTATTAAAATTATCCCATTCCCCTTCTAGATCCACTACAAGTGGCTTTGTTGGCTTTGTAAGGGGAGTGGGAACTTCAGCTTGTTTTGGGGACAAAGCCTGCTGGTCAGGCTTTTCTATAGATTGAGCTGTGTCTTTAATTGACCCCTCACTTCTATTGTGTTCACTCTTGGACTGATCACCAGGCTTTTCAGCTGATTCTTTTTCAGAATTGGTTTTAGACTTCTCTTTTTAACTTCCACTTATGCTAACACTAGGAGTTGGCGCCCTTATTGGTTTGATGAGCAATTGGTCCAACGGGACCTTTGATAACCTTTTTTTCTGTAAATGTCAAACTTTTGGAGTTTTTCTTGGTCAAACTGAATTCGTGCCATATGTAGAACCTATTTGATAGTATTATTTTGCAGAAAGACATCGTCGAAGGGTTCTTCTTCATTGGAAAACACTTTTATTTTAACCATTGTAGTAAAATTGCTTACAACACCAAAGGGATCATATTGCCTCCCAGGGAACTTTGGTAGTTGCAAACATAACATATTATCAACTTCTTTAAAAGCATGACCTAAGTCAAACAATGTGAAAGCTCTGCATACTACAGGAAGTTGGGGCCAAATGGCCAACTTAGAATCTTTCAGTTACTTGTTGATTCCCCCCACACCACAGGTCTGGTAGGCTATTTCCCTGGCCATTAGTTTGTCGGGGACGTAAAAAGGTAGCACATGGGGTGAAGTAATGTTGCCAAACACTCTGATATACGTGAAAAACTCTTCCCAAAACCACCTTCCCACAGGGAGAATGTCCACTTCAGCTTCTGGGGAAAATCTTGGGGTGTCTCTATTGTAGAGCATTTTATGAATAGGGAGCATAACTCCATGACAAATCTTGTAGAAATGTGGGATGAAATTGGATTCCCACAATACTTTGTGATAAACTTGAATGGGAAGTGGATTTTGTACCATCCACTTCCATCCCATGATAGGAAAATCAGAAACAAAACAAATAGTGTCCATGACATAGGTGCTCAAAAAGAATGGAGGGTAAACCCTTGAAGTAAAGCTTCTTTTAGTTCTATATCCTAAAATTGTAGAGGCTAAATTATCTGATAAAATTTGGGCCCAATCCATTATGGTGGCATTGTAGCTACATCCAATAGAGGTAACCATTATGATGAAAACTTGTTGATGTCTGGTCTCCCAAATAGTCTACATAACATTGTAACGGCAAAACAATAAGGAGAAGAAAGAGAACCAGTGGCATACATACTGTTTTTATCCTTCTTCAATCTTTCCTCATTGTTTGACCAGTGCTTTGTGCATTCTGCCAAGTCGTCGTTCTCCTTGGCGAACTTTTCTACAAATTTCTTGTTGTAGCTAGCCTGGGGTTCTGGCAAGTGGTACATACGTCTCAAATTGTTTGGGGTAAATGTCCCCATGACTTGCTGATTGGCCGTCTTGAACTCTCTATGAGATATGTCTACGTGATCTATAATCCATTTCACCATATCAATGTAGGGGAGTATCTTCGGCCTCGTAGCAATGCGGTGTAGAAACGAGCATGCAAGCTCAGTTAGGGATGCTTCAGAAGAGGCGTGTCCGTTCGCTGTAACTGTAACTTTCATAATTCTTAGGTTTTCCTCTCCTAACAACTGGTACATAGCTTCCCAAGTAGATATCCTTACATCCCTAGTACAGGTAGTGCCTGTGAATAATGGAGTCATTTACGTTTTCTCATATGCGGGTGCCTTGCCTTTCTTCCCCATTTCGTCGTGTATTACGCTTTGTGTGCTCTTCCTGAAAGTTGCAAGTAGAGAGAAAAGATATGATAAATATGATAGTGAATACAGGAAACATCAATAGAATGACAAAAATAAGGTGACGGGAAAGATTTTAATTGTAAATGATATCAAAAGATATCACCTTGCGTCAAATGGTCCTTTACCCTAATCTGAATCATTTTTAATAAATGACCACTAATGGATTTCAAGCTAAACTTTAATGTTCATATCTTTGCATTGAACGATGGAAAGTACTGTCCTAGAACTCTGAGCCCTTTGATTTGCAATAAAAGTGATTTTGCGATTTGCTTTGCAATATCGCAAATCAAAATATTGTAAAACCTGCTATCGTGAAAAACCATCATTACAGCAGGCGGCTACGATATGCAATTTGTGAGAGGCTATCGTATTTCACGATATTTTGGTGTGTTACATAAAGTAGAGCCGTGGAATCAAAATTTGCGATGCGATGAGGTTGTAAGCTTTGAAATCTTGCATTTTCGCGGATTGCATTTTCGAGGAGTTACTTTTATAAGGGATGCCCGCTGTGACCTTTTGCAATGCGATAATATCGTTTTAAAGAGGGTTTTTAAAGCTTTTCGTAATGTTCGAGACTTTCTATTATAAAGCTTTTATTAAGTCTTATGGTCATGTAGCGTTTTTTACAAGGAAACTCATAGTTTGTGATGTTTTATGTGCTTGGAGTATGAAAAGGTAAATTTACATGTTTTAGCAAGTTCCACTTTGATATCTTGCTTTATTCTAAGAAAACAAGGCAACATTAAATGCTAAGATTTGATTTTTTGGAAGGGTCCCTATTTATTAATGTTATTACTAACACTAATAGAATGGGGAGTTGTTGATGGTCACAAGAATTGGTGATTCACTTGAAAGAACCAGTTATCTCTGATGGTTTTTTTGAATTTTCTAAAAATTTTAAAATAGAGTTGGTTTTCAAAATGAAACTTTATTGTAGAAATATAAGGTAAATAGTGCTATTTATTAATAACAACATTTTTTTTCAACTATCTTCATTTTTATTATCGTCTTTCCAAAGTTAGTCATTGTACTCACATCAATCATTACTTGGTTTGTAAAGATAAAAACAAAAACATCTCCTTAGATCAATTTAGGTGTACTCATTTGTCGTAGGTAGAACCTATGCTACTAGCAGGCATCCATAGCCTTGACAGGGTTACCTGTTACCCAACAATGATCCAGTGTCCTATTTAAGAAGCATGCAATTTTCAAAGATAAATCCTCATATACACTTATTTCTTTTTCTTTTCTTATTTCTCTTTTAATTATTAAATAACAATGTGTTGGTTTGGTGGCTAAAACTAACAGTGCCATTCACTTGATTTATAACTTAACTGAACAAGCTAGCTCATGATGAGACCCCTTGTCTTTTGATTGAAACAATCTCAAGCCATTACCCTGTTTTGGTATGCAGTATGGAAATGTCAGTTAGTTATAATCTTTATGATCATGATAATCCAACTCTTGATGAGACCTCTTATTCTTTAAGTTTGAAGTGCATAGTTGAATTACACTTTGAATCTTGCAATTTCCCAAAGTGGGGATGAGGTCATTGGTTCCTTAAGAATTTTTCCAGATGACAATTGTAGAGTTTCAAAATAACTTTTCTGAAGAGAATATTTGTTTTGTTATTGGTACCTTTTATGACTGATATGAGGAAAACTTCTTCCTAAGGTTGATTCTAACCAAAAATTGTATAATTTAAATAAAAGAACAAATACAAATTTTCAGAATGATAGCACTTGACCCTATGTTTCAAAAATAAAGATTAATTTTCCTAACCACTCCCAATTATACAAGTGAAAAAAAACAAAATTGACATGAGACGCTAGTCTTTTGTGGAAACTAGAAGTAAACATTTTCAACCTATTTTATTATAAAAAAGAAAACTAAACTAAAAACAATAATCTCTAGAAACTAGAAGAGATCATCTTCTATGGGAAATATTTTTTAAGGATTTGTCCATTAACAGGTAAAGACTCCCTTTTCCCTGCTAAATCTTATAACATGAAAGTCAATGGACAATGATTTCGACAATTTGGAATGGTCCAAGCCACATCCATTGGAATTTAGTATGTTTTCCTTTCTCTTCATGGGCTTTATCCCATTTCAATACTAAGTCTCCAAGCTAAAAATATTTTCTAGATACCAAATTTAAATCAAAAGAAGCTTTTACTAATTGTTGATGATGCACATGGGTAATTCTGACCTTTTCTCGTTCCTCTTCAAGCTTAATGATCTGTAGTTGTCTTAATTGAAAGGATGCGGAAGGAGTTTCTTCAATGAATTGAAGACTAAAGAAGGAATAGCTAGATTTGTTGGAAGGACCACTTCTTCCCCATAAACTAAATTAAATGGAGAAGTGCCAATAGAAGTTTTCTGAGTTATTCAATCCACCCAAAGAGCATACATTAAAGACTTATGCTAGGTTCTATGATTTTGATCAATAGTCTGTTTAATGATTCTAATAAGGTTTTTGTTCGTTGATTCAGCTAACCCATTTCCTTGCGGATAATAATTAGTAGAATATTTAAGCTTAAAACCTCTTTTGAGTGCAAATTCAGTCATAGTATGACCTGAGACATATGATGTATTATCAAACATCAAAGAAGTAGGTAAGTGAGACATGGTAGTTATGAATTGATCTATAAATTCGATGATACTCTCAAAGTTGGTTGTCTTAAGGGGAACTGCTTCTACCCACTTGGTAAAGTAGTCGGTAGCAGTAAGGATGTACATATGGTGTTTAGAAGAGTGAGGAATGATCTCACCTATTATATCTAATCCTCATTGTTCAAATGGTTGATCGATGTTGACCGACTGCAATGGAAATGATAGTTTCTTTTGTATTCTAGCAGCAGTCTGGCAAATCTGACATCTTCTTTCGTAGCTATGTGCATCCTTAAATAACATTGGCTACTAGTAATTTGCGCGCAAGATTTTGTGTGCTGTTGCATCTCCTGCGTAGTGTCCACCCACTGGTTTGTCATGAAGTTCCTGCTATACTTTTTCGGCTTCAGATTTCTCAAGGAATCAAAGGAGAATAGAATCATAATTCGTACTAAAGAGTACATCATTTACAATTTGATATTGTTTAGCTTTTAGCCTTAGGGCTCTTTTCTTTGTATGATTCAAATGTGAAGGAGCATATCCATTTTTTAAGTAAATCATGATATCAACATATCTTGATTCAGTGTCGTTTAGGCTTACCTCATACACTTGTACCTCACTGTCTCGAGACTGTGTTTCTAATATGTGCGATGCTCCAGCCAACATCCTGCAAAAACCTTGACCTTTTACAATATTTTCTGGTTTAATTTCAGCATCATATTCTTGCAAGGCTATGATCCAATTTTCCCTCTTTTTGCCCACATTTTTCTGTACCAATAGGTTTATTACCACTGGAAATGGTACTATTATTTTTGTATGAGTCTTGGGAACGAAGGGTCTAAAGTGTTTGATTGCTTTGAATACAGCATAAACCTGTTTCTCTACGTCAGAGCAATTTAATTCAGCGCCTTGTAAGTTTCAACTGAAGAAGGCAATTGGGGCTTCGACTTTATCTTGATTGTTCTATGTGAGTATTGCAGCGTGGTGGGCTCCAGCATTACAGCAATAATGCTACAACTCCTGGGACTCCCTTCTTTACTTATATCAACCCGGTAGTTCGTAACAAACTTGGAAGCGACGATGCTGTATGCACAAGTACTAGCTCTTGCCGCAGCTGTCACTTGGTCAGCTGGCACAAGTCCTGCTAGGTGCTTAAGCCAACTTCTATGAGCTCTTAGAAGAAGCTTTTTAACTGATGGACGAAAGCTAACTCAAAGGAAGCTAATCTACTTACGGAAAGAACTAAAAGCCAAAAAGTAACGCAAACCCTAACAAACCCTAATTCTACTAGCTAGTCCTCCTGATGCAAAGGAGAGAATGCAAACTATTGGAAGGAATTCCATTACTTCTATGAAGGTAAAATACATGTGTCTAGACTACCTCTACCTGAAGAAAACATCTTTTTGTATTTTTGAATAAGTTATTAGAATTATCATGCATGTGCTTTTGACTGGATTTTTATTGTGCAAGGGTGGATCAAGGAGGAGAAACGCTTGGAAAAGGTTGGGATGGTTCAGAGAGGGTGTAAGGAGTCCCTAACACTCTTCCGGAGAGTTTCACAAAGTTTTTCTATCAGGAAACCTCATTTGTGAGCTTCTACAGGAAATCTGCAGGGGTTCTACAGGATGTTCAGAGATTTCTATAGATTGTTCAGAAATTTCTACATGATGTTTAAAAAGTGGATATTAGAGGATGGGTGAGTGAGGGAAGATGCATGAATGGATAGGGAGGTAGGATGGGGGCCTAGAGGGACCCAGGGACTGGTGGATGGAGTGGTGAGAGGGTGTAGAAGGCTGACTTGGCTTCAAGACGGCTAAGACAAGGATGGAGCAAGAAGGTAGGGTTACGTGGGCAAAAGGACAGATGTGAGATGAGGAACCTAGCTAGGAGATGGAACAACTGGCTTTGATGAAGATTAGGTGGATGAGAGAGTGGTAGAGATGCCCTGCACGGTGTACATTCAACCGAATCAACAAAATCCTACAAATAATCAAAGTCCTAGCTAATCTAATCTAACTGTCAGTGAGACGAATGAACAACAACTTTATTTGGAAAGAAAACCATGTACATCAATTATGCAAAGAAACATTTCAGAGATCTGAACCCATAACTAACTTCTGCAAATGGAAACAATACACTAAGGATTGCATGGTCAAGCAAACTAGTGTTTTTTTTGGGGCAGCACTGTTTCTTCAATTCTAGCCCCTGATCTAGTAAGGATGAGGTGAAACTGAGAGTGTTGTTGACCCTTTTCTTGGAGCTTTATCTGTTATTATCCTACCAATCTATTTTAAACATCTGAAGCAATTCTATTCACAACCAGTGACCTATTTAACCAACACAACTAAATCTGCCCAACAGAAATACGGTTCAAATGCATAAAAGGAAAACAACGATGCATAAAGGAAAGGTAACAATACAAAGAAGGAAGCCCTAGGCTCTCAAGTTGGACCCAACCCTGAGAGCTATGGCTCCTATAGGAAACTCAGAGTTGATATAAAATCGGACTGCTTCTCATTATCAAAAAATATTCATAAGTCAAGAGTTATGCCAAAATGGCTACAAGAGAACAACGTAAAGCTAGCAGCATTGTAGTGCAAAATATGCAATGGTTTCAAAAAGTCCCTCACGAAGGCTGAGGCCTTAACATTTATACACCACGCGGGCCCTAGCTGGCCTCCTAAATCTATGGGACTTGGCTGCTCAAACTGTGAGTAGACAACTCCTTCCAAAATCTGCTTGGCTACCTTCTAGATCCGGTTTTGGTGGCCTTTGGAGCTTGGATTTGGGGGTGAAGATCCCTAGGAAGGCTATTTAATGCCATAGACAACCCCCCTACGAATCCTCACCCCAAGCTTGGCTCTCTTCTAGCCCATGATTGCTCGGTTTTGCTCCAACATGTGTCAAAAAAACCTGAAATGAGCACGTGTTAGCCACCTAGGAAGAGTGACTACCCTTATTCGTACAAATGACATAAACATACTGAAAAATAATGCATAAGCTATGAAAAATGAAGGATTGAACAAGGATAATTAGGCCAAATTGTTATAGACATTTTTGTGCCTTACAACATTGAGCATGAAATGTCCATAATCTAAGGGATCCAAAGTCCCTAAACATGTTGTTCCTACCCCTAGAGGAACAAGGCCAACTAACCACAGCAATTCACTGAAGTTCTCCACCTGAAAACACTCAAAAACAAGCCAATTCTGGATCATGTCAACTGCTCCACTGAGCATCTGCGCTGAATGTCAACTGCTCCACTGTCTACCTGCGTTGAATGTCAACTGCAACAAAGGCTACCTGCGCTGAGCGAGTTTGGACAAGTGGCAGAGTCATTTCTCAAGGTGTCAATGCCCAGGAAGCTTCCAAAATGACACTTGGATCAGGGAATTCGACTGGTGATGAGTAAGAGGTTCCAAATCTCCAAGTGGAAGCAAGAACCTCCAAGTGGACTCAAGAACTATGAGAGGGAGAGGACACTAGTCAGCTTCATACCAGTCTCAAGCTGACTCATCTTCTCTCCAATATCCCTATATATAGATCTCTCCTACAAGAGGTCAGGGAGGCTGGAATTTTGTGAATGCAAAGAATTGCTGTTGGTTTGTGGCTGGAAACATTGGGTGCTTAATGCTTTGAAGGGAGCTGAAGAAGGAATTCCATTCTGCTGGGAAGGAGATGCTGAATTGGAGCCCTATGCTGGATTGCGATAGAGGAAATTGCAGAGGACCCACAAGCAAGCACTCCAGCCCATTTTGGAGTCGGGGTCACTCTATTTCCTTCATTAGAAGTTAATCCACCACAAGTGGAAGTTCCTGTAGAATCGCTAGGCAATCTATTGGATAGACTTAAAATGTCTGAGCAACCGTCAACATCTAGGACTGTGTCGAATGACACAGCGACAGCGGAAGCCCCTGCTATCACTCCGACAATGTTTGCCGGCATACCATCTGTCCCGACTAGCTCGCAACAGCTAGAAGGAGTCCACCAAGGGACTATTTCGACAGTGTGGTCTGTTCCAGTTTGTTCATCCGGAATAATATCCGGAAACTCTTATGTTGAGACTCGCCAGATTGATCCATTTGGAGGTCAATTTGGGCCATCCAGTCCCCAAGGGCAATCAATCCCCTTGAGTTCCGGATTGCTACCGTATGGGGGGAAGTATGCCCTTTCATTACCCCCTCTGGGAGGGTATCCATACGAGAGTTCACAACAATATCCAGGTTATACTGGAATTACATCAAGTGGTTGGGTACCTATGCTACCTCAACAACCAAGGGTTGTATATTCTATGCAACAGTGTGTACCTATGACGAACATCCCAACCACACCGGCTATTGTAATAGTTTCACAAGTTCAAGCGATGCCTGTTGCATGTCAACCTCAGATTTCTCAGGTTGTAATGCAACAGCCCCTTGACCATGGGTCACAACCACAATCCCCAACTGGTGGGGCGACACAGGTCCAAACGGGTACAATTACCCCACACCTTGGTCCAACGGTTAGCATAGCGCAACAGAACATGGCTTCACAACCATGGCTAGTGCAATACCAACAACCACAATTCCAGCAAGTGTACCAAGGTTCTAAGCAGCAGATCTTTGCGAACAGTGGACAACCGTATATTCAAAACGGTCAAAACCAACCACTTTACAGTGGTCAAGTCCACCAACCGTATCAGTCATACCAACATCAATTACATTATGCTGGTATGCAAAGACCCACTGCTCAAGCGATTCCATCGTACCCTGGTTATGCTTCGCCTAACTTGAATCAACAGTTTCCATTTGTGGCAACTTTAGAGTTACCCGATTTACACCGGTTAACCAAAGATCCGATTGCTTATGCGCCTTGGTGGCCAGCGATTCCTCACAAACTTCCATCTGACATTCCTAAATTCAATGGAAATCCAGGTGAAGACCCATCGAATCACGTGATTACTTTTCATCTGTGGTGTTCGTCGAACACCCTGAACGATGATTCGATAAGGCTTCGCCTTTTTCAGAGGACATTGACAGGTCCAGCGGCTAAATGGTATATTGAATTACCTAGAGCCTCTTTCGACAATTTTAGCTCCCTAGCCATGACTTTCTTAACCCATTTTCAATTACCGATAAGGTATGAAACGGGAACAGAAATATTAACCAACTTTAAACAGACAACTGCTACTCATATATCCGATCATATACATGAATGGCGTCGTCGTTGTAGGATGGTTAAAACATACGTTCCCGATCAGCTGTTAGCTAAATGGTTTATAAAGTCATTACTTCCGGCTATAACGGAAGATGTGGCAAAGGGGGGAGTCGTAACAGAGGAGCAAGTTATCGCTCGTGCGCAATATCTAGACTTAGTTTATACTCAGTCTGGCACACTCTACGACAAAATACCTGACGCCCCTAGACCGGAATTTTCAATTCCTCCTCCTCCTAAATCCAATAGTGTCTCTCATGCCGGTGATGGCGTGATTGGCACAACAAACACGAAATCGATAAAGGCTTCGTCTAAGAAAGCCCGTAAGAATTCGGATCAAAATGCAAAAGAAGAAATTCTTGCTTCGGAAGTAAATGCCGTATCAGCAGATAAAGGCAAAGAAACCAATCAACCAGGAAGCAAGAAGAAGCAAAACAAAGGGAAGAAGAAGAAACAGGATGAGTCATCTCCTGGAAAAACTTCTTCAAACCCTCCTGGGAAAGGGAAACCAAATTATCCATGTCAAATATGTGATGAGGAGGATCATTATACAAGGAATTGCCCATTCAAAGCTGAGTTGAAAAGGTTCTTTAAAAGTTCACAAACCTCAGCTGTGTTAACTAATCCATTTCCCAACCCAGGTCAAAATCTGGTTGATAGTGGAAATGCTTCCCCGTCGCAAGTGCTTATGTTGTCAGTTTCAAAACAGCAAAATGATGCTTTGATTTCGACAAGGAACAAAGATTACGGGAATCCTCAGCTGTCGAACGACAAAGGTAAAGATCAACCAAGTAGTTCGACAACAACTTCGACAGAAGTTGTACCGCCCATCATTCCTGAATTAACAATAAAACCGCCAAAGGGAGTAGTACACAAGTCGACATTTAATCCTCGTGCCAGAGCGGCGCAACATTATAACATAGTGGAAGATTTGGCCCAATCGCCATCCGCTATGTCGACTCTTGAAGTATTACAAAATTGCCCATCCTAAAGGCAGGCTTTTTTATCAGCTATTGGTGGGGTTGATCCTAAGGATTCCGATCTTGTATCCTTTGATCACAAAGGATACGATCCTCAGTTACCAGCTCAACTAGCTTTCCTTATTCAAGTGAAAGCCCTCAACAAAACTGTTCACCGAACAATTATTGATGAGGGAGCATCTACATGTAGTATGTCGATGAGTTGCTGGAAAACTTTAGGATCTCCAACCTTGTCGCGATCTTCGACGACACTAAAAGCATTCCACGGAAGGACTTATACCCCGTACGGTATCCTTAATAACTTGAAGGTTGAACTGAGAGGAAAAACAGTAGAAATAGATGTCGAAGTCATTGATGGGAATCTTGACTACAACATCCTACTGGGTAGACCATGGATCTATGCCATGGAAGCTGTTGTGTCGACTTATTTTAGGAAGATCGCATTCCCATTTGAAGGAGGGGTTACGGTCGTCGACCAACAGAACTTCCTCCCTAATGGTTCACAAGTAATAGGAAGCATTCCCATGATCCATGGAAGCAACCATTCACTTCAAGACATCGGAGTAGGCCTACTGAAAGACCCCACATTGATGGGAACTTTCGCACTTCCACCTCCATTCTATGTAGGAGAAGTAGCATTCGTAAGAGCCTGCAACATGATATCTTCCACAAAGGTTGCAAATGACGATGTCGACATGGATCATACAATGGTTTTGCCCCCAAGCCCTATAGAAATATTGTAGCAATTAATGTTTCGAGCATGGGAGGCGAGCCCAAATCAACGCTCGTCAAGCGTTTGGGTAGATAGGTCTAGAGAATATGGTACCCCATTAGATCCTTGGTCGAAAGTACATGGGACTGACGAAGGAATCTTACAATCAATGTTGATTGAGGGAGCACCGTGGAATGATCACCACCATCATTCCCTTCTTCCAGAATATGAAGAAGATACTCAACATGACCTTTATCACCCTTCAGTTTTTGAATTCCTATCAAATACTGTAAATACGGTGGATTCCGAGCGAAATTTATCCAATATTGAAGAGACTATAGCCATAAATATCTCGACAAAAACAAATGTTGTAGAGAATATTTATGTCGGCAAAGGTTGTTCCCCTTCAGAACTGGAAATATATAACGCTCTTTTCCGCGAATTCAGAGATGTCTTTGCTTGGTCATATGATGAAATGACAGGCATAGACTCGAGTATCGTTGAACATGAAATTAAAATGTATCCTGATGTCAAACCAGTAAGACAACGGCTTCGGCAGGTGCACCCCAAGAAAGCCGCTGCCATTAAGGCGGAAGTTGAAAAGCTCCTCCATGCTGGTTTCATCTACCCGGTTCCTCTAACCGATTGGGTATCGAATATTGTCCCTGTTATGAAGAAACAAGGAACAATTAGAGTGTGTGTCGACTATAGGGATGTAAACCAAGCTTGTCCAAAGGAAAACTACCCTACACCCTTCATCGACCAGATAATTGATGAATGCGTCGGATGTGAAATCTTTTCATTTATGGATGGATTTTCAAGGTATAATCAAATAAATATCTGCCCACAAGACCAGTCAAAGACTGCATTTATTTGTCCGTGGGGCACATTCGCTTATCGGAAATCACCCTTTGGTTTAAAGAACGCAGGGGCGACGTTTCAGAGGGCAATGAATTACGCCTTCCATGACATCAAGAACATCGTTCAACCTTATCTCGATGATCTTCCGGCTCATTCACGAAAGCGGACTGATCATCCGCAGCATTTAAGAGCGATATTTCTACGTTGCCGACACTACAAGATAAGACTCAATCCGCACAAATGTGTGTTTTGCATCGGTTCTGGTCGTTTACTTGGCTTTGTAGTCTCTAAGGATGGGATTCGTCTCGATCCTTGCAAGGTTCAGGCAATCATTAATTTGCCTCCACCTTCAAATTTGCTTCAGATTCAGAAACTCCAAGGGAAAGCAAACTTTCTGAGGAGGTTCATTCCAAATTACGCAGAACTTGCTAAAGTTTATACTCGTCTTTTAAAAAAGGATGTACCTTTCATCTAGGACCAGGTGGTGCAAGCTTCCTTTGATGCTCTGAAAGATTGTCTAGTAAAAGCATCATTAATGTACGCCCCGGACTATCAAAGAGATTTTAACCTGTATCTGGCTGCAGCGGATACGACCATTGCGATGGTTTTAGTTCAAGAAGTCGATGGAATTGAACATCCTATATATTATTTAAGTAAAAACTTAAATGATACAGAAAGTAAATATTCTTATATTGAAAAACTAGCGCTTGCAGCTGTTCAAGCGATTCAAAGGTTTCGACATTATGTCCTCTTTTGGAAAACTACCATTTTATCAGATTGCAACCCCATGACTTATATACTGTCGCGACAGTCGCTGGGGGGCAAATATTCAAAATGGATAGCGATCCTTCAAGAGTTTGATCTGGAATTTGTAAAATCCAAATCAAAGAAAGCTCTAGTTTTCACAGAATTATTGTGCGATCTCCCATCGCCGTCCAACGATGAAACATCAGAAGAGTCAATCGTGGACGAAAGTTTGTTTCTGATATCTACAAGTAATGAGTGGTATGGAGATATCATAATTTATCTCCAAAACCAAAAATTCAGGCCTAACACCTCTCACTCAGAACAAAAACGTATACGATACCAAGCTAAAGACTACATGATCGTCGGTGATACGCTTTACCGTCGTGGTATCGATACAGTTCTGAGGAGGTGCCTTACACATGAGGAGGCCGAAAAAGCCCTGAATGAGTGTCATTCAGGTGCGTGTGGGGGCATCAATCTGGATATGCAACAGCACAGAAAATCTTACGAGCAGGATACTTCTGGCCAACCATGTTCAAAGATTGCATAACCGCAGTCAGAAGTTGCCATGCTTGTCAAATTTTCGAAAGCAAAACCAGAAGACCACCCACACCATTATAGCCAATAGTTGCTGTTGGGCCTTTCGCCAAGTGGGGCATCGATTTCATGCAATGTAACCCCACCTCGACTGGGGGGCATGGGTATATTATAGTTGTTGTTGACTATTTTACCAAATGGGCCGAGGCGATGCCTACATTGGATAACACTGGTGAAACAGCTGCCCTTTTCTTTTTCAATCATGTAGTCGCCAGGTTCGGCGTACCACAGGCTATAGTGACAGATCATGGATCGCATTTTCACAATCACATGATGGTTGAATTAGCTGCCAAGCTAGGGCTATCTCACGACAGCTCTACCCCGTATTATCCGCAAGCCAACGGACAAGTTGAAGCAATCAACAAGGTCCTGAAGCGTATGTTGCAAAGGATGATCGGGGTTCATAAAAGAAGGTGGCACCCAATCCTGTACTCAGCCTTGTGGGCTTACCGAACGTCGGTAAAGAACGCGACCAGGTTCACACCTTTCCAACTGGTGTATGGCCTGGAAGCAGTCTTGCCAATCCAGTGCGAAATTTCGTCGCTTAAACTCGCAATTGATCTCCTCACCAGAACTTCAGAAGAAGAGGCTCGTTTCTTGGAATTAATCCAGTTGGATGAAACCCGTCGTGATGCCGCTTTGGCTAACGAAGCCCATAAGAAACGAGTCAAGGCGCAGTTCGACAAAAATGTCAAACCCCGTGTCTTCTCAGAAGGTGACTTGGTCTTGCTTTATGACCAAGAATCCGATAAATTGGGAGCAGGGAAATTTAATTCCTTATGGATGGGCCCCTATATTGTTAAACGAGTGTTAGGAAAAGGAGCCTACGAGTTAATGGATTATGACGGAATTCCGCTGGCGCAACCCCGTAATGGGCTGTACCTCAAGCGTTACTATGCTTAAATAGTAACCTATATGCTTTTGTTGTATTTTGTTTTCGCTAAAAGTGTTTGTTTTGGTCGAGTGATCCAACTTTTTCATTTGTTGCAGATGTCAAAACTTCTGGAGACATGTGTTGGGTATGCCGACGGAGCGAGTCGTAGTTCGCGGAACCTATCCTCCGCAACCTGGGCCATTTTTGATCCAAGCGGCGAGTTAGTAAGTTTCAGAGGTGTGTGTATTGGGCAATCAACGAATAACATCGCTGAGTATAGCGCGTTGATAGAACTACTCTCTGATGCCATCACCCGTGGCATACGCCGACTAATTGTCAGGCTAGACTCACAACTCGTGATACTACAACTCAATGGTATATATTTCGTTTGCAATCCAGCTATTTATCGCATGTTCCTAAGGGTTAAGATTTTGGAAAGACAGTTTGATTCAATTCAATACCAGCATATTTCCAGAAACTTAAACACATTAACAGACTCATTAGCAAACTATGTGTTAGATAGACATTTGCGACATTTATAAAAAGAGATACATCATCAATGTTGTACATATGGATCATATAACTCAACCAAAATAAATCCCGAAAATCAAAATATATATAAGTTGTTTATCGTTCATACATAATGTTCTGTAACCAAGACAAAAATTGGTCATATGACCCAAAACTCGAAAATGCTAGGGGGCACCCTAGCCTAGTGATGCTCATGATAGCACGTCACGGCCTGTGCAATCATGCGCAAGAGACGAGTCCATCGTCTAGGCACACCAGTGGTATGGCGCTGCAACTGTAAAGGGAGCTCATCAATCCTCACATCGGGAATGCTGAGAGTAAGGCTCTCAACCTGCTCCTACACAGCGGTAAGAATCTCTGCCACATCAAGATCGCGGAGAATAACTCTCCCAGCAGTCTCCTCTGCTGGGGCAGCAACTGGCGCTTTCGGGCGAGCTGCTGGACGAATAGGACCAACATCTGCATGCACACATGAGTTTGATTAAAGTCTTGATAAGATAAAGTACAAGGACATTATAAATAAGCACAGTAAACAGTAATATGGTCAAAGATTTTACCAATAGCGCCCCACTGTTCGCCATCCGGCAGTACCAGGTCTAGATCACCTCGGAAATCCATGCCAACATACGGGTACTCGGAATAGACCATCTCCTGGCGCTCGAACCACCTGAAGAAGGTATCAGTGAAAGTAATCTGGGATTGACCAGCATGCCTAGACATGTGATCAACCCATCTCTGCATGTGTGGCTCGGTGGGAGAAGGCAAGTCGAGTGCGATATACTGAGGCTGCATCAGTGGTATTTTCTCCAAGGCAAAGGCAGTCAAAATAGAACCATACCCAAAGTTCTTCAGCTTCCCATCCTTTACCTTGGTCAATTGACTTTTCATCTGAGCAAGTACTGCATCACACCAGTTGAATACTTTCGGTTGGAGACACTCCAAGGCGTGCTGCACATAAGACCTGTTGGCAACATGTAGAGATGCACTACCGGCCATCCTACCAATAGTATACAGAATGGACCTGAGAGACTTGTCAGTGATCTCACGGATAACAACCTTGCCGTCTCTGCTCAGCTGGGAACCTTCCCTGCAATACTGACGGACATAGTCTCTCACGGAGTCATTCCCCCGGGCCGAACCTGACAAAGAAATGGGGGCCCCCCGCCTTGACAACCCAGTCAAGAAGTAAATGTCCTCTATGGTCAAGGGATGGATTTTCCCCTAATCTGGAATACTTGGTTGATAGGATCCCAAGCATCAAGCATATACTGCAGTAAAGAGATCTGTGCTCTCATACTAGAGATACGGAAGAACTTCAGCAGGCCACAGTTCCGCAGCGCGTTCACTGTGACAGGGTCATGGAGGGCAATCATGTCCTCCTCTTCATGTTCTCGTTCTCACCATGTAAGGGACATTTTGCTCAAAAAATCCCTACAAAACAAACAAGAGAAAGAGTAAGTTCCTAAATTTGGTAAGAAACTGGCAAAATTTCATAAAAAAAACTGTGCACAGAACTGTTTTTCTGAGATCAACGCAGTTGGCAAGTGTCCTACCTGCGTTGAAGGTCAAACTGCCTTAAGGCAGCTTGACATTCAGCGCAGGTTTCGAATGGATTGCCTGCGCTGATGCCAGAGCGCCCTAGCAAAACCCCAGGGGCTCATGGGGATAGGAAAACAGGCACAAAACTGAAAAAGGAAATCGTGAAAAGAAAGAGCTAGGGTTTAGCTCCTACCTGGTCCAGACGGCGCTGAAAATCGTCCGCAGAATCTCCCGGAATCAGCTGGTGAAAATCAAGGGGGAAGAGGCACCTCCAGAGCTCCAACAAACCAAGTTCAAATGAAATGGTAAAATGAGAGGTAAAAACACCTTTTTATGGCTTTTTACGTAGTTCAAAGCGGAATATTAGGGTTATAATCTCATTTCCATGCAAATATTATTCATTTCTAACTAAGTTTGATGCAGCAATTGAAGAATGCAGTACTATCCTTGAAAAGAGAAAAGCTAGTTATGGTAAAAATCAAAATTTGACCATATATTTGAGCAGTTTTAGCATAAAGTTCATGCTCATTAAAAAATAAACGCAAGATCTGAGCAGTTTTAACACGGTATTCATGCTCGTTAAAAAATAAATATAAGCAGTGAGCAGCGTTTCCTCCAGTGTTTAAGCTCATTTTTAACTAAAAAATGAACCTATCCCGGTAAATAACCACTCTGATCGTAAATTTATCAGCTATAAAAACCTTGGTCGTGTTTGCACCTGCCACCTCCACTTTTCATTTGGCCGATCGTTCACCCCCATATGATTGTTTACCCATTCTGAGGAACAACTGCGAAGAGTGATTTCACCTAGCCATCCTTGTGACACTGCCGTGATTGGAAAATTCCAACCTGTACCTGGAATCAGCTGCTAACCCTGTTCATCACTCGTTCCTCAGAAGACGAGTCTTCTTTAAAATCTTTTCAACTGACTCGTAAAATATGAAAAGATTGCCGAGTTTTGGCCTTCCAGCTCGTTAAAGGACAGGAAGAGCTATCCCTCCTCTAGATTTTAATCTTTTTGGACCTGAGGGATTATTGCACAAAAAGGTCGAGCGCTTGTTTTATTCGGCTCGTTAAAATTATCGAAAACTCATCCCTTCTGTATTGTTTTATACTTTTTCGAACTTAAGGGATTAGATGACGAAAAAGGAATTTTGGAGTTAACTTTATGTACCTTTTCAGACTCTCTAAAAATGAAAAGGACCGAGTTATCCTTGTCATTAGACTCGTTAAAATTATTAAATAGCGACAAACTTGTCTTTAGACGAGAACGAGTTTCACTATCGCTAGGCTCTTTAAAACATAGCGATGCGCTTGCCCGAAGGGCAGGTTATAGAACAAGCATATGTTATCCTCCTCAAGCTTGACAAAAATAAAGAGGTACTGGTCAGAAATGACTGGGGAAAAATTGGGAAAAATCAAGAAAACTTTGATGGTAGCAGGTCGCTCTTGAACATGACACTTTTCCTCCGTACCACATTCGGGTTGGGTTGTTTCATTCACCGGTCACATCACCATGGTCTCGCCATACCATCCATATTTGGGGTAATGCTACCAATCCATCGCATCAGTGTCGCCATATGTTCAAGAGAAGTCGTTCAGAAAGAGTCAACCGGGTCCCATCCACTGCCATACATTATCCTTCATCCATTCATGACCGCCACCCTGAATCATATGTCACAGATCGTTTTCACCTCCATTAAAATCATTAGCTCCGTTCCATGTCAGTGATGTGGGATTCATTAAGGCCCTCCTGTGACGGATCGCTTCTTGTCGACATCAGCTCATTATCCAAGAAGTTGATCTAGGAACAACCCCTTCAGTACTTTGAAGCTTGCATGCCTCAATGGCAAGTTTCTCACTTCCGGCGACAGGTATACATTAATGACCTTCGACCAGAAGATTTTGCGTGGTGTTCGACGCCAAGTCCTTTATTCACACCACGTGAATTGTACTGCAGAACCTTGAGGGTCATTATCATTATCGGTGATTCCTCTCGCGCTTGTTAACGGTTTACATCATTGACCGGTAATCAAGCGATGTCTTTCCATGTTCGACTTCAGCGCAATTCTCACATGGATCGACTTGTACTTAGAGTGAAGATCGAAAGAGTTTGAAGACCCCGGATCTAGTTTCATCCATCCGGGCTGCGATATATATTCAGGAAAGATAAAGACATTTGACATGTACATCATTGCAACAGATGATCATCCTACTCAAAGGATGATAATTTCGCCAAAATTATCAGTCTACCATCAGACGATCGTCTGTTCTATGTACAAAAATGAATTTATAAAGCTGAGCATGGGGATGCCCGCCTCAGCTAGATCATGAAAGCAGTATGAGTCATAATGTATTGTATTGTATTTTATTACAGGTCTCCTCCCAGCAGATGGATGAACTTCGGACCCTCCTGGATAAAGCATTTCACCCGATAAACGGCCTCATACTTTAGGGGGCAACTGTTATAGACATTTTTGTGCCTTACAGCATTGAGCATGAAATGTCCATAATCTAAGGGATCCAAAGTCCCTAAACATGTTGTTCCTACCCCTATAGGAACAAGGCCAACTAACCACAGCAATTCACTGAAGTTCTCCACCTGAAAACACTAAAAAACAAGCCAATTCTGGATCATGTCAACTGCTCCACTGAGCATCTGCGCTGAATGTCAACTGCTCCACTGTCTACCTGCGTTGAATGTCAACTGCAACAAAGGCTACCTGCGCTGAGCAAGTTTGGACAAGTGGCAGAGTCATTTCTCAAGGTGTCAATGCCCAGGAAGCTTCCAAAATGACACTTGGATCAGGGAATTCGACTGGTGATGAGTAAGAGGTTCCAAATCTCCAAGTGGAAGCAAGAACCTCCAAGTGGACTTAAGAACTATGAGAGGGAGAGGACACTAGTCAGCTTCATACTAGTCTCAACTTGACTCATCTTCTCTCCAATATCCCTATATATAGATCTCTCCTACAAGAGGTCAGGGAGGTTGGAATTTTGTGAATGCAAAGAATTGTTGTTGGTTTGTGGCTGGAAACATTGGGTGCTTAATGCTTTGAAGGGAGCTGAAGAAGGAATTCCATTCTGCTGGGAAGGAGATGCTGGATTGGAGCCCTATGGGTTGTATCTCTTCCTAAACCCTGTTACTTATCAATAAAGCTATCTTGATTCTTTCCTATATGCTGGTGTATTTTGTATGATTGCATTAGTATATTTGATTTACTTCTAATCCTGAATCATTTATGAATATGTATATGTGCCTTTGTATTGTGTTCTTCTCTTGTCGCAAGTAGTTGTTCTCTTGTCACAGGTAGCTGTTCTCTTGTGACCTCGTGGGATTCAAGTAGCTGTTCTCTTGAGCAAGCGAGGAGACGAGTAGCTGTAGACACACAAAGGGAAGAGGATCTAGATCGAGGGACAACCGGAAGACAACGGTAAGTCTGCCAATCTCCCCTCTTTCACATTTCATAAAGGAAGAAATCATAATAGCTGTATTCGTTTGTTTCTAAGGCGCTGTCACACCTTAAGTGGATAGGATCGTCCTGTATAGGCATTTTTCCCCACAACACAAATGAGCCCAACAAGTTACCAAATTTTGGGCTCATCATCACCCCCCTGCTAAAAGGGTTGCTCATCCTCTGAGCAACTAGTCCAGCTCCTCGTCTTTCATTGCTTTAATCGCCACCCTCACATCCCAGGCTTCTGAAGTAGTATCCTCCTCACTTTCATGGAATCCGGGCCTCCTTTCCACCTCTTCCCACTGCTTATGCTCTTCTTATTCTATGCTTCCTTCTCACAATCCCAAAAGCAAAGGTGAACTTAGCTTGAGGCCGATCCAGCTGGCCTGGAGGTTCTGCATAGACTTCTTGTAGGGAGGCACTCGTGCCAAGGCCTCCCTCATTCTAGTTGGAGTGTGATATTCCCTGATTTTGAGGCTGTGGGACAATGTGTTCCACCTACGGGTGCAAGCATGAACACAATTGTCCCCTAATAATTGATCCATATCCTCGAAGTGTGATATGGCCTAAGCCTGCCAATCCATGTACTCTAATAAAGCCTGAGGGTTGGTTGCTAGGTGCTGGTGGGCTGATATCAATGCTGTGAGGTCCCCGGGCTCTGCTCTAATCAGTAGTGGTTCATGTAGTTCTTGGTTCATGACATTTCTGACCTCTGCTGCTCTCTTTTCTTCGTGGTTTAACCATGAGGTCATTGCCATCAGCTGCATATCCCCCACTGCTGTGTTGGTGTCCCAAGAGGTTACATTTGGAAGGGAAAAATTATGCAGGTAGAACTCTGATAGCTTGGCCTTGTCTTCTAATGAACTGTTGTTACATAGATCCATGAACTGCTGGGGGTTTTGGATTTGGGAGATACCCATCTGTGCCAATGTGTTAATTTGGAATTGCATCCACTGATCTCTTAGGTATACGCCATAGGATTTGGCCGACTGCCTACATTGCAGAGCGTCCATTGCCCAACTGGCCATGTAGGCCAGTTGTGCCTCCTTTTCTTGCATCTGCTGTTTTAGAGATTGTATCTCTATGCCTGCCTGCAATTCCCTTTCCTGTAGTTGCCCGTTTAGTTCCTCAAGATCAGCTTTCATTCCTTCTTTTTCTTGAGGTTCTGTTGTGGTGTCCTTGGCTGCTGTGTCCTCTTCTTTCCTCTGTCCTTGTAGCTGTAGCTGTTGTTTGAGCTGCTCATTTTCTTCCTGTAGAAATACTCGCTGGCAGTTTCCCACATGTTTTGCCATAGCCAAATCTCTTCTTGCCTCCTTGAGTTGTTCCTCCAGGGGACCTATATCTGCTACTCCTTTAGACTTGGCTATTCTCATCCATATGTGGGTCCTCACTCTTTCTTCCTCTAGTGCAAAGAAAAGCGGCACTGTGAATTTCTGTGGAATGATTTTTTTGGCCTCCAAGAAGTTATAATAAGAGCCCAAGCTGGGCTAGGGGCTAGGTTCCATAATGTGCTCTACCTCTTCTTCCTTTTGTGGTGATTTGGCTGCCTCCCCTTCCATTCTTTCGGTCTCCTTGAGCCTGGCCAATGTTTCCTATAGAACAACTTCAGCATCCTGTAGAGAGGCTTTTGAAGCCAATCTTTCCATTCTCTCCCTCCAGGTAGATGTCTTCGGGCTCCCCCACTCATAAGTAACTGATGCTTTGGAGGGGGACTTCTCCTCTGGCGAGGTAGGGGTGTCTTCAATGGTAATTGGGTCTTTGGATGGAGGTTGGGGTCTGCCGGTTTTAAATCTTACACTTCTTCTCACTTTGAAATACAAAGGAGTCTCCCTCTTTCATTTTTCCTTAGGCTTGGGAGAGGTACCTATGGTGGCCAACACGGCTGCTGCCTCCCTAGCTAGAATTTCGGCCGATTTCTCCTTCTGCTTCCCTTTTCCTGTAGAAAGTCCTGTAGTGGCGGGTTTTTGGCTTCCTGTAGAAGCCGTTTTTAAACTTCCTGTAGAAATAGCCTTTTGGTTTTTTGTAGAAGCACATGGCACCGTTTTAGCCTGCTTGGTGGAGGGTGCTTTTTCCTTTAGCTTGGCTGAGGCTGCCTTAGGGGTGCCCTCACTGGCTTGGAATTTCTTAGTCCTTTCTACCCTACTCTGTAGTCTTTTCTCCCTGGGTGTTGGTGTAATTTTACCACCCCCTATTTTGGTAGCTTGGCTTTTTTCTTGTGTTCCCTTCTGTTCTTTCTTTGCTGTTTTGCCCGGGGTTTCTTGTCCTTTAACTTTCTTCTCTTCTTGAGTGTGCTCCTTCTCCTCGCTGCTGGAGGAAGTGAGCTCCTCGGCCAAAATTTGGATGTCATCACCCTTAGACATATTCCGAAAAGTTTCCCAGGAGAGAGGGAAGGTGTAAGTGTGGAGTGCATCTTCCACAAGTAGCTTGATAAGCCCATGATGGGCTAGCTGGTCCCGCATCCCCTCTCTCAGTTTGGTGGCACACTCAATCATGGACTGTAGGAGGAAGTAAGGAATGCTCAATTTTTGCTTTGAGGGTAGGTCCATTTGGTGCCTGAGTTCTATGAGCAACCGGAAATGATAGCCATACACGATGCTAAATCACCCCTCACATGTAATATACTTCATAATTTGGAGGCTGACTTCACTCCAGAACGGCTGTAGGCTAGTTCTTCGAACTCCATTCTTATCCTCTGAAAATTGTTCCTCTGGCAAGAAGAACTATTTTTTAGCTTTCTGACCCAATTTCCTCTCCTCCTTATGCCAGGGTACCCCCATAGGTAGATCAGTTACTCTGCTAATGAGCTGTGGGGTGAGTCTGAGGGTCAATCCTCTGAAGTTGACAACGGCCAATGTCTTTGACTTCGGCTTCAAGGACCTTAGGAATTCTTCTGTAATTTCGTCATCGTGACCTTGAAGCTTGTCATAGAATGACATCCAGTGTGCACGGGAAAACAAGTCCACCACTTCAGGGGTTTCCCATAATTTCTTGGAGTCCGAAGGCTCTTTTCTAATGAACCGTCCCAGCATGGTAAAAAACCTATTTTTGTTGTTCTGAACTTGCCTGCTCGTGTACAGAGGAGAGCTTCAGGATTTTTCTACACACAGCATAGAGCTATGTCTCTGTTATGCACACAATCATATAAAATTCACAATTCCCACTAGTGATCCTTGACAGTGGCTCAGTTTTAATTCAAAACCCTGGAGAAAATCTCGCATGCAGACTACGACGACAATTTCATGCAACGATAAGAAAACGACTTTTGAATTCATAAACAAACTTTATTCACACTTTCCCTACCCTCTCAACACGTCGAATTCACCACATTTTGAATTATTTGCATGGGAAAGTTATGTTCAAGCCTACCTCGCTAAGAATTGCCACCCTCGACGTGAACAGTCCAAACTTCTCTATAATGCTGGTCTTCCTGTAGCACATCTTCCTGTAGAAATCGTGCACGGCTTCTGGAGAACATTATAGTGGTTCTGGACTTTCTGAGCAGCAACAGGACGTTGGAACAGGATGAGAACTCGGGCTAACAACCTTCAGAGGATTGAGGATGCGTACTCGGCTGCCAAACGGTTGTGAGTAAATGACTGCAGTGTATCATAAGTGATTCAGCCGACCGATTTTGAATTGCTGCAGAATTCATGGAACGGGGGTGAGCTGTCCCAGTCAATCCGTTGGCCGACGTCACAACCATCATTCCGCGGCATGTCCCTGACCACCGAATTCTTCCCTCTGCATTCACCGCCGCCATTCCTGTTATACTGTCGCTTCTCTCCGACTGGACGCTTCCCACGTGTCAATTGCCTGTCTTTTCGACATAACCAAAGCCATTCGGATCTGAAGAGGTCGTCGGACTGGTTGTGGTGGCCAGTTGAATGGCTACCTGACTTGTTCAATTCGTTAATTCTCACAGTCATGCACATTTAGACTATAGCTTATGCAATTTGACGAAATAAGGTTAGGCACTTACGTGTGCAGCCGTGGATGTGGGTTTTTTCAGGCTTCGAGACGAGGAATGCTAGATCTGCTTGTTGCTGCTTTGTGTACAGGTGCTGGAGCTACTCTTCATTGGCTGCTACTGGCTACGAGACCTTGAGACCCGATTTCCTGGTGGTGTATGCTGCATGCACCGGCTTCATGAGCTACTGGTGTCTCCATGGTATGTGCTCCAGCCGGATCAGCTGCTACAGGATTCCTGTAGGACATCCTGTAGCCATTTCTCCTCCTCGGGTGCATGCCGAGATCATTGAGTCGCATTCACAGGTGCCTGAGATTGCCTTGACAGGTAAAGTGTGCGAGCCTCTACATGCTTTATTTCCTCCTAAAAAGAAATTATTTTTTTATCTGAAAAACAAAGTTCTGGTATGACTGTGCAGGTATATTCAGCCATATGGCAGCAATGGTGGTGAAAGGAGGTGAAGGATGGAAGAAAAGAGTGGTTGCATGCCTCCTCAACAGGCTTCAAGCTTCAAATTCTTCTTCATAATCGGTCCTGGCCCGTCCAAAGGCTCTACAGGATGTTTCCTGCAGAAATACAGAACTTCCTATAGAAAGTCCTGTAGCTTCCTGTAGAAGGCTAAACCATTACCAGATTGTGTCCAAACATTGAAAAAAATGAGTGTTCATGGAGGGAGTGTATGTGAGGTTGCATGGTAGCTTGGTAGGGACCCTTGTCCTTGAATTGAGAGGCCTCGTTTTTGCATTGTATTCCTGCAGCCTGCAACAATTTCCAGAGATTAAACCTGTTTTTTTTTGTTTCTTCCTTTTTATCTTTTTCTTTTTCCTTTTTTGTTTTTTTTTTTTTAAGAGACAGCAGGGGCGCCTCAATGAGGTTTTCACCCCTACTATCTACCTTAGGCACCTCAGAGAGGTTTTCACCCAAGGACCCTTTTATTCCAATTCTTTTTCAGAGAGATAGCAGGGGCGCCTCAATGAGGTTTTCACCCCTACCATCTGCCTTGGGCGCCTCAGAAAGGTTCTCACCCAAGGATCTTTTTTACTTGCATATATATATATATATATATATATATATATATATATATATATATATATATATATATATATATATATATATATATATATATATATATATATATATATATATATATATCTAGATATATATATATATATATATATATATATATATATATATATATATATATATATATATATATATATATATATATAATGATGCTCATGGTATGCCCAAAACAGAGGCATAACCCTTCCCTATGACCAGCACTGATTTTTCCACAGTTTTGATGAACTCTTGCCTCGAAAGAGGTTTCCTGTAGATCTTTAGTCGATGCCCATTGGCGAGCATGGGGATGGCTTCTTCATCAATGGTCCGGATAAGGACAGAACCATTGTCATTACACTTCTCCACTGCATATGGTCCTAGCCATCTTGTCCTCAACTTCCCCTTGAAATCCTTATGTCTGGAATCATACAACAACGCCCAATCTCCCGGCTGGAATTGTTTGTCATTGAGGTGCCGGTCATGCCATATCTTCCTCTGAAGTTGAACCACTTCTGAGTGAAGGAGGGCCTGCATTCGGCGTTCATCTAACCCATTCAACTGCCATAACCTTTCTTGTTGAGCATGGCTAAGGTCTAGGTCCAACTGAGCTGCCATCCTCAATGTGTTGTACTCAAACTCGATTGACAACAAAGCTCTCTTCCCATAGACCAGCTCATAAGGTGTGAAACCGGTTGTGGTCTTCCAAGTGGTGTTGTAAGCCCAAGTGGCCTCAACAAGGTGATCTGCCCAATCCTTTCTGCTGCTGCTCACCATCTTAGTCAAAATCCCTTCTAATGCTCTATTGGTGACTTCCACCTGCCCATTTGCTTGAGGATGATATGGGGTGGAAGTCCTATTCTTGATCTTGTGATGAGCGAGCAAGTCTTCAATTAAGTTGGAGGTGAACTGGCTTCCTTGATCGGTGACTAACTCTCTTGGGTAGCTAAATTTGTAGAAGATGTTTTCTCTTAAAAACTCAGCCACCTTTTCTTCTGTCGCTACTTTGATTGCCTTGGTTTCCACCCACTTTGTCAGATAGTCTGTGCACACAATGATGCAAGACCTTTGCCTTGAAGGAGGGTTGATAGGACCCACAAAATCCATACCCCACTTCTCAAATGGCTCAAGAGTCACTTGAGGTTGGAGAGGCATTTCGTCCCTTGGAGTCGGTTTCCCCATCCTTTGGCATCGGTCACATTGGCTGATATATCTTCTGACATCTTGATGAAGCGTGGGCCAATAGTAACCTGCCTGTAGAATTTTGAAGGCAGTCCTCTTGGCTGCAAAATTCCCTCCACAAGGCCCATCGTGACAGGTTAGGAGGATGTCAAAAACTTCCTCCTCCCTTACACAATGCCTTAAGATCTGATCGGGGCCAAGTTTGAACAGGTTGCCCCCGATTCAAGTGAATGAGGCACTTTTCCTCACGATTCTGCTCTTCTCCTTTGAGGATAGATGCGGAGGGAACTGTGCTGAGACCAGGTAGTTTGCTATATTAGCAAACTAGGGAGAGAGTACTGAGATAGCGAACAGATGTTCATTTGGCATCTGGTCATCCACTGTTCCTTCTTCCCCTACAGGTAAATCCAATCTAGACAAGAAGTCAGCAACAAAATTTTCTTTACTTGGTTTGTCAACGATAGTCAAATCAAACTGCTGCAACAAAAGTAACCACCTAATAATACGAGCATTCACATCAGGTTTGCTCATGAAATATCTAATTGTAGCATGATCAGTATGTACAAACGTTTGACAGCCAGTGTTGTAGTGTCGAAACTTGTTCAGGGAATGGAAAACGGCCAGGAACTCCATCTCAATTACAGTATAATTCAATTCTGCCTTGGATACATTTTTGCTGACAAGGTATATGGCATATGGAAGTTTTTCCTCGACTTGTCCTAAGGCTGCCCCTATGGTTTTGTTTGAGGCATCCGTGTGGATGTGGAAAGGTAGGGCCCAATTTGGACCTCTTAAGATTGGGGCGAACACCAACTTATCCTTTAATTCATTCAGAGCCCTCTGACAGTCATCAGTCCATTTAAACTCAACATCTTTTGCTAAGAGGCCAAACAATGGCGAGGCTAGCTTACTGAAGTCTTTAATGAATCTTCTATAATATCCTACTAAGCCTAAGAAACTCTGAACATCTCTTACCTTCTGAAGAGGTGGAACCTTTTTGATGAGAGCAATTTTGTTAGGATCCACCTGTAATCCTTGGCGAGAAATGGTATGTCCTAGCACAGTCCCTTCAGTAATCAGGAATTCACATTTTTTAGGACTGAGGGACAGGTTCATCTCAATGCACTTGGTTAGAACTTTTCCGAGATTGGACAATGCTTCCTGGAAGTTGGACCCATAAGGAGTGAAGTCATCCATATAGATTTCCACCGAATCATGGACCAGCTCAGAAAAGATGCTCAATACTGCTCTCTAGAAAGTGGTAGGAGCATTGCATAGCCCAAAGGGAAGGACTCAGTAGGTAAAGGTACCCCAAGGACAAGTGAAGGTGGTCTTATCTTGGTCCTCCGGGCTGATTTGGATCTGATTATACCCGCTGAACCCATCTAGGAAAGAGAAAAACTTCTTTCCTGCCAGTCCATCCAACACTTGATCTATGAATGGCAGAGGGAACTTGGTGGCTTTGTTCAGTTCTCTGTAGTCCACACAGATCCTCCACTTCCCATTTTTCTTGGGTACCAACACTAGAGGGGAAACCCATTCGCTGTCCGAGATGGGGTAGACGAATCCTGCATCCAACAATTTTTGCAATTCTTCTTTGACGATGTCCTTAAGGGCTAGATTCATTCTCCTCTGAGGTTGCCTGACCGGTTTACAATCTTCTTTAATGTAGATGTGATGGGTACAGACCGAAGGATGGACTCCTTTCATCTCCTTATAGCTCCAAGCAAAACCATCTAGATGACTGGCCAGCAAGCTACACAACTCCTTTTCCTGGGAAGGAGATAGGGAGGAGCTGATCTTTAAAGTTCTCTCGGGGCCAAACTCCACATTCTTAACTCTTGGAGAGGTTGGATCAGTCACACAGAGGTCCATTAAGGTACTGGCTTCAGTATCCTCCACCAATTCCTCTAAGGACAATGCACTGGGAGGTGGATTCTGAATCAAGGTCTCAATCAAATCATCCTCGGTTTGAGGACCTCCCCTGGTGGTTTCTAAGGAGCACAAGGGTGCAGAGTATACCTCATCCTCTTCTCCTTCTTCCAACCAAAGTGGTAAGTCATGCTCTAACAGAGGTTGGGTAGGAGGGTATAGGACTAGCTTCTTGGACATAGGACCATTTTTTATGGTCATGTTCCCCGCTCGACAGCTTATGTAAGCATCCGCAGTGGCTAAGGCCTTCCAAAAATAAAGGGGTATCCAATAAACTTTGCCTTTGGTTGAAGGACCAAGAAGTCTGCAGGATACTCCAAAGAGTCAACAGAGACCAAGACATCCTCCACAATCCCTTCGGGAGTCACAGTGGAGCGATCTGCCAACTGCAGGACTGTCGAGGTCTTCCTTAAGGAATCCTGAAGGTTGAGTTTGAGCATGGTGTCCCTGGTCATCACATTAATGGCAGCCCCTAGATCAATCAAGGTGTGGGGTATGATGGTGCCATTGATGTGGACATCAACTACAGGACTCCCAGGATCCAAATACTTTGGATAGATTACTTGCCCCAACATAAGATCAGACAGTTGCCCTATGACATTGATAGTTGAGGCATCTCTTTTTTGCCTGCCTGGGTGCCTGAAACACTTTTCCTTAACCAGTTTGTTGTATATCGGTACATCTTTGATGGCCTGGAGAAGTGGTATTCTCACACACAACTGTTTCAGTTCTCCCAGAAGCTCATTCTCTTCAGGTTTGGGTTGTGTGGTTACTGTTAGTCTCTCAGGAAAGGGTGGAATGGATTTTGGTTCACTTTCCTATTTTTCTTCCTCATCCTCTGTGGGAGGAGGTTGGCGATCTGGAAGAGTCTTCCCGGATCGCAGGTTGATCTCCTGGATCTCCACAACATAGGTAGGGCATGTTGTTTCCCCAGTATATACCTGCTGGGCCTGTTGGTTGTTGGGGTTTGGGTTCGGTTGAGTAGGCATTTGGGGTTGTCTTGGAGGAGAAGAAGGTAATGGTTGTGGTTGAGCCGGTGGTGGAGGCAAAATGGCGGGAGGAGTGTTGTAGTGGGGCCTCCACCCCAGTTGAGGTGCATTCCACTGAGGCTGTGGCTGGACATGTGAGTGAAACGAATGAGTAGTGGGTTGAGTATGGTATTGAGGTGGGTAAGACCACGGAGGAGGTGCAGAGCAGGAAGGATGAGCAAGGGGACCCCAAGAAGGCATAGGAGAAGATTGGTTGGGGCTATAATAAGCTTGGGATGCCCCTTGCATCCCTTGCTGGTAAGGTCTAGGTCCATGCGGCCTCCTTTGGTTGAGGAAGTAGAGAGGTTCAGTGGGTGCCTTAGTCCTTTGGTATATGGCTTTAAATCCTGGTAAGGTTGGGCATTGGTTTGTGGGGTGGTCCTCCTCACAAACGAAACATACCTCTACTGAGTGCAATGGACACTCGTTCTTAGGGTGCTTCCTCGTACACCTGGGAAAGAAGATGGCCAAAGCCCTCTCAGCTTCGTCTTTCTTTTGGGGGATTCAAAATGTATCAAGTTGCATGGGAATGGCCTGTCTCACCACTCTTTTGAGTTCCTCCAGTTGATTAGCAAACTCATGCTTGGAGAAAGTAGTACTAGCTGAAAGTGGGTTTCCCCTACCTCTTTTCCGGGCTGCCGTAGAGTGGTTTCTAAAAACAGTATTTATCCTCATAGGGTAGTTGGTAAATATCTCCTCTAGCTAGCATGTGAAGGGTATCTAGAAGGTCTTCAGGGACACCTCAGAGCAGGACCAGCTTTAGAGATTCAGGGTCAAGTGTGCACCTGTCCCGTTTATAGCTAAGTTGGAACCTTTCCTCGTAATCTTCTAAAGAATCATCGTTTCCCATGGTCATCAGAAAGATTTCTCCCTTGGCTTCCTTGGACCTACAGTAGTCCCGGTATTTGGTATTGAAAGCTTGCTGCATCTGAGCCCAAGTGGTGATACTGTTTCCAGGTAACCCCATGAACCAGCGTAATGCTGCATCCCTTGAGGGTAGAGGGAAAGAGTTTCAATTTTTGCTCATCTTCTGTATAATCATAGGTTCGACAAAGGACAGCAAACTCAAACAGGAAGGTATCAGGGTCTTCAGTAGTCAATCCATGGAAGTGAGGTAAAGCGGAGGGGCTTATGCTTTTCATTTTCATGTCTCCATTGGTCTCTCGGATGGGAAAGGCACCTTCTATTCTCTCATCTTCTCTTCTACCGTTTTGGTTTTCAGCCATGGCTTCAGATGGAGTGTTCTCTAACTCTTCTTCTGTTATAGGATCTTCATATATCTCAGGAGGTTCACCTATAGGTTCCTCTGGATCACTGCCACCAAAGAAGAGAGAAGGTTGACTCAGTGATGTGGTGGGGGTATTGGGTAAGAATTTGCCGGTTTTATCTCTGTTCCTACGAGGCATGAAATGGAAAGACTTTTGATTGCTTTTGTTTTTTCCTCTGTTTGTACCTGCAAAACTGAAACAGATGGAATTGAAACTAACTAGAATATATCTTGCGGGAATGAAAATGCGGAATTGAAATGAAAGCAGGAAAGGTCTAATCTATTCTGCTGAAATCAAATTGCGAGAAAGAGATACTAGACTACGCTTGCAAAATTGAAATTCTATTCTACGCTTGTAGAATTGAAATTCTATGTTACACTTGCTGAATTGAAAGTCTAATCTATGAAAGCAGGAAGTGTCTAGTTTACTTTTGCAGAAATGAAATTGCAGAATGGAAATGAAATAAACTATTTAGCAGAAGGCGAGAGTAGGAAAATAGAAGAAAAGCAATAATCACCAATAATCTAACGCTTCCTCAGAAACGGCGCCAAAAAGATGGTGGGCTCTAGTATTGCAGCAATAATGCTGCAACTCCTGGGACTCCCTTCTTTACTTATATCAACCTGGTAGTTCGTAACAAACTTGGAAGCGATGGTGCTGTATGCACAAGTACTAGCTCTTGCCGCAATTGTAACTTGGTCAGCTGGCACAAGTCTTGCTAGGGGCTTAAGCCAACTTCTATGAGCTCTTAGAAGAAGCTTTTTAACTAATGGATGAAAGCTAACTCAAAGGAAGCTAATCTACTTGCGGAAAGAACTGAAAGCCAAAAAGTAACACAAACCCTAGCAAACCCTAATTCTACCAGCTAGTCCTACTGATGCAAAGGAGAGAATGCAAACTGCTGGAAGTAATGCCATTACTTCTACGAAGGTAAAATACATGTGTCTAGACTACCTCTACCTGAAGAAAACATCTTTTTGTATTTTTGAATAAGTTATTAGAATTATCATGCATGTGCTTTTGACTGGCTTTTTACTGTGCAGGGGTGGATCAAGGAGGAGAAACGCTTGGAAAAGGTTGGGATGGTTCAGAGAGGGTCTATGGAGTCCCTAACACTCTTCCGAAGAGTTTCAAAAAGTTTAGCTATCAGGAAACCTCATTTATGAGCTTCTACAGGGGTTCTATAGGATGTTCAGAGATTTCTACAGGATGATCAGAAATATCTACAGGATGTTTAAAAAGTGGATTTTAGAGGATGGGTGAGTGAGGGAAGATGCATGAATGGATAGGGAGGTAGGTTGGGGGCCTGGAGTGACCCAGGGACTGGTGGATGAAGTAGTGAGAGGGTGTAGAAGGCTGACTTGGCTTCAAGACGGCTAAGACAAGGATGGAGCAAGAAGGTAGGGTTACATGGGCAAAAGGACAGATGTGAGACAAGGACCTAGCTAGGAGATGGAACAGCTGGCTTTGATGAAGCTTAGGCAGATGAGAGAGTGGTAGAGATGCCCTGCACAGTGTACATTCAACCGAATCAACAAAATCCTACAAATAATCAAAGTCCTAGCTAATCTAATCTAACTGTCAGTGAGACGAATGAACAACAGCTTTATTTGGAAAGAAAACCATGTACATCAATCATGCAAAGAAACATTTCAGAGATCTGAACCCATAACTAACTTCTGCAAATGGAAACAGTACACTAAGGATTGCATGGTCAAGCAAACTAGTGTTTTTGTTGGGGCAGCACTGTTTCTTCAATTCCAGCCCCTGATCCAATAAGGATGAGGTGAAACTGAGAGTGTTGTTGACCCTTTTCTTGGAGCTTTATCTATTATTATCCTACCAATCTATTTTAAACATCTGAAGCAATTCTATTCATAACCAGTGACCTAATTAACCAGCACAACCAAATCTGCCCAACAGAAATACGCTTCAAATGCATAAAAGGAAAACAACGATGCATAAAGGAAAGGTAAGAGTACAAAGAAGGAAGCCCTAGGCTCTCAGGTTGGGGCCAACCTCGAGAGCTATGGCTCCTATAGGAAACTCAGAATTGATATAAAATCAGACTGCTTCTCATTATCAAAAAATAGACATAAGTCAAGAGTTATGCCAAAATGGCTACAAGAGAACAACGTAAAGCTAGCAGCACTGTAGTGCAAAATATCCAATGGTTTCAAAAAGTCCCTCATGAAGGCTCAGGCCTTAACATTTATACACAACGAGGGCCCTAGCTGGCCTCCTAAATCTATGGGACTTGGCTGCCCAAACTGTGAGTAGACAACTCCCAAAATCTGCTTGGCTGCCTTCTAGATCTAGTTTTGGTGGCCTTTGGAGCTCGGAGTTGGGGGTGAAGATCCCGAGGAAGGTTGTTTAATGCCATAGACAACCCCCATACGAATCCTCACCCCAAGCTTGGCTATCTTCTAGCCCATGATTGCTCGGTTTTACTCCAACATGTGTCAAAAAAACCTTAAATGAGCACGTGTTAGCTACCTAGGAAGAGTGACTACCCTTATTCGTAGAAATGACATAAACATATTGAAAAATAATGCATAAGCTATGAAAAATGAAGGATTGAACAAGGATAATTAGGCCAAATGAGCCCAACAAGTTACCAAATTCGGGGCTCATCACAGCGTATGATTTTTCATAGGCAAATGTATATAAAGTGAAAGGATCGAAAAAGTTTAGAGTCGCTAGAGATGGGGCATTTATAATCGCTTGTTTTATCAAGCCAAACGCTTCATGTTCTGCCTGACCCCATTTGAAGAGAGAGTTTTTCTTTATCATGGCTTGGAGAGGTGACACGATTCTTGAGAAGGCGGGGACAAATCTTTTAACAAAATTGATATGACCAAGGAAAGATTGCAGTGCCTTTTTGTTATGGGGTAGGGATATCTCAGAAATTTCCTTAATCCTATCTGGGTCGATATTGATTCCAGATTTAGACACTATGAATCCGAGAAGCTTTCCTTCACTTAATGCAAAAAAAGATTTTTTTGGATTAAGTGAGATCCCATATTTTTGACATCGTTGGAAGATCTGTTTTAAGTCTCTGAGGTGACTAGTGCGTTTTTTAGAATATACTGTTACGTCATATAATTAAACCACCACTAGCTTATTCACTAATCCTTTAAACGAAATGTCCATTTCCCTTTGAAACATGGCATTGGCATTAATCAGCCCAAACAACATCTTTTGATATGTGTAAGTTCCCCATTTTGTTTTAAATGTAGTCTTCAATTGATCTTCTGCGTGGACCAAGATTTGGTTATACCCCGAGAAGCCATCTAAAAAGGACATCAATTCAGACCCTGCGACTGATTGTAATATCTATTCCATAGGGGTAGTGTAAAATTATCCTTTTGGCAAGATTTATTGAGATTTCGAAAGTCAATACAAATCCGACTATCTCTATTTTTCTTTTTGACTAGTACCAGGTTGGAAACCCATCTAGAATGCCTAACAGGAAAAATAATTTTGGCTTTCAATAATTTGTTCAACTCAGACTTAATCTGCTTTTCCAAATTAGGATGGATTTTCCTCAAATTCTGCTAGACTAGCTTTTCATCAGCGATCATCGAAATTGTATGTTGTATAATTGAATTGTCGTAAGTTTTGAGATCATCGTAATTCCAGGAAAAGACATTTTTGTATTGTTTCAACAGTCGAATGAAAGCTGATTTTTCCTCGTGTATTAGACCAAGACCTCAGTTGATATTTTGTGGTTTTATGTCAGTCCCTAGATTCACTAATTCATATCTTAGAGTTGAACTTTGAAGTTTTGAATTGGTAGATCTTTTGAATCTGTCCTTTAAATCATATAGGTGTTCCAACTTGACTATGGATTTGGGTATAGCGTTATTGTTGCTTCCTTGTTCCAGCTGCTTGTCATGTTGGTCTTCATCAATTATTTGATTATTGTAAGATCCTTCTGAAGTCAGAGAAATTACAATATCAAGGTAATTGTTAAAAACTCTCTATTGGGAATATTATCAGGAATGGAGGGTCTAAAGATTAATTCAATCGAGAATCTATCTAGACTATAGTCCTCTGATGGAATGAGCTTGGAAGCCACATTAGCAAGGAGATCAGCACTAGCATTTTGGAGTCTAGGAATAGATGAAATATTAAATGCTATAAAGTGTGAAGTCAGGTATTGTACTAACTATTGATAGTGCTTCAAGTGTCTCGATAGACAGTGTATAGTATTTCTTACCTATTTGATAAAAATCTCAGAGTCTCCAAAGACTTGCAGATATTTGATATCAATCCTGATTGCCTTTTATAACCCTTGAACTAACGCTTCATATTTGGCAGTATTGTTCATGCAATTGAACTCGAGTCTACATGTTAGCATGGTTTTCTATCATTTTGGACTAACTAATATACAACATGCTTCTGCTCCATCATTAGACTTAATACCATCAAAAAATAATTTCCAAAACAAAGATTTATTTACAGGTTTATCTACAAAATTAATGCATCTATAAGTATCTGTTCGAGAGAAAGTTTCTATCTGAGATAAAATGGAATTTTCTAAAAAAGGTGAAGTATGAGCATTGAAATTTCCTAAGAACGAATCAACATAATAGTTTCAAATTATATTATTGTTGTACGCTATAGGCTCGTTTCCTCCTTCTAACTCTGTCACTATATACTTTTGGTGTCTTTGTTGTTCAACCTTTATCTGATTTGGTTTACCATTGTAAGGGAGCCAAATATGAGACCAGTCAGTCGCAAAGTAACCATGACGCTTATCTGACCAATCCCTGCTAAGGAATAGTCCATAAAATTCAGTACTATCTGCAACAAGTATATCAATGACTTGACATACCTTTTGGGTTTGATGAAAGCCTTATGGTCACTTGATTAAGTTCACCGATAACCTCGACTTGAGACCGATCCAACTATACTATGCGTACTGTAGATTTCTGAGGTTGGAAATTTAATTTTGTGCAAACTGTCTTAGGAAAAATATTAGATGAAGCACTAGAATCTACCAGACAACTATGCAATTTTTTATGAAAACTTCAGAGGTAAGGAGAAATGGCGAAGTATCGGATTTCAACCTTCCTCCATTCAAAGCAATGTCATTTGGATCAAATTTATTCGACATGCCAGTCGGAGGTCTTCCCATTTCATGAGTAGCTTGTGAAATTACAACAACAGGTAGAGGAGTAATAGGTATTGCATGCAGCTCTTTCAAGAGCAATTTTTATTGATGCTTTAATTTGCTTAGCTCATGAAAAGTAATATTAGCCTTAGTTTTCTTCATGTCTTCAACAATGTTATACTCCATTTCATCAGAGATGATAAGAATTTTAGATGGGGTTGTTGAATCAGATTGGACTAGGTTTGTCTAAGTAGCCTTTGGTGAGGATTTCTTACTTGCGATTTTATCCTTAGGAGTTCGGCTTGGGTTTTTTTGTTTAGAACTAGATTGTGGAGGATCAAGTTGATTTCTACTTCTTGTAGCAATAGGCAATACATCTTGATCTTCTTCATCTGGAAGAATGAAGTCCCGCATTCCTTGTAGTTCCACAACTTCATCATCATCAGTTTGTTCCTCATTCGAAACATCTTCTTCTTGCCCATCTGATTCTACATTTGTTATAATGTTTGGAGGTTTTGGATCAGTTGAAGGATTTCTCCTGAAGGGTTTAAACGGTTCCTTGGAAGAGGTTTCTGCTACTTGTTTCTTAATATCAACTATTTCGTTGGACATGGCTTTTAGAACTTTCTGTAACCCTTCCAGGTCAAATGGGTCCTTTGATTGTTTTTTCTTAGGATCATCTCTAAGAGAGACCTTTTTTGATTTTCTTTCATCTACAACATTTTTCTTTTCTACGGCTAGGATACCTTTCTCTACAGCTATAGTCTCTTTCATATTTTCAGCTAACATTCACTTGGCAGCCCTATCTACAAAGATGGCTGAATTTGAAGGCAAAGCTGAAATATACCATTCATTTTGGACTTCGTTTCTAGGCTTTGATGGTACTGGTATTTTATTTAATAACTTATTGAAGCGAGAATTGAAATCCTTAATTGGTTTTCTTGGTTCGACTTTCAAATTGGAGAGTTCATTGATTAAAGTTGTTGTAGATTGGTCATCATCAAATTTTTTAAAAAATTGATCTTGAAATGTATCCCAGTTATTAATGGAGCCTGATGGTAACGAAAAATACCAAGATCCTATTGCTCCTTTTAAAGTATAAGGGAATAATCATACAATTGCGTTCTCTTCTGTTACTCCATTTAAATTAATGGACAACATGAAATTATTTATGTGCTCTTCGGCTGATAAACTATTGTCAGGATTAAACTTGGGGAGCCATTTCTCAGGATGAGCTGGCAATTGCGATAAGGGTGCAGGCCTTCTCACAGCCCCTGGATTGGCCCATGGTCTTGGTGGAGGATTTCCTACCATCGTTGGAGTATGAGTAGGAGGAGGTGTGGCAGTAATTGAAGGTGGTTGGGTAGAGGAAGATGTTGCTCCTATACTGGCATGAACAATGATTTGGAGTTGAGGGGTGGATGGATGAACATGTGATGATATGGATGGGATGGTAGATGAAAATGATGATAAAACCTCACTCTGAGATTTTGTTGGTGTTTTTCTAGCTTTCTTACGAATCAGTAAAGGAAACTCAACTGGTGGGATTCCTGGCTTTTCGCTTTGTGCTCTAGTCATTCGTTGAGTCGAGGTCAAATGAGAAGTGACACTACCTTAGGAAAAGTCAGATTCCTCTTGAGATAAAGAAATTCCATGTAACTTATGAATTGAGGTTTGTAACTCTGGGGGATCTGAAGAAGAATGATCTGGCTTGTTTGGGATTTCAATAATGTGTTCTGTATTTTTCTTTTCAACTACTGGTTCAGTGATGGAAGATTTGGAATGCGAACGAGAAGTTGAGGGTGATGGTGAGGGAGTTTTACTCTTAGAATGGCATGAAGATGTAGATTTACTTGCCATTCATAATCAGGCCCTCCTTCTAGCGCCAAATATGTTGAACGCTAAAAAATCGGGTCTACAACAAGGGGGATAACCACCCGGTCCAGACCTTAATGTAGCTCCTTTTCCGTTTGGAAGAGTGGCTCCGACTGGGGATGATGGGACCAGTTTCCCAATCTGTTTATGATGGGTGTAGTAATGGGATGATGTTTTGCTTTTTTTGGAGTTTTATGGAGTGAATGCCTATTCTAAATCTAATCTATCTTTTCACTATCATATGCAATCTATTGTAATCAAAGAAAACATCTAACTCTAAATTGTCCCGGGAGTAACTTTTACTTATGCAGTCTAAAATAATTTCTAACAGCAATTGATAATTAAAATCATTCAATCACTACGAGAAAAGAATCCATTAAAAATGATTGTTTCATATAAAAAGTTAGTTGAAACAATTATGAGAAACATATCACATAAGAGTTATTCATATACTCAGCAGTGCTACCCTATCAAAAGCTATGAGGACAAATACATCAAATGGACCACACTGCGGCAGGGACGAGACCATGATGTGTTGGGGTTCACAAACATTTTTCATACCCTTTGCACACAATTGGGTATCAAAGATTCTGAGCTGCATCTGGTACTCAAATACTACGGCTGCCTACACAAATACATCCAGGAAGAGATGGAGTTCTTGAACATCTCCTCACTCGGCACATCATACCGATATGCTGTCAAAATTGAGCAAAAGTTAAAACAGAAGAAGCGAGACTTTGGATCTGCAAATCCGAAGCCCAAAGGAAAAAGCCAAGGCAGGGTGACCTAAGAAAACCCCTCGAAGCCACAAGAAAAGAACACCACCATGAAGCCAAAGAAGGACACAGGAAAGTGGTGTGAGTTCCACAACAGTCCCACTCATAACACAAGTGAGTGTCGGACCAAGTAGTCGTTGGTGGCCGAGTTGAAGGCTTCCGAATCAGATGCATGTTCCAACCCTGAGCTAGAACCTGATAAGAGGAATAGCAAAGGGAAGCAGATCATTGACACGGAGCCCAGCACCACTGTTATCACTGCCAAGATCTAGAAAAATGAGCCCGAAGATCTAGAGGAGGGGGAACGTCTTTTCCACTCACAGATGTGGGTGAAGGGTTCGCCGTTGCAATTCATTGTCGACAGTGGCAACCAAAAGAAACTCATTTTAGCAGAGGTCGTGAAGCAGTTGGGCCTACCAACTACACCACACCCATAGCCATACAGTATTGAGTGGCTTCACGAAGGACGAGATCTCAAAGTTTGCCAGCAGTGCCGCCTTCCCTACAGCATCAAGCCCTTCACAGACGAGGTATTGTGTGATGTTACACCTTTGGATGTTTGGGATGTATTATTAGGCCAGCCATACTTCTGGAGGTGACATGCTGTGTATGAGTCAAGGCCTTGCGTTGTCATTATTTCTTTGGATAATTCATTATATAGGATACTGGAGGTAGCCCCACCAACCGCCACCTCTTTGATCACTGCCAAGAAAGGCAGCAAGCTCATCTCCGAGACTAGGAAATTCATTTTTTGTTTGATTCACTCCCAAAGTAAGGGGAAGACCATTGCTACATCCATGACCTCTGTGAAGGGTTCCTCCACGCAGCAGCAGCAAAGGGATACGGTCATGACAAAACATAGGAATAACTTCTCCTCACTCACAGGGGTACCATAGAAGTTTCAGGTGGGCAACAAAGTTTGGTTGCATCGATAGAAAGAACGCCTTACTAGAACCCATCATAAGCTCAAACCACTTTGACATGGTCCTTACAATAGTACCAAGGCTATGGGTAACAATGCTTTGAAGCACAACATTCCTCCATTCCTTTGCTTGCACCAAGTGATCAATGTGGACCATCGTTGACCATGCTTCCCACCATTTCTGGACACATCAGGGATTGCAGAACAGCTCACTAGAGATCCAACTCAGCAGAAGCTTCCTCATCTCAGGGAGGAACTCAACACAATGGTGACCATTACTTCCTAAGGGGGGAGGATTGATCTAGGTGGATGTTGGTGGCCACCCACCTATCGCATTTGGACCCCCACAATTGTCTCTTTCAGTGTTTTCAGTTTCCTAAATTGTAGCACAGTTTACTATTTTTAGCAGTTTTTCAGGTCCTAAACTTTCGGAAACTAGGATATTCGACGACCTCCCATGGCAGATGAGGAGAAAGACGAGGGGGCAGGAGATCCTATCAAAATCTTGCTCGAAGAAGCCCTCGAGCGGCAAAGGAACGCGATGATGGATAGCTTTGCGCAGATCCTTCAACAACTACCCAAAGGCGATGCATCTGCTTCCAACAGCTACTCTGGAAATGCCACACCCTTAAAGGTACAAGTTAATTTTGAAATCTGCATCTTCGAGGGTCAAATAGACACAGATGCCGTAGATAAATGGTTAAATCTACTATATGGGTATTTTTCTGTTCATGAATTTTCAAGTCGGGAAAAGATTGTTTTCACTCTTGTCAAAGCAGCCCCCCACGTCAAGGACTGGTGGGAAACCTACTGCGAGTAGAAGGATGAAAGTACAGGCTCACTATTTTCAACTGCACCCACCTGGAATGACTTTCGGGATGCCATCAAGGAGCGGTACCACCCTGTCAAAAGCTATGAGGACAAATACATCAAATGGACCACACTGCGGCAGGGACTAGACAAAGATGTGCCAGAGTTCACAAACATTTTTCGTACCTTTCGCACACAGCTGGGTATCAAAGATTCTGAGGTGCATTTGGTACTCAAATACCATAGCTGCCTACACAGAGACATCCAAGAAGAGATAGAGTTCTTGAACATCTCCTCACTTGGCACAGCATACCGATACGCTGTCAAAATTGAGCAAAAGTTCAAACAGAAGAAGCGAGGCATTGGATCTGTAAATCCGAAGCCCAAAGGACAAAGCCAAGGCGGGGTGACCCAAGACAACCCCTCGAAGACGCAAGAAAAGAACACCAATATGAAGCCGAAGAAGGACACAGGAAAGTGGTGTGAGTTCCAGAAGAGTCCCACTCATAATGCAAGTGAGTGTCAGTCCAAGTAGTCGCTGGTGGCCGAGTTGAAGGCTTCCGAATCAGATGCATATTCCGACCCTGAGCCAGAACCTAACAAGGGGAATGGCAAAGGGAAGCAGATCATTGATGCAGAGCCCAGCGCCACTGTTGCCACCGCCAAGATCCAGAAAATTGAGCCCGAAGATCTAGAGGAGGGGGAACGTCTTTTCCACTCACAGATGTGGGTGAAGTGTTTGCCACTGCAATTCATTGTCGACGGTGGTAGCCAAAAGAACATCATTTCAATAGAGGTCATGAAGTGGTTGGGGCTACCAACTATACCACACCGACAACCATACAGTATCAGGTGGCTTCACGAAGGGCGAGATCTCAAAGTTCGCCAGCAGTGCTGCCTTCCCTACAGCATCAAGCCCTTCACAGACGAGGTATTGTGTGATGTTACACCTTTGAATGTTTGTGACGTATTATTAGGCCAGCCATAATTGTGGAGGCTACATGCTGTGTATGAGTCAAGGCGTCGCGCTGTCATTATTTCTTTGGATAATTCATTATACAGGATACCGGAGGTAGCCCCGCCTACCGCCACCTCTTTGATCACTGCCAAGAAAGGCAGCAAGCTCATCTCCCAGACTAGGAAATTTATTTTCTGTCTAATTCACTCCCAAAGTAAGGGGAAGACCATTGCTACATACATGACCCTTGCGAAGGGTTCCTCCACACAGCATCAGCAAAGGGATACGGTCATGACAAAACATAGGAACAACTTCTCCTCACCCGTAGGGGTACCACAGAAGTTTCAGGTGGGAAACAAAGTTTGGTTACATCGACAGAAATAACGCCTTACCAGAACCCATCAGAAGCTCAGACCACTACGACATGGTCCTTACACCAGTACCAAGGCTACGAGCAATAATGCTTTGAAGCACAACATTCCTCCATTCCTTCACTTGCACCAAGTGATCAATGTGGACTGTTGTCGACCATGCTTCCCACCATTTCTAGACACATTAGAGATTGTAGAACAGCTCACTAGAGATCCAGCTCAGCAGAAGCTTCCTCATCTCAGGGAGGAACTCAACGCAATGGGGACCATTACTTCCTAAGGGGGGAGGAGTGATGTAGGTGGATGTTGGTGGCCGCCCACCTATCCCATTTGGACCCCCACAACTATCTCTTTCAGTGTTTTCAGTTTCCTAAATTGTAGCACAATTTACTATTTTTAGCTGTTTTTCGGGCCCTAAACTTCCAGAGCCATTTTGAGGCCCTAAACGACGTTTTTTGGGAAATCTATTGGCAACGATTTTTCTGTCAAAAAGTCATATTTTTCGTCATATTCCTCGGAGAGATCTTTCCAACGGGCTATCATGCGTGTCAAACGGAGATAATATGACCAATTTGCCACACCGGGAATTCGATGTACCAACTTACCCAAAAACGGGGCCCACAATTTGGCGTTTCATCTTATAGGGTTAGGTTTTGGAATGTGAAGGATTTTCCATTGTTTCTCAACAATAAATAGGCCTTCGAGCCTCATTGTAACATAGTTCAGAGGCATGTAGCCGCCACATCTCTTCTCAGAGATAAGCTACCATCGCCCTATCCGGTTTATTTCCATTTCTGTTTGTAAGCATATTTTAGTATTTTACAGTAATGAAATGAAGTATTACTTCTGCTGCATATCTGTCTTTATGTTTATCTCTATATTTTATTGCGTTCTAGTTTAAATCTGGATCAGTGGTATCAGAGCGGTCTGCTCTTTCTCTGTTTTTCTTTGCATGTCCCCAATGAGGTCGGGATATAAGGAGTTAGGGCTTGAACTGGTCAAACCTTTGCAATACCAACCTCGTAAATCTCGATGACCTCCCATGGCAGATGGGAAGAAAGACAAGGGAGCAGGAGATCCTATCAAAATCTTGCTCGAAGAAGCCCTCGAGTGGCAAAGGAACGTGATGATGGATAACTTTGCGCAGATCCTTCAGCGGCTACCCAGAGGCGACGCATCTGCTTCCAACAACTACTCTGGAAATGCCACACCCTTTAAGGTACAAGTTAATTTTGAAATCCGCATCTTCGAGGGTCAAATAGACGCAGATGCCGTAGATAAATGGTTAAATCTGCTAGATGGATATTTTTCTGTTCATGAATTTTCAAGTCGGGAAAAGATTGTTTTCGCTCTTGTCAAAGTAGCCCACCATGTCAAGGACTGGTGGGAAACCTACTGCGATCAGAAGGATGAAAGTACAGGCTCACTATTTTCAGCCGCACCCACTTGGAATGACTTTCAGGATGCCATCAAGGAGCAGTACTACCATATCAAAAGCTATGAGGACAAATACATCAAATGGACCACACTGCGGCAGCGATGAGACCAAGATGTACCGAAGTTCACAAACATTTTTCATACCCTTCGCACACAATTGGGTATCAAAGATTCTGTGCTGCATCTGGTACTCAAATATTGCGGCTGCCTACACAGATACATCCAGGAAAAGATGGAGTTCTTGAACATCTCCTCACTCGGCACAGCATACCGATACGCTCTCAAAATCGAGCAAAAGTTCAAACAGAAAAAGCGAGGCTTTGGATCTACAAATCTGAAGCCCAAAGGAAAAAGCCAAGGCGAGGTGACCTAAGACAACCCCTCGAAGCTGCAAGAAAAGAACACCACCACAAAGCCAAAGAAGGACATAGGAAAGTGGTGTGAGTTCCACAGGAGTCCCACTCATAACAAAAGTGAGTGTCGGACCAAGCAGTCGCTGGTGGCCAAGTTGAAGGCTTCCGAATTAGATGCATGTTCTGACCCTGAGCCAAAACCTGACAAGGGGAATGGCAAAGGGAAGCAAATCATTGATGCAGATCGCGATGCCATTGTTGCCACTTCCAAGATCTAGAAAAATGAGACCGAAGATCCAGAGGAGGGGGAACGTCTTTTCCACTCACAGATGTGGGTGAAGGGTTCGTCGCTGCAATTCATTGTCGAAAGTGGCAGCCAAAAGAACCTCATTTTAGCAGAGGTCGTGAAGCGTTTGGGCCTACCAACTACACCACACCCACAGCCGTACAGTATCGGGTGGCTTCACGAAGGACGAGATCTCAAAGTTTGCCAGCAGTGCCACCTTCCCTACAGCATCAAGCCCTTCATAGACGAGGTATTGTGTGATGTTACACCTTTGGATGTTTGTGACGTATTATTAGGTCAGCCATACTTGTGGAGGCGAAATGTTGTGTATGAGTCAAGGCCTCGCACTATCATTATTACTTTGGATAATTCATTATATAGGATACCGGAGGTAGCCCCACCAACCGCCGCCTCTTTGATCACTGCCAAGAAAGGCAGCAAGCTCATCTCCCAGACTAGGAAATTCATTTTCTATCTGATTCACTCCCAAAGTAAGGGGAAGATCGTTGCTACATCCATGACCCCTGCGAAAGGTTCCTCCACGCAGCAGCAGCAAAGGGATACGGTCATGAAAAAACATAGGAACAACTTCTCCTCACCCACAAGGGTACCACACAAGTTTCAGGTGGGCAACAAATTTTGGTTGCATCGACAAAAAGAACACCTTACCAGAACCCATCAGAAGCTCAGACCAGTCCGACATGGTCCTTACACCAGTACCAAGGCTACGGGAAACAATGCTTTGAAGCACAGCATTCCTCCATTCCTTCGCTTGCACCAAGTGATCAATGTGGACCGTCTTTGACCATGCTTCCCACCATTTCTGGACACATAAGAGATTGCAAAACAACTCACTAGAGATCTAGCTCAACAGAATCTTCCTCATCTCAGGGAGGAACTCAAAGCAATGGGGACCATTGCTTCCTAAGGGCGGAGGAGTGATCCAGGTGGATGTTGGTGGCCACCCACTTATCCCATTTGGAACCCCACAACTATTTATTTTAGTGTTTTTAGTTTCCTAAATTGTAGCACAGTTTACTATTTTTAGCAGTTTTTTGGGGCCTAAACTTCTAGAGCCGTTTTGAGGCCCTAAACGACATTTTTTGGGAAATCTACCGCCAACGATTTTTCTGTCAAAAACTCATATTTTCTGTCGTAGTCCTTGGAGAGATCTTTCCAACGCACTATCATGTGCGTCAAACAGAGATAATATAACCAATTCGCGACCCCAAGAATTTGATGTACCAACTTACCCAGAAACGGGGCCCACAATTTGGCGTTTCATCTTCTAGGGTTAGGTTCTGGAATGTGAAGGGTTTTCCATTGTTTCTCAACAATAAATAGGCCTTCGAGCCTCATTGTAACACAATTCAGGGGCATGTAGCCGCCACATCTCTTCTCAAAGATAAGCTACCATCACAGTAATGAAATGAAGTATTATTTCTGCTCCATATCTGTCTTGATGGTTATCTCTATATTTTATTGCGTTCATGTTTAAATCCGGATCATTCAGAACAAATTGTTGCCTTGATGAACAAAATTTTGGGTGGTGGCAACATCTAGAACTTTTGGTTAGGCCACAAGTAAATCGTTCTACTTGGAATTGATAGGTAAATTAAGTTGGCACAGCTATAGATAGTTAGTGGTATTGAATAGTGGCCATAAGATCCCTAATAGTCTTCTTAAGTTGTTGTGATGCATCTTCTAGTGTAATAACCTCAACATCCTTTTGTTTAATTTAGTCAAATAGTTTTTGTTGCTTAGAGGGATCAATTAGGACATCAACATTCTCCTTAAATTTCTTAATCTAATCCCGCAAACCATAAATTGGTAGCTTGTGCTTTATGAGGATTCCTGACCATTCCTACACTTCCATAAAATATCCCGAGAGTCCTGCATTTGATTCTAAGGAGTACGTCGAAGAGTGGAACCCTACTCAACGACAAGGTTTATCTATTTAAGTAACTCACATACATGATTAGGTACTCTTGCCACATTTGATAAATAATAGCTTGAATAGATTTATTATCAGAGGTCAAAGTTGTCTAGGCATCTTCAAGTAAATCTAGACATCCTCAAGTAAATCTAGACATTGAACGGGTAAATCTAGACAACAAAGATCCCAAAATATGCTCATTAGGAATTGAACCCATAATATGTGACAATTGAACATATTTAAAAATGATATCAACAATTCTTCCACCAATATTAATATTTCTCCAACCAATATCACCATTTTTCCAATCACTTAAACTATAATTAACAAAAGCACATATACTTTAAATATTATGTAATTCAATATTTAATATTTTGAATAGTTTTTACCCTAAATTAATTTATTTTTTTAATTTTTAAAAATGAAATATATACTCTTATGTTTACAATATAACGTTCAAATGAGTGAAAATTTTTATCATTACTAAAATTAAAATTAAAGTATTTACTCCTTGAAAACTTAAATTCGATGAAATAATTTGAAAATGCATAAATTTAAAGCATATTTCTACAAGGAAATAGGTTGACTTGTAACTAAGAAAGTCACTTCGGATTTTAGGTAAATGTATACAATTGTGTTTATAATATAACTTTGTTTTGGACGAGTGAGAAATGATGACTTACCTAGAGTAGAGTAGGAAGGTGATGAAGGATGATTCATTTAAGGTAGGACATTGTGTTTATAATTTAACTTTCTTTTGGATGAGTGAGAAAGGATGGATTACTTAAAGTAGGAAGGTGATGAAGCATGATTTATAAGGGAGTGACTTTTTTCATGAAGACCATCACATAGTTTGATTTCGAAAAATTAAAATTGTGTGATAAAGAGGTGAAATATTGGATGTTTCTAGTGAACACTTCATTCTTTATCAGAGATAAGTAGCAATAAACATAGGTGAAAAGTAAGAGACCTAACCAATAAATAAATAAGAAAGATGTGGAGAGAGATATGATTCTCCAGATATTCTTTATGAGAAATTTAATTAAAGGAAAAAAGAGTCAAGGGAATAACGGACAAAATATTGGAACTATTATTATTAAGGTAATTATTATAATTTTAATTTATTAATACTAAGGCAAATTAAAAAATTATTTGGTTTTATTATTATAATTCTAAATTAAGATTTATAATTATTATTCTTAATTCCAATCCCTTTTTGTAGTGCTTCTCTCATTCTTTTTTAGTTGTCCTTTTAATTAAAATTTTATTTTTCTATTTATTTTATTAGTTTTGGGGACTCTTTGGGACATCTTCCTTATTTATTTATTGGTTAAATCTCCTACTCTTCACCTATGTGTATTGCTTCTTGTCCTTGTGTTCCCCTTAAACCTTCACCTCTTTATCCCACATTTTTCTTCATAAAATGGCTTCTACACCATAGAATATTTAGTCTTCGTGTATAAATTTTAAACAAATTCCTAAACATATAAAATTACATTAATATAAAATATTCTAAATTTCAAATGCATGAGTAAATATATATGTAATCAAATCTTACACTTAAAGTGTGCATTAAGATTACTTTGTTTAGTTAATAGATAGTTTTATTTAGACATAAGGAAATAAGTAAGAGAAAGCTTGCCCTCTTATTTTTTGAATAAAAATAATAAATAAATCTAGTAATAATTATCCTCACTAAAAAAATTATGTGCATGTGTGACAAATTTCCCAACTTTCTTCTTCCCTTGGAGGCACAATTACCTACGGCAAGAGCTAACCAGCCTGCCATAGGGCATTTAATGCCCCTACGAAGGTTGGTTCACCCTACATGGCCATGGGAAGATTTGACAGCATTGGGCAGCCTCGGTTGGATGGTTAAACATTTTCCGGCTTCCAACACTTTCACGGCTCTCCTCTATTTCCCGGCAGCTTCGCAGCTCTGACTCTTGCATTAATGCACATCGCCTGGAGGACGCGGCAACAGTCCCTCTATTTTAATTTTCAAATTTGAGTTTTGAGCGCGGATGCGCCTTTGTATATGATACATATACCACGAGTTACTTGAATTTTAAAAACCCTCCAAACTTTGAGATTTGAATTTCAAATCGCGCTCAAAATTTTTGAAATGTACTGATGACAGAACCATCATTGGGTTTCCACCATGGTTTTTGTGTTACATTCACCGAGTGCTGAGGTTTCAGGAAGTTGGTGGTGACAGTATCAAAACATTTCTAATATTTCAGTACAATGCCCAGGTGAGCTCTGAAGAAATGCATGCGAATTATAGAGAGCTTGCAAAGCTCTCTCATTTCTACCAAGTGAAGTTGCTCCTGGTGAAATTGGACAGATTCATTTCTAGGGATTGTGAACCAGGACAACTGTGTTGAAGTTTTGAATATGGATTACTAGTATGATTTGGAGACAAGGAGAGAGGCCGCTATGAATGTTATTGTCAGTATCTCAACGATGAGTTGTATGACATAGCTTGTGAAGTACTGCCGCTGGACCATCCGTGGATGGCTCTGATCTTTCCAAATCTATTTATAAACAGCTGGGAACAAACGGTTCAGGGAAAAAACAAGAAGAAAATGACTACAGTGTTTTCGTGACAGTAACCCAATTTGTTCTAACTGGTTCTCCTCTATTCTTTCGTGTTTTCCTAACAGTGAATTAGTTTGTTCTGCTTGGAATTTTGAGTTTCGTCTTTAAGTTTCGGTATCTTGTGATATAATATAATAAGGTCTGAGCTAGATGGTTATTTTGGTTACTCGTCTTTTCCTTGTTATAATTTATTTATTTTATGGGATATTTAAGTCCATAATTCTTTTTATTTTGGGTTTTGAGATTTTTTATTGGTTTTTTTCTAAGATTTTATTGGAAATAAGCGAAATTGTTTTTATCCAATTCCAATATGTTATTGTTTAAAATGTGTTTTTATTCTAATATGGATTTGGTATTTTGGAAATTTTTTGGAGAACTTGATTATAAGAATTTACAATTTAAACTTGTAATTCCAATAAATCTTTATCCAATTCAAAACAAATTCACTTAAAAAATATATCTGAAAAATTCCAAATTTAATGCAGATAAACTATGAGTTTTATTTTATTTTCCAACCAATCACTTCTATAACTATTTTATTTAAATTGTAAAATATGATTATTTAAAATTTTATATAAATATAGTGTATATGTACTTTGCTTGAGATATTGTTTGCTTTGAATCAATGTATTTTCACTTCTTAATGCTTCGGTTAACCATGATTATTGATATTACGTTCCTGATTATTGATACTATATTCCAGTGAAAGAGGTTTATTCTTTGCTTTATTTATGTGTATTTTAAAGAAAATATGTCCATAAAAAATGTGTATATATATATATATATATATATAATAATTCAACTCTAAAATTAATATATTTTTAAAAGGTTATTTATCAAATATAAAACAATTGTCTATCATGTTAAGTTGTAAATTAGGTTACTCGGTACTTTTTTAATATATATATAAAAATAAAATTGATTTTTATATTTTATTATTTCTTTCCATATATTTTAATTGATGCATCCGGAGAAATATAATAGCATTTGAGAAACTTAAATTCGAAATCTCTATGAAGAATGAAATAGATTCCAAGTTGCTTTGCACCCAAGTTGGGCATGACTGCTTTTTAGGAAAGGGTTTTTAATTCATTAGAGTGAATGCTCATGTAAAGCATAGGGTAGTCTACGTTCAAGTAGAATAAGTCAATATTCACATTCAATTTTGTGATTGACCTTAAGAAAGGATTTTACTCAAAGATGTTGATTTAAATGATCATTATAATAATATTGGACATCAAATTTAGATTACAAAAAAGAGAAGACATTGCAAGAAAACAATCCATATAAATAAATGTGATGTAAAAGATGTACTTAATTTACTTGATCGAATTTAATATTATCATTTTAAAAATCTATTAATATATATATGCAAAAGCAAATTTCAATATTTTTTCTGTATTAAATATTCTTTAGTAGTTTTGTATATATATATATATATATATATATATATATATATATATATATATAGATACAAAACTATATATATATATATATATATATATATATATATATATATATATATATAACTTAAACCTATTGATGTAAAAATACATCATGAAAATGTAAAAATGCATTATGAAAATTATATTACACTATTAAATTAACATAATTTGTCACTATACTAAATAGTCATAATCAAATTTAATAAGCACTTACAATCAACATTTTCTAGTCTTGGTTTATTAAAATTATATTGAAGTAGTTACATATACTTTTCAAGGGTTCTCAAATTCTTGTTGTTAAAATTTGAGACTCTACAATAATCATTTTGTGGAGAGCCTTTAAACCTAGGTTGGCTTATTCAAGCTCCTTGGATTCTTTCTAATTTGATTTTATTTCGACCCTATGTTTTTGGTGTTTGATTTACTCTGGATTTGAGTCCCTTTGTGTGTATCCCTCTCTCTCCCCGACACACCCATACATTCCCTATCATCTTGTTAGATGCAACACTTAACAAGCCCTTGAGCTTTGGTACGAAAATTGGTTATAATGGTCTCTAGTTTTGGTGCTTTGCTACTCCACGGGATAATTTTGGTTTTTAATAAACTTTTTTTGCTTGTTTCAAGTTTCTTTATCTTAAATTTTGTTTAATTTCATAGTTGAAGTTATCGAATATCAAGATAAACAAAAAATTGCAAGCACAAGTGAAGATGATCAATAATAACAAGTCTACTATTTGCACTTTTTAAGTGAAGGTCCAAGACAAGTAACCTAGAGACAAAGTGCACCATGTTAAGGAATTTGGGTGTTCCTCTAAGCAAAAATGTCAACTCAAAGACCTCAAATCAAATAACTCTAGACAATTTAGTACAAGGAGAACTCAAGGAGGAAGATATTGTGGATATCTCTTTGAAGTTATAAATCAATGAGTAAGAGCTAGAGCTACTTAATCAAAAACCTATGGAAGCTATGAGCTACAACATATTCTATTTAAAAAAAACTTGCTGGAGTTATGAGACTTAAGAGGATGAGACTCAATGAGTAACAATGACACTAGAGTATGAGATCAAGGCTAAAGTAACAATGGCACTAGAAGGATGAGACTCGGGCAATATGTCAATTTTCGCATATACGATTGTCCTAAAAGAACATCAAAAACTTTGAGTGGGGAAACATCACACAATACCTCATCTTTGAAGGGCTTAATGCCATAGGGCATGTGCCATTGTTCGCTAATGAAAATGTATCATCCATGGCTCAACCAACAACTAGTGTATTGGTAGGGATGTGGCACTATTGAAAACTTCAATATATTGATTAACTCAATTTAGATTAGGTTCTTTTATCTTCCACTGTCAATGATGAAATGTAGTGGGGTCCCCTACCCACATCAGAATAGAAGAGTTTCCCCCCTCTTCATGCTCCTCTGGCTCTTTTAGCTATATCTTCATGGTTGAGATGGTTGTATTGGGTTATACATCAATGGACCACTTTCCAATATCCTATTCTAAATTATAATAAGAACCAAATTCTATTCCTTTTATTTAAGGTTCACCAACAATGATTGTTCTCAGCAACATTCATGAGTGTTATGCAAGGGGATTTTATGGAACTTACACCACTTTCCAATGTATTTTTTTTACTTCCCATTACCCTTATTTTTTCTGTGACTTGGGATGGTTGTCTTGAGGCTGGATCTCCTTGCCTTGTCCCTATTAGAAAGTGTAGCAATAAAGGCTCAATTTGACTTTAGCCTTAGTCAAATTGAATTTCCACATCAGTAGGACAACATGGAGGTAGTTAACTAGTTGACATGGTTCTTGTCATTCAGTTAGCTCAGTAAATTCAAGTTATAGGCTTGGATTTGAGTGATGTATGAGTTGACTACTAAATTTTAGCAATATAGCTAAGTTATTTTTAGTTGTACTTAGTTAATTAACCTTTAAAAATTAATAGAGTCAGTTGAAGGTAGAGATCTTAATACTTTTTGAATGATCAACTCTTCCTTGACTTCATCACCAAGTCCTCTAATCATATTAACTACTTCTTCAACTTTGAGGAAGTACTCAACTATGCTTTCATTCTCAGACATCTTCAAGCTTTCAACCTCATTCTGAAAGTCTAAAGTTTTGCTTGCTTCACTTTTTCATCTCCTTCATGGCACTGGTTAAGCTTCTCCCACATCTCATAAGCAGACTTACAGTGCATAACCTTCACAAGTTCTGACTGATTGAGACTAGCAAGAATGGCATGCTTGGATTTATCATTGCTTAGATATAGTTTCTTGCCGTATTCATCTATGGGGGGGGGGGGGGGGAATATCTGGGACATTGTAATTTACTAGTACTGAGGTTCAAACATCTATCCCCAGGGACATAAGATATGCCTTTATTCTTACTTTCCAAAAAGCATAACTAGCTCCATCAAAGAGGGCACCCTACTCTAGTAAACTTCTTGACTCTCTTGCCTATTCATAATTCCTATAGGATCTACCTTCCAGTGGTTAAATTGTTACTCAAGGAACTTTGACTCTTTGAATTCTCCAAAAAGTGATTTTACTTATCTAATAGTATCAAGAATAGGTGGGATGTGTTTCCCACCAACCTCGTACATGTATACAATGATTTGCTTTTGAATAATAAAAAAGAGAAATAGAAGTTTCATTACAAAAAAAATTAGAAAGGTGACCTTGGATTATTAGGCATGTAAAACCCCCTTTGACAACCCCTTTATCTTCTTCTCTTGTGGAATCATAACCCCCCAACATTATCATACAAATCATATCTTAGCTGACAATGTATTATGATTAGTAATTCTAATGTGCAATTTACGTATTATGGTCTTCATCCATAGTACTTGAATCATAGCCTTAATCACATATGAAAAATTACATTACAATTTCATGGAGATAAAAACTATGGTGTTACAAATGAATGTTTTCTTTTAATACAAGTTAAAGGTGCAATAAAATCCATATTCAAATAGAATATCACAAGAAATAAACATTGAACAATAAGTACTTGTTACAAGATTGCATGTTGCAACATAAATCCTACTTATTATTCTTGTGTATTACATTGTTAAATGAAGCCAATATGTACACGACCTATGAGTTTATGTTGTTCATAAGTCATACATGTATCATATGTAGGTTGTTGATGAGTAATACATGTATCATACATATAGAAGGTGTAGCTAGGAATGTATTAAAGTGGATTTGATTTTCCTAGCCAATAAACTTAGACAAATACATTCTTGTGTTAATAATTAGGAAAATAAAGAAATATTTGGTAATTTTGAATATTAGATTTGCATGAGAGGTAAGCCTTTCATTAGAGAAATACATTCTTGTGTTAATAATTAGGACACTTAAAGAAAAAGTTAGTAATTGGGAATATCAAATGTGCATGAGAGGTAAGCCCAAGGTATTTGATTAATAACTTTGAATATATTGCTTCACAATCTAGCTTATATTAAATTATTAAATTAATAAATTTAAATTTAGTTAAATTACAAATAACTGTCATAATACTTCTTCATATAGAAACAATATAATTTTTTTTGTTAATTAATATATATTTTTAAAATATAAGTGATCCATTATATCTATATATCTATGAAATGAAATATAAAATGTTACTAACATATATTTTAAATTTAAATTTATATAAATTTATTATTTAAAAAATTAGATTGAAAATTCTATATATTTAAAAATATGTTTTATTTAAAATAAATATAATATTATAAAAAATTAGATTGAAAATTCTATATATTTATAAATATATTTTATTTAAAATAAATATATTATTATAATAAAATATATAGAAAAAATAAATATATATTGAATTTTCCATAATTTAAATTTATTATTTAAAAAAAGGATTGAAAATTCTATATATTTATAAGTATATTTTATTTAAAATAAATATAATATTATAATAAAATATATTATCTATATATATATATATATATATTTATTTATTGAATTTTCCATATAAAAGAGTTTTATTTTCCAATTTTTTTTAGTTTTTAGAATTTGATGATTTTATATTTTTATTTGGGAACACAATATTTTATGTAAATCAATCAATTTTCATAGATACAATCATATTTTCTATTAAATAATCCATACATGGTAGGTAAAACTTATTAAATAGAATTACAATAATAATATAAATACATTTATGTATTCTAGCACTTTACAATTAGGAAAAGTTATAGTGATGTTTATATAATTTTCTAGGAGTTCATGAATTTATTAAGGAGAATTACAATAATAATATAAATACATTATGCATTGTCTAATAGTTTTTGAGGAGTTAACTAGTTGAATATGTACATGTTGGCATGCAAGTAGAAGTCACTTCTTAGTAATAAATATATAAAAATAATAATAAAAGTTGTTTGAATGATTTTTTTCTAAACAGTGGCACAAGTATCAAATTTTATGGACCTTTACAAGATCATCCAATGCTCTGGATAAATAGGCTATATTATGGCTCTTCAAAATAGGCTACATGATGGCTCTTTCCACCCACTGCATGTAGTGTTTTTTGTCTTCTTTGAGAAAAGTAGTAGGATTGAGGCACAAGTTGCAAGCCAACAAATCAAAGCTTCAAGGTAAACGTAGCATTTGGCTCCCACTGAAAATAATATCTTATACCAAAGAGCATTGCTTATGTCAATGCACAATCCACAAAGTACTAGCCTAGTGGAAAGACGTCAATGGGCAATCCACAAAGTACTAACATAGTGGAAAGATCTACATAAAAAAGATGCAACATCGGAATCAATAACAACTATATAACAATTTCCTTACCTACAAAGGGCAAATTGCTACTTTTGAAAAATAAGAGGATGTTGAAGTCTTATCCTAACCCCTTACCTTTATGTACCTAAGAGTTGGTCAATTAATGCGTGCACTCATCCTTTTTAATAAATCCATTAAACAATAGTGGTTAATTACTTAACTTAAAAATATTGTATTTCTTAAATAAGACCACGAAATAATTGATATTCACCACAGTAATATGAAGTTTTTATTATTGAAAATCTATTTAAATAGTTAAAAAGACTATAGAGTGTTTTGTCAAATACTCTAGCATTTAGAGCTTTTCTTAATAAAAAATCATAAAAAATAAGTAAATATTATTTATATTTTTCTAATTATCATAATATACTATTATATTTTCATATATTTTTTATAAATTTGTTTATCTTAAAATACTTACAACTTTTATATTCTTTATTTATGTTTTAAATTTAAATATTAAAAAACATTATACTTAATTTTATTTACAAAACTTATATATTTATATTTATAAATAACATAAAAATAACCCATTTATGTATATGTGACATTATAATCCATGTAATAATAATTTAAAAACATTTAACATAGTATAAACATCTATTTAAAAAACTTGCAACATAAACTCAATGATTTCCATTTCCACTACCAGCAATGATAACATATCATAATGTATAATCTCACAAACCAACAAAACAATATTGAATAATAGGTTTTTAAACATTGCTTAGCATCTAGTTGAAAGGAATACATTGAAGTCCTTTGCATTGAAGTCCTTTAGCTCTCTTTTATTTAGTGTGGATTTTTTATTATTTTTCTCTTTATGGCTTATTTTTAATTTACTATGTGTAATCTTATTTATTTTTAAATTTTATTATTTTCCTTATAACATTTTATTAGTTTCTTTATAACATATATATATATATATATATATATATATATATATACTTATCTCATTTTTCACATTATTATTTTTACTATAACATTTTATTATATATATATATATATATATATATATATATATATATATATATATAGTTTACTTCATTTTCCACATTATCCTTTTATTGCCTTTCCCTTTAATTCTTTTTATTATTTAAAAAATTTGTAATCGTTCCTCTACGAGGAAGTATTTCTCTTCATCTTAGAATATAATTTTATTTCATGATACAAATCATATAAATCTAGTTTGCACATGTTAATTTAAATATTACAAATTAATTTAATTTAAAATGATATTTAATATCAAAAATGTTTTTCACTCAAATATAGTATTAATAATCATGAACATAATATCAATAGTCATGGTTAATCGAAGCATTAAGAAGTGAAAATACATTGATTCAAAACAAACAATATCCCAATTAAAGTACATATGCACTACATTTATATAAAATTTTAAATAATTATATTTTACAAATTAATTTTAAATAATCATATTTTAGAAATTAAAAAAATTAGTTATAGAAATGATTGGTTGGAAAATAAAATAAAAGTCAGTTTATCTGCATTAAATTTGAAATTTTTCAGATATATTTTTCAAGCCAATTTGTTTTGAATGGGATAAAGATTTATTGGAATTACAAGTTTAAATTATAGATTCTTTATAATCTAGTTTTCCAAAATTTTTCCAAAATACGAAATCCATATTATAATATAAACACATTTTAAACAATAACATATTGGGATTTGATAAAAATAATTTCACAAATTTCCAGTAAAATCTTAAAAATAACCCAATAAAAACCCTTAAAATCCAAAATAAAATAATTATAGACTTAAACACCCATAAAACAAATAACAAATAACGCGCTAAAATTTAGAACAAAGAAAAAACCAGTAACCAAAATAACCATTTAACTCAGAACTTATTATATTATATCACAAGATGCCGAAACTTAAATCAAAGACGAAACTCGAGATTCTAAGTAAAACAAACTAACTTAAATCAAAGACGAAACTCGAGATTCTAAGTAGAACAAACTAATTTACGTTTAGGAAAACACGAAAGAATAGAGGATACGCCAGTTAGAACAAACCGGGTCATTGTCACGAAAACACTAAAGTCATTTTCTTTTTATTTTTTCCCCTCAACTGTTTGTCCCCAACCGTTTATAAATAGATTTGGAAAGATCAGATCCATCCATGGACGGTCCAGCTGCAGCTCTTCAAAGGCTATATCATAGAACTCATGGTTGAGATCACTAACAATAACATTCATGGGGGCCTCTCTCGTTCTCTCCAAATCATACAAGTAATCAATCTTCAAAACTTTAACACAGTTGCTCTGGTTTACAATCCCGGGAAATGAATCTGTCCAATTTCATCAGGAGCAACTTCACTTAGTAGAAATGGGCAAGCTTCACAAGCTCTCTGTAATTCACCTGCATTTTTCAGAGCTCACCCAGGCATTGTACTGAAATATTAGAAATGTTTTCATACTGTGACACAAAAACCATGGTGGAAACCCAGCAATGGTTCTGTCGTCAGTACATTTCAAAAATTTTGAGCACGATTTGAAATTCAAATTTCAAAGTTTGGAGGGTTTTCAAAATTCAAGTAACTCGTGGTATATGTATCGTATACAAAGGCGCATCCGCGCTCAAAACTCAAATTTGAAAGTTGAAATGGAGGGACTGTTGCCGCGTCCTCCAGGCGATGTGCATTAATGCCGGAGTCAGAGCTGCGAAGCTGTCGGGACATAGAGGAGAGCCGTGAAGGTGTTGGAAGTCCGAAAATGTTTGATCATCGAACCGAGGCTGCCTGATACTGTCAAATCTTCCAATCTTCCCATGGCCATGTAGGGTGAACCAACTTCCATAAGGGCATTAAATGCCTTATGACAGGTTTGTTAGCTCTTGCCCACTTACCTACCAGCTTCTTAACTTCAACCCTCGAAGAAACAAATAACTCTCAGGGACCAAATTAAATAATAATTTTATAATTTTATATATATATATTAAATTATACGATCAAATTCCGACTAAAAAGGGCAAAACCATCTCCACTGCGTCGCTGCGCAACACATTTAACAATGTGCGGAGGCTGGAACAACAGTGCAATGGGCTAACTAACTGCACGAGTTGAATGATACCACGCAGCCAATAAGTTACACTTTCGATTTCAATGTAGTGCAAACAGGGGAATGCAGAAAGTGGGGAATGAAAGAGTGAGAACTAATAATTGTAACCAAAACACTCAACGTAACCCTACTTCTTCTCTCAATCTTGTCGACTACCGTGCGGATATTTTGCAGCAGCCACCTGTGGCGGTGATTTTGTTCGGGAGGATTGTGGGGACTCAGATCGACAGACACCAAGGCCATGAGCGGGTAGGAGCAGCCTCGGCGCCGAAGAATCTACTTCATCCAACCTCTTATTGTGATTCTTTTTCCACCTCCAAGGGGCCGAAGAATCTACTTCATGCAACCTCTTATTGTGATTCTTTTTCCACCTCCAGAGCCGTAGACACCCAACTTCTTCCTCCTGAAGTCTAGAAGGCGACTATGCGGTCCCTCGATCTGAATCTCACAACAGAAGAAGATAATGAAGACACACAACTCTCTGCCTCGCCTCCTGCAGTGAAGGCACTGTCCCCACTGGGATTCGATTTGAATCTCACACCAGAAGAAAATAATGAAGACACCCAACTCTCTGCCTCGCCTCCTGCAGTGAAGGCACTGTCCCCACTGGGATTCGATTTGAATCTCACACCAGAAGAAAATAATGAAGACACGCAACTCTCTGCCTCGCCTCCTGCAGTGAAGGCACTGTCCCCACTGGGATTCGATTTGAATCTCACACCAGAAGAAAATAATGAAGACTCGCAACTCTCTGCCTCGCCTCCTGCAGTGAAGGTACTGTCCCCACTGGGATTCAATTTGAATCTCCCTGAGCTTGCAGAAAAGGATGATTAATATCTTTTGTCTATTGGATTGGATTTTATAACAAAATCTTCTGTGAGACCCCTGGCATATACTAAGCATGCAATGGGTGAATATAATTGCCTGTTTTTCTTCCTATCTATTGAATATCACTATTATCACTTTATTCGCAGTGCAAGATGGAAAGGCTGTAAACCAATAATTGGCTTGCCTTAAGCCTTATGATATTCATGCATATAGTACTGAGATTTAAGGCCTTGGCTGTACTGAAATCTGGCTGTGGTACTGAGATTTAAGGCCTTGGCTGTACTGAAATCTGGCAGTGGTATGGAATTAGTCATATTATCTATACAGTACCGAAACCATACTGGTACATTTTTGCCATCTGCTAGTATTTCTGATCTGTGAATTCATGGTCTGTGCTTTGGCTGCATTTCACTGTTGAAACTCTCAAATTCAAACATTGCCACCAGCCTGAAGGTAATACTTTCGTTCAAAGTTTATAAGTTTATATGCACATCAATTAAATTGTAGGCAATCCTATGTGTTTCAAATAAGTTTTGGTCATAACTTTCAAAAGAATAAGCTGGCTTCAAGGCTGTCCACGAGGATGTTGATTAAAATCAAATCTTTTGTAAGCTTCAGAACTTTCGTGGCGAAATTGAACAGTGGTGTAGAAAGATGATATTTGCATATTCATTTGTTCAGTGATTATATCTAATTGCGTTTATAGTTACTGAGTAAAGTAGTTGCATCCATATACACAGAATATCAATTTACTAAGTTGTTCATGAAATAGTTCCAAAGCACAGATTATGTTCATGAAGGCATGAGAATTGTAGAACGTTAAATTCGAGTATGAAAACTTTACTGCCCTGTGTAAATCAGATGCTAGTCTGATTAAGACGCATTGAAAGAGTCATATTACATTACATGTTCAACTGCCAACAGGTTTACATATACAAAAGGGTACTGGTTTGGAAGTCTCGTTGCATTTTGATCTGAAATGGTAAACATATAGCTTCATTTTCAGTTTAGTGTATGCTTTAGGTGTTTTCTGGGTCAAAATCAGGAATGAAACTTTTTATAAATAGTTGGCAAAAAGGAAACTTTATTAAGTCAAAGATTGTAAGGTGTAATTGTAAGGTGTAAGCTTATGCATGTGGAATAAAATTTAATGAAATAGCGTTTTAGTTAAATGCATCGTTTTGATATACAGTTTTACAGTTCATGTTTATTTGATTTGAGTTTTGTTTTGTTTTTCTTTTTTCTTTTCCGAAAGAGAAGGTTTTTTCTAAGTTTTTTTTCATGTTCTTTCTTAGAGCTTGTAATTAGTATTTCATTAAGTTTTGGTGTGTTTTTTATTTTTAGATTAAAGAGGTGTTAGTGAAATTAGGTTCTTCTTTAAGCTTTTTTTTTCTTGCTTGGAGCTTGTAATTGGTATTTGATTAAGTTTTAGCGTGGCTTTTTATTTTATGTTAAAGAGGTGTTAGTATTGGTTATATCTAAAACTACTTTTTGCAATGAATCAATTGTGATGAGCTATTATATGTTCAAGTATGTTTTTATTTACTAAATTCTTATACTTCTTTTTAATTAATACAAAATCTCACATATATATATCTATATATATATATATATTTTAATTTACACTAATAATTTATTTTTTTAACACATTTATTATTTATCAGTATAAATTTTTATGCACATTAATGAAATTGTTGGCATACTCTGAGTTTCAAATTTGTTTGGGTCATGACCTTTAACAATGAACCTGTTGATGAGGGAACTTAATTATTTGTACATAAATATGTTATTTCTATATCTATTGGAATTGTTTATACTAGTAATTTTTTATTTTTCCTAGTTATAATTTAGTAGAGATATAATGTTTAAATGTTTTGGTAAAGATTATAATGTTTTATTGTTGAGGTAACAATGTTCCCTATATAGCTAAATTCAATTTCGGAAAATTTAATACATTTGAATCATATAGACTTAAAATTTTAAAATTAAGATCTTATTCAAATTTTAATAGAACTCAAAGCCAAATAAACAAGAAAATCACTCAAAGAAATCAATTCAATAAACAACTAATAAATCTTAAAAAAAAATACAACTCATTAAGCAACTACCAATTGTTAAATACTACACTCATTTCATGATGAAATTGAATTCTTTGTGCATAAAATCCTTATGGAATTTAATATTCCCTACATATTCACTTGAAATTTGTCAAACATGAAATTACGAAGGGACAAAGAATTAATGTAAATTACATATGAAATGGATGTGAGTCACAATGTTTCTCGAGAATTGTAACCATTTATACAAGTCTAAATCCATCCTAACCTCAGATCTATCAAGCCCCAAGAGGGATCAAATTTGTGGAGGTGCATCTATCCCTTGTCACTCACTCTCTCTCTCTCTCCACCTTTATCTCTATATGTTTTCATTCTTCCTTTTCTCTCCCCTTCTAAATCCCTCTCCTCCCTCCCTATTTCCTTCTTTCTAAGTCCTCTCTCTCTCTCCCTTTCTCTCACACCTCCCTTTGTCTCCCCCCCATCACTCTCTCTCACTCTCTCTCTCTCTCTCTCTCTCACGCACACCCACACACACACCTCCCTTTGTCTCCCCCCCATCTCTCTCTCTCTCTCTCTCTCTCTCTCTCTCTCTCTCTCTCTCTCTCTCTACAGTCAAACTTTGTCACATTCTCCATCCCTCTATCCTTCTCTCCCCCTCTCTCTCCTCTCATTACCTCTATCTTCCCACGTCTCCTCTCCCCTCACTCCCTCTCCATCTCTCCCTTTCACTCCCTCTCTCTCTAGCTTTATCTCTCTATGTCATTATTCTTCCCTCCCTCTCTCTCCTCCCTCTCACGTTCTCCCCCTCCCCTCCTCTCTCTCCATCTCTCTCACTCTTTGCTCTCTCTCTCTTTAGGTCCTCCGACTCTATCACTATCTCCCTATCTCTCTCCTTCTCTGCGACCAATATCTCTCTCCATTATCTCCTCCCCACTCTCCTTTTTTCCCCCTATTTCTCTCCATCCATATGATCCAAAATTGTCACTCTATGTAATCAATGATATAAGGTCTACTATATTTTACATTTTATTTTTTTATTGTGGAATGAGTTATGGGTTTTGGGAATGAGGTATTGATAAGCCATGGTATTTTCCCCTGGTATTGTAACAAAACCTATTCACAAGTTAATAATATCTATGGTAAAATGGGGGTGACTATCCATGGTTAAGAATAAATTTATTTTAAGTATTAAGTTTTCATGTGCTTATTAATAAAACTTAAATGTGATTATGGAATCATTATTAGTCACTGCGAAGGCACAACCCTAACAATCGATTTGTCTATTGATCATGGCCAATGCAAATTATAATGTTTAAATTTGGAAAATAAATATATTTTTTTCATTATTATTAAAGAATTAATTTTTAAACATTTGATTGGACCATAACTTGAAGCTCTTATTCTAGTCTTTGTGCAGTAATTTTTTTCTTAAGCTTTGTAGGGAAACCATCCAAAAATAAAATATTTGAAAATAGCTTACACTCAAGTACCTCCCACCAAAATAGCTTACACTCAAATAAATAACATATTTACCATCAATTAATTCCCACTATAGTTTAATAAAGCGTTTACATAAAAAATGGATAGGAATTAGATGTAAATAATTATACTTACTAGGAGTTATTCCCACCATTATGTATGATTTCTTGCGAAGTTATGTAGGAGTAAAACTGTAAATATGTAGACTTAGTAGTGGTACCACCAAAATTTATACAATTTGTTCTGCCTCACGAAGTCATTTATTTATCCACTTCATATCTCAATTTATTAGTTCCTTCAAAGGAAGACTATATGCTGACTTTTAGCATTTACAACTATTTATACAATATTTTTCTATAACATAATTTCTAAATTGAGTTGAGGCCTACAAAACAAAATTACAATATAAAAAACTGAATTTTATTAGTTTTATTACTTTTAACTTTCTATTATTAATTTAGCCAAATTTAAATGGTTGCACTCATTCACTGACACTACAACATCTCCATCATACTGCGCTCTATATTACTTTTACCCTTTTATTATTTTTTAATTGAGCCCACACACACACACATATAGATATATATACAAAAATTTGCACCTACACATCTCTCTTTATATTGGGTTAGATCGCCTTTCAGTGCAATTAAAGACCCAAAAACTTAGTGTTAGTTGTACACTAAATCTTGTACTTTGTTCAAGAAGATACAGATCGAAAACACATAGGGTTAGAGAATAATCTCTCCTTTTAAGTAAAGTGATCGACTAGCTATTAGTTCAAGTTATATTTAGAAAGATAAATTTAGCTATCAGTCATGTGTATGTAAGTTAATATTAACAGGATTATTCGTAGTGGTTTTGAATCTTTATAATCTTGTAATCATAAGGAATTGAATGAAGCAATTTATAGAGTATCAACTCATATTTGAGTGTCTTATTTTTGGGTTTAATTTTTTGTCCATCTATCGTATTGGTATGTGAGAGAGAGAATTAAAGGAGTTAAAAAAAAAGCCTCCAACCACAGTCTATAGAGCTGCCCATAAATAAAATTTGTTATTCATTCTGGTTGAATAATCCATGAGTAGTCACCACAACCATCTTTGTGCCAAAGTTACACTGACAATAGAGAATTCATGCCTTCTAATTTTCACTCGAGATAGAGACCTCCATAGTTTGCACGTTGATTTGTGGAGCTTCCTTGAGCCACAATATCAAGTAACTTACATGTTCACTAGTTGTAATCATAAATATTGAAACCATATCACTACGGGGTTAATCACTAGTGTCATTTTGTACATTTTTACTAGGTTTAACATCTTTAAACAATCAACATTACATGAAAAAATACAAAAACATCATGAAAGTCATCAAACAATGAGAAACAAGTATTTATGGTGGAAACCCTGAAGGGGAGAAAAACCACCCTACAACTTTGCTTCATTTTTCTTAATTATTCTTAAATATCTTTTACATTTATGTGTTAGCCCAAGTAGCTAGGAGCCACAACTCCTCTATATAAATTCTATTTTTCACTACCAACAAGGAGCCACCACCGCTAAAATGATTTTCCAGCCACTACTAGCTAGCAAGCCACCACTTTTTGGAGGCCACAACCTCCATAATCACTATGGGTCATCCTTTCATGCATTTTCAGATTGGGCCAAAATTATTACATCAACATAGACTTCTCTCTCCAAAAAAATCATCAATACAAGATTATAAAAAAAAATCTCTATTTCAAGGCTCAACAGCAACAACTGACTCAACATTCACTCTAACATAACCCAAGCATCAATATCACAATCTTGTCCCTCAGACTCAACACTTAAACATACTCTCAACCATACAATAGACAACACTCTTAACAAACAATTCCTCAAAAATAACCCCTAGCAATAAACTCACTGAGCAATTGTAAGCCATAGCACCATATAAAAATACCTCTCACTTGACCATACACAATTCTTCCTCACAAACAAGTGTACATGCCATAAATAATAGTACATGGAATAGATGTCTCGAAGATCAGTCATACATATAAAGTATTTTCCGATATAGAGTGAATGAGCACTACAACGAGAAGACTCAAATCATATATGGCATATGAATCATACAACAGTTTCCTAATAACCCCAAATTCATGATTCCTTTCAACACAACCTTATAAATAAAATCATAAAAATTCTCAGGAAATTCTACCCTTTTTGGCTATGTTACGCAAACCAACACTTCAGTACATTTGTTCCAACATTTTTTTCTCAATTATCACTACCATTGACCCTGAAAATCGCACTTCATAGAGCAAGAGGTTGGTACCACTCTACAAGGCTATACTTTTGCTCAGGTGCACACTCATTATGATCTGTAATGGAACAACCACTCGTTATGTCATCCTCTACATACATGGAAAACCACACACTAACTGTTATAGGTATATGCAATGTGACATATCTTCCATGGACTCACTCTGTCCTCAGCCTCTAACATGCACTGGGATATTCTTCAGATGCACAACATACTCGCAGTCTAGTCAACTTCAACGCTTAGTAATTAAATTATATCCACCCTACATCTTGGTCGTTCTTTGAATGGGATTACAACCTCACATAGATTTTATTCATTATTCACGTGTCTCAGATCGATCAGCTACAAGAGATAATTTTCACACCATGCCACTAAAAGGAGACCCACAACCACAAACATTTAACCTTATTGTCCAAACTTCTAAATAAATGAAATGAAACTAAATTATTGCATTACATGACCAAATCAAACAATCACTCAGAATTTTAATGCATTTACACCTTTATGAGACCAATTTGAACTCATTACATAATCAATTATCTTATGAAAATTGGAGATCAAGTCAGTCGCTTCTATCACTGGGAATTCCATGGGAAATTTGAATGGTTTGACCTTTTGTTTTATTTTCTTCATTTACAGGCAATGCCACGAGCATTGAATCGAAATCCTATGACAGTGTCATTGGAATATCGTGACAAGCCAACGATAATGCTGTGTGGATGCTCTAACAAGCCTGCGAAAGCTTGATAAAATTAGAAACCTAAAAGGATTACTGCCCAAATTCGTTGTTAACTTCAACACCATCATCATCCCACTACAAAGGATTAGTTCAGTTGCTTGTAGCACCAACATCATGCCACAACGACACACTAAACATTTAGTGTCCACATCATCAAACAATGAAATAATCATGACTTGACATTAATGTTGACTTGTTGTAATGCCAATAATCTCCCCCTTTGGCATGATGAAAACCTCTTGAAAATCGACAACCATTTGGTCTTTCTCTCTCCCCCTTTGACATCAATGACAAAGGGTAGCATCTTGTGAGGTAGATAAAACATGCCAACACATTCTCGCAAAACCACTAATTAGCAACTGACATGCCAAAAGCATACTTTTCCTTCTTTATCTAAAATTTTAGCAAGGAATACAACCCAACAATAACAATTGTCCATTCTCAACATGATGATTTTTATCAACACATTGGTAATACACATTAACACTTATTTTTCATACATCATCAATCACAAGGTGAATAATCAGTTGGTCGTAGTGACTAACGTATTATTAACAACATTAACAAAATTCCTCATCAACAATAGTTTTCTCAACAATATGTCAAACCTTGGTAGAAACATTACACTAACACAAAAATAAGGTTGATTCAACTATACATTAACAATATAAGTGGGTAACACACTCTGAACCTTCTATGAAAAAAATATGACAAAGCATAGCTTACGAGAATACAATAAACTCGCAAGATTTTTTAGCAATACATCTCCTCATCAATATAGCATTATATCATCAATGAGGCTTAACGACATACAACTATAGTTCTTCTCAAGACTTCATATTCCTAAAACACAAACCCTAACTTTAGATAACAAGCTAGCAAGCATCATAACATGACTCATCGTCATCAACATATATTCAAATAATCAACATATGAAGCAGTGAAACAACATTATCTTGAAGTAGTAGCAAAAAATTATTCACAATCATCCATTATGTCACAAAATATTTTTCAATGACACAACAAATACTAAAACCCTAAGTGTATCTCAATAATCAATAGCTTCTATGAGTTGAAAAGAAGTGCATCGAAATTCTAAGTTAACACGAATCATAGTGGAGAGCAGCAGATCTTTTCATCGAAGAGGTCATCATTCACAACATATCTATCTTTCACAAAAACTAATCAACATACTAATTGACACACGATACATGAGAAACTATCAAATAAACATATTAAAGGAGTACAAATATTTTTGCAACAATATAGAATCTTATTCCATACAACAACAAGAATAAGGGTTTTGCGATGTAAACCTTAGCTACACAAAACCCAATGCACATTCTTTCTTAACTTGGCCAACTAAAGCATCATCATAGATATCCATAACTTTTTCTATTAGCATATGCTCAACCAAAGGGAGCATTCATAACCCCTGAATGAGAAGCTCATGCAAATGTTGTCTTTTCCCTTTTCTACTAGCAAGGGATCATAATGCCAACAATCAATTGTTGATCCACTAAAAGCATTTGAGATGCCCCGTGTGGACCTGTGACATATTTTCATGATCTCCATGCCTTGATAACTCTCTACCTGAGAAGTTCATGCTCATATTCATATCATAAATTCTAAACAACTCATCAATCACAAACCTTTAATCAAAACCCAGATCATTGCAATCTTAGCAGATTCAACACTAGTATCATAAAATTCTTCGTAGCATATGACCGATGCCAAACAGATGGTCATCAATAGACCAAATTAACACAATTTATGGCAATACAAAATTTTTTCACAATCTGGTCATAAATCCTAGCAACATATATAAACTAGCATTTGCATCTTATGTTGCAAAGGAAACGCCGTAAGGCATAGAGTGGGGAAGAAAATCCAGGTTCCGATGTCGCTGGAGAAACTGTAGCAGCAATGGCTGCCGCGTCCATCGTTTTCTGACTCTTATTCTCAAAGTATTTTCAAACTGCAACTTAGGGAAATTAAAATATGGGCGACTAATAAGCATCTAATGACCGCCATTGCCATGAGCGAGAACCGCGAGACGAAAATTCATGAACTGTTTCAGTTTCATAAACCATTTTTTCGATCAACGATCAAACTTTGTTCAATCGTCTAACACCACAAATCTACGGTAAACAATAGGACACAGCGACAACATCTACGGTGAACAACAGGACACGGCGACGGCTGGGACAATTCATTTCAAAGGGAAACACATTACGGCGTAAAAACGCCTTACGACGTAATTATCTTTGCAATGTAACGCAGATAGACTAGAAGGCAAAATTCAGGTGAAAGGGATTCAGTACGATCTCTTGGTGTTCTTGCAAGGAAGGAAGAATAGATAAAGGTGGCAGAGTGCATGCAAAAAAAACTAATATGTATTCAGTATGGCCACGCCGCTAGGATCCTCGTTTGCAATACAAAGCTTTTCCTTTTCCACTGGTAAAGGTGGCGGAGAGTCAAATTGATCGTAAACGAATCCGGACATTTGCTAACTGCAGATATCAAATGCAGCATGCCCATTCAAACTTTAAAATTCAAATTTTAATCTCCCTGTAGAGGGAATGGGCATGGTGGTGGGGTTCTAGAGGTGAACCCAAAATCTGTTTTGAATGAGATGCAGAGGGAGAAAAGAGGGGGAAGAGCTTGGTAGGAAGTTTAAGTTTTCATAATGGGTTCATTGCGTGATGTAGTACTCAACATAATGGGCTTCTGTTGGAATTAACTTCGTTTACAGCTGTCAGCATTAGAGTTATGAGGGAGGGGGTGCGATTGCGAAAGGAATTTGTGAACGGTCTTATCCAGGATGATAGTGAGTAATGAGGTGATTTAGCTAGCCGATATCCCACGCTATCCAGGGTATGACAGGTTATGGGCACACGTACCTGAGTATGATCTGAGTATGATACCTAGTACGGGTACGTAAATCAGACCCTGTGGTACACATTCCCTACCATAGATCATAACTTGAAAGATGCAGAGAGACCAGTGCCTCCATATGTGTCGGATTACAGCATTTATTGAATCAGACAAAGGAATTAAATCTTTGAAGCTCTAGAGTTCAGTAGAAAAATGGTCACTGAGGATACTAGAATTTACAAGCAAGAAACTAACTATAATTATTGCATAATCACAAAATTAATTAAGAAACATTTATACCTTCTAATGGAAACTCACAAAATTTCTTGACTAAAATCAAAATAATGAACAGGTTGAGTGAATAGTAAAGATTGTATCGATTGCCTATTCACGAGACTTATCTCTGTGTTCACGAGAATAGAATGCGCAAGGGCAGTAACATAAATCCATGAAGAAGTTAAGGTATGAAACAATAAATGTATTCAATAAGTATGATGATACAATATACATAATGAGAGGCTATCTGTATAGGGCAAGAGCTAACCAGCCATACATTGGGTATTAAATGCCCTTATGTAGACTGGCCCGCTATGTATGCCATGTATGTCATGGGGGCACTGCGTTTATCTCCGACGGGCACCTTTATCACCTTTCCGGCAGCTAAAACAGCAGGCGACGCTTTGTGGGAAGGCATTTACGCAGTGTACAGTACAAGAAGCTGTAACGAATTCAATTCTCTGACATGGAATCTTTCTGCACTTAACTTTTATAAAGTATAGATTTATGTAAAAAAAAATATTAACAGCGTTACATGGCTCGCATTATTTCGATTTTTGAAATCGGTGATTATTCTTTGTCACCTTTATTTCTCAAAAGAATAATATGTTATGTATAATATTTCAATAATAATTCCCAACGGGGTAGATTTTTACTTAAGATTTTGAGCTATTATTATCTCGTTTCTTATGTTTGTTTTTCCTTTCTATATATTTTTTTTCCAATTAAAAATAATATTAAATTAATACTTTTAAATTTTATAATAATTACTCATAATTTAATAATATATATCTATTTTAAATACAAATCTAACATGAGTTTAGAGGAATTAATTTTCTTCACGTTCAAATTTCTTTACAATATAAAATACAATGTGTTATTTTTCATTGTTTAAATTGTATTTTTAAACGCTTAATAAAATGAGTATATAACAAAATAAACATTTTAACCATAAAAACTTAATTTTTCATGATATATACAATTTTTTTTTAAATGATATATATACACAATTGACATTAAAACATTTTACATAACATGACACAAATTAAAATGGTTTTCTATTGTTAACATATTTTCAAGTATATGTCAATATTAATTCGTATTAAAATATTTTATCAATAACCAAATTATAAGATTTAAACATCTTACTCACATTTTTTTACTTCCAATTACCTTACAACATATTTATTATTATAGAATTCGTATTAAAATATTTTATCAATAACCAAATTTTAAGATTTAACCATCTTACTCACACATTTTTTTATTTCCAATTTCTTTACAACATATTCATTGTTTTTATTATAGAATTCTTATTAAAATATTTTATCAATAATCAAATTATAAGATTTAAACATCTTACTTACACATTTTTTTACTTCTAATTACTTTAGAACATATTCATTTTTTTATTGATGATAATGGTGGTGGTGGTTAACGTCCATTGAGACCAAACTTTGGTCTATCGGACTGAAAGAAAAGAATTATTTAGTTTGATTTAAGATTTTATTCCTATGCTCAAAAATCTTGCAGAGAAGCCTCCCTAGTTCACTGTAATTTTGACAAGGTAAAAGGTGAATCATTTAGTTTGATCAGCATCAATATAGGTCTCGACTATGTGTATACACCATGGTTGTCATTTTTCTTGGGATTCTCATACCGTAGTTCTTTCAGTAAAATACTCGTTAATGTACTTTTTTTTGGTTTTGTAATATCATTCACCTTAGATGTCCAATCATGTTATAACTGAATTCATGTGTCCAATTATGTACATTATATTTGAGGTGAACTAATTATTCTTAACCTACGAGTGGTTCAGCGAATATTATTGTAGCTTCGTATGAATTTAATTTTAATTTCAAGTTTCAGATGCTACCTCTTTAATAGTGTTGATTTCCACCTGGATGGATGCCATGGGAATAAATGAAAGTAAGAAAAGAAGGTTATTTACGTCTAGTTTGTTGCTTTTCACAACATTGGTGAAGTATAAGTCATTTCTGATGCAAACCCTAGCTATATCCATATCTATATGATGACAGGCCAAAAATAGTTGATGCGTAATCTAATGTGAGATGAAGAATTCCATACCATGAAACCCTCCTAGGAACATTGATGCATAATAATGACAAACTCTAACCTAGTATGAAGTTAATTTTCTTAGGTACATGGTTTGCCCTAGAATGATGCAATGTATGCATATATCAATGAAGCCCTACATGCCCATGATGCCTTTGAAGATGCCATAATCTTAATAAATAAAGTTAATAAATAAAGAACATAAGTTATTGTATGAGACAGATTCTTCTCAAAACTGAAGACAGATTCTTCTCAAAACTGAAGGAGGGTCAACAGCTTATGTCCTTTGTACATTTCCATATGGTTGTATGCCCTGCAGAGGTTTTAGAAAATGTTGACAAAACCACCCTATTATATATTTTATCTAGTTCCATTGTTGGTTCTGTTCTAACTACAAGTTGATGCTTTGTGCTGCCTCTTGCCTTCTCTTGGCATACTTCTCCAAGATTTGAAGCCTTTCTTGCTCAAGTTCCTTCTAAAAAGTTACTTCCTCTTGTAAGTGTATTAATTTTAACTCCTTTCTCCTTTTATCATGAGCTTCAATAAGCTCTTGCCTCTGTTGTTCATATTCTTCAGTATCTTTGACGCTCATTTTGACAATAGCAGTTTGCCTTGCAATCTCTTCCTCAATTCTGCCACAAAAGCATTAAAGTGGAAAACCATAACAGAAAAGAGATTAGAACTCTAAACTTTTCCAGTCTTTGAAACCTTGTACGATGAATTTCAATTATAAAGACAAGCATGTAAATTTCTATTGGTTAAAAGATTGTCTATAAAGAAAATTTAGAGATTTTGTATCTTTATGTCAGGCAGACAAGAAACAACTAGCTACAATTGGTAAATGAAGAAGCCAACAAGAATCACAGTGCTTTACAGTTAATAATGTATAATTTCTTGCAAAGCACACACGGATCAGCTCAACATAATATACATTTTGTTTCATACAACATGGGAGAACTCATATCTCTTCCAACTACTTTTATATCACCATGAGTTGTTCATGCGAATCACATTCTTAAAGCCATAAAATATATCACAGTATGATACAGGCATGCAAGATATGAGATTGATGGAAACTTCCTATACTATATCTTCCCTCGTAGAAGTGTATCCAACCTATTAAGAAAAAGAAATACTGCACATGCTACAACAGTGCAATGTAAAATTCCTATTCTAATTTCCTTTTTGGGGAGATAAAAACTGTAGGACAGTTGATGCAATCATCAATGTCATGAACAAGTATAAGAGGCCAACCTATAATGACTTATTCATATCTTTGCCCCATAGTCCCCAGGTCAATATCACTTCGAATCCCGAACTAAAGTTTCCCAAAACAAATGCTCAATATGTTAAAAAATCTACATTCCCTGCATATAAAGACAATAAACGAGAGTTGACGGCCAAAGGACACAACTGACCTAGATAAAGTATCATTAAGTAGGAAATAAATAGGGCACCCCATCCCTCTCCTTATTCTTTCATGAATATATCCTAAAATAATGATATAGTGAAATGATGAAGGCCCAACTGTTGATATCCTTATTATTGTTATGTCCTTTGTCTTTTCACTCAAAATCAGCAATGCCTATCAAGTATACATATAACCCTACTGTTGTAAGATAATTATAATACTTTGTCTGGTGAACAATGTGTTACTAAATTTCTTCTTTGCTAGAAGACTGAATTAATGCTTCTGGATGATTGGTTACTTTCCCACTCACAGATGCTTCAAGCTTGTATATGACAATCCTTAGCTATAGCTATCGTCTTGATTATGCCAGTCCGTGATGAACTGCATCAAGATGTAAGCTTAATGCAATTCACACATTCAACACTGCCTTTTCACTTACCGACACATTGGACTACACAGACATGCCATTAATGATTATTTGAAGCTTCAATGATTTGTACATGAGAACTTGACATTTCTTAACATACTTGTGCCATATTATTTTTTCAAATTGAACTCACTTTCAAGGACCGAATTATTCTTGATTGAAATGATTGTTGTAGAAGTTATTGTAAGTAGACCACTGATAAATGTGCAAACTTCCATGTCTAGTAAAACAATTTCATTATATATGAAGAATAATAGCTACCAGATAAAAAAATAATTATATTGAATTATCTCCATATGATTCCTATATATACTATAAACAAATGTTCCAATTAAAGTTGCTCCATATAATTTTTATAAAAGGTATAGTAAATAATCTTATTAAACTCCTTCATTCCTATAGATTAATAATATTAGTGAATCTATATATATGTTCTAATCTAATGTATAAAATTGATTTAATAAAAAACTTAATGTGTAAAATATAGATAATTTTTCAAATTTTTTTCATTTTTAGATTAAAAACAATTTAATTTATCATATTAATATCAAATTAAAATGTCAAAATATAAATGTAACCTTTATCTTCAAATTTATTCCTACAAACTAAATATCAAAATATAAATGTAACCCTTCTCTTCAAATTTATTCCACTCCATGTACAAACCAAAGTTACCCAGTCTTTCCATGGCCGAGTATTTCAATGATTCATTTTACAAGTATAATGATAATCAATAATGCCAAAGTATGAAACTCGCAGCTTTACCGATGTCTTCTCATGCCAGTGTGCCGAATATTTCATGATACCGAGTCTTAGCATTTTTTTTGTAAGAAACAAGCAGCCAATTTACACAAATGATGCAGTTCCTAGAATTCATTTTAGTGTGATGCTGCCACATGTCACAGACTGCTAAAGTTTGTTCAGTGGAAATTACTTAGAGCATGATATATGGCTATGTAACTTAGCCTTCCTGGTTTCTTAGGGTTCGGATGGCTCGCTGTGATTGATATGTATTTATGTAAAGTTTCAAAAAGATAGCAAGCCAAAAGAGAAATGCCAAGGCATTTATACGAGAGTACTTCCACCGAAAAAGCTAAAAATGCACATGTAAATCTATACCATTGAAGATGTCCATTCTTCATTGTGAGTGATATGGATAGCATTTGAGTGACTTGGATGTTATTTGGATGATGGAGGGTAGAATTTTAAAATATTTTAAAGAGCTAATTCAATTATTTGATCCTATTTTATCGATAAACAAGAACGAATTTAATTGTTTGATTACATTTCATCGATAAACCAGAGCGAATTCAATTGTTTGACAACATTTCATTTCAATTCGTGTTATTGAAAAAGATACCACATTGCAACCACAACCATGTGTTGTTGATTCAGGTTGTATCAGTACATCCAAGGCCGTGAGCCAACTGATACTAAATGCATACCAATGTACAAATGGAATTGAATTGAAAAATATCGCAGAGCCAAGAGTTTTATAAAAAAGAAGAGATTGATGCATCTCCATATTTTTTTTGACATTTCCATTTCAATAACAAATGTAATGTCTTACAAAGTAGAAAACGAGGAGAACGAGCTCTAATTTATTCATGCACCTAGGAACCCACCCAAGAGAAAATTTCAATGGTGGAACCACAACAACTGCTTGCCATGGAGGAATAGAGCAGTACGTTCAATGTTATCACATGCATATCTAATAATGTTGATACATAATATACAAGTTACAGTGAAGCTTGATATCACAGTTGAGATTTGACATAAATATATCAAAGCCATCAATAAATTTTTGTAATTTTTAAACACATCTCTTGTTGCCACTTTCTTGTGGTCCTGGGTGGCTTCACTGCTGTTGCAGCTATTTGACTTTCTGAGATCTTCAGAGCCTGCAGGTGAGATGTTGCTGTTGGTATCAGTATCGTTAATGCTGTCACATGAACCTGCTGCATTGCCTCTCTGCAACACATAATTTGTATTAATGCTCAGGTTGTTGCAAAAATTCAACCCTTCAAATGCAGGGAATACCGGACCATCAGGAGACTGACAGGGGGAGGAGTCTGAATTGTTGTGCTTGTTGTTAGAATCAAACTGCATCAACCCACCAAACAGTGATGGGCAGGCAGAGTCAAGCTGCAACAATTCCTCAGGGTTGAGTCACTGCAGTCATATTGAATATCCATATCAGCAGAGGCTCAAGCCCAAATTGATCCATCTGGTCCAACTGAAACATTTTTGAATCCATGAACAGACACTCTCCAAACCAATTACAGAAACTGTAATTCAAAACCCAATGCCCATACACAGTGAGAGGATCAGATCCTATCAAAAAATGGGGGTAGAAAAGGCCTATCACAAAATGGGGGTAGAAAGGCCTATCAGAACTGGATTGATTGCTCAGTGAAGAAGATCTGGAAGGACATTAATCATGGGACAGAGGAAAGGGCACAATGACTGGTGCGGGCAGCAGATCAGATCTGGAGATGAAGGACTTGACTTGGAAGTTGGAGGAGTAATCAGTGGAATCAGAAGATGATGAGATGATAAACATATGGGAAAAGACATGCAGAGATGTACAGGTGTGCCATTGACAGCATAGAATTGCACGTGCTGTGAATTAACTAGAGATATCTTAGTACTTACCACAATACGAATAGTGATTGACACAGCATATATCTGTGGGCATACAGACCAGTTATTAGTTCTCGTGTGAGAGGTAAACATGTGCGTAAGCAAACCAAAAATACCATGCTACATACCATGTAATTCTTCATTCTCTGAAAGATTGCCCGACTTGTTAAAACAGCACTAATAATAACACTCAGCCCTGGCTCAGTAAGCACAATATCAGACGCACTTCTAGCTGCATCAGTTGCATCTGCCACTGATTTTCTGCATTGTCAATACTTTTTTTCAGTTAGAATTGAATATATTTTATAAAGCTAAGACATGCTATTAACGATTAAAAGCACGAATTCCAGAAAGATAAACCCAAACATAATGATGCAAATTCTTTAACGAAGCATTTTTCTGAAAGGTAACAGCAAATAACAGAGATCCCATGACACACTCAAACAACTGAAATTTCTAGATGCAGAGTACAACCTTCCAGCCCCTCTTATCTAAACCTAACAGAAAATGCTACAAAACCAAAATGCTAGATAGGAAAAAGGGAACAGCCAAATACATTTACAGACTTATTGCTACTCTTTGGATTTAACAGCTAAGTGGATTTTGTGTGAGCAAGGGTGATCTGCTACAGATTTTGCTACTTGCAAGGCACACTAAGAATAAAGCCTTTTGTGTAGAAGGCTCTGCATCTAACTACACCTCTAATCTGCTGTTATAGTAATTGTGCACTGTATTTCAGCAAAAGGAAATTGGAATAACCTTCTATGTAAAGTTTAAACCATACTTATTGTTATCGTTCGACCTGAGCATATTCCCAGTCATAATTACGACTCATTGTGCCATCAATAGAACTGCAGATACATTATTAACTGCAACAACCAAAAAAATCCACACCATAAATTTAACAAAGGAGATCTCAACTGGAGAAAATCCTCTTGGAGCAGACAAAATTCCAGAAATATATTAGAATGATACAGAAGAAGTTATGCCCACAGATGTTACTTTGTACTTCCTGTCGATCTCAGAAAATACAGTCTTTGGCTGTCTGTGTGGCTGCTACTCTGTCTCCATCTTCCTCCAATCCCTTCCTGTGCTTTAAAGATGGTGGCCATTAGGGCTAGGTGGTCAGGTGTCAACATGCCTTTTTAATATTTTCTTTTCCATTTTCTGACCCTTTTGTATTAGAGATCAGATAGTAGGTACCTTGTCAAAGAACCCCATTTCTTTTTTTGTTAAGGATCCAGAGCCATGAGTAATACATTTTGAGTTGTGTCAATTTTTAAATGATCTCACTATTCTTTTTTCCCTTGATCAAAATCGTCATTTCCAGTCAAGTAGGAAAGAAATCACACTCAGAATGTACTACTGCACTTACAAGGCAAAAAGGTATTGGGGTATTTAGATCTGCATATCTCCCTTATAAACTTCAGAACCAGGAAAAGCTAAACTCTTGAAAGCTCCAGAAAGGGTGTCTTTTCAGACTCTCTACAGTTCAGAACCAATAAAGGACTATTTCCATAAAGTGGATATATGTCAAAAAAAAGTGATTCAAAAACTGTTCAGGTTCCTGTATGCTATATTTACCAAAAACAAAACATACTAAGTATATGACTTACAAATACTTTTTGTAAGTATTTCAAAAACTGTTCAGGTTCCTGTATGCTATATTTACCAAAAACAAAACATACTAAGTATATGACTTACAAATACTTTTTGTAAGTATTTCATGTTTTATTGGGTATTACATTCAAGCTTAAAATTAAGCCCATATGAAAAAATTTCCCGCTAAGTGCTAATTACTTTACATGTGGCAAAAATTTCCCGGTTAGCATATGTGCTTTACATGTGGCAAACATTGTCCACATCTCCACATTGCATAGGGACACAATTATAATGGATCCACATCATTATACCTAGTCCACATCATAATAGTATCAGGTTATATAAGTATCAAGATAGAATCCCAATAGAAAACATCCATATCCTTGGTACCTAATCTCCTGATCATCCAATAGTGTGAAGCTTGATCCCCTAATACTTTGAGATCTAATCTCTCAACATCTCACTATTCAGTACTTTTCCATCCACATCACCTCTAACCATTGGTTGCCACCTAGCCTCCTTCTCTTGGGCACCTTAATCCACATCATGTATACATGCCATGTCAGCACCATGTAACCATGCTACATCATCGTAGAGATGACTTTGTGCCACATCATCATGCCATGACATTATTTCATTAGCATGCCAATTTAAAAATACATGTGATGTAACCTACCTACAGACTCTCTATAGTTCAGAACCAATAAAGGACTATTTCCATAAAGTGGATTGTCTGGAAAATGTTGTAGTACAGAGAAAGGTACAAATTGCACAAGCCGAAAATGAACTTAAAGAAAAAGAAGCACATACTGAAGTTCCAGAAATAGGAGAAATTCTATTGATGAACAGGGTATTGTTTAAGCCAAACAAGGAAGTGTGTGAACCAATTCAAAGAAAGAACTTGTTTAGAATAGCTTGGGAGTCAGAAGGTAAGTGTTGTAAATTAATCATTGATAATGGCAGCACTGATAATTTAGTTTCTGCAGAAATGGTGAACAAATTTGGAGCTGGGAGGAATGCCACATCCTACTCCATACAAGGTTTCGTCACCAAGTGTTGGTAAATGAACAATGTCAGGTTGAGTTCTATATTGGAAGTTACAAAGATCAAGTGCTGTGTGACATAATGCCTATCGATGTTTGCCATGTTCTATTAGGCAGACCTTGGCAATATGACAGGAAAAACATTTATGATGGGAGACAGAACACTTAGACCCTTGAAAAGAATGATCAGAAGCATGAGTTACCCTTAAAGGATGAAGAAGCCAAGGAGTAATCTAATGTACTGTTAATGAGTGGGAAGCAAGTGATGCTTAGAGATAAAGAATTTGTGAAGCTGGGACAAGAAGATGATACAGAGATAGTAGTTATAGATCCAAAGGTAAATGATTCACTTTCAGAAAATCAGAATTTATTAATTGATTATGAGAATAAAATAGCTAATAAAATGTTTAGTGAATGGATGCCAATAGAAAGTGAAGACCAGCCGAGAGTTTCTATAGCAGAATCTGTCATGAAGGAAGAAATTCTGATAGATGAACAGCAAAATTATGTCAAGGGGGACATTGTCTTGAAAGGCAATGAGAGAGACTTGAATGGGAAGCTCAAGAATACTGCCGAAGGTTGTGAAGGGACATAATATTGTGAACAGTATGTAAGCAAAGGAAAACAGAAACAAATGATTCATGTAAAGGATTCCTGGTTGCAAGCAGTCTTAACAATTTTCTGTATGATCTTTATCTTTGTGACAGAGAAAGGACTCTATCAGGTTAAGGAAGAAATTGGTTCTTTTTGATAAATTTGTTTTATGTGCAGGAAATATGGAGCCTTATGATAATTTCATTCTAATTCTTGTTGAAAGAAGGCAATTTTTGAAAAATCCTGCCAGAAGAATTCAGGAATCCAAGTCCCATTTGACAGGAAACTAAAGCCTCAGTCAAATTCTTCAGGCATCCAAGTTCCATATGACAAGAAACGAAAGCCTAAGTCAACTAATCCACACAATATTACAAAAGAAATCAATAGAGAAGAATGTAAATACCCAATGACTTACAAATACTTTTTGTAAGTATTTCATCTTTTATCGGGTATTACATTCAAGCTTAAAATTAAGCCCATATGAAAAAATTTCCCGCTAAGTGCTATGTTAGCATATGTACTTTACATGTGGCAAACATTGTCCACATCTCCACATTGCATAGGGACACAATTATAATGGATCCACATCATTATACCTAGTCCACATCATAACAGTATCAGGTTATATAAGTATCAAGATAGAATCCCAATAGAAAACATCCATATCCTTGGTACCTAATCTCCTGATCATCCAATAGTGTGAAGCTTGATCCCCTAATACTTTGAGATCTAATCTCTCAACATCCCACTATTCAGTACTTTTCCATCCACATCACCTCTAACCATTGGTTGCCACCTAGCCTCCTTCTCTTGGGCACCTTAATCCACATCATGTATACATGCCATGTCAGCACCATGTAACCATGCTACATCATCGTAGAGATGACTTTGTGCCACATCATCATGCCATGACATTATTTCATTAGCATGCCAATTTAAAAATACATGTGATGTAACCTGCCTACAGACTCTCTACAGTTCAGAACCAATAAAGGACTATTTCCATAAAGTGGATATATGTCAAAAAAAGTGATTCAAAAACTGTTCAGGTTCCTGTATGCTATATTTACCAAAAACAAAACAAACTTAAAGTCTATGACTTACAAACATTTTCCAACAGAAAGAAAAAGAAAACCAGCAGATGTCAAAGGCTTTGGTTCGAAAATTCAGTGTCCTAATATTGAGCTTGACGTTCGAATCCTCGGTCGAGAGGCCATGGTCAGAGTTCAGTGTCCTAAGCAGAACCATCCCGTTGCAAGAATGATGGTTGCATTTAAAGAGCTTGAACTTGAAGTTCATCATGCTAGTGTATCCACAGTGAAAGAGTTGACGATTCAAACGGTTATTCTGAATATGACAGGTATTGTATATACGCAAGAACAGCTAAATGCTGCATTATTAAGGAAAGTAGCAGATCCTGGCCTTAGATAGCATGCCATGACCAATCTTGACATAAATATATCAAAGCCATCAATAAATTTTTGTAATTTTTAAACACATCTCTTGTTGCCACTTTCTTGTGGTCCTGGGTGGCTTCACTGCTGTTGCAGCTATTTGACTTTCTGAGATCTTCAGAGCCTGCAGGTGAGATGTTGCTGTTGGTATCAGTATCGTTAATGCTGTCACATGAACCTGCTGCATTGCCTCTCTGCAACACATAATTTGTATTAATGCTCAGGTTGTTGTAAAAATTCAACCCTTCAAATGCAGGGAATACCGGACCATCAGGAGACTGACAGGGGGAGGAGTCTGAATTGTTGTGCTTGTTGTTAGAATCAAACTGCATCAACCCACCAAACAGTGATGGGCAGGCAGAGTCAAGCTGCAACAATTCCTCAGGGTTGACTGCAGTCATATTGAATATCCATATCAGCAGAGGCTCAAGCCCAAATTGATCCATCTGGTCCAACTGAAACATTTTTGAATCCATGAACAGACACTCTCCAAACCAATTACAGAAACTGTAATTCAAAACCCAATGCCCATACACAGTGAGAGGATCAGATCCTATCAAAAAATGGGGGTAGAAAAGGCCTATCACAAAATGGGGGTAGAAAGGCCTATCAGAACTGGATTGATTGCTCAGTGAAGAAGATCTGGAAGGACATTAATCATGGGACAGAGGAAAGGGCACAATGACTGGTGCGGGCAGCAGATCAGATCTGGAGATGAAGGACTTGACTTGGAAGTTGGAGGAGTAATCAGTGGAATCAGAAGATGATGAGATGATAAACATATGGGAAAAGACATGCAGAGATGTACAGGTGTGCCATTGACAGCAAAGAATTGCACGTGCTGTGAATTAACTAGAGATATCTTAGTACTTACCACAATACGAATAGTGATTGACACAACATATATCTGTGGGCATACAGACCAGTTATTAGTTCTCGTGTGAGAGGTAAACATGTGCGTAAGCAAACCAAAAATACCATGCTACATACCATGTAATTCTTCATTCTCTGAAAGATTGCCCGACTTGTTAAAACAGCACTAATAATAACACTCAGCCCTGGTTCAGTAAGCACAATATCAGACGCACTTCTAGCTGCATCAGTTGCATCTGCCACTGATTTTCTGCATTGTCAATACTTTTTTTCAGTTAGAATTGAATATATTTTATAAAGCTAAGACATGCTATTAACGATTAAAAGCACGAATTCCAGAAAGATAAACCCAAACATAATGATGCAAATTCTTTAACGAAGCATTTTTCTGAAAGGTAACAGCGAATAACAGAGATCCCATGACACACTCAAACAACTGAAATTTCTAGATGCAGAGTACAACCTTCCAGCCCCTCTTATCTAAACCTAACAGAAAATGCTACAAAACCAAAATGCTAGATAGGAAAAAGGGAACAGCCAAATACATTTACAGACTTATTGCTACTCTTTGGATTTAACAGCTAAGTGGATTTTGTGTGAGCAAGGGTGATCTGCTACAGATTTTGCTACTTGCAAGGCACACTAAGAATAAAGCCTTTTGTGTAGAAGGCTCTGCATCTAACTACACCTCTAATCTGCTGTTATAGTAATTGTGCACTGTATTTCAGCAAAAGGAAATTGGAATAACCTTCTATGTAAAGTTTAAACCATACTTATTGTTATCGTTCGACCTGAGCATATTCCCAGTCATAATTACGACTCATTGTGCCATCAATAGAACTGCAGATACATTATTAACTGCAACAACCAAAAAAATCCACACCATAAATTTAACAAAGGAGATCTCAACTGGAGAAAATCCTCTTGGAGCAGACAAAATTCCAGAAATATATTAGAATGATACAGAAGAAGTTCTGCCCACAGATGTTACTTTGTACTTCCTGTCGATCTCAGAAAATACAGTCTTTGGCTGTCTGTGTGGCTGCTACTCTGTCTCCATCTTCCTCCAATCCCTTCCTGTGCTTTAAAGATGGTGGCCATTAGGGCTAGGTGGTCAGGTGTCAACATGCCTTTTTAATATTTTCTTTTCCATTTTCTGACCCTTTTGTATTAGAGATCAGATAGTAGGTACCTTGTCAAAGAACCCCATTTCTTTTTTTGTTAAGGATCCAGAGCCATGAGTAATACATTTTGAGTTGTGTCAATTTTTAAATGATCTCACTATTCTTTTTTCCCTTGATCAAAATCGTCATTTCCAGTCAAGTAGGAAAGAAATCACACTCAGAATGTACTACTGCACTTACAAGGCAAAAAGGTATTGGGGTATTTAGATCTGCATATCTCCCTTATAAACTTCAGAACCAGGAAAAGCTAAACTCTTGAAAGCTCCAGAAAGGGTGTCTTTTCAGACTCTCTACAGTTCAGAACCAATAAAGGACTATTTCCATAAAGTGGATATATGTCAAAAAAAAGTGATTCAAAAACTGTTCAGGTTCCTGTATGCTATATTTACCAAAAACAAAACATGCTAAGTATATGACTTACAAATACTTTTTGTAAGTATTTCAAAAACTGTTCAGGTTCCTGTATGCTATATTTACCAAAAACAAAACATACTAAGTATATGACTTACAAATACTTTTTGTAAGTATTTCATGTTTTATTGGGTATTACATTCAAGCTTAAAATTAAGCCCATATGAAAAAATTTCCCGCTAAGTGCTAATTACTTTACATGTGGCAAAAATTTCCCGGTTAGCATATGTGCTTTACATGTGGCAAACATTGTCCACATCTCCACATTGCATAGGGACACAATTATAATGGATCCACATCATTATACCTAGTCCACATCATAATAGTATCAGGTTATATAAGTATCAAGATAGAATCCCAATAGAAAACATCCATATCCTTGGTACCTAATCTCCTGATCATCCAATAGTGTGAAGCTTGATCCCCTAATACTTTGAGATCTAATCTCTCAACATCTCACTATTCAGTACTTTTCCATCCACATCACCTCTAACCATTGGTTGCCACCTAGCCTCCTTCTCTTGGGCACCTTAATCCACATCATGTATACATGCCATGTCAGCACCATGTAACCATGCTACATCATCGTAGAGATGACTTTGTGCCACATCATCATGCCATGACATTATTTCATTAGCATGCCAATTTAAAAATACATGTGATGTAACCTACCTACAGACTCTCTATAGTTCAGAACCAATAAAGGACTATTTCCATAAAGTGGATTGTCTGGAAAATGTTGTAGTACAGAGAAAGGTACAAATTGCACAAGCCGAAAATGAACTTAAAGAAGAAGAAGCACATACTGAAGTTCCAGAAATAGGAGAAATTCTATTGATGAACAGGGTATTGTTGAAGCCAAACAAGGAAGTGTGTGAACCAATTCAAAGAAAGAACTTGTTTAGAATAGCTTGGGAGTCAGAAGGTAAGTGTTGTAAATTAATCATTGATAATGGCAGCACTGATAATTTAGTTTCTACAGAAATGGTGAACAAATTTGGAGCTGGGAGGAATGCCACATCCTACTCCGTACAAGGTTTCGTCACTAAGTGTTGGTAAATGAACAATGTCAGGTTGAGTTCTATATTGGAAGTTACAAAGATCAAGTGCTGTGTGACATAATGCCTATCGATGTTTGCCATGTTCTATTAGGTAGACCTTGGCAATATGACAGGAAAAACATTTATGATGGGAGACAGAACACTTAGACCCTTGAAAAGAATGATCAGAAGCATGAGTTACCCTTAAAGGATGAAGAAGCCAAGGAGTAATCTAATGTACTGTTAATGAGTGGGAAGCAAGTGATGCTTAGAGATAAAGAATTTGTGAAGCTGGGACAAGAAGATGATACAGAGATAGTAGTTATAGATCCAAAGGTAAATGATTCACTTTCAGAAAATCAGAATTTATTAATTGATTATGAGAATAAAATAGCTAATAAAATGTTTAGTGAATGGATGCCAATAGAAAGTGAAGACCAGCCGAGAGTTTCTATAGCAGAATCTGTCATGAAGGAAGAAATTCTGATAGATGAACAGCAAAATTATGTCAAGGGGGACATTGTCTTGAAAGGCAATGAGAGAGACTTGAATGGGAAGCTCAAGAATACTGCCGAAGGTTGTGAAGGGACATAATATTGTGAACAGTATGTAAGCAAAGGAAAACAGAAACAAATGATTCATGTAAAGGATTCCTGGTTGCAAGCAGTCTTAACAATTTTCTGTATGATCTTTATCTTTGTGACAGAGAAAGGACTCTATCAGGTTAAGGAAGAAATTGGTTCTTTTTGATAAATTTGTTTTATGTGCAGGAAATATGGAGCCTTATGATAATTTCATTCTAATTCTTGTTGAAAGAAGGCAATTTTTGAAAAATCCTGCCAGAAGAATTCAGGAATCCAAGTCCCATTTGACAGGAAACTAAAGCCTCAGTCAAATTCTTCAGGCATCCAAGTTCCATATGACAAGAAACGAAAGCCTAAGTCAACTAATCCACACAATATTACAAAAGAAATCAATAGAGAAGAATGTAAATACCCAATGACTTACAAATACTTTTTGTAAGTATTTCATCTTTTATCGGGTATTACATTCAAGCTTAAAATTAAGCCCATATGAAAAAATTTCCCGCTAAGTGCTATGTTAGCATATGTACTTTACATGTGGCAAACATTGTCCACATCTCCACATTGCATAGGGACACAATTATAATGGATCCACATCATTATACCTAGTCCACATCATAATAGTATCAGGTTATATAAGTATCAAGATAGAATCCCAATAGAAAACATCCATATCCTTGGTACCTAATCTCCTGATCATCCAATAGTGTGAAGCTTGATCCCCTAATACTTTGAGATCTAATCTCTCAACATCCCACTATTCAGTACTTTTCCATCCACATCACCTCTAACCATTGGTTGCCACCTAGCCTCCTTCTCTTGGGCACCTTAATCCACATCATGTATACATGCCATGTCAGCACCATGTAACCATGCTACATCATCGTAGAGATGACTTTGTGCCACATCATCATGCCATGACATTATTTCATTAGCATGCCAATTTAAAAATACATGTGATGTAACCTGCCTACAGACTCTCTACAGTTCAGAACCAATAAAGGACTATTTCCATAAAGTGGATATATGTCAAAAAAAGTGATTCAAAAACTGTTCAGGTTCCTGTATGCTATATTTACCAAAAACAAAACAAACTTAAAGTCTATGACTTACAAACATTTTCCAACAGAAAGAAAAAGAAAACCAGCAGATGTCAAAAGCTTTGGTTCGAAAATTCAGTGTCCTAATATTGAGCTTGACGTTCGAATCCTCGGTCGAGAGGCCATGGTCAGAGTTCAGTGTCCTAAGCAGAACCATCCCGTTGCAAGAATGATGGTTGCATTTAAAGAGCTTGAACTTGAAGTTCATCATGCCAGTGTATCCACAGTGAAAGAGTTGATGATTCAAACGGTTATTCTGAATATGACAGGTATTGTATATACGCAAGAACAGCTAAATGCTGCATTATTAAGGAAAGTAGCAGATCCTGGCCTTAGATAGCATGCCATGACCAATCTTGACTGGTATTTATCTAGAAAGCTGAAGTTCCCTTAGAAGCTTTAGGAACTTCAAGATCAGACTACTTTACTTGCCCAGAAGGAATTGTGCACTGTAAAATAATCCAACTTAATTTACTTTGTAAATTTTTTGACAAGTAATGAAGAACTTTTATAGCAGTTACTTGTAAGCATGGCTGCCCTGTTCCATAAAAATGAAATTTGATGGAACCACAAAAACCAATTAGTGAAAATGGTTCAATCTCAAAGGACTGCAAAGAAAAGGCTAAAAACAGCATATAGTATTGTCAAATGGAGACCTGCTGCCATTGTTAGTGAAGGATGGACTGTAAGTGAAGCTACTTCTCAAATTTAGGCCTGCAAAATAGTGTTTTTTAAAACTGAAATGGGTCTCCGTTCTTCACTGAAAGGGCTATGGCTGAAATTCATGGAGAAAAATTCAACGAATGTACGAAGAGGAATGTAAATTAGCAAATTCATCAAGCTGATCTACAAAGTAACTGTGAATTAATATATTGCAGCCTGAATGAGTTATTAGATTGCTACAATGTGGTCCAGGCTTGAATTGTAAGCCTCGGTGGGGCGAGATCTAGGGTGTAAGCTTGATTGAAACCCTTCTTGTAAAGTTTTGGGGTCGTGGGGAATGTTGGCCATGAATGTAAATTAGCAAATTCATCAAGCTGATCTACAAAAATCTAACTTATAAATCATTGCTGTCATAGGCAACACGTGGTTCTTATGGTCTGTAGTATATTACAAGTTCCATTCTACAAAAAATACTGCATGGATCTTGGTGCCACACACATACGCCTAGTGACTTGAAACCAGAGAACTCTTAAGAAATGAAATATAGTGACTTGAAACCAGAGAACTCTTAAGAAATGAAATACAGTACAGTTGATGAATCTTTCCTCTTTACAAAATAAAAATATATATGTATGGCATGGACTACTATTTTAGGAAAAAACTGTAATTTATTAATAACCCTTTAAAATTTGGCAAGCATGGTAAACCTGGGCTCTATCTTCCATAAATGTATTTTAGAAAACCTTGGCCAATTGGTGAACTTAATTTGTTAACAAAGGTAGAAAGATAACCGATTGGCAAAGAATGGCACACATTGTTAAAACTTACACCCAGAAAATAAAACTTACCCTGATGGATTAGCATAAATCTGAATCAAGAGAGATAGGTACAGACTTCAACTTATTTTTTGTCTGTACATATTTGCATCTATGAAACTTCAAAGCAAAATGATTTTTGTGAGCTTATGGGAAATTGGCTTATTCAGCAAGGGAAGAGATGGGATTCGCCATTCAATTATTTTATTCCGTGTCACTGAAGCGAAACGTACATTCGCAGACGATTTATACTAGTGCATCCTTCTGGTTTTTTGAAATTAAAGAAATTGGGAATCATACATAACCAGTTTTAATGTTATGTATCATAAGTTTTAATGCGCTTGCTAAATAGTATTCCTTTCAAATATTGTTCATTTACATAATATTCTCTGATATGCAGATTTATTTGCTAAATCCTTCTCTGCAAGCATGCTACTGATGTATATTTCGTCATGAACAGAATCAAGGAAGTGTAGGGTAAATCATAGAGTCAAAAGGCGCGACAATTTATTACATGCAGGCCAACAATTCCCTGATACATCCTTCAAATCTTACAATAATCCAGACCTTCATGCAGTAAAAAAGGAGTTATACCTTGGTTCCTTGTGTGAAGTTCGCACTGCATCAAAACCATGGCAGTTTTGGATGATCATGTTAAAGAATGGGAACTTTGATACAGAAGCAGCTTTATGTCCTGCAAACGGTAAAAAGAGAGGTCCTTTTAGAAAACCTAAAAAATTCCCCTGTTTCGGCAAAGGCTGCATGAACCAGCCTCTTGTGTATCATAATCCATCAAAGCTTCAATCAACAGGCAAATTGAAAGGAAAATTCTGTGGATCATATGATTTCGATGCTGATTTCAAATCAGGTAGACAAAAAAAATGTCTCTTATTATTCGGTGGTATGGGAGAAGAATCCTAAAACAGGGAGTTGGGTATTTCACCATACATTAAGAACTTCAAAGAAATATCCATGGTTGATGCTGTATCTGCGTGCTGATGCTACTCGTGGCTACTCTGGAGGATATCATTATGAAACTCGGGGGATGAAGGTGCGGTTGGAGAAACTGCAGCAGCAATGGCTGCCGCATCCATCGTTTTCTGAACATCCGACTTCTCTTATTCTCAAAGTCTTTTCAAACTGCAACTCAGGGAAATTAAAACATGGGCGACTAATAAGCATCTAATGACCGCCATTTCCATGAGCGAGAACCGCGTTTCAGTTTCCCGAACCGTTTGCTTCATGAACCGTTTTTTATCAACGATCAACTTTTGTTCAATCGTCTAACACCATAAATCTACGGTGAATAATAGGACAGGGCGACGGCTGGGGCAATTCGTTTCAAAGGGGAACGCCTTACGGCGTAATCAATAACACAAACTTAGAATGACCTTACAATATAATCTGCCATCATATACAACAGTGACTACATCAATCAAGCATGTAGTAGAAAACCCAACTCACACCTTATTAGAACCTTGAACATACACATTATTTCATATGCTTGGTTACCATGTCTAAACCAATAATTATCAAGCTAAAACAAAGATGAATCAATGATTTAAAAATAAACCTTCAAACCTTGTCCACCTCCTTCCTAACTTACCGATTTTTCCACACACAATGCTTCTTCTATGCTTGCATCTTCAACGATCCTTTATGAAATCCGAAGATGATACCATATGATCCCGTTTACACCATGCAAGCCTCAATTTCTCATAGAAGTCTCTTACTACTTCCAAACTTCGATGGGTTAATGTCTAACATGTGCACCTATTTTTGCGTTCTTGTCTAGATTGATTTGAATGACCTTCACCTTTTGATTTGATTCCTTAAAGAAACTAGTAAACTTTCAATATTTAGAAATTTGGCCAAGATGGTTAGACATATAACATCAAATGTGGCCAAGAAAAGGATAAACATATGCATATATTCTATTTCTAATCTACCTTACATTACTACATGAGTAAAAATAGGCATAAAAATAATTGTTGTACCAGATTGTAGATGATCTTTGTGATGGGAGAAATCTTCCTTTATTATTTTCTTGATAGGGATCTTTATTTGGCTACATATATTTATGTATATTATAATAAGAAGATCTTATCCTTTTACTTGTGAAATTTGTTGCAATGTGTCCAAGTTTATGAAAACTTAAGCACTTGACAAATCTCAAGAAAGGTCCAAAGGATTTTCTTGATGAGGGTACTTTCCTCGGCTCCTTTCTTGACTACTTATTTTTCCCCTTGTTCTTGCTTGCTTCCTTGCTAATAATGTTGCTATCATCCTCTAATTTAGAGTTTCTGAAAGCTTCTTCATCATCTCTTATAGTTTCATTGATCTATATCTACTATTTTCTAATTCTGTTCTTGTTGAAACTACTTCAACTACAAGTTTTTTACGATGACTAACTCCTTTAAGTTTCCTTCCCATTACATCTTCAATTCTCCTTGACTCTCCTACCCTAGTTTTTAATCTAATAGTTTCTTATTTGAAGACAAATTCCTTCTTATCAAACATTTCAAGTGACTTATTTTTCTTTTTTTCTCAATTGTGAGCCTTTCAATCTCAACTTTAAGTGCCACAATTCTATTATGCTTTTCATCTTCAATATTTTATGATCTGATTTATCCATCTAAAGATCATTTTCCTTTTCACTTGGAAAATGAATTTCAACTAACACGTTATCATCCTCTAGCTTGGTATTATCAAGATCATCATCATCATCATTATTTGTACAGTGTAAAGTCACTTGACCACTCAGGTTACCATTAAAGGGATGGGGTGGTTACTTTTTTTTTGTTAACTCTGTATATATATATATATATATATATATATATATATATATATTCCCATTAGGAAAAAGTCGTAATTTCTATTAAAAAAGGGAGAAATTACATTTTGCAGATGCATGTTGCATATTCATATGTGGCCTTTGGCCTGCCAGAGTTCATCAAAAAATACCTGTGTGTTCTAGATCTCCTCGCAGGGAGTCTATATGATATATATACAAAATTTAAATATCAAAAACTAGCTCCACGCAGGGAGCACTGTAACAGTTATGATAAACAGTAGCAAATAAAACCATATTTCAAAAAGAGATGTCCAAAATCATGTCTATTGTTATGAATGGGTTGGTGACCCATTCCTGTTATGATCTATATAGGGCCGGTGATAATATTGATGGATGGATCCATCGATCTGTTCCTGTATCAGCCATTGTTCTAGATGGTTGTTCGCTGCTTCTTTTGACAGTTTGTCCGCTTCTTCGTTCTGCTCCCTGTAGATGTGACGACAGACAAAAGATTCAAATGAAGTGATCAGTCTTTTGGCTTCGTCAAGGATATTTCTCAAAGAAAAAGTATAACAATGAGCTGTAGAATTTATCCAATTGCAAACGATCTGAGAATCGCCAAATAGTTGGAGATGTCTGCACTGTTTTTGTATTGCAAAATATATTATATGTTTGGCTGTGCTGAGTTCAGAGAAATTATTAGTGCCATTTTGGTAATTGATCTGAATCTTAAAGCAGTGGGATTCGTTCAAGTATAAGGTAGCACCCCCGCCACAGCCATTGTTCTGGGCAGAGCCATCGAAGAAGGCCCAAGGCTTTGATCGATCGATGATGGGGGGAGTAATAGCACGGGCAGGTCTGTTCTTCTCCGTCGAAGGAAGTAAATTGAAATCAGCAATGGTGTGGCTCAGGATGGATTGCCAGTTTGGTGGTCTATTATTAAAGATGATGCGGTTACGTGCGATCCAAATGGCCCAGCAGACGAGGAGGGGTAAGTTTGTGAGTTTGCCCGCGTGGTCTCTGATCCAGTTGCTCCAGGCTTCCTTGCAGGAGGATCCATTCCAATCCTTGAGGTCGGGTATATGAGTAGATATGCTGTGCCAGAACGTTTGTGTGACTGTGCAGCGAATGAAGAGATGATCAGTGCTTTCTTCTTCACAACAGCATAAGTGGCATCTGAAAGGGCCATGATAAGATCGCTTCAAGAGGTTTACTCCCGTGGGGATTTTGTCATATATGATATTCCACATTAGTAAGCGGCATCGAGGTGCAGCCTGAAGCTTCCAGATCAGGTTCCATATATATATATATATATATATATATATATATATATATATATATATATATATATATATATATATATATATATATATATATTCTACGCCTGCCAAACATCCAATGGGCCTTCGCTCTCTGCATTAGCTAATTTCCTTCTAGGTGGGCCCCATTGATCATGTCACCCTGCTTACCCTCTCCTGGCAATTCCAAAACTGCGCGCTTGGTTATACGCCATGATCTTTGTTCTAGTTTTGCATGGACAATGGGCCCCTCTTACTTTTTCCTCATAGGCCTAAGCTTGTCTGTCGATCACTGCTACTACTCGTTCACATTATCTAGATGCATCATCTTTTGCAATGACTCTTTAGTCTGTCAAGAACACAACATTGGGATAACCTTGTTGTGGGTCCTCTCTCTACCAATGAGAGCTTTTTCAGGCTTTTGTGGATTTCTGTGAAACTAACCCACATCATCATGTTCAATCCCTTATGGAGTGCTACATAAAGTGCCCTTTACTTCCCTTCAGGTTACAATTACCGGGATTGCGTGATGGTGAGTCTATATGTCCTCTTTTTAATTGGTATGCCACAACCACATGCCATTCCATCCTGCTTCGTTCACCCTCGAGCTTGCTATATGGATCCTATTTATTCTACTGGGGTCCTTTCATCAGACTGACTTGATAGGTGGGCTAGTCCATGACCAATCATGTGTTACCACAACGGTGCAGGCCAAGCCACGTGCCCTTTCTATGTCATATTGTTAGGATTTCCATGACGCTTTCCATTTCACCTCTTGTTCCTTCTTTCGGTCTAGATGTCCAGGATTTTGTGGGTTGTGGACCATCCCTCTAGCCAATAGTAACATTGATAAGTGCATTTCATAGTACCACATCATCGTGTCATGTCATCCCTATGCTTCGATCTTGATTCTCCTTTTCTTGCACCATTAGAAATGTTCCAGGGAAAAGCCTCCAGGTTTTATCTCCAAGCCCTGCCAGTCTCGTGGTTTACACCCCTGCATGAACCTTTCTCCCAATTGGGACATGTGGTGGCATTTCCACATCATCCCACACTACTCACCTCGCTCCTTTCCACTGACACCTTATGTGAATGTTCCTAGTGAGCCTAATAGGATGACCTCTCAGGTAGGTCCATCCCTAACCAACAACATAATTTTCAAGGTTACGTGGCCACCATCATGTCTCGACTTTCACTATCCCTATTAGCCCCCTTTTTCCTCCCAAAACATTCTTCCAGTGTATTTCTTCTAGGTCATGCCATTACTGTCATGACCAATCGCGTAAGAGGAAAATCAACTGCAACAATCGAAAGTCTCAAAAGCTAGGGAATGATCTGCGAAAGGATAAGGTTACCTGAGCTTGTCTTTTAAGTTTAGGGCTTGGCCCATATGTTCTGCAACAAGTCTTTCCTTCTCATTCTCTTCCATGGCTTGACTAACGGACTTCGGTCCTGCCTTAGTCAAGCTATGACCGCCCCAAAAACAAGTTATACAATAGCACTAACTTCCTAGAGCTAGTATTATCGAAAATGGCTCTACCTCAAAGGTCCAAAAAAACCTCTAGATAAACGTCAAGGCCATATGTGAACACCAATTGTTTATTAAGGCATTCAACGGTGCTACCCCTCCTTATCTTGGATGAATCTGATTCTAAGGAGTTCTTCGCCCACCTGCACTCTCGTTCTCAGGCAGGGACTTCCACACATGCTGGCATAGGTTCTCCAATGACCATTACCTATCGTAGGCTTGGCATGGACTCCTAAGAGGTTTGCACCTTGTCTTCCACACACTGACAGTGCCAAAATCCATTTTGAGCTTGTAAGCAGCTCCATGGAGATATGAAGAGCCTTCTAGTGCCTCACTAGTGACACTGGGATGCCAACGAAAGATATCCAACCTTGTGAGAATGCAAAGTTGAAGACCATTGAGATAAATTTGATGGGCCTATCTGGCCCCAAGGGAAACATCCCTCAATGTTAATACAATTTCTATTGCCCAACAAAGATGCTTGTAACAGAAAAAAATAAATGGATGTAAGTTAAAGCCGACCCTACTAAGCTGACAGTCTTCAATGTAACTATTTTATATAAATAAATGGGTTGTTGAGCCCAATCTTTCAAATTTTATTCCAAGATCTTATGGATTTTGTTGCACCCTACAACATGACCTTATGTTACTTTATTATTCATTTGTGTTTTTTTCTCAGTACAGTTAAGCATTTCATTTAGAATAAGGTTTATCACAATGTTATAGCCACTAATCCTTATTACCATGTGGTTCTTTGCATATTTCATACATTAAATGTTCTGTGTTCAACATCATTAAGCTTAATCACACAACATTTTTATTTTCACATTAAGAAGTTTCAGATTACTTATTTCATTATCAATTCCATTCATTTAAAAAATAATTATACACATAGATATGTTAGACATGTCATTCAGTGACATCTCCCCATGGAGGGGTAACCACATGTTCAAGAATTAACAACACAAATGCAATACCAAAAAATGAGAACCATTATAGTCATAAATGCATCATACATTCATCAGCAGATAATAATTATAAGAAGATACTTATCTTTGAACTTGCAACAAAATTAAGTCTGGGATAAGTCTTCACTCAACCATTGACAGTTGCAGCCACACTTACTTGCATTAGCCACCACCGGTCCAGATTCCAGAGTCTGATGGGGATGGTTTCTCAAGGGATTAAGACACTAACTACCAGCTGAAACATGGACTTCATAGGACCCCTTTCCTCAATCCAACCAGCTGAATGACGCTTCTTTTTTCAACACAGGGAGTCCAAAGGTAATCTAACTCACCCCCCAGTGCACTCACAGCAATTCACCCCCTCCTAGGGAGTCTAGAATCCACTGTTCAAAAGTTTAGTAACCACAAGTCTTCAATCAGTTCTTCCTTTCGTGCTCCTTTAGGATGACCTCTTCCCAAGCTATTATAGGGCTCCAAATTCTACTATTTCAACCCACAACCTCCATGGGACCCAAGTTGTTACAGGGCTCGAGAGGCCTCTTTCTCAACCCACAACCTCTAGGGACCCAAGCTGTTATAGGGCTCTAGGGATCCTATCTCAAACCATATCCTCTAGGGAACCTATGTTGTTACAGGGCTCCAGAGACTAGTATCTCAACCCACAATCAACAGGGAGCTTGAGAAATAATCCCCTTCTCTCCTCTTCTCTTCTCTTCAGAGTTTCCTTCTCATTTTCTCTCACTAGATGCTTGAACTCCTATCTCCCTTCGTTTTTTGCCTCTTGTATCCTTTGAATTCTTCTAGCCTTACCTTTGAATGAGTCCTCCCACTGTCTTTTCCTCATTTTTCATTTGTTGTTAAGTCCTTGTCGTCCTGCAACATGTAATATCTTTGCTAGACTGTTTGTGCTCTTGCTCTTTCCTTATTGTTGTTTCTCAAGCAACATGGGCTTGCTTACTTTCTTTTGTAGCCCATTTAATTTCAATAACCAGTCTCTTAAATTCCTACACCAACCAATCTTTAATGGTTGTCCTGCAATTCAGGATTCTTGCAAAAGAAACCACAAAATCCTAAGTAAGCAATTCTCCTCCCGAGCTCCGGAATCTGTGTCACTTTCACTCAACCCCCTTTTTCAAATTTCACATATAGAAAAATATTTACAATGTATTTTAAAAGAGGACCATGGGTGGGGTTGTCACAGTACCCTCCCCCTTGAGGGAAGACTGCCCTAAATGTTCATGTGCCCTTATGAAACACCAAAAACAAAACACAACACATATTATTTCATGGAGATTTATATAAATTGATTTATACAGTATGTACAATCACGTTCAAACTTGCTTTATCCGGTAAACAATAATAGGAAATTAAATTTCATGGCCTTGGTCATTTCCCACGTGGAATACTCTGGCCCAATGTGGTTCCACTACACATTAACTTGCTCTATGGCTCGATTTTGTAGCATGAGACTCCTCCTATCTAGAGTGCACATTGTCTTTGATTGGAACTCTCCCTATAGTTCCACTTATAACACAGACCAATCAATCACAAGATTAGATTCTTGTACATATTGTTTAAGTAAAGAAACATGGGAAACACCACAAACTCGAATTGAAGGAGGTAAAACCAATCTATAAACCACTGGTCCAATCCTCTCAAGGATTTCAAATGGCCCACAATATGGTGGTGCCAACTTGGCACATGTCCCAATCCTCAGGGATCTCTTCTTGGGCTTAATCCCCAAATAAATATGTCCCCCAACTTGGAACTCTTGGCGCTCTTTATGTTTATCTGCACAAATTTTCTGCATATACTATGCCACTTTCGAATTTTGTTTTATGATCTAGACTTCCTGCTCCATATCCTTGAGAATATTAGGCCCTACATGTACCCTATTCACTAGATCACTCCAGCTAATAGGAGTGTTGCAATACCAGCCATACAATGCCTCAAATGGGCTCACCTTTATGGATTTTTGGTATCTGTTGTTGTATCTAAATTCCACAAGTGGGAGATATTCTTCCCACTTCTTGGGCTAATGAATCACATATATTCTTAACATGTACTCAAGGATTCTGTTAATCCTCTTTGTTTTCCCATCTGTTTGTGGATGATAGACTGTACTAAATGCCACTTATGTTACCATTCCTGCAAATAGTTCCTTCTAAAACCTGGAAGTGAAACTGACATCTCTTTCTAACACAATATTCTTAGGATGTCATGCAGCCTCACAATATCCTTTATGAAGATTTTTTCTATGTCACTAGAAGAATTAGTGAATTTCACTGCTACAAAATGACCAACCTTGCTCAAATTATCCACTAGTATCATGATTGTGTCATGCTGCTTGGACATTTTATGAAATCCTATAATGAAATCCATAGAAATCAGCTCTCACTTCCATTCAAAAATAGGGATAGGGTGTAATAATCCTACCAGATACTTACACTTGGCCCTCACCAGATGGCATTCTATGCATTTTTCCATGAGATCAACCACTTCCTCCCTCAAATTCAACTAGTATTAGTTCTTTTTAATATTTGTCACAGTCTTTTTATACCCTTGGTGGCTTGAATAAGGAATAACATGAAACTATTTCATTATCAATCTTCTCATTTCATCACTATTAGGAACATAATTTCTTCCTTCGAACCTAATTAGGCCACCCTCAGTGAGGTGAAAATCTTCATTTGTGCCTTTTCGCAAAAACTTTTCTTTCACTTGCTGATATTTCTCCTCTTGTAGTCTAGCACTCTTGATTCTTTCTATCAGATCTATCATATATGAAATTATAGCTACCAAGTGATTTACTTAGATTATTTTGCTCAAATCATCAGCAACCTTGTTTTATTTACTTTTCATGTACTTGATTGCAAAGTCAAATTCACTAAGTGTGGCTAGCCATATTGCTTACCTATCATTATTCTATTTTTCGAACAAAATAGTTGAGCCCAATATGGTTTGTCATGGGCATGAATTTCCTACCAAGGAGGTAATGCCTCCACATTTTTAAGGCATGAATGATGGCAGCCAATTCTAAATCATGTGTTACATAATTTACCTCATCCTCATTTAAATCATTAGACTTATAACATACAACTTTCCCTTCTTTCCTTATGATTCCACTGAGTCCCTCCTTATAGGAATCTATACACACCACAAAATCCTTGTCAGGACCTGCAATTCTCAACACTGGTGCATTGGTGAGCAAATACTTTAAATGCTCAAATATTTCTGCACATTGTGCAGTCCACTCAAATATTTTCCCTTTTCTTTGCAGCGTTGTAATGGGATGGCCTATCTTGGAGAAATTTTGGATAAACATCCTATAATATCTTTCTAGTCCCATGGATAATCTAATTTCATCCACTTTATTTGGAGTTTACCACTCCATTATGGCTTTGATGTTTTAAGGATCAATTGAGATTCCTTCCTTGGAAACAATATTCCCCAAGTAATGTATCTGTGACTGGAATAAGTCACACTTGCTAAGATTTGCATAAACCTTGTGCTCTCCCAAGAATTGTAACATTATAGCCAAATGTTTCTCATGTTGTTATTTTTCCATTGAATACACCAATATGTCATCAACACAATGACAAACTTATCCAAATAAGGACGCAACACACTATTCATTAGGCACATGAATGTGGAAGGGGTATTGGTAAGCCCAAAGAATAACACTACAAGCGCATAGTACCCATTTCTTGTTCTGAAAGAAGTTTTATGAATGTATTCTACCTTGATCCTTACTTGATGGTAGCCTGACCTCAAGTCAATTTTATAGAAAATTGTTGCTCCTCTCAACTAATGAAAGAGAACATGAATCCTTGATAATGGGTACCTATTCTTAATGGTTACCTTATTTAACTACCTGTAATCAATGCATAATCTAAATATTCCATCTTTGTTCTTTACAAACAATACCGATGCTCCCTAGGGGGATGCACTACACCTTACGTAACCCTTAGCTGCATTTTCAGCTCAACCAATTCTGGAGTGCTCATTCTATATAGTGTCTTGGATGTTGGTATTTCTCTAGGTACCAACTCAATATAGAAATCTATCTCTGTGTGAGGAGGTAATCTAGGAACCTCCATTGGAAAGACATCTACGTACTACTGCAAAACAAGGTACTTTTGTAGCAATGCAGCTTCCTAATCTTCTATTTCTCTGTAAGTTTCCTCATTATTGGAAAATTGCACTACAAGTAACATGCATCCTTTTATATTATTGCATTTGTCTTTCATATTCGTGATTAACCCTACTAAAATGTCCTTTTTCCTATTGTGCAACACTCTTTTTTTCCTTTCTCATCAAAGCCTACATATTGCTTGCTCATTGTTACAGATCCATTTGGGCACATCAACCCCAAATTACAGATTGATACTATTAGGGCCCATAAACCCCTAGTGCAGTTGTTACATGCCCTAAAGAAGTTAGTCATCAGAATGCCTCACTTCCAAAGAAGTTCCATCACTAAAAACATCCAAAAACTACCTCAAAGAAGATCAGTGTAGGTAGGCCTTCATTAGGGTGCGCTACAATGAAAACCACACACTAACAGGGTGCTATGCAGGGCACTTGGTCCCTCTTTGTCCTGCGCTGGGCGAATTTGAGCGAACTTCCACGGGGGTTTGAAGTTTCCTTATCCATTGAAAGCCTTTATAAGTTTCTCAAGCCACCTACTCCTCTGAGTTCGCATTTGGATGAGGAAGGGAGTTAGGAAACCTCAATCCCCTATCCTTTCTTCCATGGAACTAATTTCTAAATTTAGAAAGGAATTCATTATCACCATTGTTGACATAACCTCCTTCATGCACCTATAAAAAAATCACTCATCTAAGAGATCATGGGCTGGAAATTATTAAATTGTAAGGAGATGCTAGTGATATGAGATTAGAATTGAGTGCAAGTATTGTTATAGTGTTGAAGTGTCTTACTTGTCATGAGGTGAAGAGGATGGGATTGAATTGGAAGAGTGTCGCTAGATCAAGCACATATGGGTTGTAATTCTTCCTCTTATCAATAAAGTCTTCAAATTTTTTTCCCTTATGCTTGTGTTATATGTTGACACTTTCATATGTTGGGTGTGGAGCCTGATTATCTTCTATATTCAAAGGTATCGCCACATTGGACCCTAGCTCGAAATGGGGGCGGCAACGCCGCCCGTAAAATATTCGCGGCAGGGGGGGTCCAAGGGGGGGCGGCTGCGACCTTTGGGAGCCCCCCCTGGCGGGGGGGTTTCGGGGGCAGCGCCCCCAAAGCTAAAAACAACTGTAAAATTGCCTTGTAAAAGTATAGTAATTTCTAGTCAATCTGGGTCGTTCATTAGGCGGATGATCTGACGATAGAACTTATGTTTAGTTTAAGGTTTTTTTCCCTAGAAGGAAACCCCTCTCTTTGTATGAGGGCATTGTATTTGAGGCTGTGTGATAGATGTGTATTCGGTGTGAGCGGGAAATAGAGAGGTGAGACTGTGAGAGAAAACAGAGGATATTATAGCGGATCTGTTGTAGGTTGTGTCTCTTCATTTTTTTGGATAAGAGAAAGGAAGGACTGGCTGTTAGGGGTGGACGTAGCCCAAACTGGGTGAACCACGTATATCTGTGTCTCTCTTGTTTTATGAATTTTCTGTGTTTATATTTCTGCAATATTTGTGTATATCATGTTCTCGATTCCATGTTATTTACAAGCAACAGATCATTATCATTTGCTTTGATGGGTTGTTGTTTTTTTCTATGTGCAGGTACTTCTCAAGCGATTTAAGTACGGGAAGGAGCAACGAAATTGGTCAAGGGAGATAAGGAACAAAAGGAAGCTACAAGTAGGTTCTCTGTTCTCTTATTTTATCTATTGTTTATAGGAAAGGTAGAGATTACTTTGTATGTTGTTTCTAGACCTGCTACTAAGTCTAGAGGGTTAGGCATCTGTCCAAGAACACTAAATTTTCCCAAAACAAATTAGCGACTCCACTAGGGATGAGATTATCTATCTTAGTAGCTTATCCACCTCCTTAGACACCTTGACATTACTTGTTGTAATTCAGCCTTTTGCATTGAATTTTGGTCAAAATTTGAGGTTATATGACTCATTAGTGGCCTCACAGGAATGAGCACAGGCTAGCCTTAGAGACAGTGCTCTGCAGTGCAGTTAGGCCTTCTTTGACCTACGCTGGTTAACAAAGGAATATTCTAATCAGCGCAGTTTGGCCCTCTTTGTCCTACGTTGATTAGTGCAGATAGGCCCTCTTTGACCTGCACTGATCAATCTTGAAATCATTGAAATTAGTGCATGCTTTAGTGAGAGACAGTGCTCTACAATGCAGTCAGCCCCTCTTTGACCTGTGCTAATCAACCTTAGGTTAAATTCCCACCTTTGGATTGACTTTTTGCCAAAATTTTCTGATTTCTTGCTTGTTGAATATTAATGATGTCTTATCTCTGAAAACAGTCTTTTCATCTCCTTAGCTAGCCCTACTTTGATTGGATTGATTAATGTTTATTTAATATTTTCTTTGTCATTATTAGTCTATAGTCAAAGTTAGTTTTTAATTGATTGATCTTTAGCAAAAGAAAGTGTCGTAAAATCGTCTTTTCCTTCGAAAGTTGAATTGTCATCAAATCTTCATTCATAAAAGATCGATTGGTTGATATGTGTATATGGTTTGTCTTTTCGTTGAAAGTGTCGTAATTCCTCATTTCTTTGAAATCAAAAGTGTCATAAATTCTTCCTTTCCCTGAAAAGAAATTGTCACAAAATCGTCATTTTTATGAAAATAGATTTTTGATCGATTGTGCATATTTCCTTTTTTTCATCATAACATTAAGGGATTTGAAAAGAAAAACATGCATTTTGCATTTTAAATTTTGTGAATTCTTGAAAGGTATGGTTTAGGGAGTTGCATCTAGTTTGTGCTTTTTGTTGATTGATCAAAAATTACTTGTTTGCTCTATTCCTTGTAGCTAGGATTTTCATTGTTAAATTGAATGGAAAGAATTCTTTTCATATTAGCTGCATTTTAATAATTGCAAACATACATCACGTGGTGAACCTTGAAAGGAAAATTCCAAATAATATCAACTTAAAATTTATCTGAATTTACCTAATGGAGCATTGTCACCTAACGAAAAAGATTTACAGGTCTAGACTAGAGACATGTTCCGACGTTGTAAAACAAAGCAACTATCGCTAACTTGTCTACGATACATCCTAAGTGTGATACCTCATTCCACGTACGTGAGTATATCATAGCTCATCCATGTACCTTCAGGTATATAGGGTGGTGTTACAGTACGTAAAGCATATGGGAATGCTCTCACTGTGTGGTTTTGCATTAGACAACACTTATACAGATTGGGCCTCCATGTACTTTCGGGTATATATGGGAGGACAAATCTAGGTTGCTATCCATCCTTAGGTAACAGAGTTAGCCACCTTGTACATTGTGATACACCGAACACAACATTCGGGGAGATTGCCTGCTTGTACTTCTTGGTTTGCCAGGAGGTATTCTACAGTTCACAGTTGCTCGGTAAACCTTTTTACCTAGATTATCCCTCTTTTGTTTTGTTATGTTACTTTGATTAAAATAAAATTAATTGACTACAGATAACATCATCCTCACTCGCTACTTAGTTGATCTTAGGTTGAAACGTATGGCAACAAATCCAGAGTTCACGGATCAAGGAATTCATTTTGATGGGAACCCTAGTATTTTTCCTTCTTTCGGAAATATTAGTGCTCCTTATATGGCTACATTGTCCCTTCCGGAATTTACCATTGGCTTTCCAGTATGGTTGTTTTCAACCTCCTTGGTTCAAAATGTCATGATTTCTCCGTAATCGAGTACACCTCCAACTGGACAAAATCAACCTCCAATTGATCCTACATTCGACCCTTTGCCTTCTTCCTTGTTTGTTTCTCCCTCCCCTTCTTCCTCTTTGCCTATTGAAAGTATTGGTACTAGTAACTAGGTGGCTAAGAAGAAGCAGAAAGGGAAGAAGAAGAAGAGTAGGAAAATTCAGCAAAGGGACAACCAAGCAACCATTGCTTTGAATGCAACATCTAGTGAGAAAGCATCCATCAAGCCTCCCAAAGTTTGATATCCATGCAAACTTTGTACGGGAGACCATCTTCTTCGAAATTGTCCTAATATTCCTCAGATCCTAGAAGAATGGTCTTCTCGTTCACATCATCCTGTGTCATCAACTTCTGGAGATCATGCTAGTGACACACCATCAGCTAATGATAGTAAAGTTCATGGAAACAAGGGTGAAGTTAAGTTTCCCTGTACGTTATGTGAATGGAATCACCCCATTCACCTTTGTCCCTATCTGGACGAAGCCAAGAAGGTATTGGATAATTGTCCTGCTTCACTGCATCGACTTTCATCTGGTTACAGGAAACTCTACCTAAATCCTTCATTAGCTGATGAATTGACTAACCAAAATCAATAGTCGGTTGAAACCACTCTCTGTGAAAGTGAACCCTATGAGTCTATACCCGACCCAAATCAACAGGTTGAGGTAACAGTTGACCCGATGTCACCTTCAACAAATCGTACCTTTCCTGAAGAGAGTGAATATGATACCACTCAAGTTCTTTTTGTTTCTTCAAATTATAATGAGCTTTAGGGTAGTCCTCCTATTCCATCAAGACAGGAGGAAAATACTCCCGCTCTCGTAACTCAAGGGGTTAATTCTCCCGTTTCTATGGTACCCCATCCAAGTAGTCAAGTCACTTCCTTTGATTGGAATTGACTGGTTGGATTCCATATTTCTTCTTATGTGCCTTTCTAGATCATAGTACAAGTTTGTAATATGATTGTATCAGGCACTATTATAGATGAAGGTGCATCCGTGAGTATCCTTTCCTCAATTTCTTGGCAAGCGCTCGGTTCGCTGCCACCTGTGCCCGTTACCCAGAATCTGTTGGCATTTAATAGAGGAACCAATCGACCATTAGGGGTCTTTCCACAATTACCTATTACTTTGGGAGGAAAAATTGTTAATTTGAATGTGATGGTAGTCCCAGGCCCTTTATATTACAATTTACTTCTAGAGCGTGACTATTTTTATGACATGGGAGCTATTGTTTCAACACTCTTTTGAGCGATTTGTTTTTCGCATGAAGGCAGAGTCACCATTGACCAACTTTCATTTCTCGGTCCAAATATGGCTCCTAGTCAACCATCTTCCCTAGATGGTCCATTTATACCAATGGTATCATTGCCACCATGGGTTAATTATGTGGTAACTTGTTCTATACCTACATCAACTGACGATCAATTCGGTGATGTTGTACATCATGTACTTGGGGCATTGGAACTAGATCTCTCCTTCATGACCTCTTATGAGTTGTGATTGAATCCAAGGATAGTTCATTGTCTTGTGTCAACCTCGTTAAAAAATGAAACAAAGGCCCATGAGGAGAGTTCCTTGTCTTGTGTCAACCTCGTTAAAAAATGAAACAAGGGTCCATGAGGATAGTTCTTGGTCTTGTGTCAACCTCGTTAAAAAATGAAACAAGGAATGTGAGGATAGCTCTTTTATTGTGTCAACCTCATTAAAAAATGAAACAGGTGAATGAGCATAGTTCTTTTACGATGTCAACCTCATTAAAAAAATGAAACAGCTCCTATGAGGACAGTTCCTTGTCTTGTGTCAACCTTGTTAAAAAATGAAACAAGGGTCCATGAGGATAGTTCCTTGTTTTGTGTCAACCTCATTAAAAATGAAACAAAGAATATGAGGATAGTTCCTAGTCTTGTGTCAACCTCATTAAAAAATGAAACAAGGAGTATGAGCATAGTTCCTTGTCTTGTGTCAAGCTCGTTAAAAAATGAAACAAGGAATCTGAGAAGAGTTCCTTGTCTTATATCAAGCTCATTAAAAAATGAAACAAGGTCCCAAGTTCCAAGTCAAGTCTTTGATTAGATCTCGTAAAATCCAAGTCGAGTTTTTCACTTGATCTCGTAAAAGGACCTTCATTCCTTCCACCTAGTAGCCATGAGTAGTCTACTTAGGTGAATGTAATGAAGCTTGGGGGGCATGCACCTAGTGGTCAAGTTAAGTTTCCCAATAGGTTATGTGAAGGGAATCACTCCATTCACCTTTGTCCCTATCTGGACGAAGCCAAAAAGGTGTTGGATAACTATCCCGATTCACTGCAGCGACTTCCATCTGGTTACTTAGACTCTCCCTTTCATCATGCTTGGGACATGTAAACTGAATCCAAGCATAGTTTTTCATTTCAAGCTTCTGTAAACATGAAACTGAATCAAGCATAGTTCCCTATGGTTCAAGCTTGTGTAAAAATGAACCCATTTCCATTTTTAATCCTCGTCATTTCCATTCTATCAGCCTTTTTCAGATGAGCCTTGGTTATTTTCAACCCATCGCAACCATCCCTTTGGCCGATCATATGCTTTCACTTGGTTGTTTACCATTTTTTAGGAACAACTGCAATGAGTGGTCTTATTAGCCAGCCTCTTCACATACATCAACATGTTTTGAGAAGTTCTAACATCACTGGAACCAGTTGCTACCCTCGAGACCACTTGTTCCTCAAAATGAAGTCCTCTTTAAGCTCTTTTCAGACTCTCTAAATATGAAAAGATTACCGAGCGCTTGTCTTTTCCAGCGCATTAACGGATTGCAAATGATATCTCTCTTGTATTATTTTACACTTTTTCGGACTTGAGAGATTATTTTACGAAAAATAACTTATGGATTTTCCTTTTCTTCCCTTTTCAAACTCTCTAAACATGAAAAGGACTAAGTTGTCTTTGTCATTAAACTCGTTAAAAACATTAAATAACGACAAACTTTTCCATCTAGACAAGGTCGAGTTTCACCTTTGCTAGTCTCGTTAAAGCATCAAATAGCGATGGATTTGCTCGAAGGGTGAAATTATACAACAAGCATATGTTATCCTACTCAAGCTGGATAAAAAATAAAGAGGTAGTGGTCAGCAATCATTGGGGAAAATGGAAAAATCCAATACAACTTTATGGTAGCAAGTCGCTCTTGAACATGACACTTTCACCTAATCACCGTGACTATGTGGGTTGGGTCATTCAGCTTGATGGTTATCACACCATTGTTCTATCATACCATCCATTACTTTTTTTTGGGTCAATGCTACGAATTCATCTTAGTGTCGCCGACATGTTCAAGAGAAGTCATTTAGTTCAAACTTCATCCTTTGCAATACCATAAACCTTCATTTTCATGACCGCCATTCCTAAACCTTGTGTCGCCAGTTGAGTTTTCATCTCCAAAATCATTTATCTCGTTTTGTGTCATATATGTGGGATACATCAAGGCCCTCCTGCGACGAGTTTCTTCTTGTCGACATCAGCATATCATCCAAGAAGTTGACTTAGAAACACCCCTTCAGTACCTTGAAGCTTGCATACATCGATGATAGTTTTCTTGCTTCCTGTGATAGGTTGAGATCAATGGCCTTCAACCGAAATACTTTGTATGGTGTTCGACATTGAATCATTTATTCACACAATGTGAAATGTACTATAGTACCTTGAGAGTCATTATCATTATCGGTGATTCCTCTCGCGTCTGTTAACAGCTTACATCATTGGATGGTAATTAGACGATGTCTTTCCATGTTCGATTTTAGAACATCTATTCACATGGTTGGACTTCTACTTGAGCAAAAGATTGAATGAGATTGAAGACCCCGGATCTAGTTCCATCCATCCGGGCTGCAATATTTTCAGGTGTACTAAATCAAATGTACAATGGTCTTACATTCATGGTCAACCATTCATGGGTCTATATCTATAGATGACTATATTTGTACATGTAATGAAATTTATAAGCTGAGCATGTGCATGTCTTCCCTCAGCTAGTTCATGAGAAAAATCAAATTATCATGATATATGTATTGTAATTGAAGCAGGTCACCTTTTGTTTTGAGACCTCCTCTCCTCGTGATAAAGCATTTCACTTGACATATATATTTATGACTTCATGCTTTAGGGGGAAATTGTTACAGATCCATTTGGGCACATCAACCCCAACTTATAGGTCAATACTATTAAGGCCCATCAACTTGTAGTGCAGTTGTTACATGCCCTAAAGAAGTTAGTCATCAGAACACCTCACTTCCCAAGAAGTTCCATCACTAAAAACATGCAAAAACTACCTCTAAGAAGATCATCGCAGGTAGGCCTTCATTAGGGTGCGCTGCAATGCAAACCATACACTGACATGGTGCTATGTAGCACACTTGGTCCCTCTTTGTCCTACGCTGGGTGAATTTGAATGAACTTCTGTGAGGGTTTGAAGATTCCTTATCCATTGGAAGCCTCTAGAAGTTTCTCAATGCCACCTACTCCTTTGAGTTCGCATTTAGATGAGGAAGGGAGTTAGGAAACATCAATCCCCTATCCCTTCTTCCATGGAAATGATCTCTAAATTTATAAAGGTATTCATTATCATCATTGATGGCATAACCTCCTTCATTCACCTGTAAAAAGATCACTCATCTAAGAGATCATGGGCTGGAAATTATTGAATTGTAGGGAGATGCTGGTGATATGAGATTAGAATTGAGTGCAAGTATTTTTATAGTGTTGAAGTGTCTTACTTGTAATGAGGTGAAGAGGATGGAATTGATTTGGAAGAGTGTCGCTGGATCGAGCACATATGGGTTGTAATTCTTCCTCCTATCAATAAAGTCTTCAAAACCTTTTCCCTTGTGCTTGTGTTATATGTTGACGCTTTCATATGTATATGATGTTCTTGATTCCATGTAATTTATAAGCAATAGATCATTATCATTTGCTTTGATGGGTTCTTTTTTCTATCTATGTGCAGTTACTTCTCAATCGATTTAAGTACGGGAAGGAGCAATAAAATCGGTCAAGGGAGATAAGGAACAAGCGAAAGCTACAAATAGGTTCTTTGTTCTCTTATTTTACCTATTGTTTATAGGAAAGGTAGAGATTACTTTGTCTGTTGTCTCTAGACCTGCTACTAAGTCTAGAGGGTTAGGCGTTTGTCCAAGAACACTAAATTTTCCCAAAACAGTCATAGGAATGTGCTAGCTTATTGATAACATCTATCAGGGTTTGACATTCCAACAACTCAATTTCATCCTTGAATTCCATAGGAAATCCACTAACAAATCTCTAAATTTTGGCGTTTTCATCCTTGAGATATGACACATACTTCAATAGTTCTAAAAACTTGGCGACATACTAAACACTGGTTAACATTTGAATCCAGAGAGGTTTCTTGCCTTACTATCATAATAGCATTCAAACAATTATTTCTCTCTAAATAGTTTTTCAAACTCATCCGAAGTCAATTCTTTCTCAAAAATACCTTCAAAATTCTTCAATTTCTCCCACCATATATCTAATTTTCCCTTAAGGCTATAAGTGGCAACTCTAGCTTTCATAATCACAAAATAGTCATGTATTCTAAAAAACTTCTTCATTTCTAGTAGCTAAGATTTTTCATCCTCTACTTTCTTCGTATCCCCATCAAATGTGGGTGGCTTAGCCTCATTAAATTCTTTAGAAATATGTCCCTTTTATTTTCTTTCTAAATTGTGATAATGGCAATGGTGAAAATAGTGGTGCCTCGAGGCATAAAAACTTGATTATTTGCTTGAATAATGCACATATGTGTTAGTTCCTCCCCTTAGAGATCTCAATGGCTCACATACTCACATAGTGTCCTAACTTCCTCACCTGTGTCTCTTTCTTGACTTGCCACCATCTGTTCCATTGGTGTTTTCTTCTGACTCATGAAGTTTTTTCTTGTCTCTATGATTGGCCTTGATCTCTTATGTCCTTTGTCTCTACCAATCTGAGAGACTTTGTAGGATGACTGCATTAATCTATGATTTCGTTTCTTGGCCTCTTACCACCCTCTCATTATAAACCTTAAAGCTTATCACATGATCCCTTAGGCTTCTCAAGTTGTCCATCTAGTTTGAGGAGTGATTTCCTCCCCCTTGGCCAATTGATCTCTCTTCTTCATTAGTTGTCACCCCATATCTTCCATGTTGTGATTGATCATAACTATACACAACCATTCTATTACTCATTGTTGTAAATTCTCTAATTTACGTTGCTTGTAACGTGTTGTAAATGACACACATTGTTAGACATTTCAAAATAACAAATAAACATGTAATCATGACCATGACGTTTCATTCATTGTTCTGCCATGGGGTTTTTTGTTGTGACAAAACAACCATGTTAGTGTGAAGACACATTCAAAAATCATATGTATCAATTATTCAATCCTTTTATCATGATAATTAAAAATAAAATAAAAAATATTTATGGCCTTGTTCCTACTGTCACTGAGCTACTATCAACCAACCAATTCACATCATCATAATTTTACCAACAATACAATAATCAATAATTCAGACCGACTTTTAACACCCAAACAATTAATTAGTCAATTTTTAAAATCATCCCTTGCCCATGACGAACACTATCCATTCCAAGCATTGCACCTGGATGCTTTGATACCACTTTGTAATATCACCCGACCCCCCAAGTTACCATTAGAGGAATGGGGTAGTTATTATTTATTTTTTGTTAACTCTAATAGTTTGATGTTTATTACACACACACACACACATATAATGCCCGATGAACATCTAACAAGCATTTCCTCTCCAGATTAACCAATTTCCTTTTGGGATTGGATCCCACTGTATATATCACCCCGCTTACCCTCTCTTGATAGTTCCCAAATTGTATGCTTGCTTACCCGTTGAGGATCTTTTTTCTTGGTTACATGGACATTGGGATCCTCTTAACTCTTCCTCATAGGTCCAAACCTTTCCATCTATCATTGTTGCCACAAGTTCACATTTTCCTGAGACATTTGCTTTTGTGATGAATCTCTATTACACCGAGAACACAACGTCGGATGACCTTTCTATGGGTCCTCCCTCTAAATGAGAGCTCTGTCAGGCTTACATGGATAGGTAGACAACTGACCCATGTCATCCCATTCAGTCCCTTCTAGCACACTACCCAAAAATTCCCCTTACTGCTCACCGAGTTTCACTTACCAAGCTTGCATGGATGGTGGGGTCATATGGCCTCTTTCCCATTGGTTTGACATAACCACTTGTGACACTTCATCCCTCTTCAATCAAACTAGAGCCTGAATTGTAGCTTCTCATTATTTTTCCAGTGTCATATCGTCTGGTTGACTTGGATGGTGGATATTCCCTGACCAATATCATTACCACAACAATGTGTTCCTGACCATGTACCCTTTCTCTGTCATCCAAACCATGCTTTTCCTACTGTTTTCCATTATGTCAATTTTTCCTTCTTTTGGGCTACGCATTTGGGATTACATGGGTTGTTGTCCAACCCTCCAGCCAATAGAAGCAACACCAAGTGTGTGTCATAGTGCCACATCATCTTGTCACATCCACCATATGATTTAATCTTTGTTCTCCTTTGCTTGCACTTTTAAAAATGTTTCGGGGAAATGCCTTTGGGTTCTATCTCCAAGCCATGTCATTTTGGTGGGCCGCAACCCTGTACGACCATTGCTCCTGATTGAGACATGTGGTGGCACTGCCACATATCCCATGCTACTTACCCCACTCCTTTCTTCATGCACCTTATGTGAATGCTCCAGGTGAGCCTAATGGGATGACCGATCAGACTGCTTAGGTGCTCATTTGGGGAGGCATCTAGTTATCTAATGCATGATATTCATAGCGCAACGATTGAAATGGAAAAGTATTCTATGGAAAGGTTAATTGACATCGCGGTTATGTGGCTTCTCCACCTTTGTGCTCAATGAAGCACAATCCTTCACATCTAGCTTGTACAAATTATTCACAGAAACCCGGAGTTGCTTCACCTATCCCATGGCTATGTGTCTCATTTTTTACTTTCCTTTTCTAAAGATCACATCATAACCATAGTCTTCCAAAAATACAACAGAGACAGGATTTTTCTTTGGGCCCAGAAGAAACATGACATCCTTGAGCCTGAGGGTGGAGCCTGACTCCCTCTGAAAGGTGACTGTACCAATCTCGATCATACTATACGTTCTATCTTCCACCATCTTGATGTGCATTTGAAAATATTTTTCATCTAGCTCACTGAAAACGTATTTTTTCCCCATCATATGGAATGATGCACCTGAGTCCAAGTACCACACACTCCCCATCACCATGCTTCCCATGCATGCAATGAGGGTAATGTCAAGTTGAAACTGTGAATCCAAAGCCTCATCTACTAGTCCTCCTAAGGCCTTCTTGATTTCCTTCCTGTGTTGACACTTCATGGCATAGTGCTTGAATTCATGACAATGGAAGCATTTAATTTTTGATAAACCTTTTTACCACCCCCTTGACTAGATTTAGGTTTGGATTAGGATTTCTTCCCTTTTACCTTCTTTTCATTTCTAGCCAATGCAAATTCTTCTTCATGCTCGCCCTTGGATGAAATCCCATCTCTGGTATTCCACCTTATTTCCTCTTGTACCAACTCGGACCATAAGCACTCGTAACTCGGTATTTTCTTGCTCCCATTCACCGAATCTTGATAGCTATATGTTGTAGTGGCTGCAACACCCTCCAAACTTTTGGCCTGCTTCCAAATTTTAGAGCTTTCGTTGGTTTTTCCCTTGATGGATGTAAACTCTTAGGCTCATCCCATGAGCTCTTTTCGAGTCTTCACACCCTTTTTGCTTGATTGATCTCCAGTCGTCTTTTGACATTTTGATTGCTATGTCATGCTTGCGAGTTTGTTCTGGCAATTTTGAAGGGTTGTCTTTATGTGCATGAGTTGTTTTCACTCTATTGAGAATGATCATACTCACACACAAAGTTTTAAAAATTGTTGGGTAACTGTCATCACAGTCATTCGAAGACATATCTCAAGTGCCGCACTTGTGACTCTTAACCCTTGAGTCAGTCTCATTGAGCACATGTTCGTCTTCCTGGTTTGACGTGTCTTGTCATCAAGTTATGCTAAGTGTGTGATCACATTATCATGTATGGACAAGTGAACTTTCTTTCACACTTAGTCATTTTCCTAAAAATTGGTCGACCAGACAACCCTCCTTCAACCGAACCTCGATCTCAATGACCTTGCATTCGTGCCAAGAATTGTGCAAAGCTTGAGGTTGTCCTCTAAGCAGCTTGCACTGCGCAATTGTAGTAATGATCCAGCTTACTATCTCCTAGATCTTCATGGAAATTGTCCCAAAACACAATCTAGTATGAGCTTCTCAAAATATCTCCCATCAAGCTTCCTGCTGGTGAACCAGAAAAATTGACTTGAGTTGTGGCCTAGGGCTACATTGATCTCCAAAACTGCACAAAACTTTTCCAACCTGACTATCTCACACTACTTGTATAAACTGCACAAACATGTGGGACAGGCCTTTTCTACATGTCACTGCATTGTCTCTGGAAATTACATAGATCTAACAGACATACTTCCTTGCAGGCCTATTGTGTAATCAGCCCATAAATTGTGCAGATTTTCTGTTATGAAACTAGCTCACAAAAAGATAGAAAAGATAGATCAATGCCTCAGAATCCAGCTTCTTCAAGGGGGAAACCTCCTTTACATTACACAAATGAACAATTCTTACATGATACAAATGACAAGACCTCCTTTCTATATATAAGAGTCTAAGGGGTCATAATATAATCAGAGCCGACATAACAATAATAATGTAAGGGCACAATAATAACAATAGTGGGCTTCTATGGGGCACAATAATAACAATATGGGGACTACATGGGTACAACAATATAATAAGGGGGTTGTACTAATAACAATAATGGGTTACACTAGTAATATAGGGGCCTAACATGCCCCTCTCCTTCAAAACATGTTGTCCTCAATAATTGAGTAGTTCTTGATGCTTCTATATAAAATTCATATCCTGCCATGTGGAATCATCAGCGGGTAAGTTCTTCCACTTGATGAGATACTTTGAAATTGATCGATTTCGTAGCTATTAGGTTCTTGTTTTTGTGACTGCACCAGGTTCCAATATGATTTTTCCTTCCTCTTCAAGTTCTGGATATATTGTTTGAATTGGGATCTTTTGCAACTTTTGAATGAGTGGCCACACTTCTTCATCCTTCTTCCATTCATCCCTTGGTTCATTTATGCAATCTGGTTGGATAATAGAAATAAAAAAAAGCAATGCTTCCAGATCCTCATCTTTTCTTGAGTGTGCATTTGCAACAAATATTTTCTTCCCTTTTCTATAGATGATGTCAAAGTCATAACCCAACATATTTGTGACCCATTTTTTTTTCTTCTAAAGATAATATTTTCTCTAAAAAGCATTTAAGACTATCATGACCCATTTTTTACCTTGAAGTGTCTTGCCATTGGGTAAGGTCATTATTTCTTAAGTGCATGTAGTATTGCCAACATGTCCTTCTCATAAATAGCTTGCTTGAGATGTAGTCATAAAAATACCCAATCAACTACATCAAAACTTTTTTCACTGTGATGTTGATCTACCTATTGTTTCATTCGATTCTACACCAAAGTGGCGTTATCCTTTAAAAGTTGGAGAACTTGTTGATGCTCGATGTGATCTTTCACTGCTTGAATATTTTTCTTCTTGATATGTCCTATCTTGAGAGTTTGAGGAGTGGTAATTTCTTCAAATGCATTACAAGATATGGTCAGATTCATTTCTTGTTGCTCGATGTGATCTTTAACTTCTTGAACATTTTTCTTCTTGATATGTCCTTCTATCTTGATAGTTGGAGGAGTGGTAATTCTGGCCAATGCATTACAAGATATGGTAAGATTCATTTCTTCTTTCTCGATGTGATCTTTCACTTCTTGAACCTTTTTCTTCTTGATGTGTGCTTCTATCTTGAGAGTTTGAGGAGTGGTAATTCTTGCCAATGCTTTACAAGATATGGTTGGATTAATTTCTTTCTCCGGGGTTGGTTCCTAGTGTATATCCTCTTCTTTTGATGTTTATTGATCCTTTTCTTCTTCCTCTTCATAATTTGTGTAAAATAATTTCTTCCCAGCACACTTATGACCTTTAGTGTATTTTTTATCACAATTGTAACAAAGCCCTTTTGCACTATTTTCCTCCAATTGTTGTGGTGTCAACCTTGTAGGTTGTGGAAGGATAGGAGAAACAATAATTCCATCTTTATAGTTGTGACGGGTAGACTTCCTTGTTTCCATAATTTTGCTTTGCACTTTTCTTGCCCTCTCCAATGAATCAGGTTCCCAATGACGAAACTCATGTTGAATGTTATCCTTTAAAGTCCCTATGGAGACATCAATCCTCTACTTCTCTAGAATATCATTTTCCCTTATATTCAATTTTTGAAATTCCTCATTGTTCTCTACCATTGAACACTTTTGTTTGAGATTTATCAATAGGCTAAAGAAGGTGTTTCTCTTTGTATCCTCATAATGTGCTATCATTTCCACCATGAAAATTGACCACGTAACAAGTGATTTATGAGAACAAATCCCTTTATACCATAAGAAATGATTTGTTTCTAAATAATTAGATGCAATACATACCTTTTGTAACAGTGGTACGCCATGTAAATCAAAATATTTCTCCATTTGTAATATCCAATTTATAAGATCCTTGCCATCAAACTTTCTCATCTCGCTTTTTCTTGATTTTAGGAGCTCGATCTTGAAATGATTGTAACTCTGTAATTTTAGATCTCCAAGTCCTAAAATTTCACCTTGTAGTAGCCTTTTGAGTCCTCTTTCTAATCCTGAAAGTCTGATCAAGATTGATTTTGTAAAGAAGTGTTATGTCAACTCCCCAAAAGAAAAATGATACACAGAAAACTAAAGTCCGTCCTATTTCTTCAACTTCTTACGAAATTTCAATTTGATGCTCAGAGAGAAAGTTATGACGATTTTCCCTAGGTCACCTGTTTGTAATTCGGGAATGTGCAGAAACCCTAAGTGGATTAGATTCTATCTTCGAAAATATAGCGAGACAAGATCTAAAATTCGGACCTAAGCTTCAACAATATTTCCTTTCAAATGGGTTTTAATTTCAGAGTCTGAACCTTCATAGGACAAATATTATAGTGAACATTCCACGATGACCTGTTTGAGATCAAATTCTAGAGCATGTAAAAACCCTAACTTCCTCAGGTCATATATCCGAAAATAAACCAAGACAATATCTCAAATTTAGACGCGAGGTTGAGACCGAATTCTTCTCAAATGGTTTTTTTTTAGCTTATGAAACTTCGTAGCAAAAACGTTATAGCGAAAATTACACGATGACCTGTTTAGAGAAACGAAACCCTAGAATCCACAACTCTGATACCAAATGTTATGAAACCAGCTCACAAAAAGATAGAAAAGATAGATCAATGCCTTAGAATTCAGCCTCTTCGAGTGGGAAACCTCCTTTACATTACACAAATGAACAATTCTTAGATGATACAAATGACAAGACCTCCTTTCTATATATCGGAGTCTAAGGGGTCATAATATAATCAGAGCAGACATAACAATAATAATGTAAGGGCACAATAATAACAATAATGGGCTTCTATGCGGCAAAATAATAACAATATGGGGACTACATGGGTACAACAATATAATAAGGGGGTTGTACTACTAACAATAATGGGTTACACTAGTAGTACAGGGGCCTAACATTTTCCTATCACTAGCCCTTCTTCCTTGCTTTAAAATCAGCCAAGAAATTGCGTAGTTATGTCCAATTCTAAACTGTCTCCAAAAATTGTGCAATTTTGACCAGCAGCTCCTGCAGCCTGATCCTGTCTTGCTCAGGAAAGATGTGCATATTTTCCTACCAATGCTTCCTATTGCCCACACTGTCGTCGCCAGAGAAACTGTGCAAACTCTAGCTCGATGTCTTACTGAGTGCTCCCCTTGGAAATTGTGCAGATTGGCCCAACACTTCCCCAATACCCTACCTGGCCTTCCTTTTGGAAACTGCGCAATTCTGCCTCCCAACTAGTTTTCCTCCCCCTTGCAGTCATTGTTATCCTGAATTGTGAAAATCTTCCTCCTAGTTACATATTCATAGTTTTTCCCGACAGTGCTCCGGAGCCTCGCATCTAGGCATGAGATGTGCTCTACGCAGTTTCAGTGCCTTGTCCCTCTCCCAGTCACCTGCACCAAAATGGAAAATAATGCATCATGCTAGACTAGGAGATTTTTGGATTTGATTTTGTCTCATCATGAGTGACTGTAGGAACAAGTACATCGATGAAACATGGTGTGATGATGAACAAGATGGAAAAAGGAGTGCATGCTAAAAGACTTGCTCACAGTTGAACGAAAACATGAAACACATCGAGCAGCGAGTGGAAGGGACACATACACATGCACTATTAAGAAAAGACCAAGACCATCGAAGACCGCATGCACTTTGCCATGCAAAGGTGAAGACATGTTACACCGAGAGTATACCATCACTCAGCATCACAACAACTTGACACGGACACCATAGTCATCTAGTACGTGTCAGCAGTGTCATATCACATTGTGTCATGAGTTGTCTCAGCCACATCACTACTATGGGCCATACTTGTTGTAATCAATGTAATATAAAGTGGAATTCCACGAGACCCACATATCAAGTTGAAGAGTCATGTAAATTCGAAAAGTGATAGGAAGTCAAACAGTCATGAGTGAAGTCAAAGAGTCACAAGGGTTAGTTATTCCCCCTTGGTTATATATACCCCCTCATTGTATTAGCAAGGGACTTTTCACCTTAGCTCCTCCCACATAGACTTGAGAGTCCGTAGTCTATTCTTTGAGGAGGGAGGAGTGGATCCAATGTCCCACTACTAGGGTTAGTGATGTATGGAGTATGGATGTTTCTTGGAACTTTTTCTTAATTCAGAAACTTGTCTCAAGCCAGCAAACTTTCACACATGTTTTGTATATGTTTGTAAGACTATTCTTTAAATGTTTGTAATGCATGTTTTCTTAACTTGTACTAAGATAGTTCAACTACTTAGGTTATTTTAGTACTTAAATTGTTGAAGCTGTTTTGTATTGTTTATCATTGTTGTCTTATCCATATGGACTACTCCATCAGTCATTAGACATACCATCCTTGCGTTTTCTTGGTTTTAATGACTGTCAACCCCATGTGGACTATTCCATTGAATGATGTACGTGTTTTCTCTTAAACTTTGATCTTAACGACTATCTCATCTGATGTGGACTATTCCACTAGATGTTGGACAAAACCTTGTTGATTTCATGTGTTTTTCTTCCTAGGTTGGGACTACTCTTTCTCATTAAGAGGTTCACTTCACTTTCCGATTTTATAGTAAGACAACCTAGACACGAGTTACATTACGATCTCACTAGGAACATGTACCTCATTATTTGAGGATACCAGGGTAACACTCTCATGTGTTTATAGCTAGAGCCAAGGTAGATATGTATGATAATGGCAACCAGGCCATCGTACCATATGGGACTCCTACACCAAACGGTGTGAGGTCTAGTTGGTACTTCATGCCAGGGAGATCCCCTTTGTTTGTGGGTCCAACATCGTCAACAAAATGTCGCTAGAAGGAGGACCGGGTGATAAGTTGAGCACATTGCATCTGGTTTTACTCTCTTATCTAAAATGGCTCATAAACCAATCGTTCTCTCGTGGTGTTTCTCCAATTTTTCCCTCGATAAAATTTCACTCACCGATGAGCTTCTCTGTCACTTGTCCTAGTTAAATTTTGGTTGTGAGGATGGAATGTCCATATCCAAGCACATTTATGATTTTATTTGATTTTGCGAACCTTATGAAATCGATAATGAGGAGTCTTCTTGTGTGTTTTTCTTCCTCACCCTTGAATTTCGTGCTAATCGGTGGTGTTATACCCTACCACCTACTTCTGTCCATTCCCTTCTCCCTTTCCTCAAGGATCTCCATCAAGTATTCGGTAAGTATAACTACCAATATGTTTGTGGAAGAATCAACCTATTAAGAATGGAACCTAACAAATTAGTTGAGAAATTTTCTGATCGATTTCTTCACCTTTGCTATGAAATTCCAGAAGAAAATTTGAATTGGGATTTCTTGAAATAATAGTTCGAGTGCTTGGTTCATGTCTCTTCATGTAGTGAACCTGAACCTCCCAAGTTTTCTACTTCCCAAACTGTTGCAAGGCATGAGGAAGAAATAGACAATGTCCTTTAACTGATCTAGCAAATCATCAATATGAGGAAGAGGATAGTGATTCTCTATCGTGATTTTGTTCAAAGATATAAAATCCACATACATGCACTATGTACCATCCTTGTTTGGAACCAAAATGATAGGAGACCCATAAGGAGATGTGCTAGGCCCGATGACCCCTTTGTGAAGCAACTCTTGAATTTTCATCTTGATTTATGCGTTCTCAAAAAACAACATTATGTACATGCCAATATTGTAAGTGGTGCATCTTGCTACAAATGAATCTCATGTTGGATTCCTCTTTTAGGAGGTAACCCTTCAAGTTCTTGAAGCATTTGTCATAAGTGTTAACAACTTGATTGTTATGTCAACTCTTATGATGACCTACAAGGGCTAAGGTTGTTATAGATCCATTTGGGCACATCACTCCCATCATCCAGATCACTGTTTTAGCTCTCATCAAACCCTAATTTCAGTTGCTACATGACCTAAGCATGTCACCCTTTTGAATGCCTCCTTCCCAAATAGTTTCATGACTTGAAGACATCCTTAAATGACCTATAGAGGGACCAGCGCAGGTAGGCCCATGTAGGGGTATGCTACAAAGTAGTTAAGTCCACGCCAGGGTGCTCTACAGAGCACTTAGGCCTTCATTCACCCGCGCTAGGAGAGATTGAGTGAAATTCACATAGGGTTTGCGGAATATTCTTATCTTTTGGAGTCATATAGAAGGTTCCCTCTCTTATCAACTCCTATGAGCTCAAAAATGGAAGAGGAATGAATTAAGATGCATCCTATCCTATCATTCCTTCTCCATGAAACTAATTCTAAGTATGGAAGGCCATTCAATACCACCATTTATGACATAACCTCCTTCATCTCCCTATAAATTGACCACTCATCTAAGCGATCAAGGGCTAGAATATGATGAATTCTAAGGAGATAATGCTGCTATGATAATTGGCTTTGAGGCAAGTATTGTAATGCTACAATTTTTTCATGCTTTTGATGTGGTGTGGATGGGATTGAAGCTGGAGGAATGACTTTGAATCAGACACAATGGTTGTAATTCCATCTTCTATTCAATAAGTATTTGAACCTTTTTCCATATGTTTATATTGTCATATGATGCTTATATGTGTGAAATGTATCTCATTCCATTCGCTTGTATTCAATAGATCTTTTGGTTTGATCGGTTCTTTGTCTTCTGTTTGTGTTTACAAGTGCTTCTCAGGCGTGTTAATTATGGGAAGGAGTGACAGGATCGATACAAAGGAGACAAGAGGAAAGCATAACTACAAGTAGGTCTTCTAATTTTCTTTGTCTTATCTATTGCTTCTAGGAAAAGGCTAAGGTGCTTTAAATCTCTTCTTCAAAAGGATAAAGTGCTTCATAAAGGCTAAATTGAGAATTTCTTGTTGCATTTTTCAATAGAAATTTCTTCTCACATGAGATTCAAGCACATGATTTTATTAGGAACTTGTATGGAAACATCCTCACTCCCTCTATACTGGTCTTCACTAGATTTTGTGTGTCTGAGAATATTTATAAAAGCGAGGCTTACTTTAGGTAATTTCTCAAGAGGTTTCATATTTAGTTACCTTGCTTATGCATATGGTCCTCATCACACATGTCCTGCTAGTCATTTGGAAATATGGTGGTAACCTTAGTGGCCTATATTGATGGTGCTTATGTATGTGATTGTGGGTGGGAAGTCCTAAGAGTACCTAATGTAGATGTCAATCACCATACCAATGATGTTAGTGGTTGAAACTTAGCTACATCAAGGTTACTTGGGCTAGTCAAAACTACTTTTGAGTAACTACCTCTAGTCCTTCATTAGTCAAGGTCCTTAGATATTTCATCACCTCGAGTTTCTTTGGATTTAGGAGGTACCTTTGTAGGTGGTTTTCTTGTTGCATATGTTAGGACCATTTATAGTGTCTTTTTTTTGGTATGATTCTAATTAGCCATAGGGGTGTATTAATTAATTCATTAAACTTATATATACACTGTGGCTTTACCCATTATTTTTCAACCTTGAATATTACAAAATCTTTCTCATAAATAGGAGGGTCCACCACCACAGAGTTGTGGGATAACTCCACCATTAAAAGTCTTAGACCAAAATAAGTTTCAGAGAGTTTATTCTGGTTTTGAGAGGGGTGGGGGGGGGATCAATTCAACCTTAATGTAATAGAGGAAATTTCAGGACCACATGCCAACACACCTTTAACAAATATTCTTGACCCTGTACATTTACAAGTGAGTGTCAAATTTAATCAACATTTTTTCTTGTTCTTTCATCAAATTTCTCATGAGAGTGGTGTTTCTTCCATGAGAGATATGGGATCATCTTCACCATCTATGTCATTGAATTTCTCTGTGATGTACTTGTTACATTTGATTAGTGTGATAGTGTCCACTCTTCCCATGTTTACCATGTCTCCTTTAACAGTTAGGGCCTACCACTAGTTACTTCTATGACCTTCAGTAGTTTCTCTAGTTTCTAAGTGCCCCTCCTTCCATTCGTTTTTTTTAAGTGTGGGGACAATGTAGAGCCCACCTATGCGAGATGGGTGCTTCCCATGTAGTTCTTCCATCACTATGGTTATAATATCTAGTATGCGACAAACATCTATAGGGAATCTTCCAAGGGGTCAATACTTGTTCTAGTAATTTTAGGGGTGGAAATATCTTTTAAGGATTGTAAAATCATTAGGGTAGTTCTGCATTAGGGAAAAATTCTTTTTTTGGAGGTGTTATCACTCCATAGTGTCCTAGGTTAAGAAGCAAATTGACAAAGGTAACCTCAAACCAAGCTTTTAGTTTGCTAGCTATCACTACCAAACCAGAGAGGGATCTCTCTATGATTTCACAACAAAAAATGACTGGAGGAAGAAAAGGTATTAGGTTAGGCATGTTCTACCCTAGGGTTTTGAAATTTAGGGGTTTCTGAATGAGGAATGAGTAAAGGAATCAAGGCTAGGGTTTTAGGAAAAATCTCAGTTGCAGAAATACAAAGGAGCAAGATATGTATGTCTCAATGGAACTTCGAGGCTTTTTTGGTGTAGTGTAGGGTAGAAAATAAAAGGATAAAAATGAGCATGGAAAGCATGCATTCATTCATCAGAGGGTAGATAACATAAAGATGAAATTCCTATCAAAACATAGCTTAAACATTAAGAATTTTGTTCATCAAACTCATAGGAAGATCATTGAAAGCATAGACATGGAAAGAAGATACATTAAACATTCATAAAATTGAATTACAAAAGAAAAACACTACCACAATACCATACCACATGAATTCCTGAATAATAGCTACATTTGGCTTGTATTACTTCAAAGTGATCAAATACAGAGGCTTCAAAAGACTCTCAAGTATCCAACCCTCTCTATGGCTTAGATTAGGTTACGTATAGACCAAAAAATACATCCCCCTCCCTTGGGGGTCGAGTTAATAAGTATACAATCAGTTTACACAAATCTCTCTAACCAAACCTAATGACTAGGGAGGTTAAAACAAACTCCCAAATTGGCCTAAAACTTATTCATTTGACCATGGAAACCTGTACACGTATGAATCTACTCACTTTTTACTTTAACAAACATAATTACACCCCAATACATCATTATAACATCATAAATGAGAAATTATATCAAGAAACCTCGAACTTGACTGAGAAAAGTAAAAAAAATCACTTCCAGGTAAAAATGTAGTGAATTGATAGAAAACATAGTGTGCTGCTTGTAAAAGGCTTTTGGAGGGGTTCCTATGCTCCAAATCAAATCTGTAAAATGTTGGAGAAATATATGCATGTATAATACATCATAGAACCCTCATTCACTAAAAAATACTGGTCCAAGACCCCCAAATTTCAATTCTCCCACAGCTACCCCAAAAATGTAGTGTGTTGCTAAAAAAAAGGGCAGAAAGGTGTTTTTTCGCTACTTTTTTTACTTTTTAACCTGCGAGAATGCGAAGAAGTGGAATTCCGGTTGGATGATTTCTATGTGGAGGTCACAAAGAATCCATTAATGTAAACCTTTTGTCAATTGGAGGCCCCCAATAAAAATGTAGCATGGGGCACACTACATTTTTGGAGAAAACACTGTGTAAAATTTCTGGGTTTTCTACAAACAAAGACCTCAAATGTGGAGAAATATCTCTCTAATGATGAAATTGTTTTCAACATTGGGAGAGGACTTTTTTAGATAAGGAATTTTCGAATAAAAAACTCTCTTGGGTTTTGAATTCTATTTCATTTGCTCGGAATATGTGCCACAAAATCATGACTAAAACATGAAATTAACTTGGAAATTTTTTATTTTCTGATATATGTTTCTAAGAAAGCTTCATATGTCCCAATATATGATACCTATGTAAAAACTTAAGGTGGTTTTTTCTGCCTAGTCTATGCTTGACAAAAACCTCTTTCATGTTTGTCAAATTCATCCTCGTTACTTTATAAGTAGATTTTGAAGGTAGTCCCTATGAGTGGCAAATGACCTCAAAACCCTATAAATTATGCCAATCATGTATGTTGATATGATGAAGTCTATCCCTAATATTGTGGCTTTTCATCTTTTGAAGGTGGTGGCAAAGAGGCGTATCAACTTGGCATGGTATCCCACTTGCTGAATTTGCTCACAAAACCCTAGGCAACCCACTTCTTCACATGACCTTTTGATGAATGGTGAAGCATTGATCTCATGGGTGTGAGCTGGCTCAAATCTAGAAACCTGACCTCCTTCATTATATTCCTTCTTCTCACCTTCCATGATTTGAATTTTCACATCAAAACCCTATATGGACTAAAGGGGAAAAAATAATGTTTTACTTGAGAAAACAGGGGATTAGGGTTAGTGTCTTGAGGTGATGGGATAGAGGTGTTAGGGAGGATATATCTTAGTAGGAAAAATGTGGGAGGTATGGAGGTGTGTTGGGAAGCTTATGGAAGTGAAAAATCAGATAGGAAGTGAGGTGATGAGTGGTAGGAATTAAAACACGGTCCTAACCCAAATTTATACCAAAAACGTAGTGTACAGACTAGGGTTAGCTCTAGGACTTAGGGGAATGAGGGAGGAGGGATAAGGAAAGCCGACGGAAGTGTGTTTGAGTGTGGGAAGGGTAAAATGTGTATGGAGCTAGGTTTTTTTGTGCCCAAAGTAAACAATAGTGGAAAAAAAAGAAAACATAGCGTGAAACCCTAGCAGAGGGTTCCCCAGTAAAAGGCTAAAAAACTGATGATTGGAGGTGGTGTTTTGCTTGAAATTACTTGTAACTGAGCCGAGGAGAGATTCACCTACAAGAGAGAACATTTGGAGCTATTCCTTTACTTCACACACTAAAAACATAGTGAGCTAGAGAAAACAGAGCATGAGGATGAAAACACAATGTGAAAGACACAAAATGCAGCGTGAGGCAGGAAAATGTAGTGAGAGGATGAAAAATGCCCTTTGAGAGTATAAATCGATGTTGAGGTTGCTTGGAAGGCTTTCAATGACCAATTGGAGATCTATACAAATGAGATCAGTGAAAGAAATGCTTGAAAGATCCTTTAAAACTCAAAAACACCATTTTTGGCATATGTCATGACATGACATCATCCTTCATTTTGAAACCAAAGTGAGATGTTTTGCAGTAATACCTTTATAAACTGAAGTAGCACATTTAACTTTAATACATATGCCTCATAATATGCCACCACCCTTATGTGTGGACTCAAGACCACAAACATGGCCCTTTTTAAGATTAACACTAACATAATGATGACAATTACAAGTGATGACCTAGACCAAGACCTATATGATTATTTGACTGATCCATCACTTGTAACACTTGAAAAATGACATGACCATGATGAATAATGATAACGATGAATATTGAAGGGAGTAGCACTGACCTAGACACACCAACCAATGTTCAAAGTTTTTTATTTGAAGACCTACTGAAACCATATAAAACTTGACCTCGGACCCTAAAAAAAACTTTGAAAGAGCACATTTGATCACTGGTGACTAGCAGGACTACATACACTAAATCTGGCTCCAGTTGGGGATGGAAGCTCCTTTAGGAGGTGTAAAGAAAACCGTAGTAGACCAAGTAGCTGATCCATTGGCCATGGAGTCAAAACCAAAAATACCAAACTCAAAGCTAAAAACTGACAAGCAAAATAAACTGACTTAGCTCTAAAATTGACTACTGTCTGAAATTACTTATGGCAACAAACCATCGAGATCATAGGGCCTTCACCTCGGGATTCAAATCTTGATCATAGTTTCCCACATACTGAAGATATATATAAAATCATCTGAAATGATCCCTCCAATGTAACCAATCCAGCAAATGACTACTTACTTGAATCATTCTCACACTTTTCTTGAGCAGGTATAAAAAACAAAAACTAGGCAACTCCAAGTATCCACTAAAAATGTGCTCATGATCAATTAATACAAGAAAATACATCTTCCCTTATTGACTGTAGCAAAATAGTGTAGGGATCCTTAAAAATCTGAAATGTTACCTTGTCTTGAAAAAGATATTTAGCTGTGAGCTTTATAGAGAGATCCCTCTTTGGTTTGGCAGGGCTAGCTACTAAACCCTAAGGTGTGTGAGGTTACCTCCATTGATCTCCTTTTTCAACCTTGGGATATTGTGGATGATAACAGGAGGTACAAATTCTTTTGGAGGGGATAATTTATCTATGGGAAATGTCCCTTCTAATACCATGTTTAACATGAGTGCTCCTACTTATAGAGTTTCTTTGTTATTAAGAGGTCATCCTTCAAGTGCAATATATAGTCGTATTAGAATCCATGCTTTTGAGAGTTTCTTTGTCCCTAGAGGAAATCCCTCTTGGGGAAATATCATTTTGCTACTACATCTCTATCAAAGGGTCCAATACCATGGGCCTAATAAACCCTTCAATAATTATCCTTCTTTTGGAACTACACTATGGGGGGGCCAAGGTCCATCTCGGGTTTAATTGTTACCTCAAGACCCATTTAGCCATGACCAACTCTTAATTCTAAAATCGCTTGATTTCTTTGATTTAGAAAGACTCACTAATGACCCCATATCCCATGACCCTCAATGGACACCAATGCTTATAAAAATACTCTATATATACAAAAATATGATAGAAATCCATGGGAGAATGTGACCACACACATCACCACATACCATATATTATGTTAATAAAATTCTTTATTGGATGATAGTATTAGATTATCTCTTCCAACAGACCCTAACTAGAGGTGCTACTAAATGTTACATCGAAATCAATAAAGCATTATACTATGATTATTTTTCTTTGTTTGAATGTTTCTAAATGATTTCTAGTAAACTGAATGGTAAGATATTGGAAGTGATCTGCTATCTACTTTTAAGTAGGGCACTTCCACCCACACCTATAATCATATTCATAAGTGGAGGCAACACAAATGGTTGATTAGGACCAAGATTATCAATTGACTACTTAATGAATGGTTCACCCAATTCTTGTCGCCTTAGATTTTCAAGGATGTAGCTATGGATGAGGTGGCCATAAAGGGGCAAGCTATCTTGCATGCCCAACATATTGACTTGATGTATTCATAGTCAAGAATCTTGTATGATATCTTTTGCAATACTCTATGACCATAGATTGATCAACAATGCCCCAAAATAGGACCATGTTTTGATGGTGTGGTTGATTCTATCTCTAATGATGTTGTGAGTCAATTAGCTACTCAACTAGGAAAATTGATTATCACATCGCAAGCCATTGAAACTATGACTAGGTGTCAACAAGAAAAGTCTCTTGAGTAGACTGTTGAGATTCATACAGTTCATTTTACACAACCTTAGGTAGCAACTTGGTGGTAAGACGAAGAGAAAAAAAAAGAGCACTTCTAAAAATTCTCAATAGGCACAATAAAGCCAACCCAACATAGGTGCGGATAAAAGTGAACAAAGACGTATAGTTAAGCTCCCTTCATTTTTTTTTCATGGTGACCGTATAACTAATGAGTTCCCAAGGATGGACGAGATTCATTGCTTCCTAGAAAAGCTAGCAACCATGAAGTAGCATGCATTGTATGTACATCCATTCCCATCCCAAATATAAAAAGGAATGGTTGCAACACTCCCCCTCCTCGCCCTGGGAAAAAAAAGGATCAAACTTACTTGGAGGTCCATCACATATTCTTATGTACCATGAGGAAATGCAATTGTTTAAGAGATAAAAAATTTATGAGGCTCTCCAGAGTAGTTCTTCATCCATATTCCAAAGACCTTATCATCCCCACTCAAGTTAATGGCCCTCTCAGACTAGATAAGCTCTTGGAGATAAAGATTTGTGTGTTGAGGGTATTCTCTATTGATCGACACAAAATCCCATTTCTAGGGTTACCTAACATTATAATATTATCAAGAATGTAGCCAGAGAACCATATGCCATGTCCACTTTGGAGGGTTTACATAGTTTTCCTACGTAACATATAGTCTTGTTGACTACTATCGAAGGGGGTGATCCCTTAGAGTCGAATTTGATTACATTTGACATTAATAAAAGTAGACATAGGTTATCCCATTAGGTCACTTTTCAGATATCAGTTCGTATCTTTAACATATATATTTACCACACTCTTATAGATGAAGGATCCTTCACTGATATCATGGTCTCACCATGATGGAAAGATCCTTGTTCTTTAGAAATTTTCCACTCGAGTACGGCACTTGAGGCCTTTGACAGGCATACTTCCTTGACTAAGGGATCTTTCCTTGCATTTTAAATTGAGCTAGGAGGTACGATGCTTGAGGACTTGGACGGGCATACTTCCTTGACTAAGGGATTTATCCTTGCAATTTAAAATTGAGTTAGGAGGAAAAAATATTTCCATTGATGTTGAAGTTGTTGAAACCCTTCTTGAGTATAATATTCTCCTTGGACATAGACACCTTATGTTATGATTGTTGTTGTGTATTCTATCTTTCTGGTTCTTTTGTTTCCGAAGAAGAAAAAATCATCATTATTAATTAGCTTGAATAATGTACACCAATGACCAAATTTACTACTGAGGGAGCTTTGGTGCCATTTGTTAGTGATAACCCCGTGGGATATGCGAATGTCAATGTGGGATATGAAATTCATTACTAAAGAGATGAAAAACATACATTAATGACATTATGCCCTCATATGAGAAATGGGATACCAACAATAGGTGCAAACCCACCATATTGAGAGTGAGATTTGTTAAATACATTTTTTGAGAGATGAAAAACATGGATTAATTACATTAAATTATGCTCTAATTAAAAATGCAATATAATTATATAACTAGTGCAATATAAGGCTAAAACTAATGCTAAATTTAAAATTTAAAATTTATATATCAAGTATGTAATTCATTCTTAAAAAAATAGTCTTTAAGTGTGATTTTTTAGAAATTTTTCCAATCTATTATAATCTAGTTTATCTAAAATCCAATACAAATTCATTAAGATCACAAAATCAATTCCAAAATATTAATAATTATATTAAAATTTTAAATATTTTATATAAATTCTAAAATTATATATAATTTTTTCAAATAAAATACTTTAATTATATATATTATATATATATATATATATATATATATATATATATATATATATATATATTCCTTGAAGATATATTGAGATAAAGCAAAACAAACCCTAAAATAAGTAAAAAAAAACAGCCTATCTTTAATTTCCTAAAAAAAACATAAAAACAAAACAACAAAACAATATAGATTTCATTTAAAAATAATATTATAACCAAAAAAAATATAGCTCTCAAAAAAACATAAAAACAAAACAATATAGATTTCATTTAAAAATAATATTATAACCAAAAAAATATAGCTCTCATTTGGCTTGACATGACACAATAATCCAAGAGCATACAAATAATCTTAGACCGAAAAAAAACATAACCACCTCCAAATGGCGGATCTCATAGAGGAACTTGTTACCAAACAGAAACCTACATAAAAAACCAGAGTATCTCTGCAATAATGTTGATCTTTCACAAACTTACATCATCTTATTCTTCAGGTGGAAGGAGATTCAAATCCAACGTCAAATTTGGCCCAGCGCATATCGTTCCAGAAGAAACAGAAACAACTTCCCTTTTAGGAGGAGGCAGATTCAAATCGAACACAGATGGCCCTGTGTTTTCGGTCCAGGGGGTGAGAAACATGTGATTTTAAGAACCTACCGGAGGAATAGTCATAGCAATCACTCGGTGGATGAGGTAAATTATTTGTCATGCTGAGTTGCACCGCATCATGGATTTTGTGCGTATTAAACACCGCAGTCTCTCCTAGCCGTCCCGTCGCCATTGGCGGCTGCTGCACAAGGCCTGCCCAGTGCATGAGATTGGTGGGAGAAGGACCATAAATAGGACAAGGGTGGGGACTGGCAATAGGAAGGTGAAGCGGGTTTGTAGCAACAGTACTACTCATGCCGGGATCCGCCATTCCCTGCGCTCCCACTGCAACATTAACGTAAGCGATATTGAGCTTCAGTTGATACATGAACATAATTACGAACTTACAAGAAAATTTTCAAATAATGCATAGACGAAAGAAATTACATCAAAGGTACCTCTTTAATCATACAGTCTCATTTTATTAATATAAGGATATATCATACATTACAACTTCTTTCTCACCAATCAACAAAGTTACCATTATGCTTAATGCATCAAATCCTTTCAGATACATAATGATAAATACACAGGTACATGGTCATAACATGAATAGAAATTCCGAATGCATGTTGGTTTTCTTCTCTAGATTTCCCTTCTCTCTATTTGTTTGTGCTGAGTGTAGTTGTGTCCTGCAACTTTGCAAACAACCTCTTTTATAGATTTGACCTTTTGATGTCATCAATTAGCCCGCTCCTTTGATGTTGCCAACCTTAACTTGCATGCTTTTATGGGATCAATCTAACTTATGTGACATTGCCAAATTTAACTTCATTCTTGATAAAATCAATTTCACTGCCTTTCTCTTTTATGATGTCAATCCTTCTTTCGTGCTCATTTGGTAAATTCCAAAATAACAATTTGGTCTAGCTATCTTTTTTCTACTGCTTGCTTTCTTCTTTTCACCACTGATTTTCGATCGAAATCGAAGAACCAAAATGAAAAACCCAATAGACCCCAACCACAGCTTATTAAATTTCCCTTAAGTCAATATTTTGCATGCGCAGATGATCCTGCGTCCAATGGAGGACCCAACTCAAGAAAATTTTGGATAATTGATTGATACGAGGATCTATATGCATCCAAGTGATGTCACCACTTTCACAACAAATTGTTTCCTTGATGAACAAAATTTTGAGAGGTGCCAACATCTGGAACTTTTGGTCAGGCCACAAGTAAACTGTTCTACTTAGAATTGATAGACCTAAATTAAGTTGACACAACTATAGATAGTTAGTGGTATTGATTAGTGGCCATAAGATCCCAAATAGTCTTCTTAACTTGTTGTGATGCATCTTCTAGTGTAATAACTTCAACATCCTTTTGTTTAATTTAGTCCAACTTTTTTTTTCTTAGACGGATAAGTGAGGACATCAACATTCCCCTTAAATTTCTTAATCTAATCCCGCAAACCATAAATTGGTAGCTTGTGCTCTATGAGGATTCCTGACCATTCCTACACTTGCCATAAAATATCCAGAGAGTCCTGCATTTGATGCTAAGGAGTACATCGAAGAGTGGAACCCTACTCAACGACAAGGTTTATCTATTGAAGTAACTCGCGTACATGATTAGGTACTCTTTCCACATTTGAGAAATAATAGCTTGAATAGATTTATTATCAGAAGCCAAAGTTGTCTAGGCATCCTCAAGTAAATCTAAACACTTAATGGGTAAATCTAGACAACAAAGTTCCCAAAATATACTCATTAGGAATTGAACCCATAATATGTGACAATTGAACATATTTAAAAATGATATCAACATTTCTTCAACCAATATTAACATTTCTCCAATCGAAATCAACATTTCTCCGATCACCTAAACTATAATTAACATAAACACATATACTTTGAATATTATATAATTTAATATTTAATATTTTGAATAGTTTTTACTCTAAATTAATTAATTTTTTTAATTTTTAAAAATGAAATATATACTATTATGTTTAGAATATAATGTTCAAATGAGTGAAAATGTCTATCATTACTAAAATTAAAATTAAAGTAATCATTACTTGAAAACTTAAATTCGATGAAATAATTTGAAAATGCATAAATTTAAAGCATATTTTTAGAGAGAAAGAGGTTGACTTGTAACTAAGAAATTCACTTTGGATTTTAGGTAAATGTATACAATTGTGTTTATAATATAACTTTGTTTTGGACGAGTGAGAAAGGATGGCTTACCTAGAGTAGGAAGGTGATGATGGATAACTCATTGAAGGTAGGACATTGTGTTTATAATAAATTTTTTTTGAATGAGTGAGAAAGGATGGATTACTTCAAGTAGGAAGGTGATGAAGCTTGACTTATTCAAGGGTGTGACTTTTCCATGAAGACCATCACATAATTTGGTTTCGAACAATTATATTATTAAATTTTGAAAATATAAAATATTTATAAATGTATATTTTCATATTTATTAGTCATGGTGTACAAGTTATTTTTCGAGAAAAATGTGTGATAAAGAGGTGAAATGTTAAAAGTTTCTCGTGAACACTTCACTCTTTATCAGAGATAAGTAGCAATAAACATAGGTGAAAAGTAGGAGATCTAACCAATTAATAAATAAGGAAGATATGGAGAGAGATATGTTTCTCCTCATATTCTTTATGAGAAATTTATTTAAAGAAAAAAAGAGTAAAGGGAATAAGAGACAAAAAATATTGAAATTATTATTATTAAGGTAATTATTATAATCTTAATTTATTATTACTAGGGCAAATTAAAAATTTATTTGGTTTTATTATTATAATTTCAAATTAAGATTTATAATTATTATTCTTAATTTCAACATTTTTTGTGGTTCTTCTTTGATTCTTTTTTTAGTTGTCCTTTTAATTAAAATGTTAATTTTTTTATTTATTTTACTAGGGGGATGTCTGTAGGACATCTTCCTTATTTATTTATTGGTTAAATCTCCTACTCTTCACCTATGTTTATTGCTTCTTGTCCCTATGTTCCCCTTAAACCTTCACCTCTTTATCCCACATTTTTCTTCATAAAATGACTTCTACAGCATAAAATATTTAGTTTTCGTGTATAAATTTTAAACAAATTCCTAAACATTTAAAATTACATTAATATAAAATATTCTGAATTTCAAATGCATGAGTAAATATATATGTAATCAAATGTTACACTTAGAATATGTCTTAAAATTGTTTTGTTTGGTTAATAGTTTGATTTATTTAGGCACAAGGAAATAGGTTAAGAAAGCTTGCCCTCTTATTCCTTGAATAAAAATAATAAGTAAATCTAGTAATAATTATCCTCACTAAAAAAATATAAATTTATGTGCATGTGTGAACAATTTTTAAACTTTCCTCTGCCCTTTGACGCACAACTACCTACCCACCTTCCTACCTTCAACCCTAGAAGAAACAAATGGAGTCATATAACGAGGCAGAGGAATTCCCCGGACGGTCAAAAGTGGTCAGAATCCGGGCAAAAAAAAATTCAAAAAATCTTGTAGAGACATTGTTTGATCATGTTTTTGATGGTGGAAATGGATTCAACACCGTAAAAACATCTAGGACACCTAAAATTTTCAAGTTTAACAACTATAACTCAGATTTACAAAAATCCTTGCTGGATTTTCTTTAAATATAACCGGAATTTCCATCTTTCCAAGCAATTCCTCCGACTACTTAGACTAGGGCGAAACGGATACCTCTCAAAGAGAAAATTAAATAATAAATTTATAATTTTTTAATATATATTTTCAATTAAAAAATACATTATATGATCAAATTCCGAATAAAAAGGGCAAAACCATCTCCACTCGTCGCTGCGCAACACACTAACAATGTCCGGAGGCTGGAACAAGAGTGCCACGGGCTAACTAACCACACGAGTTGAATGATAAAGTTGGTTAAATACCACGTAGGCAATAAGTTTCACTTTCGATTTCAATGTGGTGCAACAGGTTATTTCTGGACATTGTATCTAGATTTGGTGACACGATATTTTGAAAAACCTCTCTAATATTTAAATTAATTTTTCCAATTTCAAACCAAAGCCAAAAATAAAAAAAGGTCGCCTTGTCAGCCTTTCAGCGCTCTAATGCCCATCTGCCGCTGTAAGTGCAGACTCGAGGTTCAGCGAGCCGTAGCGGGCCAGCTGTCAAAGTCCACCTCAGCTCTGCTCTGCTATAACTAGAACGGGACTCTTAGTTTCCCGTCCCCACTCCCTTTTCACTCCTTCGCTGAGCTCAGCATACGCTTTTCAGTTCGTCCTGCTTTGATGAAAGGATTCCATGGCTCCCAGAGATCTGGAAGGCGATGGCAGTAAGAAAAGTGTAGTTGATGGCAATGCCAATGCCCCAAAGGAAATCCATTACATTGGCGTTAGAAAGCGTAAGTGGGGCCGTTACGGCGCTGAGATACGAGATTCCCTCAGGAAATGTCGCGTTTGGCTGGGCACCTGGGACACTGCCGAAGAGGCAGCCAGGGAATATGACAGAGCCGCCAAAGTTCTGAAAGGACCGCATGCCAAGATCAATTTCCCCTCTCCTGACAACCTCAGATGCGGCACGCAGGGCCAAAGCGCCGCGTTCGACAGGTGGACAGCCATTCATCAAGTATCGCCCTCAGCAACAACCACAAACGTTCACGTCCCTCCTCTTATTCCCGCGGTTCAAAAGCATAATTTTCACGAGAAAATCAATAATAAGTTGGTTGCCAGAAGCGTCAAGCCTGAAAAGGAGAAGCCCTGGACACACCCTTACCTAAAGGGTGACGTGGGAATGCAGAAAGTGGACAATGAAAGGGTGAGAACTAATAATTCTAACCAAAACCCTCAACGTAACCCTAGTTCTTCCCTCAATCTTGTCGACTACCGTGGGGATATTTTGCAGCAGCCACCTGTGGCGGTGATTTTGTTCGGGAGGATTGTGGGGACTCAGATCGACACACACCAAGGCCATGAGCGGGTAGGAGCAGCCTCGGCGCCGAAGAATCTACTTCATCCAACCTCTTATTGTGATTCTTTTTCTTTTTCCACCTCCAAGGGGCCGAAGAATCTACTTCATGCAACCTCTTATTGTGATTCTTTTTCCACCTCTAGAGCGGTAGACACCCAACTTCTTCCTCCTGAAGTCGAGAAGGCGATTATGCGGTCCCTCGATCTGAATATCACAACAGAAGAAGATAATGACGACACACAACTCTCTGGCTCGCCTCCTGCAGTGAAGGCACTGTCCCCACTGGGATTCGATTTGAATCTCACAACAGAAGCAAATAATGAAGACACTCAACTCTCTGCCTCGCCTCCTACAGTGAAGGCACTGTCCCCACTGGGATTCGATTTGAATCTCACACCAGAAGAAAATAATGAAGACTTGCAACTCTCTGCCTCGCCTCCTGCAGTGAAGGTACTGTCCCCACTGGGATTCAATTTGAATCTCCCTGAGCTTGCAGAAAAAGATGATTAATATTTTTTCTGTCTATTGGATTGGATTTTATAACAAAATCTTCTGTGAGACCCTGGCATATACTAAGCATGCAATGGGTGAATATAATTGCCTTAATGCTTTTCTTCCTATCTATTGAATATCACTATTATCACTTTATTCGCAGTGCAAGATGGAAATGCTGTAAACCAATAATTGGCTTGCCTTAAGCCTTATGATATTCATGCATATAGTACTGAGATTTAAGGCCTTGGCATATATTCATGCATATAGTACTGAAATCTGGCAGTGGTATGGAATTAGTCATATTATACAGTACCGAAACTATACTGCTACATTTTTGCCAATCTACTATGTATTTCTGAGCTGTGACCTCCTGGTCTGTGCTTTTGGCTGCATTTCACTATTGAAACTCTCAAATTCAAACATTGCCACCAGCCTGAAGGTACTACTTTCGTTCAAAGTTTATAAGTTTATATGCACATCAATTAAATTGTAGGCAATCCTATGTGTTTCAAATAAGTTTTGGTCATAACTTTCAAAAGAATAAGCTGGCTTCAAGGCTGTCCACGAGGATGTTTATGAAAATCAAATCTTTTGTAAGCTTCAGAACTTTCGTGGCGAAATTGAACAGTGGTGTAGGAAGATGATATTTGCATATTCATTTGTTCAGTGATTATATCTAATTGCGTTTATAGTTACTGAGTAAAGTAGTTGCATCCATATACATAGAATATCAATTTACTAAGTTGTTCATGAAATAGTTCCAAAGCACAGATTATGTTCATGAAGGCATGAGAATTGTAGAACGTTAAATTCGAGTATGAAAACTTTACTGCCATGTGTAAATCAGATGCTAGTCTGATTAAGACGCATTGAAAGAGTCATATTACATTACATGTTCAACTGCCAACAGGTTTACATATACAAAAGGGTACTGGTTTGGAAGTCTCGTTGCATTTTGATCTGAAATGGTAAACATATAGCTTCATTTTCAGTTTAGTGTATGCTTTAGGTTTTTTCTGGGTCAAAATCAGGAATGAAACTTTTTATAAATAGTTGGCAAAAAAGGAAACTTTATTAAGTCAAAGATTGTAAGGTGTAAGCTTATGCATGTTGGAATAAAATATAATGAAATAGCGTTTTAGTTAAATGCATCGATTTGATATACAGTTTTACAGTTCATGTTTATTTGAGTTGAGTTTTGTTTTGTTTTTGTCTTTTTTTTCTTTTCTTTTCCGAAAGAGAAAAGGTATTTTCTAAGTTTTTTTCATGTTCTTTCTTAGAGCTTGTAATTAGTAATTCATTAAGTTTTGGTATGTTTTTTATTTTTAGATTAAAGAGGTGTTAGTGTTGGTTATATCTAAAATTAGGTTATTCTTAAGTTTTTTTTCCTTGCTTAGAGCTTGTAATTGGTATTTAATTAAGTTTTAGTGTAGCTTTTTATTTTTAGATTAAAGAGGTGTTAGTGTTGGTTATATCTAAAACAATGAATCAATTGTGATTATATGTTCAGGTATGTTTTTATTTACTAAATTCTTATACTTATATTTAATTAATACAAAATCACATTTTTATATATATTTCAATTTACACTAATAATTTTTTTTTAACACATTTATTGTTTATCATTATAAATTTTTATGCACATTAATGAAATTGTTGGCATACTCTGAGTTTCAAAGTTGTTTGGGTCATGACCTTTAACAATGAACCTGTTGATGAGGCAACTTAATTATTTGTACATAAAGATGTTATTTCTATATCTATTGGAATTGTTTATACTAGTAATTTTTTATTTTTTCTAGTTGTAATTTAGTAGAGATATAATGTTTAAATGTTTTGGTAAAGATTATAATGTTTTATTGTTGAGGTAACAATGTTCCCTATATAGCTAAATTCAATTTGGAAAAATTTAATACATTTGAATCATATAGACTTAAAATTTTAAAATTAAGATCTTATTCAAATTTTAATAGAACTCAAAGCCAAATAAACAATAAAATCACTCAAAAAAATCAATTCAATAAACAACTAATAAATCTGAAAAAAAATACAACTCATTAAGCAACTACCAATTGTTAAATACTACACTCATTTCATGATGAAATTGAATTCTTTGTGCATAAAATTCTTATGGAATTTAATATTCCCTACATATTCACTTGAAATTTGTCAAACATGAAATTACGAAGGGACAAAGAATTAATGTAAATTACATATGAAATGGATGTGAGTCACAATGTTTCTCGAGAATTGTAACCATTTATACAAGTCTAAATCCATCCTAACCCCAGATCTATCAAGCCCCAAGAGGGATCAAATTTCTGGAGGTGCATCTGTCCCTTGTCACTCACTTTCTCTCTCTCCACCTTTATCTCTATATGTTTTTGTTCTTCCTTTTCTCTCCCCTTCTAAATCCCTCTCCTCCCTCCCTATTTCCTTCTTTCTAAGTCCTCTCTCTCTCTCCCTTTCTCTCACACCTCCCTTTGTCTCCCCCCCATCACTCTCTCTCTCTCTCTCTTTCTCTCTCTCTCTCTCACACACACACACACACACCTCCCTTTGTCTCCCCCCCATCTCTCTCTCTCTCTACCATCAAACTTTGTCACATTCTCCATCCCTCTATCCTTCTTTCCCCCTCTCTCTCCTCTCATTACATCTATCTTCCCACGTCTCCTCTCCCCTCACTCTCTCTCCATATCTCCCTTTCACTCCCTCTTTCTCTAGCTTTATCTCTCTATGTCATTTTTCTTCCCTCCCTCTCTCTCCCCCTCTAACTCCATCTCTCTCCTCCCTCTCACCTTCTCCCCCTCCCCTCCTCTCTCTCCATCTCTCTCACTCTTTGCTCTCTCTCTCTCTTTACGTCCTCCAACTATCACTATCTCCCTATCTCTCTCCTTCTCTGCCCCCAATATCTCTCTCCACTATCTCCTCCCCACTCTCCTTTTCTCCCCCCTATTTCTCTCCATCCATATGATCCAAAATTGTCACTCTATGTAATCAATGATATAAGGTCTACTATATTTTACATTTTTTTTATTGTGAAATGATTGATAAGCCATGGTATTTTCCCCTGGTATTGTAACAAAACCTATTCACAAGTTAATAATATCTATGGTAAAATGGGGGTGACTATCCATGGTTAAGAATGAATTTATTTTAAGTATTAAATTTTTATGTGCTTATTAATAAAACTTAAATGTGATTATGGAATCATTATTAGTCACTGCCAAGGCACAACTCTAACAATCGATTTGTCTATTGATCATGGCCAATGCAAATTATAATGTTTAAATTTGGAAAATAAATATATTTTTTTCATTATTATTAAAAAATTAATTTTTAAACGTTTGATTGGACCATAACTTGAAGCTCTTATTCTAGTCTTTGTGCAGTAATTTTTTTCTTAAGCTTTGCAGGGAAACCATCCAAATATAAAATATTTGAAAATATCTTACACTCAAGTACCTCCCACCAAAATAGCTTACACTCAAATAAATAACATATTTACCATCAATTACTTCCCACCATAGTTTAAGAAAGCCCTTACATAAAAAATGGATAGGAATCAGATGTAAATAATTATACTTACTAGGAGTTATTCCCACCATTATGTATGATTTCTTGCGCAGTTATGTAGGAGTAAAACTATAAATATGTAGACTTAGTAGTGGTACCACCAAAATTTATACAATTTTTTCTGCCTCAGGAAGTCATTTATTTATCCACTTCATATCTCAATTTATTAGTTCCTTCAAAGGAAGACTACATGCTGATTTTTAGCATTTACAATTACTTATACAATATTTTTCTATAACATAATTTCTAACTTGAGTTGAGGCCTACAAAACAAAATTACAATATAAAAAACTGAATTTTATTACTTTTAACTTTCTATTATTAATTTAGCCAAATTTAAATGGTTGCACTCATTCACTGACACTACAACATCTCCATCATACTGCGCTCTATATTACTTTGACCCTTTTATTATTTTTTTAATTGAGCCCCCCCCCCCCCACACACACACATATATAGATATATATACAAAAAATTGCACCTACACATCTCCCCTTATATTGGGTTAGATCGCCTCTCAGTGCAATTAAAGACCCAAAAACTTAGTGTTAGTTGTACACTAAATCTTGTACTTTGTTCAAGAAGATACAGATCGAAAACACATATGGTTAGAGAATAATCTCTCCTTTTAAGTAAAGTGATCGACTAGCTATTAGTTCAAGTTATATTTAGAAAGATAAATTTAGCTATCAGTGATGTGTATGTCATGTGTATGTAAATATTAGCAGGATTATTTGTAGTGGTTTTGAATCTTTATAATCTTGTAATCATAAGGAATTGAATGAAGCAATTTATAGAGTATCAACTCATATTTGAGTGTCTTATTTTTGGGTTTAATTTTTTGTCCATCTATCATATTGGTATGTGAGAGAGAGAATTAAAGGAGTTAAAAAAAAAGCCTCCAACCACAGTCTATAGAGCTGCCCATAAATAAAATTTGTTATTCATTCTGGTTGAATAATCCATGAGTAGTCACCACAACCATCTTTGTGCCAAAGTTACACTGACAATAGAGAATTCATGCCTTCTAATTTTCACTCGAGATAGAGACCTCCATAGTTTGCACGTTGATTTGTGGAGCTTCATTGAGCCACAATATCAAGTAACTTACATGATCACTAGTTGTAATCATAAATATTGGAAACCATATCACTACGGGGTTAATCACTAGTGTCATTTTGTACATTTTTACTAGGTTTATCATCTTTAAACAATCAACATTACATGAAAAAATACAAAAAAATCATGAAAGTCATCAAACGATGAGAAACAAGTACTTATGGTGGAAACCCTGAAGGGGAGAAAAACCACCCTGCAACTTTGCTTCATTTTTCTTAATTATTCTTAAATATCTTTTACATTCATGTGCTAGCCCAAGTAGCTAGGAGCCACAACTCCTCTATATAAATTCTATTTTTCACTACCAACAAGGAGCCAACACCGCTAAAATGATTTTCCAGCCACTACTAGCTAGCAAGCCACCACTTTTTGGAGGCCACAACCTCCATAATCACTATGGGTCATCCTTTCATGCATTTTCAGATTGGGCCAAAATTATTACATCAACATAGACTTCTCTCTCCAAAAAAATCATCAATACAAGATTATAAAAGAAAATCTCTATTTCAAGGCTCAACAACAACAACTAACTCAACATTCACTCTAACATAACCCAAGCATCAATATCACAATCTCATCCCTTTGACTCAACATTTAAACATACTCTCAACCATACAATAGAGAACACTCTTAACAAACAATTCCTAAAAAATAACCCCTAGCAATAAACTCACCCAGCAATTGTAAGCCATAGCACCATATAAAAACACCTCTCACTTGACCATACATAATTCTTCCTCACAAACAAGTGTACATGGCATAAATAATAGTACATGGAATAGATATCTCGAAGATCAGTCATACATATAAAGTATTTTCCTATATAGAGTGAATGAGCACTACAATGAGAAGACTCAAATCATCTATGGCATATGAATGATACAACAGTTTCCTAATAACCCCAAAGTCATGATTCCTTTCAACACAACCTTATAAATAAAATCATAAAAATTCTCAGGAAATTCTACCCTTTATGGCTATGTTACGCAAACCAACACTTCAGTACATTTGTTCCAACATTTTTTTCTCAATTATCACTACCATTGACCCTGAAAATTGCACTTCATAGAACAAGAGGTTACTACCACTCTACAAGGCTATACTTTTGCTCAGGTGCACACTCATTCTGATCTGTAATGGAACAACCACTCGTTATGTCATCCTCTACATACATGGAAAACCACACACTAACTGTTATAGGTATATGCAATGTGACATATCTTCCATGGACTCACTCTATCCTCAACCTCTAACATGCACTGGGATATTCTTCAGATGCACAACATACTCACAGTCTAGTCAACTTCAACGCTTAGTAATTAAATTATATCCACCCTACATCTTGGTCATTCTTTGAATGGGATTACAATCTCACATAGATTTTATTCATTATTCACGTGTCTCAGATCGATCAGCTATAAGAGATAATTTTCACACCATGCCACTAAAAGGAGACCCACAACCACAAACATTTAACCTTACTGTCCAAACTTCTAAATAAATGAAAGGAAACTAAATTATTGCATTACATGACCAAATCAAACAATCACTCAGAATTTTAATGCATTTACATGTTTATGATACCAATTTGAACTCATTACATAATCAATTATCTTATGAAAATTAGAGATCAAGTCAGTTGCTTCTATCACTGGGAATTCCATGGGAAATTTGAATGGTGTGACCTTTTGTTTTCTTTTCTTCATTTACATGCAATGCCACGAGCATTGAATGGAAATCCTATGGCAGTTTCATTGGAATATCATGACAAGCCAACGATAATGCTGTGTGGATGCTCTAACAAGCCTGCGAAAGCTTGATAAAATTAGAAACCTAAAAGGATCACTGCCCAAATTCATTGTTAACTTCAACACCATCATCATCCCACTACAAAGGATTAGTTCAGTTGCTTGTAGCACCAACATCATGCCACAACGACACACTAAACACTTAGTGTCCACATCATCAAACAATGAAATAATCATGACTTGACATTAATGTTGACTTGTTGTAATGCCAATAATCTCCCCCTTTGGCATGATGAAAACCTATTGCAAATAGACAACCATTTGGTCTTTCTCTCTCCCCCTTTGACATCAATGACAAAGGGTAACATCTTGTGAGGTAGATAAAACATGCCAACACATTCTTGCAAAACCACTAATTAGCAACTGACATGCCAAAAGCATACTTTTCCTTCTTTATCTAAAATTTTAGCAAGGAATACAACCCAACAATAACAATTGTCCATTCTCAACATGATGATTTTTATCAACACATTGGCAATACACATTAATACTTATTTTTCATACATATTCAATCACAAGGTGAATAATCAGTTGGTCGTAGTGAATAACGTGTTATTAACAACATTAACAAATCCCTCATCAACAATAGTTTTCTCAACAATATGTCAAACCTTGGTAGAAACATTACACTAATACAAAAATAAGGTTGATTCAACTATACATTAACAATATAAGTGGGTAACACACTCTGAACCTTCTATGAAAAAAATATGACAAAGCATAGCTTACGAGAATACAATAAACTCACAAGATTTTTTTAGCAATACATCTCCTCATCAATATAGGATTATATCATCAATGAGGCTTAATGACATACAACTATAGTTCTTCTCAAGACTTCATAGTCCTACAACACAAACCCTAACTTTAGATAACAAGCTAGCAAGCATCATAACATGACTCATCGTCATCAACATATATTCAAATAATCAACATATGAAGCAGTGAAACAACATTCTCTTGAAGCAGTAGCAAAAAATTATTCACAATCATCCATTATGTAACAAAATATTTTTCAATGACACAACAAATACTAAAACCCTAAGTGTATCTCAATAATCAATAGCTTCTATGAGTTGACAAGAAGTGCATCGAAATTCTAAGTTAACACGAATTCATAGTGGAGAGAAACAGATCTTTTCATCGAAGAGGTCATCATTCACAACATATCTATATTTCACAAAAACTGATCAACATACTAATTGACACACGATACATGAGAAAATATCAAATAAACATATTAAAGGAGTACAAATATTTTTGCAACAATTTAGAATCTTATTCCATAAAACAACAAGAATAAGGGTTTTGCGATGCAAACCTTAGCTACACAAAATCCAATGCACATTCTTTCTTAACTTGGCCAACTAAAGCATCATCATAGATATCCATAACTTTTTCTATTAGCATATGCTCAACCAAAGGGAGCATTCATAACCCCTGCATGAGAAGCTCATACAAATGTTGTCTTTTCCCTTTTCTACTAGCAAGGGATCATAATGCCAACAATCAATTTTTGATCCACTAAAAGCATTTAAGATGCCCCGTGTGGACCTGTGACATATTTTCATGATCTCCATGCCTTGACAACTCTCTACCTGAGAATTTCATGCTCATATTCATATCATAAATTTAAAAAACTCATCAATCACAAACCTTTTATCAAAACCCAGATCATTGCAGTCTTAGAAGATTCAACACTAGTATCATAAAATTCTTCGTAGCATATGACCGATGCCAAAAAGATGGTCATCAATAGACCAAATTAACACAATTTATGGCAATACAAAATTTTGTCACAATCTGGTCATAAATCCTAGCAACATATATAAATCAATAACACAAACTTCGAATGACCTTACAATATAATCTGCCATCATATACAACAGTGACTACATCAATCAAGCATGTAGTAGAAAACTCAACTCACACCTTATTAGAACCTTGAACATACACATTATTTCATATGCTTGGTTACCATGTCTAAACCAATAATTATCAAGCTAAAACAAAGATGAATCAATGATTTAAAAATAAACCTTCAAACCTTGTCCACCTCTTTCCTAACTTGCCGATTTTTCCACACACAATGCTTCTGCTATGCTTGCATCTTCAACAATCCTTTATGAAATCCGAAGATGATACCATATGATCCTGTTTACACCATGCAAGCCTCAATTTCTCATAGAAGTCTCTTACTACTCCCAAACTTCGATGGGTTAATGTCTAACATGTGCACCTATTTTTGCATTCTTGTCTAGATTGATTTGAATGACCTTCACCTTTTGATTTGATTCCTTAAAGAAACTAGTAAACTTGCAATATTTAGAAATTTGGCCAAGATGGTTAGACATATAACATCAAATGTGGCCAAGAAACGAATAAGCATATGCATATATTCTATTTCTAATATGCCTTACATTACTACATGAGTAAAAATAGGCATAAAAATAATTGTTGTACCGGATTGTAGATGATCTTTGTGATGGGAGAAATCTTCCTTTATTATTTTCTTGATAGGGATCTTTATTTGGCTACATATATTTATGTATATTATAATAGGAAGATCTTATCCTTTTACTTATGAAATTTGTTGCAATGTGTCCAAGTTTATGACAACTTAAGCACTTTACAGATCTCAAGAAAGGTACAAAGGATTTTCTTGATGAAGGTACTTTCCTCCTCTCCTTTCTTGACTACTTATTTTCCCCTTGTTCTTGCTTGCTTCCTTGCTAATAATGTTGCTATCATCCTCTAATTTAGAGTTTCTGAAAGCTTCTTCATCATCTCTTATAGTTTCATTGATCTATATCTACTATTTTCTAATTCTGTTCTTGTTGAAACTACTTCAACTACAAGTTTTTTACGATGACTAACTCCTTTAAGTTACCTTCCCATTACATCTTCAATTCTCCTTGACTCTTCTACCCTAGTTTTTAATCTAATAGTTTCTTATTTGAAGACAAATTCCTTCTCATCAAACTTTTCAAGTGACTTATTTTTCTTTTTTTCTCAATGGTGAGCCTTTCAATCTCAACTTCAAGTGCCACAATTCTATTATGCTTTTCATCTTCAATATTTTATGATTTTATTTATCCATCTAAAGATCATTTTCCTTTTCACTTGGAAAATGAATTTCAACTAACACGTTATCATCCTCTAGCTTGGTATTATCAAGATCATCATCATCATCATTATTTGTAACAGTGTAAAGTCACTTGACCACTCAGGTTACCATTAAAGGGATGGGGTGGTTACGTTTCAAAGATCACGAACAATCATACGTGCAGCATGCTCCCAAACGAACCCTTTCTTTATGGCGGACTCCGCAGTGGAACCGAGACACAGAAAGCAATCCAGCTAAGGTGCTAACGAAGAAAAGACGCTCGGACTCGAACCGAGATCTACCGCCCTAGTGCCGGGGGTCCTTTACCCTTCAAATACGTCTTTGCCCCAAATATAGGTTTGGCGGCGCCCCAAATATAGGTTTGCCAATGTAGGCGACTTGCGAAAGGGGAATAACCTTGCACTAGGAAGCGCAAGCCCCTCCGGGTCCTTGCCCCTCCTATTTCTTCTCTGGCGGCTTCGCACCTTGATGATAGATCAATGATACATATATATTCTACGCCTGCCAAACATCCAATGAGCCTTCACTCTCTGCATTAGCTAATTTCCTTCCAGGTGGGCCCCATTGAACATGTCACCCTGCTTACCCTCTCTTGGCAATTCGAAAACTGCGTGCTTGGTTATCTGCCATGCTCTCTGTTCTGGTTTTGCATGGACAATGGGCCCCTCTTACTTTTTCCCCATAGGCCCAAGCTTGCCTGTCGATCACTGCTACTACAAGTTCATGTTATCTAGACGCATCATCTTTTGCGATGACTCTTTACTCTGTCAAGAACACAACATCGGGATAACCTTTTTGTGGGTCCTCTCTCTACCTATGAGAGCTTTTTCAGGCTTGCGCAGATTTCCATGAAGCTAACCCACATCATCATGTTCATTCCCTTATGGAGTGCTACCTAAAAGTGCCCTTTACTTCCCTTCAGGTTACAATTACCGGGATTTTGTGATGGTGAGTCTATATGGCCTATTTTTCATTCGTATGCCACAACCACATGCCATTCCATCCTGCTTCCTTCACCCTAGAGCCTGCTATATGGATCCTATTTATTCTGCTGGGGTCCTTTCATCAGGCTGACTTGATAGGTGGGCTAGTCCATTACCAATCATGCGTTACCACAATGGTGCAGGCCAAGCCACGTGCCCTTTCTATGTCATCTTGTTAGGATTTCCATGACATTTTCCATTTCACCTCTTGTTCCTTCTTTTGGTCTAGATGTCCAGGCGTTTGTGGGTTGTGGACCATCCCTCTAGCCAATAGTAACATTGATAAGTGCATTTCATAGTACCACATCATCGTGTCATGTCATCCCTATGCTTCGATCTTGATTCTCCTTTTCTTGCACCATTAGAAATGTTCCAGGGAAAAGCCTCCGGGTTTTATCTCCAGGCCACACCAGTCTTGTGGTTTACACCCCTGCATGAACCTTTCTCCCAATTGGGACATGTGGTGGCATTTCCACATCATCCCACACTACTCACCCCGCAACTTTCCACTGACACCTTATGTGAATGTTCCGAGTGAGCCTAATAGGATGACCTCTCAGGTAGGTCCATCCCTAACCAACAACATAATTGTCAAGGTTATGTGGCCACCATCGTGTCTCGACTTTCACTATCCCTATTAGCCCCCTTTTTCCTCAAAAAACATTTTTCCAGTGTATTTCTTCTAGGTCACGCCATCACTATCACGACCAATCGTGTAAGGGGAAAATCAACTGCAACAATCGAAAGTCTTTAAAGCTAGGGAGTGATCTGTGAAAGGATAAGGTTACCTAAACTTGTCTTTTAAGTTTAGGGCTTGGCCCATATGTTCTGGAACAAGTCTTTCCTTCTCATTCTCTTCCATGGCTTGACTAACGGACTTTGTTCCTGCCTTAGTCAAGCTATGATCGCCCCAAAAACAAGCTATACAATAGCACTAACTTCCTAGAGCTAGTCTTATCGAACATGGCTCTACCTCAAAGGTTCGAAAAACCTCTAGATAAACGTCAAGGCCATATGTGAACACCAATTGTTTATTAAGGCATTCAATGGTGCTACCCCTCCTAATCTTGGCCAAATCTGATTCTAAGGAGTTCTTGGCCCACCTGCACTCTCGTTCTTAGGCAGGGACTTCCACACATGCTGGCATAGGTTCTCCAATGACCATTACCTGTCGTAGGCTTGGAATGGAATCCTAAGAGGTTTTCACCTTGTCTTCCACACACTGACAATGCCAAAATCCATTTCGAGCTTGTAAGTAGCTCCATGGAGATATGAAGAGCCTTCTAGTGCCTCACTAGTGACATTGGGATGCCAATGAAAGATATACAACCTTGTGAGAATGCAAAGTTGAAGACCATTGAGGTAAATTTGATGGGCCTATCTGGCCCCAAGGGAAACATCCCTAAATGTTAATACAATTTCTATTGCCCAACAAAGATGCTTGTAACAGAAAAAAATAAATGGATGTAAGTTAAAGCCGACCCTACTAAGCTGACAGTCTTCAAAGTAACTATTTTATATAAATAAATGGGTTTTTGAGCCCACTATTTCAAATTTTATTCCAAGCTCTTATGGATTTTGTTGCGCCCTACAACATGACCTTATGTTACTTTATTATTCATTTGTGTGTTTTTCTCAGTACAGTTAAGAATTTCATTTAGAATAAGGTTTATCACAATGCTATAGCCACTAATCCTTATTACCATGTGGTTCTTTGCATATTTCATACATTAAATGTTTTGTGTTCAACATCATTAAGCATAATCACACAACATTTTTATTTTCACATTAAGAAGTTTCATATTACTTATTTCATTATCAATGCCATTCATTTACAAAATAATTATACACATAGATATGTTAGACATGTCATTCAGTGACATCTCCCCATGGAGGGGTAACCACATGTTCAAGAATTAACAACACAAATGCAATACCAAAAAATGAGAACCATTATAGTCATAAATGAATCCTACATTCATCAACAGATAATAATTATAAGAAGATACTTATCTTTGAACTTGCAACGAAATTAAGTCTAGGATAAGTCTTCACTCAACCATTGACAGTTGCAGCCACACTTACTTGCATTAGCCACCACCGGTCCAGATTCCAGAGTCTGATGGGGATCTTTTCTTAAGGGATTAAGACACTAACTACCAGCTGAAACATGGACTTCATAGGACCCCTTTCCTCAATCCCACCAGTTGAATGACGCTTCTTTTGTCAACACAGGGAGTCCAAAGGTAATCTAACTCACCCCCCAGTGCACTCACAGTGATTCACCCCCTCCTAGGGAGTCTAGAATCCACTGTTCAAAAGTTTAGTAACCACAAGTCTTCAATCAGGTCTTCCTTTCGTGCTCCTTTAGGATGACCTCTTCCCAAGCTATTATAGGGCTCCAAATTCTGCTATTTCAACCCACAACCTCCATGGACCCAAGTTGTTACAGGGCTCGAGAGGCCTCTTTCTCAACCCACAACCTCTAGGGACCCAAGCTGTTATAGGGCTCTAGGGATCCTATATCAAACCATATCCTTTAGGGAACCTAAGTTGTTACAGGGCTCCAGAGACTAGTATCTCAACCCACAATCAACATGGAGCTTGAGAAATAATCCCCTTCTCTCCTCTTCTCTTCTCTTCAGGGTTTCCTTCTCATTTTCTCTCACTAGATGCTTGAACTCCTATCTCCCTTCTTTTTTTACCTCTTGTACCCTTTGAATTCTTCTAGCCTTACCTTTGAATGAGTCCTCCCACTGTCTTTTCCTCATTTTTCATTTGTTGTTAAGTCCTTGTCGTCCTGCAACATGTAGTATCTCTGCTAGACTGTTTGTGCTCTTGCTCTTTCCTTATTGTTGTTTCCCAAGCAACATGGGCTTGCTTACTTTCTTTTGTAGCCCATTTAATTTCAATAAACAGTCTCTTAAATTCCTACACCAACCAATCTTTAATGGTTGTCTTACAATTCAGGATTCTTGCAAAAGAAACCACAAAATCCTAAGTAAGCAATTCTCCTCCCGAGCTCCGGAATATGTGTCCCTTTCACTCAACCCCCTTTTTCAAAGTTCACATATAGAAAAATATTTACAATGTATTTTAAAAGAGGACCATGGGTGGGGTTGTCACAGTACCCTCCCCCTTGAGGGAACACTGCCCTAAATGTTCATGTGCCCGTATGAAACACCAAAAACAAAACACAACACATATTATTTCATGGAGATTTATATAAATTGCTTTATACAGTATGTACAATCACATTCAAACTTGATTTATCCAGTAAACAATGATAGGAAATTAAATTTCATGGCCTCGGTCATTTCCCATGTGGCATACTCTGGCCCAAAGTGGTTCCACTACACATTGACTTGCGTTATGGCTCGATTCTGTAGCATGAGACTCCTCCTATCTAGAGTGCACATTGGCTCCGGCTGGAACTCTCCCTATAGTTCCACCTATAACACAGACTAATCAGTCACAAGATTAGATTCTTGTACATATTGTTTAAGTAAAGAAACATGGGAAACATCACAAACTCTAATTGGAGGTAAAACCAATCTTTAAACCACTGGTCCAATCCTCTCAAGGATTTCAAATGGCCCACAATATGGTGGTGCCAACTTGGCACATGTCCCAATCCTCAGGGAGCTCTTCTTGGGCTTAATCCGCAAATAAATATGTCCCCCAACTTGGGACTCTTGGCGCTCTCTATGTTGATCTGCACAAATTTTCTGCATATACTATGCCACTTTCGAATTTTGTTTTATGATATAGACTTCCTGCTCCATATCCTTGAGAATATTAGGCCCTACATGTACCCTATTCACTAGATCACTCCAGCTAATAGGAGTGTTGCAACACCAGCCATACAATGCCTCAAATGGGCTCATCTTTATGGACTTTTGGTATTTATTGTTGTATCTAAATTCCACAAGTGGGAGATATTCTTCCCACTTCTTGGGCTAATGAATCGCATATATTCTTAACATGTACTCAAGGATTCTGTTAATCCTCTATGTTTTCCCATCTGTTTGTGGATGATAGACTGTACTAAATGCCACTTATGTTACCATTCCTGCAAATAGTTCCTTCTAAAACCTGGAAGTGAAACTGACATCTCTTTCTAACACAATATTCTTAGGATGTCATGTAGCCTCACAATATCCTTTATGAAGATTTTTTTCTATGTCACTAGAAGAATTAGTGAATTTGATTGCTACAAAATGACCAACCTTGCTCAAATTATCCACTAGTATCATGATTGTGTCATGCTGCTTGGACATTTTATGAAATCCTATAATGAAATCCATAGAAATCAGCTCTCACTTCCATTCCAAAATAGGGATAGGGTGTAATAATCCTACCAGATACTTACACTTGGCCCTCACCAATTGGCATTCTATGCATTTTTCCATGAAATCAACCACTTCCTCCCTCAAATTCAACTAGTATTAGTTCTTTTTAATAGTTTTCACAGTCTTTTGATACCCTCGGTGGCTTGAATAAGGAATAACATGAAACTCTTTCATTATCAATCTTCTCATTTCATCACTATTAGGAACATAATTTCTTCCTTCGAACCTAATTAGGCCACCCTTAGTGAGGTGAAAATCTTCATCTCTGCCTTTTCGCAAAAACATTTCTTTCACTTGCTGATAATTCTCATCTTGTAGTCTAGCACTCTTGATTCTTTCTATCAGATCTATCATATATGAAATTATAGCTACCAAGTGATTATTTTGCTCAAATCATAAGCAACCTTGTTTTATTAACTTTTCATGTACTTGATTTCACAGTCAAATTCACTAAGTGTGTCTAGCCATATTGCTTACCTATCATTATTCTATTTTTCGAACAAATAGTTGAGCCCAATATGGTAAGTCATGGGCATGAATTTCCTACCAAGGAGGTAACACCTCCACATTTTTAAGGCATGAATGATGGCAGCCAATTCTAAATCATGCGTTACATAATTTACCTCATCCTCATTTAAATCATTAGACTTATAACATACAACTTTCCCTTCTTTCCTTATGATTCCACTGAGTCCCTCCTTATAGGAATCTATACACACCACAAAATCCTTGTCAAGACCTGCAATTCTCAACACTGGTGCATTGGTGAGAAAATATTTTAAATGCTCAAATATTTCTACACATTGTGCAGTCCACTCAAATATTTTCCCTTTTCTTTGCAGGGTTGTAATGGGATGGCCTATCTTGGAGAAATTCTGGATAAATATCCTATAATATCTTTCTAGTCCCATGGATAATCTAATTTCATCCACTTTATTTGGAGTTTACCACTCCATTATGGCTTTGATGTTTTCAGGATCAACTGAGATTCCTTCCTTTTAAACAATATTCCCCATGTAATGTATCTGTGACTGGAATAAGTCACACTTGCTAAGATTTGCATAAACCTTGTGCTCTCCCAAGAATTGTAACATTGTAGCCAAATGTTTCTCATGTTCTTATTTTTCCATTGAATACACAAATATGTCATCAACACAATGACAAACTTATCCAAATAAGGACATAACACACTATTCATTAGGCACATGAATGTGGAAGGGGTATTGGCAAGCCCAAAGAATAACACTACAAGCACATAGTACCCATGTCTTTTTCTGAAAGAAGTTTTTGAATGTATTCTACCTTGATCCTTACTTGATGGTAGCCTGACCTCAAGTCAATTTTATAGAAAATTGTTGCTCCTCTCAACTAATGAAAGAGAACATGAATCCTTGATAATGGGTACCTATTCTTAATGGTTACCTTATTTAACTACCCATAATCAATGCATAATCTAAATATTCCATCTTTGTTCTTTATAAATAATACTGATGCTCCCCATGGGGATGCACTACGCCTTACGTAACCCTTAGCTGTAATTTCAGCTCAACCAATTCTAGAGTGCTCATTCTATATAGTGTCTTGGATGTTGGTATTTCTCTAGGTATCATCTCAATATAGAAATCTATCTCTGTGTGAGGAGGTAATCTAGGAACCTCCATTGGAAAGATATCTATGTACTACTGCAAAACACGGTACTTTTGTAGCAATGCAGCTTCCTCATATTCTATTTCACTGTAAGTTTCCTCATTCTTGGAAACTTTCGCTGCAAATAAGATGCATCCTTTTATATTGTTGCATTTGGCTTGCATATTCGTGATTAACCCTACTAAAATGTCCTTTTTCCTACCGTGCAACACTCTTTTTTTCCTTTCTCATCAAAGCCTACATCTTGCTTGCTCATTGTTACAGATCCATTTGGGCACATCAACCCCAAATTACAGATCGATACTATTAGGGCCCATCAACCCCTAGTGCAGTTGTTACATGCCCTAAAGAAGTTAGTCATCAGAATGCCTCACTTCCCAATAAGTTCCATCACTAAAAACATCCAAAAACTACCTCTAAGAAGATCAGTGCAGGTAGGCCTTCATTAGGGTGCGCTGCAATGCAAACCACACACTAACAGGGTGCTATGCAGCGCACTTGGTCCCTCTTTGCCCTGCGCTGGGCGAATTTGAGCGAACTTCCATGAGGGTTTGAAGATTCCTTATCCATTGAAAGCCTTTAGAAGTTTCTCAATGCCACCTACTCCTTTGAGTTCACATTTGGATGAGGAAGGGAGTTAGGAAACCTCAATCGCGTATCCTTTCTTCCATGGAACTAATTTCTAAATTTAGAAAGGGATTCATTATCACCATTGTTGGCATAACCTCCTTCATGCACCTATAAAAAGATCACTCATCTAAGAGATCATGGGCTGGAAATTATTAAATTGTAAGGAGATGCTAGTGATATGAGATTAGAATTGAGTGCAAGTATTGTTATAGTGTTGAAGTGTCTTACTTGTCATGAGGTGAAGAGGATGGTATTGAATTGGAAGAGTGTCACTAGATCAAGCACATATGGGTTGTAATTCTTCCTCTTATCAATAAAGTCTTCAAAAAATTTTCCCTTATGCTTGCGTTATATGTTGACACTTTCATATGTATATCATGTTCTCGATTCCATGTTATTTACAAGAAACAGATCATTATCATTTGCTTTGATGGGTTCTTGTTTTTGTCTATGTGCAGGTACTTCTCAAGCGATTTAAGTACGGGAAGGAGCAACGAAATCGGTCCAGGGAGATAAGGAAGAAAAGGAAGATACAAGTAGGTTCTCTGTTCTCTTATTTTATCTATTGTTTATAGGAAAGGTAGAGATTACTTTGTATGTTGTTTCTAGACCTGCTACTAACTCTAGAGGGTTAGGCATTTGTCCAAGAACACTAAATTTTCCCAAAAAAAATTGGCGACTCCACTCGGGATGAGATTATCTATCTTAGTAGCTTATCCACCTCCTTAGACACCTTCACATACTTTACTTGTTGTAATTTATCCTTTTGCATTGAATTGTGGTCAAAATTTGAGGTTATATGACTCATTAGTGGCCTCACAGGAATCAGCACATGCTAGCCTTAGAGACAGTGCTTTGCAGTGCAGTTAGGCCTTCTTTGACCTACACTGGTTAACAAAGGAATATTTTAATCAACGCAGTTAGGCCCTCTTTGTCCTACGTTGATTAGTGCAGATAGGCCCTCTTTGACCTGCACTGATCAATCCTGAAATCATTGAAATCAGTGCATGCTTTAGTGAGAGACAGTGCTCTGCAATGTAGTTAGCCCCTCTTTGACCTGTGCTAATCAACCTTAGGTTAAATTCCCTCCTTTGGATTGACTTTTTGCTAAAATTCTTCTGATTTCTTGCTTGTTGAATATTAATGATGTATTATCTCTGGAAACAGTCTTTTCATCTCCTTAGCTAGCCCTACTTTGATTGGATTGATTAATGTTTATTTAATATTTTCTTTGTCATTATCAGTCTATAGTCAAAGTTAGTTTTTAATCGATTGATCTTTAGCAAAAGAAAGTGTCATAAAATCGTCTTTTCCTTCGAAAGTTGAATTGTCATCAAATCTTCATTCATAAAAGATCGATTGGTTGATATGTGTATATGGTTTGTCTTTTCGTTGAAAGTGTCGTAATTCCTCATTTCTTTGAAATCAAAAGTGTCATAAATTCTTCCTTTCCCTGAAAAGAAATTGTCACAAAATCGTCATTTCTATGAAAATAGATTTTTGATCGATTGTGCATATTTCCTTTTTTTCATCATAACATTAAGGGATTTGAAAAGAAAAACATGCATTTTGCATATTAAATTTTGTGAATTCTTGAAAGGTATGGTTTAGGGAATTGCATCTAGTTTGTGCTTTTTGTTGATTGATCAAAAAGTACTTGTTTTCTCTATTCCTTGTAGCTAGGATTTTCATTGTTAAATTGAATGGAAAGAATGCTTTTCATATTAGTTGCATTTTAAGAATTGCAAACATACATCACGTGGTGAACCTTCAAAGGAAAATTCTAAAGAAGATCTACTTAAAATTTATCTGAATTTACCTAATGGAGCATTGTCACCTAACGAAAAAGATTTAGAGGTCTAGACTAGAGACATGTTCCGACGTCGTAAAACAAAGCAACTGTCGCTAACTTGTCTGCAATACATCCCGAGTGTGATACCTCATTCCACGTACGTGAGTATATAATAGCTCATCCATGTACCTTCAGGTATATAGGGTGGTGTTACAGTACGTAAAGTATATGGGAATGCTCTCACTATGCGGTTTTGCATTAGACAACACTTATACGGATTGGCCTCCATGTACTTTCGGGTATATATTGCAAGACAACTCTAGGTTGCTATCCATCCTTAGGTAACAGAGTTAGCCACCTTGTACATTGTGATACACCGAACACAACATTCGGGGAGATTGCCTGCTTGTACTTCTTGGTTCGCCAGGAGGTATTCTACAGTTCACAGTTGCTTGGTAAACCTTCTTACCTAGATTATCCCTCTTTTGTTTTGTCATTTTAATTTGATTAAAATAAAATTAATTGACTACAGATAACATCATCCTCGCTCGCTAATTAGTTGATCTTAGGTTGAAACATATGGCAACAAATCCAAAGTTCATCGATCAAGGAATTCATTTTGATGGGATTCCTAGTCTTTTTCCTTCTTTCGGAAATATTAGTGCTTCTTATATGGCTACATTGTCCCTTCCAGAATTTACCATTGGCTTGCCAGTATGGTTGTTAGATATCATTTTTGGGATTCAACTGCGTTAAGTAAGTCATTCACGTATGACCATTTCCATGAGAGGTAGTCGTAACTGACTAATTTCTCATGATTTTTGAATAGTTCACTTAGCACTCATTGCATCGGGTGATGCTCACAGGGGTGAAGAAGTGGGATTGAAACTAGTGAAATGAATCACATAGCATCAATCATCACTTCCGTGGCTTGCACCCGGTAACCAGGACTTCCCAGGAGGTCACCCATCCCAGAACTCCTCTGGCTCAAAATGTCATGATTTCTCCGTAATCGAGTACACCTCCAACTGGACAAAATCAACCTCCAGTTGATCCTACATTCGACCCTTTTCCTTCTTCCTCATTTGTTTCTCCCTCCCCTTCTTCCTCTTTGCCTATTGAAAGTATTGGTACTAGTAACCAGGTGGCTAAGAAGAAGCAGAAAGGGAAGAAGAAGAAGAGTAAGCAAATTTAGCAAAGGGGCAACCAACCAACCATTGCTTTGAATGCAACATCTAATAAGAAAGCATCCATCAAGCCTCCCAAAGTTTGATATCCATGCAAAATTTGTATGGGAGACCATCTTCTTCGAAATTGTCCTAATATTCCTCAAATCCTAGAAGAATGGTCTTCTTGTTCACATCATCCTGTGTCATCAACTTCTGGAGATCATGCTAGTGACACACCATCAACTAGTGATAGTAAAGTTCATGGAAACAAGGGTGAAGTTAAGTTTCCCTGTATGTTATGTGAATGCAATCACCCCATTCACCTTTGTCCCTATCTGGACGAAGCCAAGAAGGTATTGGATAATTGTCCTGCTTCACCGCAACGACTTTCATCTGGTTACAGGATACTCTACCTAAATCCTTCATTAGCTGATGAATTTACTAACCAAAATCAATAGTCGGTCGAAACCACTCTCTCTAAAAGTGAATCCTATGAGTCTATACCCGACCCAAATCAACAGGTTGAGGTAACAGTTGACCCGATGTCACCTTCAGCAAATCGTACCTTTCCTGAAGAGAGTGAATATGATACCACTCAAGTTCTTTTTGTTTCTTGAGATTCTAATGAGCTTTAGGGTAGTCCTCCTGTTCCATCAAGATAGGAGGAAATCCCTCTCGCTCTCGTAACTCAAGGGGTTAATTCTCCCGTTTCTACGGTACCCCATCAAAGTAGTCTAGTCACTTCCTTTGATTGGAATTGACTGGCTGGATTCCATATTTCTTCTTATGTGCCTTTCCAGATCATAGTACAAGTTTGTAATATGATTGTATCAGGCACTATTATAGATGAAGGTGCATCCGTGAGTATCCTTTCCTCAATTTCTTGGCAAGCGCTCGGTTCACCGCCACCTATGCCAGTTACCCAGAATCTGTTGGCATTTAATAGAGGAACCAATCGACCATTAGGGGTCTTTCCACAGTTACCTATTACTTTGGGAGGAAAAATCGTTTATTTGAATGTGATGGTAGTCCCAGGCCCTTTATATTACAATTTACTTCTAGGGCGTGACTATGTTTATGACATGGGAGCTTTGTTTCAACACTCTTTCGAGCGATTTGTTTTTCGCATGAAGGCAGAATTGTCACCATTGACCAACTTTCATTTCTCATTCCAAATATGGCTCCTAGTCAACCATCTTCCCTAGATGGTCCATTTATACCAATGGTATCATTTCCACCATGGGTTAATTATGTGGTAACTTGTTCCATACCTACATCAACTGACGATCAATTCGGTGATGTTGTACATCATGTACTTGGGGCATTGGAACTAGATCTCTCCTTCACGACCTCTTATGAGTTGTGATTGAATCCAAGGATAGGTCATTGTCTTGTGTGAACCTCGTTAAAAAATGAAAGAAAGCCCCATGAGGAGAGTTCCTTGTCTTGTGTCAACCTCGTTAAAAAATGAAACAAGGTTCCATGAGGATAGTTCTTGGTCTTGTGTCAACCTCGTTAAAAAATGAAACAAGGAATGTGAGGATAGTTCTTTTATTCTGTCAACCTCATTAAAAAATGAAACAGGTCAATGAGGATAGTTGTTTTACTATGTCAACCTCATTAAAAATGAAACAGCTCCTATGAGGACAGTTCCTTGTCTTGTGTCAACCTCACTAAAAAATGAAACAAGGGTCGATGAGGATAGTTCCTTGTTTTGTGTCAACCTCATTAAAAAATGAAACAAAGAATATGAGGATAGTTCCTGGTCTTGTGTCAACCTCATTAAAAAATGAAACAAGGAGTATGAGCATAGTTCCTTGTCTTGTTTCAATCTCGTTAAAAAATGAAACAAGGAATCTGAGCAGAGTTCCTTGTCTTATATCAAGCTCATTAAAAAATGAAACAAGGTCCCAAGTTCTAAGTCAAGTCTTTGATTAGATCTCGTAAAATCCAAGTCGAGTCTTTCACTTGATCTCGTAAAAGGACCTTCATTCCTTCCACCTAGTAGCCATGAGTAGTATACTTAGGTGAATGTAATGAAGCTTGGGGGCCATGCACCTAGTGGTAAAGTTAAGTTTCCCTGTAGGTTATGTGAAGGGAATCACTCCATTCACCTTTGTCCCTATCTGGAAAAAGCCAAAAGGGTGTTGGATAACTGTCTCGCTTCACTGCAGTGACTTCCATCTGGTTACTTAGACTCTCCCTTTCATCATGCTTGGGACATGTAAACTGAATCCAAGCATAGTTTTTCATTTCAAGCTTCTGTAAACATGAAACTGAATCAAGCATAGTTCCCTATGGTTCAAGCTTCTTTAAAAATGAACCCATTTCCATTTTTAATCCTCATGATTTCCATTCTATCAGCCTTTTTTCAGATGAGCCTTGGTTATTTTCAACCCATCACAACCATCCCTTTGGCCGATCATATGCTTTCACTTGGTTGTTTACTGTTTTTGAGGAACAATTGCAATGAGTGGTCTTATTAGCCAGCCTCTTCACATACATCAGCATGTTTTGAGAAGTTTTAACATCACTGGAACCAGTTGCTACCCTAGAGACCACTTGTTCCTCAAAATGAAGTCCTCTTTAAGCTCTTTTCAGACTCTCTAAACATGAAAAGATTACCGAGCGCTTGTCTTTTCCAGCGCATTAATGGATTGCAAATGATATCTCTCTTGCATTATTTTACGCTTTTTCAGACTTGAGAGATTATTTTACGAAAAATAACTTATGGAGTTTCCTTTTCGTCCCTTTTCAAACTCTCTAAACATGAAAAGGACTAAGTTGTCTTTGTCATTAAACTCGTTAAAAACATCAAATAGCGAAAAAAATTTCCATCTAGACAAGGTCGAGTTTCACCTTTGCTAGTCTCGTTAAAGCATCAAATAGCGATGGATTTGCCCGAAGGGTGAAATTATACAACAAGCATATGTTATCCTGCTCAAGCTTGATAAAAAATAAAGAGGTAGTGGTCAGCAATCACTGGGGAAAATGGAAAAAGCCAAGAAAACTTTATGGTAGCAAGTCACTCTTGAACATGACACTTTCACCTAATCACCGTGACTATGTGGGTTGGGTCATTCAGCTTGATGGTTATCACACCATTGGTCTATCATACCATCCATTACTTTTTTTTGGGTAAATGCTACCAATTCATCTTAGTGTTGCCGACATGTTCAAGAGAAGTCATTCAGTTCAAACTTCATCCTTTGCAATACCATAAACCTTCATTTTCATGATTGCCATTCCTAAACCTTGTGTCGTCAGTGGATTTTTCATCTCCAAAATCATTTATCTCGTTTTGTGTCATAGATGTGGGATACATCAAGGCCCTCCTGCGACAAGTTGCTTCTTGTCGACATCAGCACATCATCCAAGAAGTTGACTTAGAAACACCCCTTCAGTACCTTGAAGCTTGCATACATCGATGGTAGTTTTCTTACTTCCGGTGATAGGTTGAGATCAATGGCCTTCAACAGAAAGAATTTGTATGGTGTTCGACATCAAATCATTTATCCACACAATGTGAAATGTACTATAGTACCTTGAGGGTCATTATCATTATCGGTGATCCCTCTCGCGTCTGTTAACAGCTTACATCATTGGCTGGTAATTAGACGATGTCTTTCCATGTTCGATTTCAGAACATCTATTCACATGGTTGGACTTCTACTTGAGCAAAAGATTGAATGATATTGAAGACCCCGGATCTAGTTCCATCCATCTAGGCTGCAATATTTTCAGGTGTACTAAATCAAATGTACAATGGTCTTACATTCATGGTCAACCATTCATGGGTCTATATGTGTAGATGACTATATTTGTACATGTAATGAAATTTATAAGCTGAGCATGTGTATGTCTTCCCTCAGCTAGTTCATGAGAAAAATTAAATTATCATGATATATGTATTGTAATTGAAGCAGGTCACCTTTTGTTTTGAAACCTCCTCTCCTTGTGATAAAGCATTTCACTTGACATATATATTTATGACTTCATGCTTTAGGGAGAAATTGTTACAGATCCATTTGGGCACATCAACCCCAACTTATAGGTCGATACTATTAAGGCCCATCAACCCGTAGTGCAGTTGTTACATTCCCTAAAGAAGTTAGGCATCAGAACACCTCACTTCCCAAGAAGTTCCATCACTAAAAACATCCAAAAACTACCTCTAAGAAGATCAGCGCAGTTAGGCCTTCATTAGGGTGCGCTGCAATGCAAACCATACACTAACAGGGTGCTATGTAGCACACTTGGTCCTTCTTTGTCCTACGCTGGGCGAATTTGAGTGAACTTCTATGAGGGTTTGAAGATTCCTTATCCATTGGAAGCCTCTAGAAGTTTCTCAATGCCACCTACTCCTTTGAGTTCGCATTTAGATGAGGAAGGGAGTTAGGAAACATCAATCCCCTATCCCTTCTTCCATGGAAATGATCTCTAAATTTATAAAGGTATTCATTATCATCATTGGTAGCATAACCTCCTTCATTCACCTATAAAAAGATCAGTCATCTAAGAGATCATGGGCTGGAAATTATTGAATTGTAGGGAGATGCTGGTGATATGAGATTAGAATTGAGTGCAAGTATTTTTATAGTGTTGAAGTGTCTTACTTGTAATGAGGTGAAGAAGATGGAATTGATTTGGAAGAGTGTCGCTGGATCGAGCACATATGGGTTGTAATTCTTCCTCCTTTCAATAAAGTCTTCAAAACCTTTTCCCTTGTGCTTGTGTTATATGTTGATGCTTTCATATGTATATGATGTTCTTGATTCCATGTTATTTATAAGAAATAGATCATTATCATTTTCTTTGATGGGTTCTTGTTTCTGTCTATGTGCAGTTACTTCTCAAGCGATTTAAGTACGGGAAGGAGCAACAAAATTGGTCAAAGGAGATAAGGAACAAGCGAAAGCTACACGTAGGTTCTATGTTCTCTTATTTTACCTATTGTTTATAGAAAATGTAGATATTACTTTATATGTTGTTTCTAGACCTGCTACTAAGTCTAGAGGGTTAGGCGTTTGTCCAAGAACACTAAATTTTCCCAAAACACTCATCGGAATGTGCTACCTTATTAATAACATCTATCAGGGTTTGAGGTTCCAACAACTCAATTTCATCCTTGAATTCCATAGGAAATCCACTAACAAATCTCTAAATTTTGGCTTTTTCATCCTTGAGATATGACAGATACTTCAATAGTTATAAAAACTTGGCGACATACTCAACACTGGTTAACATTTGAGTCCAGAGAGGTTTCTTGCCTTACTATCATAATAGCATTCAAACAATTATTTCTCTCTAAATATTTTTTCAAACTCATCCCAAGTAAATTCTTTCTCAAAAATACCTTCAAAATTCTTCAATTTCTCCCACCATATATTTAATTTTCCCTTAAGGCTATAAGTGGCAACTCTAGCTTTCATATTCACAAAATAGTCATGTATTCTAAAAAACTTCTTCATTTCTAGTAGCTAAAATTTTTCATCCTCTACTTTCTTCGTATCCCCATCAAATGTGGGTGGCTTAGCCTCATTAAATTCTTCAGAAATATGTCCCTTTTATTTTCTTTCTGAATTGTGATAATGGCAATGGTGAAAATAGTGGTGCCTCGAGGCAAAAAAACTAGATTGTTTGCTTGAATAATGCACATATGTGTCAGTTCCTCCCCTTAGAGAGCTCAATGGCTCACATCCTCACATAGTGTCCTAACTTCCTCACCTATGTCTCTTTCTTGACTTGCCACCATCTGTTCCATTGGTGTTCTCTTCTGACTCATGAAGTTTTTTCTTGTCTCTATGATTGGCCTTGATCTCTTATGTCCTTTGTCTCTACCAATCTGAGAGACTTTGTAGGATGACTGCATTAATCTATGATTTCATTTCTTGGCCTCTTACCACACTCTCATTATAAACCTTAAAGCTTCTCACATCATCCCTTAGGCTTCTCAAGTTGTCCATCTAGTTTGAGGAGTGATTTCCTCCCCCTTGGCCAATTGATCTCTCTTCTTCATTAGTTGTCACCCCGTATCTTCCATGTTGTGATTGATCATAACTATACACAACCATTCTATTACTCATTGTTGTAAATTCTCTAATTTACGTTGCTTGTGACGTGTTGTCAATGACACACATTGTTAGACATTTCAAAATAACAAATAAACATGTAATCATGACCATGACCTTTCATTCATTATTCTGCCATGGGGTTTTTTGCTGTGACAAAACAACCATGTTAGTGTGAAGACACATTCAAAAATCATATGTATCAATTATTCAATCATTTTATCATGATAATTAAAAATAAAAAAAATATGTATGGCCATGTTCCTACTCTCACTGAGCTACTATCAACCAACCAATTCACATCAAAATAATTTTACCAACAATACAATAATCAATAATTCAGACCGACTTTTAACACCCAAACAATTAATTAGTCAATTTTTAAAATCATCCCTTGCCCATGATGAAGACTATCCATTCCAAGCATTGCACCTGGATGCTTTGATACCACTTTGTAATATCATCCGACCCCCCAAGTTACCATTAGAGGAATGGGGTAGTTATTATTTCTTTTTTGTTAACTCTAATGTAATAGTTTGATGTTTATTACACACACACACACACACACATATAATGCCCGATGAACATCTAACAAGCATTTCCTCTCCAGATTAACCAATTTCATTTTGGGATTGTGTCCCACTGTATATATCACCCCGCTTACCCTCTCTTGACAGTTCCCAAACTGTACGCTTGCTTACCCGTTGAGGATCTTTTTTCTTGGTTACATGGACATTGGGCTCCTCTTAACTCTTCCTCATAGGTCCAAATCTTTCCATCTATCATTGTATCCACAAGTTCACATTTTCCTGAGACATTGTCTTTTGTGATGAATCTCTATTACACCGAGAACACAACGTCGGATGACCTTTCTATGGGTCCTCCCTCTAAATGAGAGCTCTGTCAGGCTTACATGGATAGGTAGACAACTGACCCATGTCATCCCATTCAGTCCCTTCTAGCACACTACCCAAAAATTCCCTTTACTTCTCGTCGAGTTTCACTTACCAAGCTTGCATGGATGGTGGGGTCATATGGCCTCTTTCCCATTGGTTTGACATAACCACTTGTGACACTTCATCCCTCTTCAATCAAACTGGAGCCTGAATTGTAGCTTCTCATTATTTTTCCAGTGTCGTATCGTCTCGTTGACTTGGATGGTGGGATATTCCCTGACCAATATCATTACCACAACAATGTGGTCGTGACCATGTACCCTTTCTCCGTCATCCCACCATGCTTTTCCTATTGTTTTCCATTATGTCAAATTTTCCTTCTTTTGGGCTACGCATTTGGGATTACATCGGTTGTTGTCCAACCCTCCAGCCAATAGAAGCAACACCAAGTGTGTGTCATAGTGCCAAATCATCTTGTCACATCAACCTTATGATTTAATCTTGGTTCTCCTTTTCTTGCACTTTTAAAAATGTTTCGGGGAAATGCCTTTGGGTTCTATCTCCAAGCCATGTCATTTTGGTGGGCCGCAACCCTGTACGACCATTGCTCCTGATTGAGACATATGGTGGCATTGCCACATATCCCATGCTGCTCACCCCACTCCTTTCTTCATGCACCTTATGTGAATGCTCCAGGTGAGCCTAATGGGATGACCGATCAGACTGCTTAGGTGCTCATTTGGGGAGGCATCTAGTTATCTAATGCATGATATTCATAGCGCAACGATTGAAATGGCCAAGTATTCTATGGAAAAGTTAATTGACATTGCAGTTATGTGGCTTCTCCACCTTTGTGCTCAATGAAGCACAATCCTTCACATCTAGCTTGTACAAATTATTCACACAAACCCGGAGTTGCTTCACCTATCCCATGGCTATGTGTATCAGTTTTTACTTTCCTTTTCTAAAGATCACATCATAACCATAGTCTTCAAAAAATACAACAGAGACAGGATTTTTCTTTGGGCCCAGAAGAAACATGACATCCTTGAGCCTGAGGGTGGAGCCTGACTCCCTTTGAAAGGTGACTGTACCAATCTCGATCACACTATACGTTCTGTCTTCCACCATCTTGATGTGCATCTGAAAATATTTTTCATCTAGGTCACTGAAAAAGTATTTATTCCCCATCATATGGAACGATGCACCTGAGTCCAAGTACCACACACTCCCAATCACCATGCTTCCCATGCATGCAATGAGGGTAATGTCAAGTTAAAACTATGAATCCAAAGCCTCATCTACTGGTCCTCCTAAGGCCTTATTGATTTCCTTCTTGTGTTGACACTTCATGGCATAGTGCTTGAATTCATGAAAATGGAAGCATTTAATTTTTGAAGAACCTTTTTACTGCCCCCTTGACTAGATTTAGGTTTGGATTAGGATTTCTTCCCTTTTACCTTCTTTTCATTTCTAGCCAATGAAAATTCTTCTTCATGCTCGCCCTTGGATGAAATCCCATCTCTGGTATTCCACCTTATTTCCTCTTGTACCAACTCGGACCATAAGCACTCGTAACTCGGTATTTTCTCGCTCCCATTCACCGAATCTTGATAGCTATATGTTGTAGTGGCTGCAACACCCTCCGAACTTTTGGCCTGCTTCCAAATTTTAGAGCTTTCCTTGGTTTTTCCCTTGATGGATGTAAACTCTTAGGCTCATCCCATGAGCTCTTGTCGAGTCTTCACACCCTTTTTGCTTGATTGATCTCCAGTCGTCTTTTGGCATTTTGATCGCTATGTCATGCTTGCGAGTTTGTTCTGGCAATTTTGAAGGGTTGTCTTTGTGTGGATTAGTTGTTTTCACTCTATTGACATTGGTCATACTCACACACAAAGTTTTAAAAATTTCTGGGTAACTGTCATCGTAGTCATTCGAAGACATATCTCAAGTGTCGCACTTGTGACTCTTAACCCTTGAGTCAGTCTCATTGAGCACATGTTTGTCTTCCTGGTTTGACGTGTCTTGTCATCAAGTTATGCTAAGTGTGTGATCACATTGTCATGTATGTACAAGTGAACTTGCTTTCACACTTAGTCATTTTCCTAAAAATCGGTCGACCAGACAACCCTCCTTCAACCGGACCTCGATCTCAATGACCTTGCATTCGTGCCAAGAATTCTGCAAAGCTTGAGGTTGTCCTCTAAGTAGCCTGCACTACGTAATTGTAGAAATGATCCAGATTACTATCTCCTAGAACTGCATGGAAGTTGTCCCAAAACACAATCTAGTATGAGCTTCTCAAAATATCTCCCATCAAGCTTCCTACTGGTGAACCAGAAAAATTGACTTGAGTTGTGGCCTAGGGCTACATTGATCTCCAAAACTGCACAAAACTTTCCCAACCTGACTGTCTCACACTATTTGTAGAAACTGTACAAACATGTGGGCCAGGCCTTTTCTGCATGTCACTGCATTGTCTTAGGAAATTACATAGATCTAACAGACATACTTTGTTATGAAACCAGCTAAAGAAAAGATAGAAGAGATAGATCAACGCCTTAGAATTCAGTCTCTTCGAGGGGGCAACCTCCTTTACATTACATAAATGAACAATTCTTGGATGATTATAAATGACAAAACCTCCTTTCTATATATAGGAGTCTAAGGAGTCACAATATAATCCAGCCGACCTAACAATAATAATATAAAGCCACAAAAATAACAATAGAGGGATTCTATGGGGCACAGAAATAACAATATGGGGGTAATAGGGCCACAACAATATAAATAAGGGGTATAACTACAATAGTAATGGGGTAATCACTAGTATTATAGGGACCCAACATGCCCCTCTCCTTCAAAAAAGTGTTGTCCTCAACGCTTGAGTAGTTATGGATACTTCTACATAAAATTCTCATCCTCCCATGTGGAATCTTCAGCAGATAAGTTCTTCCACTTGATAAGATACTCTGAAATTGATCGATTTCGTAGCTGTCGAGTTCTTGTTTCTATGACTGCTTCCAGTTCCAATATAATTTTTCCTTCCTCATCAAGTTCTGGCAATATTGTTTGAATTGGGAGCTTGTCACCTATAACCTTCTTTAAACATGAAACATGGAAAACTGGGTGCAATCGAGAAGCTGCAGGAAGCTCCAATTTGTATGCCATAGTACCAATCTTTTGCAACACCTTGTACGGACCATAATACTTTGGTGATAATTTATTATCCTTCTTAGCTTGCTTTAGGGACATTTGCTTATATGGTTGTAGCCGTAGGAATACCCAATCACCTACATCAAAACTTCTTTCACTGCGATGTTGATCTGCCTGTTGTTTCATTCTATTTTGTGCCAACATGAGGTTATCCTTTAAGAGTTGGAGGACTTGTTGTTGATGTTCGATGTGATGTTCCACTGCCTGAACCTTAGAATTTTCTCTTAAATATGATGTGATGGATGGTGGTTGATACCCATAAAGTGCCATAAATGGGGTCATTTTTGTTGCTGTATGGAAGGAAGTGTTATACCACCATTCAGCCAGAGGCAACCATTTGACCCATTGTGTCTGTTTATCAGATACAAAGCAACGAAGATATCCTTCCAAACATTTGTTTACTATCTCAGTTTGCCCATCAGATTGAGGATGATAAGATGAGCTATGAGCTAACTGAGTACCAAGACAAGAAAATAATTTTGTCCAAAAATTTCCAGTGAAAATGGGATCTCTGTCACTTACAATAATCTTTGGGTTTCCATGTAGCTTTTGAAGTGTTTCCATAAATGCAGTAGAAACTGTACTGGCTTTAAATGGATGTGATAATGCACAAAAGTGTGCATACTTGGTAAGTCTGTCAACTACCACCATGATGACACTCTTTCCCTCAGACTTGGGTAAACCTGTGATAAAATCCATTGAAACCTCCTCCCAACGTTGGCTTGGAATGGATAAAGGTTGTAATAGACCCGGTGTCTTAATTGTTTCAACTTTATTTTGCTGGCAAACCAAACATTCCACCACAAACTTTTGAATATCTAATTTAAGGCCATCCCAAAAAAATTCCTTCTTAACCCTGTGGTAAGTTTTTAAAAATCCTGAGTGCCCTCCTAAGGGAGAAGTGTGCAATTCCATAAGAATCTTTTGTTTTAGCTGGGAATTCTTACAGAGGTATAAGCGATCTTTGTACCATAACGAATCATTTTGCCAGCTAAATGTATCATAAGTACTGGAATCTTGTTGTAGCTTTCGAATAAGTGCCCACACTTCTTCGTCATTCTTCCATTCCTCCCTTTTTTCGTTTATCCAATCTGGTTGGATAATAGAAATGGCACACAACAATGCTTCCACATCCTCATCCTTTCTTGAGAGTGCATCTGCCACCACATTTTGCTTCCCTTTTTGTATATGATTTCAAAGTCATAAACCAACATCTTTGTGACCCACTTTTGTTGCTCTTTAGAGGATAATATTTGTTCTAAAAAGTATTTAAGGCTATCATGATCTGTTTTTACCTTGAAGTGTCTTCCCATTAGGTAGGGTCGCCATTTCTTAAGTGCATGGTGTATTGCCAACATTTCCTTCTCATAAATAGATTTGCTTAAAAACTTTCCCTTGATTGGACGACTTTCAAAAGCAATGGGTCTTTCATCTTGCATTAGAACAGCACCAATTCCATTTCCTGAAGCATCACATTCCACAAAAAGGGTTTTTGTGAAGTCTGGCGTAGCTAAGACCGGTGCTTGGCACATTGCCTCTTTAAGATGTTCAAAGGCCTTTGTTGCTTCCGGAGTCCATGAAAATGAATCTTTCTTCAATAATGTTGTTAGAGGTGCTGCTATTCTCCCATAATTCTTAACAAACTTGCGATAATACCCTGTCAACCCAAGAAATCCTTGCAGATGCTTTATGGATGTGGGATTTTCCATTCCTTAATGGCTTTAATTTTGCTAGGGTCTACCTTAACTCCTTCATGAGATACAATATGACCCAAATATTCCACCTCATGGACTCCAAAGAAACATTTGGATCTTTTTGCATATAATTGTTTCTCCTCCAATAGTTGTAGCACCCTGTCAACATGTTCAACATGATCCTTCCAAGACTTGCTGTAGATTAGTATATCATCAAAAAATACTAAAACAAATTTTCTAAGGAATGGTTTGAAAATTGAATTCATCAAACCTTGAAATGTTGAAGGTGCATTGGTAAGGCCAAAAGGCATGACCAAAAATTCATAATGACCCTCATGAGTTCTAAATGCCGTTTTCGGAATGTCTTCAATATTCATTCTGATTTGATGATATCCTGAACGAAGATCCAACTTGGTGAAGTAAATTGATCCATGCAATTCATCCAATAATTCATCAATAACAGGAATGGGGAACTTATCTTTAATAGTGAGCTTGTTGAGCTCCCTATAATCCGGACACATGCGCCATGATCCATCCTTCTTGTGCACCAATACTACTGGAGCTGAGAAAGAACTTTGACTTGGTTGAATTATACCAGCCTCTAGCATTTCTGCAACCATACGTTCAATTTCACTTTTTTGGGCATAGGGATATCTGTACGGCCTGATGTTTGGAGGAACACTTCCTGGAATCAGATGAATAGCATGATCATGATCACGCATAGGTGGGAGACCGTTGGGAGTCTCAAATACCTTGGAATGATTGTCCAGGACATTTTGGAGATCTGGAGAAATAGATGATTCCAATGTGGAAACATCTAGCGAACATAATTGTGCAATTACACCACGGAAAATTTTAAGAACCGTCCCTAAATTTATAAATATAATAAATGGGTGAATCTCCATGGTATATAGGAAAAATGGAAGGCGATTTTATCAATAATATAATATGTATATATAATTTTTTGGCGAATCTCTCACCAGGCATGGCGATTATTTTACTCAATTATAAAATCTTGTAGGATCTTGGCGAGTCTTTCACTAAATAATAAAACTTTGTAAAGTCCTAGTGAATCTTAGCATAGGCTACATGCTGGTTAAATTCCCCCATTTAAATAGGCTACATTCCAGGTGAATACCATGGGTCAATACCATGTGCCATTTTGGTGAATACCATGGGTCAATACCATGTGCCATTTTTATTTTTATTAATTCTAATATTAGGGTTAATAATAGTTTTTTGCATGGTATTAATAACAATCTAGTCCATGGTATTTGTCCCATAGTATTTTGGCCATAGGTTTCACCTAAATATCACCCATTTTTTTAGTGTTCGTAAATATAAAAAGATAAAAAGATGGAGTAAATATAAAAAGATGTTATATTTGTTTACCATACCTCTCGTTTCTTTATATTTTTATTAATTTACCATACCTCTTTTACAAATATGGTATTTGGCCCATAGGATTCACTTAAATAAAACCTCTTTCTTGAGCCTTCATAAATAGAACAAGGGTTATGGACTAAATATAAAAAGAGGTTTTATTTATTTACGATACGTCTAGTTTATTTATATTTTTATTTATTTACCATACCTTTTGAGTAAGTATAAAAAGATGTTTTATTTATTTACCATACCTCCACTTTACTTATATTTTTATTTGTTTACACCCTTACATGTATATATGGTGACTTATGGAGTAAATATAAAAAATGTTTTATTTATTTACCATACCTCTCATTTATTTATATTTTTATTAATTTATCATACCTATTTTATAAATATGGTATTTGGCCCATAGGATTCACTTAAATAAAACCTATTCTTGAAAATGGGCGAATGGATTCACTTAAATAAAACCTATTCTTGAAAATGGGCGAATGGATTCACTTAAATAAAACCTATTCTTGAAAATGGGAGAATGGAAGGTTGTAAGTCCTAATTTCAAGGGCTAAATTTACCTTTTTTACCGTCTCCCTTAAAATAAGGTGGGCTATTTGAGGTGATTTGTAAAAATGTACTATGATACAAAATATTCGCCCACTAAAAATTTAAAACCCCTTAATTTCGCCAAAGGGCGAACATTCGCCCCTAAAATTATCCTTGAATTACACCTCTTTGCTCCTTTTTAAGAAGCTTAGTCATACCATTAGAGCTGATTATCTTTCCTGGTTTCCCTACAATACCCCTTAATTCAACTTCATTTCCTTCCGTAGAAAATTTGATGAAACGTTCTTGAAAATTAAAAGCTATTGTACCCAAGGATTGTAGCCATTGGACTCCTAGTACAACATCAACACCTCCCATTGGAATGGAAAGAATTGGGCTAGTCAATACGTATTCTCCCATGGATAGCTTGATATTATGGCACTTTCCAGAGCAATTTATTGTTCCTCCATTTGCAATCATCTCTTGACACACTGGTGCTAGATATAGGAAGCAATTCAATTCTTTTGCTACCCTACAATGAATAAAATTGTGGGTGCTTCCTGAATCAATCAACACTATTACCTTTTTCTTCTTGATTTATCCTTCTATCTTGATGGTTTGAGGAGTGGTAATTCCCGCCAATGCATTACAAGATATGGTCGGATTTATTTGTTCTTCATCTAGGCTTTGTTCCTGGAGTATATCTTCTTCTTTTGACCTTTCTTGCTCCTTTTCTTCTTCCTCTTCACAATCTATGTAGAATAATTTCTTCTCAGTACACTTATGACCTTTAGTGTATTTTCTATCACAACTGTAACAAAGCCCTTTTGCTCTTTTTTCCTCCAATTGTTGTGGTGTCAACCTTATAGGTTGTGGAAGACTAGGGGCAACAACACTTCCGTCTTTATAGTTGTGAGTGGTATGCTTCCTGGTTGCCATAATTTTGCTTTCCATTTTTCTTGCTAATCTGAATGCCTTCTCTAATGAATAAGGTTCCCAAAGGTGAACATCATGTTGGATATTATCCTTTAAAGACCCTATGAACACATCAATCCTATGCTCCTCTGGAATATCTTTTACCCTTATGTTCAATTTTTGGAACTACTCAATGTGCTCCATTACTGAACCCTTTTGTTTGAGACTTATCGATTGGCTAAAAAAGGTGTTGCTTTTTGTATCTTCATAATGTGCTACCAATTATTCCGTAAAAATTGCCCAAGTGATAATTTTTTTACGAGAGCAAAGCCATTGATACCATACAAACTGATTTGGTTCCAAATATACAGTTGCCATACGTACCTTTTGTGTGTTTTGCACATTATTGAGATCGAAGAATTGCTCCATCTGTAATATCCATGTCGCGGGATCCTTGCCATCAAACTTCCTCATATCGATTTTTGGAATATGGTGATTCTTCGATCCAACATTAGCGTCTATGGAATCATGATTAACATTTCTTTTGTTCTCATCATGACTTTCCTTTACTACCTTTTCACCATTAGTGACCCTTTCTTGTAGCAACTTCTTCAATTCTTCCATGTCTGTCTTCAAATCTATCTTCAAATCTACCATCGAATCCTCCATCTTAGCTTCCATGCCCTTTATCTTAGATTCCACGCCATTTATCTTAGATTCCACGCCACTTATCTTAGCTTCTGTTAGCTTTTGTGAGCGTGACATTTGTTGCACTTGTTCTTGTAATTTTGATATATCATGTAGCATTTCTTCCTCTTCTTCATGAGTCATGCTAGAGCTTTCAGGTTCCTTACTAGGTGTTTGCATTTTATTTCCTCAGGGCATCAGTTACTGATAATAATGCTTTACTATGCCCTTTGAATTCCGTTAAACCAAGCTTACACAAAAATTAAAAAAAAAAAAAACTACACACCTTTTTTTACTTTATAGAAGCCCGATATTGAATCTGATGTATCTCTGTAATTTCAGATCATCCAGTTCTGAAATTTCTACCTGTAGTAGCCTTCTACGTCCTCTTTCCAATGCTACAAGTCTGAGCCAAATTGGATTCTCCAAGGAAGAGTTATGTGAAATCTCCCACAGTGACTTGCTTTTAGACTGGTCCAGTAGATCAAACTTGTACCATGTGCCACGAGTCACTGTTTCAACCTTTGAATCTGAAACACACATACAAGAAATTACAGTCCATCCTCTTTATGTACCTTTTTACAAAATTTCAATCTGATCACCAGAGAGAAGGTTATGACGATTTTCCCCTGGTCACCTGTTTTGAATGTAATTCAGGATCCTGCAAAAAGACCAACTTCCTTAGATCATATCTCCGCAAATATCGCGCGAAATCTCTGAAATTCGGACCTAAAGTTCAGCGCGATTTATTCTCAAATGGGTTTTTTTTGCGACCTCTGAAACGTCACAGAAAAAAGTTATAGCGAAAATGCCACGATGACCTGTTTGGAGCAGCGAAACCCTAGAATCCAAAGCTCTGATACCAAATGTTATGAAACCAGCTCAAGAAAAGATAGAAGAGATAGATCAACGCCTTAGAATTCAGCCTCTTCGAGGGGGCAACCTCCTTTACAGTACATAAATGAACAATTCTTGGATGATTATAAATGACAAAACCTCCTTTCTATATATAGGAGTCTAAGGAGTCACAATATAATCCAGCCGACCTAACAATAATAATATAAAGCCACAAAAATAACAATAGAGGGATTCTATGGGGCACAAAAATAACAATATGGGTGTAATAGGGGCACAACAATATAAATAAGGGGTATAACTACAATAGTAATGGGGTAATCACTAGTATTATAGGGACCCAACATACTTCCTTGCAGGCCTGTTATGCAATCAACCCATAAATTGTGTAGATTTTCTATTATGAAACTAGCTCACAAAAAGATAGAAAAGATAGATCAATGCCTCAGAATTCAGCTTCTTCAAGGGGGAAACCTCCTTTACATTACACAAATTAACAATTCTTACATGATACAAATGACAAGACATCCTTTCTATATATAAGCGTGTTACACAACGATTTGTCACCATTTGTCACCGTCCCCGTTACCCCTCACCCACGCACTGGAGGACTCATTCCAGGACCTGTGAGAAGTGACATGACCTGAAACCACTTGCATCATATTCCTCTAAGTATGAGATTCATATGCCCTGAATACATCTCCTACAGAATATCCATGAAAATAGCTCTTTTTGCGTTAGCGCGGGTCCACAGTGTAATGCCTGCGCCAATGAGGGAAATCCTCTAAAGAAGGCGCGCCATTAGCGCTCTGTCTCAGAGTCACACTCGCGCCAACCAACTTGAGTAAAGTTTTTAACCAACAAACTTCCGAAGGTTCTCTTCAACCCATTCACCAACTGAATCTATGTTGAGCTAGGATGGTTTGGCTTCAAATCTCCATAGAAGGGAAGTGGTTTGCCACCTTTCATGGAAGTTTCCAAGTGATAAAGCCAATCCCATGAATAATGTGGTTGATCCTATCTCTTCCCTCTCTATCTATAAAAGCTTACCTCTATGCCTTGAGAAAGCCAGTTAGTAGTCCTAGTCAGTATTTTCCAGGAGTTCAAGAGTTTGAAGCTGCAAGAGCCTTCTTTGCACCCATAAGGCCAAATCTAAGTAAGGCGATTCTTGTCACCCAAAGAGAGAGAGGCTTGTTCCCATCCCAACAAGCTTTGCGAGACTTGTGTAGCTGACGACCCAGCCAAAGGAGGATTTGATGTCAGAACAATGGTTGTATTCTTCTTTGTTATTTATCAATAATAGATGACTATCATTATGGTTCCACTCTCATTGTCCTATGTTTGATGTTGAGTTATATCTTTTCTGACCGATATATAATTGCATCTACTAGATTTTATGCTTGTATTTGTGTTGTTCTTTGCATGTGTAGGTGTCCAATCATGGAGATCGTGGGGATCGTGACCGGCCGAGGCAAAGGAACGAGAGCGAAGTCTCTTCTACGAACATTAGCGTTGGATCCCAAGTAGGTTCTCACCATCCATTTTTTATTTGCAATTAGGAACTTGCGTGATAGCATTGTGTGATTGTTGCTAGACTCGGTCTGGGCTAGTAGGGATCGTCTCTGTCCGCAAAGAGGATTTACCTCCACAAAAATTTGGCGACTCCACTGGGGAGTTAACTTGTTGTTTGATTTGTAAACTTTAGACGGAGCCTGAAGTACGGCCAGGTAGCCTTCGAAATGCTATTGCTTTGCATTAGCGAAGTAGATCAACGCCACTTCAGTTAATCTCCAGTTTGGTTTACGAACTAAACAACTTGGAGTTTGTCTTGTCTCTTTGGTCCCTCTTGTTTTGATTGCTTAGATATCTTTCTGGGTTGGATTTCTTGCTTTTTCTTGCTTCCTGGTTTACCTAGATACTGTTTTCAAGCCCTGGATTGCTTGTTTTTGTTTTTGACTTAGCAAACTTGATTAGCACGCTTTTTAGCCTAACAATTGCGCCCATTGGTGCATGTTGCTCAAAGACAACCCGCGCAAATCCCATAAAAGCGCGAGTTGCAGCCTGACAGTCGCGCCAGGCCTGTCAACTTTTCCAGTTTGCTTGTTTTCAAGCCCTTTGAGCTTGGATTTGTATCTTGCTACGTCTTTTTCGATTACTAGAGTGTGTTTTATCCTTGTTTGACAGATTTTAGACCTCCATCCTTCGGGTGTTTGCCTCTTTCTATTGATTTCACATTTTAGCCCTAGGGCATCTAGTGGCTTTGTGCATCGAGCCTTTCGTAGGAGTCTTGGGTTATTTGATCGTCCAGTCGACTTTGTGATTACTTTTCGCACTTGCTCAGTAGTTGTCAAAGCCTTTTTGGTTGGTATTCAAGTGATTTGTTTCTTTTCCGCTTGGATTTCGCTTAGCTTCGTTTGGGCTTAGATTACATAGCTCATAGAGGTCTTTGTGTTTTCGTCTTGGTTTGAAGGACTATCTTGGTGTTTTGAGGATTTGATTGTGGTCTCATTGAGTGAAATTTGTTTATTTTTACTCGGTGTTATTGTCTCTCAAAATTTGTTTAGTGCACTTTGCCATTGAAAAGTAAACGAACAATCTCTTTTGCATTGAATTAGCTAATTGAAATTAGAAGCTTTTCATTGATTAGTGATTTAAAACAAAGAAAAAGTTTTGATTACTGCTATTAGCTGCATTAGAGTGGTTCTTGATTGTTTGTGGTCATTTTGTTTGTTTGAAAAATTCTCAACTCTCTCGTAGTTAGTATTCATCGAACGAAATGATATTCTTTGGCATATAGCTTGCATTTAGGGAATTGTGAGAGATTACATACGATAGGACCTGGAAATTGAAAATTAATCAAAGATCAACCATAAAATGAACTGAATGAACTTAAAAATTCATTGGAACATAACGCTCACTGATTAGAGGTCTAGGCTAGAGACGTGCTCTGGCGTCGTTAAACCTAGTCACTGTTGTTTCACATTACGGTTGGGTGATTTCTCCTTTTGTGACTTGATAGTGGTCTAGCACGGACTTGAGCTCCCACGTACCGTCGTGTATATAGGGGAGACCCCACTAGGTTATCATCCTTTATCCACAGTGTAGGTTTTAACCCTGTACAGAAATTACCTGCATACGAATTCTTAAACAAAGAAAATAAACGATGCGAGAGCACAACCCATAAAACACATATGCACAAAGATTTTTCCCTGGATCCCAAAACCGGGACTAACAGCTTGATTTTTCATTATGTTCCTTTCAATGTTACAATAAATATTTATACATGCCGAAGCATCCAATACCATGGACCGAAAACCATCGCGCCCAATACCATGGACCGAAAACCATCGCGTCCAAAAAACATGTGCGAAAATCATGCACAAAACCATAGGTGGGTCCGCCCAACCTAACATATGGTCCAAAACCAAAATTTTCTGGGGCGCTGCCCCGGACCCCATAAAGTGGGGTTACGGGTGCCCTTCAAACCCCCTATTAACTACGTGGAAAGAATATAACACAACCCAACAATCTCCCACTTGTTGTTTTCTTTCCACAGGGGGCCACATGAGAGCTTAGTCATCTTTTCAGCCCTGAGATTCCCATTTCTTCTCTACACCAAGAGAACATGTCAAAGCTCACAGATTTTGTCAATGCATCTGCAGTATTCTTCAAAGTGCCCACCTTTACCAGCAGCACCTTTCTATCTTCTATCATATCCCTCACAAAGTGATACTGAACATCAATGTGCTTTGTCTTTGAATGATAAGCAGGGTTCTTTGCCAAGAAAATTGCACTTTGGCTGTCACAGTCTATTCTTATAGCTCCCTGTACTAACCCCATACTTGAACACAATCTCTGAAACCAAACTACTTCCTTGCTTGCATGAGTGGCTGCCATGTATTCTGCCTCTGTAGTTGATAGTGCCACTACAGATTGTTTCTTACTCATCCAACTGATTGCACCTCCAAATAGGTTAAACACATACACACTTGTAGATCTTCTCTGATCCAGATCTCCAGCCCATTTTGCATCAACAAAGCCATGAATATCCAACACTCTGTCCAATCCTGGTCTTCCTTGGTATCACAAACCATAATCACTAGTGCCACACAAATACCTGAAAACCCACTTCACTGTTGTCCAGTGCTCCTTCCCAGGTTTTCACATAAACCTGCTCAATACTCCCACTGCATGTGCAATTTCTGGTCTAGTACAGACCATTGCATACATCAGGCTAACCACTGCACTTGCATATGGAACACGAGACATGTCCTCTTCCTCTTCTTGTGTCTTGGGACACTGTTCAGCAGATAACCTCACACCTACAGGAATAGGAACCTTCACCGGTTTACTATCCTGCATATTAAACCTCTGGAGTATTGTCTCGACATACATCCTCTGGTTTAACCAGAGCTTCCTCTTTGACCGATCTCTTTTAATTTCCATGCCCAAAATATAGTTTGCAGCACCAAGATCTTTCATGTCGAATTCGGAGGACAATTGGGTCTTCAAATCCTGGATAATTTCTTTGTCATTTCTAACCAGCAACATATCATCCACATACAAGACCAGATAAATAATACGGCCACCAATTAATTTAAAATACACACAATGATCTGCTTTGCTTCTCGTGAAGCCAAGTCCCCCTATAAATGTATCACATTTCTGATACCACATCCTTGGTGATTGTTTTAACCCATACAGAGACTTCTTTAACTTGCATACCAGTTCTTTCTTACCCTTCACCGCAAAGCCTTCAGGTTGCTTCATGTAGATTTCCTCTTCCAAATCCCCGTGAAGAAATGTTGTCTTTACATCCATCTATTCTACCTAAAAATCAAAAGCAGCAGCAACAGATAAAAGTAATCTAATAGACGTTACCTTGGCAACAGGAGAAAAAATATCACCAAAATCAATTCCTGGCACCTGGGAATAACCTTTTGCTACCAACCGAGCTTTGTATTTCTCCACCTTTCCTTCTGCATTTGTCTTCTTCTTGAACACCCATTTGCTGCCAATGGGTTTCCTTCCAGTCGGCAACTCCACCAAATCCCAAGCCTCATTTTTGTGCAAAGATGCCATTTCATCGACCATGGCCTCTTTCCAGAGTTTTCCATCCTCTGAATCCACTGCTTCCTTCACAGTTCTGGGATCATTATCAGTAACAGACAAAGCAAAATTTGAACTGAAAGCAGATGTACTATACCTTTTTAGCTACCTTCTTTCTCGAACTGATCTTCTCACAGCCGGAGTTTGTGGCTCTTCATCTTCTGATTCCTCCTCTGCTGCAGAGTCTGATTCTTCCTCCTTTGGCTCAAACTCTATCTTCTCAGGTTCCTTTGGTTGGACTTCATGTTGAATAACATCTTTTACCTCTCTGAACAACACATCTTGACTGTACACAACCTTCCGTGTGACTGGGTTCCAAAGCTTATAACCCTTTAAATCATCCTTATACCCAATAAAGATGCACTTTTCAGATTTACTATCCAACTTGGTTCGTTTCTCCTTTGGAACATGTACATATGCATCACATCCAAATACCCTTAGATGTGAAAGAGAGGGTTTCTTACCAGTCCATACTTCTTGTGGAGTCTTATCCTCCAACGCTGATGAAGGTGATCTGTTGATCAGGTAACATGCAGTATCCACCGCCTCTGCCCAGAATTCCTGTCCTAACCCGGCACCACTGAGCATGCTTCTTGCCCTTTCCATCAATGTCTTGTTCATTCTTTCTATGAATCCATTTTGTTGAGGTGTATATGGAGTAGTCTTCTGCCGTGCTATACCACACTTCTTACAAAATTCTTCAAATTCCTTGCTGCAAAATTCTCCACCATTATCTGTCCTCAGCTCCTTTATGTTTTTCTCTGTCTGATTTTCCACCAGAGCCTTAAATTCTTTAAACCTGTCAAAGACTTCAGATTTCTTCTTAAGAAAATATATCCATGTATTCCTTGAGAAGTCATCTATGAATGGTACATAGTACACAGACTTACCCAGTGATGGAACCTTCATAGGTCCAAACACATCACTGTGCACAAGCTCTAATATCTGTTTCATCCTCTTACCACCAGAGGGGAAACTCACCTGATTCTGCTTCGCATATACACAATTTTCACAGAAATCAAAATCCAGAGAGCTATTATTCATACCTTCTACCATACCCTTACCATGAAGTATTCGAAGTCCCTTCTCTCTAATATGTCCAAGCCTTTGATGCCACAACATGGTCTTCTCTCTAGAGACCACTAGATTCTCTACTCCATTTTCAGGAACCATAGAACTATTGCACCCATCAACAATAGTGCTACCTTACAGCTTGTACAGAGTTCCAATCCGAACTCCCCACATTAATATCAGTGCTCCTCAAATCATCTTGTAGGTATCTTTCTCGAACACCGTCTTTACACCTGCATCATCCAACTTGCTTACAGAAATCAAATTTCTGGCCAATACAGGAATATGTAGAACACCCGGAAGTGTTCTAACCCTTCCACCTTGCAACTTCAACTTTACTTTTCCCCGACCAATGATTCTAGCCTTCCTATCATCTCATAAGAAGACATCACCACCATCATATTTCTCATACTCGCAGAACCACTCTCTATGGGGAGTGAAGTGAAAGGATGCTCCTGAGTCAATCAACCATGCCTCATGATCTACATGTGTACTTGAAGAAGCCAAGTACACATCCCCACCTTCATCTGAGGTGGTTTTCGCCTTTGTAGAAGGAGCATCATCAGATCCCTATGCTTTATCAGGAGCTTTAGATTTACAATCCCTTCTGAAGTGCCCTTCCTTTCCGCATTTCCAGCACACCACCTTCGTAGGTTTTCCTGGAGATTTAGATCTCCCTCTAGATTTAGATCTCCCACTCGATGACTTATTTTTGTTTCTGTTCTGGGACCGTCCTCGTACAGACAAGGCATCACCATTCTGGTTGTCCATATTTTTCCGTCTCATCTCCTCCGTCAGCAGGGCTGAGACTATTTCATCAAACTGCAAAGCAGTTGCATTGCTACCTATTGCAATAACCAGACTATCCCACGAATCTGGTAGAGAACACAACAGACTGATGCACTTATCTTCATCTGAAATTTTAATATCAACAGATAATAACTGACTTACCACAGTATTAAACGCATTCAGATGCTCTGTCACCGAGTCTCCATCTTTCATCCTCAGGTTATAGAGCTTTTTCCGCAGGAACAGTTTATTCACCAGAGACTTAGATTGGTACAAAGTCCCTAACTTGACCCACAAAGCCTTTGTCGTAGCTTCCCCTGATACGTTCAGCAATACTAAATCCGAGACACACAATCGTATTTTGCTCTTTGCCTTCCGATCCAACTTCTTCCATTCTTCATCGGTCACTCCCGATGGTTTAGTACCCGGATCTACCGCGATCCACTGATCTTTATCCACCAACAGGTCCTCCATCTTGAGTTTCCACAACTCAAAATTCTAACCATTGAACTTCTCAATCTCTATCTTTCCACTGCTCACCATCTTCTTTCCCCACCAAAATCGATCTCACAGATCTCCCACTGAACAGGGTCTACCACAGGCCCGAGCGAAACCCCTCAGCAACAAAGGCGTCCCCTTGAAGTCAAAACTGCTCTGATACCAAATGTAGGTTTTAACCCTGTACAAAAATTACCTGCATACGAATTCTTAAACAAAGAAAATAAACAATGCGAGAGCATAACCCATAAAACACATATACACAGAGATTTTTCCCTGGATCCCAAAACCGGGACTACCAGCTTGATTTTTCATTATGTTCCTTTCAATGTTACAATACATATTTATACATGCCAAAGCATCCAATACCATGGACCAAAAACCATCGCGTCCAATACCATGGACCGAAAACCATCGCGTCCAAAAAACATGTGTGAAAATCATGCACCAAAACCATAGGTGGGTCCGCCCAACCTAACATATGATCCAAAACCAAAATTTTCCAGGGCGCTGCCCCGGACCCCATAAAGTGGGGTTACGGGTGCCCTTAAAACCCCCTATTAACTACGTGGAAAGAATATAACACAACCCAACACACAGGAAGCCGTGTCTGCTGCCTTACAAGCCGTAACGCACGAAACACAGCATTCAGAAAGATTTACTGCCGTACGGGAAGTCCTTGGTTTTCATACGATTGCCAAGGTGTATATGCAGTTTTACGGATTTGTTTGGTAAACCCTTTTTCCTAGTTCTCCAGAGTAGTCACTTTTGATTCTTTTCAGACTCCTTAAAAGAAAAGGCTCACTTGAGCAGTTTGTCACTTCAGGCTCACAAAACATTCGAAGGCGACTAGAGTCATCTTTTTGTCCTTTTCTCGACTCTTAAAACATGAAAAGGTCAAGTTGTGTCCTTGCGTCTTAAAATTTATTTGGCCATGATTAACATTACCTGGTTAGATCTTGTGTGCATTAGCTTGAGTAGGCTTCTTTTCTCGATGGCAGCTTTTCCGGGGTTCACCAACCCAGGGATCCCCTCTGACGGGAACCCTGGTCATTTCACTCCTTTTGGAAATGTTGGTGCTCCTTATATGGCAACGTTGTCCCTCCCAGGGTTAACTGTTGGGTTGCCGGTCTGGTTGTTCTCAACCTCTTTGGTCCCTATCGTCTCATCGTCTAGTCAATCCGTCCCTCCACCTGAACAACATCATGTTGATTCTAATGTGGATCTCTCCCCTTCTATGCCCACTTCTACGTCCTCATCTTCTACTTCACCTGGTGAAAGTCTAGATTCGAGTCACCAGGTGGCTAAGAAGAAGAAGAAGAAGACGAAGAAGACAAAGGCTCCTAAGGGAGAGATTACAAATGCAGATACCCCCTCGAATACACCTGAAGTCGGGCCCCCTTCCACTCCTCCGCGGAAGGTCAAGTTTCCTTGTCGATTATGCAAGGAGGACCATCTTCTTCGCGATTGTCCTAGCATTCCAAGGGTACTAGAAGTATGGTTTCGTGATCTGACCCGCCCCTCATCGTCCTCTGAAGCTCACGACGATGCTACCTTGTCAGTTGGGAATGGTAAGGGAAAAGGGAAGATTCGAATCCCTTGTAGACTTTGTGAAGGCAATCATCCCCTTCACCTTTGTCCACTCATGGATAAAGCCTCCGTTGTCTTGGAAAGTCTTACAGCTCCTTCACCCCAACTTCCCGCTGGTTATCAACGTCTCTCTGTAGCCACAGATCGTTCCCCTGCTGACAAAGAGATTGATTCATATTCTTCTCTTGTCCAGCCTCCTCTTCCCAAACCTGGCTGTGCCCAGCCTGTTCCAGACCCACCATTGGTCGGAGAGAGTGTCGATTCGAGTTCACCACCCGTCGATCACTCTGTTTCAGAAGAGCATCACTCCCATGTTCTTCTCGTCTCCTCAGATTCTCCTGAGTCCGGAAATGACTCTCCTATCCCCGCTACTCCCGAGAGTCCTGCTTTAGTTCCTTTAGAGCAGGGGGGCAATCATATGATTCCCCCACCAAGTAGTTCAGTCGTTTCCTTCGACTGGAGTCATTTGACTACCTCCCCCCTTCCATCCCATGTGCCTTTCTGGGTCACGGTACATGCCTATAATAAGGTGATACGTGGCACTGTGTTGGATGAGGGAGCATCAGTTAGTCTTATGCCTACCACTACTTGGCAAGCCTTGGGTTCCCCACAGCTTGTGCCAGCCGCACCTAGTCTGATGGCTTTTGACGGAGGAACTAGTCAACCATTAGGGATCCTTCCACAGTTCCCTGTTACTTTGGGAGCCAAGACCGTCTATATAGACGTATCGGTTACCTAAGATTCTTTAGACTTCAGTCTTCTCCTTGGCCGTGACTATGTTTATGCTATGGGGGCCCTGGTCTCTTCACTTTTCTGGGTGGTTTGCTTTCCACATGATGGAAGAATCGTAACAATCGAACAATTATCATTCGTCCATCCTCGGGTGCCTCCTGCGCAGTTTTCATCCCCTCCTATTTTTCATCCACCGGTTGCATATGCCCCATCACAGATCAACTACGTGGCCACCTATCCCTTGCCTGGATCCAGTGATGCCGCCATCGTGCATAGTGTCCTGGGGGCATTGGGCCCTGACTTCCAAGATGTTTCCCTTCCACCAGGAGTGGCAATCTTGGAAGCCCCAACTTCCTATCCATTATGGTGAAGTTCCCATGGAGCATAGTTCGTTTCCCTGTGTCAAGCTCCTTAAACAATGAAACTAGGTGTCCCGAGGATAGTTTTGATCTTGTAACGACCTCGTTAAAAAATGAAACAACGTGTTCCGAGGATAATTCTTTTACCTGTGTCAACCTCGTTAAAAGAATGAAACAAGAGCTCGTGCAATTCGAGCGCAATAACACTAATGTCAACCTTCACTCCATTTTTAATGGACTGAAGCTTGGGGGGCATGTACCTCGAATTGAGACACCATGTTGGGGGGCATGCCCGTTCCTTTATCTTCAAGCATAGTTTGCATATGTGAGTATCATGTGTGTTTTCAAGCTTGTGTAAAAATAAAATATACGTGTGTGTAAATACATTTCACAATGGGTCGTTTGTTACGCAACTGATACATTAGATTACGTTTTGTGTCAAATATTCGCATAGCATATAACACATCATCACATGTGAAAGATCCATATAAACAATAGGCATATGTATATATATGTGTGTCGTAATGTTTGCACCACGTGCATTACATAGTTCAAAAAATAATACATGTTCATCCTGATACATCCTGGGACGACATGTCCCTCAAAAAAAATATGCATGGAAGGAGCCTAGAAGTCTATTCGTGGTGGTGCTCCAGATAGCACATCACCGCGCGCACCAAACGTCTCAACAGATGATGGATGCGAGTCGGCACCCCCACTGTGTGCCTCTGGTAGGCAAAAGGCACGTCCGCCAATCTAGCATAACCCGGAATCCCTTGGGTGAGTCCCTCGAGATTCCGCGCCAGCTCTTCCCCCATGGCACCTCTTGCCTGAGGATCAGCTGTCGGTTGGACCCTCCGTGCTATAGGAGACATGCCGGCTGGTCGCTTTGGGCCCACATCTGCATATACATACAACTATCATCAGAACATGCATGTATTGACAAAAAAATGAAAATACATAAAACATCAAAAAACGAAGAGGTCATACCTAGCTCCTCTTCCCATTCCTCTCCCTCTGGCAGTGGGAGGTCTGGATCTCCCATGAAGTTGGTTCCCGCGTATGTCCAATCCTCTACCACAATCAGCTGACGGCGAAGCCATATGAAGAACTCGGGCCGCCAAGACATCTACTGGCCTCCTCCTCCTCTGGGCATCAATGCCGCCCAGCGAACCATCCTAGGCTCTCGTGGCAATGGATCTGCCACTACAGCTCCCTGGATCTGAAAGAGGGGTAATCGTTCCAAGAAGAACGACACCACAATCGAGCCATACCCGAACTGTTTCACTCCCCCGTGCTTACACTTTGTAAGCTGCCTTTTGATACTTGTAGTCACTGCTGTAGTCCAGTCAAATATGGTGGGGTTGAGGCATTCTATCGATAGTAACAAATGAGTTTTGCTCACCTCATGGGGCGCCTGTACCCCAGCTGCACGTGTGATGGTGAATAGTATCACCTTAAGAACTAAATCATGGATGGTGGCGATATCCACCTTGGCACTGTTCTTCCCGAATTGTGCCTCCGGACATACTCGAGCCTTCACTTCACCTATCTTCTCTCCGGAAGGTCTTATTCCGGTAAAAATAGGGCTCACCCCTCTCCGTGACAGCCCAGTAATGAAGTACACATCAGATACATCCAGCTCTATGGTTTGATCCCGTAAACGAAATACTTGTTCATCAACATCCCAAGCATCTACTATGAACTGTAATAACTCCGGTTGAGCTCGCAGATAAGATGTGAGGAAGAACTTTTTGAGACCACAGTCTCTCAAAGCATTCATACATCCCTCATCCCCTATGGCCAAGGCATCTACGACGTCATGCTCCCGTTCTTTCCATTCCACCACCATTTTTGCTGGTTTCCTGCACCCACAAGGATGAATAAATCATTATTGAGACACTGGTAGGCTTACAAACCGGACAAATTTCAAAAATGATGAGAAAATTCAAGTAAAAAGTTAGGTCGCGCGGTTGGCGCGACTGTTTCTAAAACAGTCGCGCCAATGGCGCGGCACCTTTGGGAAAATCACCCCATTGGCACGGACCCGTGCCGGATACCCGCGCCAATGGGGCGCAACCCTAAATTTTAAAATCCTCTTTGTAGAGGCCCAAACAGGAAACAAAATGCATAAAAAGGATATGAAAATGGAGCTAAAGGAAGCACCTCTTACCTGGAACTGGCGGAATCTCAAATGGTTGCACGGATTGGCGGTAATCACTGCTCGAAGTTCGCTCCCCAAATGGACCACTACTACTATGCAAGAGGTAAAAAGTAAAAGTAATTTTATTTTTTACATTTTCACCATATTTATAGACTTTTTGACTTGTAATTAGGTTTAAAAAGTTGTTTTTTGAATATTTTAATATATTTTTGGTCGAAAATGGATTTTACGCTTGCCTCTGGTGCCATGACAGGTCTTTTTGCAACTTCGATGGTGAAACGAGTTGTATTTTATACTTTTTCGGACTCGATAAATACACGAAAAAGTCACTGTGGAGTCATCTTTCAGCTCTTTTCTGACTCGCTAAAAATGAAAAGATCGCCGAGTTATCCCTCTTGACTCGTTAAACGTGAATAAGAGGCGGTCATCTTTAAACCCTTTTCCGACCGTGTAAAAACAAAAAGATCGTCGGACCCTTGTCGTTTCAGGTTCGTTAATGGTTACGAAACGACGTGATGTTGAATCGCTTCTTTACTTTTTCAAGTCGATGTCATTACACATGAAAAGTAATCCTCGATTGTAATGATAGGGCGATTCTTTCGAGCATTGTTTTATACTTTTTCGGGCTCGGGAGGCACAACTTTATGAAAAAGGACACCCCTGGAGTTTCCTTTTCTGCTGTCTTTTCAAACTCTCTAAGCATGAAAAGACGCCGAGTTTTCCTTTGTCAGACTCGTTAAAATTTAATGACATTGGATGATGCGAAATGACGTTTTACAAGCCTATGCTATCCCCGTCAAGCTTGTTGATAAAAAATAACTGGGGTACTCGCCAGAAATGGTGGGGAAAATGGAACCATAATTATTGTCGTGTCGGCAGTATGTCGCTCTTGAACATGGCACTTGACTGCTTTCGTGTCTAGGTGGGGACATCTCATCTCGCTTTTCACTTGCCTCTGTGGGTTTTGGGTGATCCTGTTTGACCTCTCATCTACTCGTTGCCTCGTCACCATGACCTTTGATTCGTTGATGTCAAATACTTCCAAGTCCACTGTCGTGCCACCGATATGTTCAAGAGAAGTTGACCTCTGCAGAATTACAACCCTCCTCTGATACCTCACATAATTATGATTCACCACAACATTCTTCCTCTGTCTCGTGTCAATGATGTGGGAAACATTATGGCCCACCTTTGATCAAGGTCACTTCCTGTCGACTTCAGCTCATTATCCAGGAAGCTGATCTAGAGACTCCCTTCTGGTGCCTTGGAGCCTGCATGCCTCAATGGCAGGTTCTTCGTGTTCGACGAGAGGTTTTCATCATTGGCCTCTGATCGAATGATTCTGTGGGTGTTCGACGCCAGCTCATTGATTCTCATGCCGTAGATTGTACCTATAGTACCTTGACGACCATTGTCATTATTTGTGGTACCTCTCGCATCTATTAACAGTTTTCATCATTGACTGGTAATCAGACAATGTTCATGCATGTTCGACTTCAACTCATGTATTCGCATGCCTGAACTTGTACTCTGTTCGGGTCGAGATGGAGCGCAAGACCCTGGATTTTGTCTATTGGAATCCAGGCTGCGATTTGTGGCTTATTATGATCATTACATGACTCATTCATTGCATGGCTGTGACCATGCCTGAGTCTATTTATCGATCCTCACTGGATGGCTGCGCCCATACCTTGGATCTAGATTATTATGTGCTCTGTTATGGATGGCTGCGCCCACACCACATATATCATGTACTTGAGATATCAATTGTACTTCTTTACGTAGGTTCTACGGCGGCTGTGTTTTCAGTCACGCATGTTCTTGTAAAGCATTTCACCCCTCTCTCTCTCGGGCCTCATGCTTTAGGAGGCATCTGTTACACAACAATTTGTCACCATTTTTCACCGTCCCCGTTACCCCTCACCCACGCACTGGAGGACTCATTCTAGGACCTGTGAGAAGTGACATGACCTGAAACCACTTGCATCACATTCCTCTAAGTATGAGCTTCATATGCCCTGAAGACATCTCCTACAGAATATCCATGAAAACAGCTCTTTTTGCGTTAGCGCGGGTCCACAGTGTAATGCCCGCGCCAATGAGGGAAATCCTCTAAAGAGGGCGCGCCATTGGCGCTCTGTCTCAGAGTCGCACTCGCGCCAACCAACTTGAGTAAAGTTTTTAACCAACAAACTTCCGAAGGTTCTCTTCAACCCATTCACCAACTGAATCTATGTTGAGCTAGGATGGTTTGGCTTCGAATCTCCATAGAAGGGAAGTGGTTTGCCACCTTTCATGGAAGTTTCCAAGTGATAAAGCCAATCCCATGAATAATGTGGTTGATCCTATCTCTTCCCTCTCTATCTATAAAAGCTTGCCTCTATGCCTTGAGCAAGCTAGTTAGTAGTCCTAGTCAGTATTTTCCAGGAGTTCAAGAGTTTGAAGCTGCAAGAGCCTTCTTTGCACCCATAAGGCCAAATCTAAGTAAGGAGATTCTTGTCACCCAAAGAGAGAGAGGCTTGTTCCCATCCCAACAAGCTTTGCGAGACTTGTGTAGCTGACGACCCAGCCAAAGGAGGATTTGACGTCAGAACAATGGTTGTATTCTTCTTTGTTAATTATCAATAATAGATGACTATCATTATGGTTCCACTCTCATTGTCCTATGTTTGATGTTTAGTTATATCTTTTCTGACCGATATATAATTGCATCTACTAGATTTTATGCTCTTATTCATGTTGTTCTTTGCATGTGCAGGTGTCCAATCACGGAGATCGTGGGGATCGTGACCGGCCGAGGCAAAGGAACGAGAGCGACGTCTCTTCTACGAACATTAGCGTTGGAATCCAAGTAGGTTCTCACCATCCATTTTTTATTTGCAATTAGGAACTTGCGTGATAGCATTGTGTGATTGTTGGTAGACCCGGTCTGGGCTAGTAGGGATCGTCTCTGTCCGCAGAGAGGATTTACCTCCACAACAAAGAGTCTAAGGGGTCATAATATAATTAGAGCCGACATAACAATAATAATGTAAGGGCACAATAATAACAATAGTGGGCTTCTATGGGGCACAATAATAACAATATGGGGAATACATGGGTACAACAATATAATAAGGGGGTTGTACTAATAACAATAATGGGTTACACTAGTAATATAGGGGCCTAACATGCGCCTCTCCTTCAAAACGTGTTGTCCTTAGTGCTTGAGTAGTTCTTGATGCTTCTGTATAAAATTCTTATCCTGCCATGTGGAATCATCAACGGGTAAGTTCTTCCACTTGATGAGATACTTTGAAATTGATAGATTTCATAGCTATTAGGTTCTTGTTTTTGTGACTGCACCAGGTTCCAATATGATTTTTCCTTCCTCTTCAAGTTCTGGAAATATTGTTTGAATTGGGATATTTTGCAACTTTTGAATGAGTGGCCACACTTCTTCATCCTTCTTCCATTCATCCCTTGGTTCATTTATGCAATCTAGTTGGATAATAGAAATAACAAAAAAAATGCTTCCAGATCCTCATCTTTTCTTGAGTGTGCATTTGCAACAAGAATTTTCTTCCCTTTTCTATAGATGATGTCAAAGTCATAACCCAACATATTTGTGACCCATTTTTTTTTTCTTCTAAAGATAATATTTTCCCTAAAAAGTATTTAAGACTATCATGACCCATTTTTTACCTTGAAGTGTCTTGCCATTGGGTAAGGTCATTGTTTCTTAAGTGCATGTAGTATTGCCAACATGTCCTTCTCATAAATAGCTTGCTTGAGATGTAGTCGTAAAAATACCCAATCAACTACATCAAAGCTTTTTTCACTGCGATGTTGATCTACCTATTGTCTCATTCGATTCTACACCAAAGTGGCGTTATCCTTTAAAAGTTGGAGAACTTGTTGATGCTCGATGTGATCTTTCACTGCTTGAATATTTTTCTTCTTGATATGTCCTATCTTGAGAGTTTGAGGAGTGGTAATTTCTTTGAATGCATTACAAGATATGGTCAAATTCATTTCTTGTTGCTCGATGTGATCTTTAACTTCTTGAACATTTTTCTTCTTGATATGTCCTTCTATCTTGATAGTTTGAGGAGTGGTAATTCTGGCCAATGCATTACAAGATATGGTCAGATTCATTTCTTCTTTCTCGATGTGATCTTTCACTTCTTGAACCTTTTTCTTCTTGATGTGTTCTTCTATCTTGATAGTTTGAGGAGTGGTAATTATTGCCGATGCTTTACAAGATATCGTTGGATTAAATTCTTTCTCTAGGGTTGGTTCCTGGTGTATATCCTCTTCTTTTGATGTTTCTTGATCCTTTTTGTTGGGTCCCTATAATACTAGTGATTACCCAATTAATATTGTAGTTATACCCCTTATTTATATTTTTGTGCCCCTATTACCCCCATATTGTTATTTCTGTGCCCCATAACATCCCTCTATTGTTATTTTTGTGGCTTTATATTATTATTGTTAGGTCGGCTGGTTTATATTGTGACTGCTTAGACTCCTATATATAGAAAGGAGGTTTTGTCATTTGTATCATCCAATAATTGTTCATTTACGTAATGTAAAGGAGGTTGCCCCCTCGAAGAGGCTGAATTATAAGGCGTTGATCTATCTTTTCTATCTTTTCTTGAGCTGGTTTCATAACATTTGGTATCGGAGCTTTGGATTCTAGGGTTTCGCTGCTCCAAACAGGTCATCGTGGCATTTTCGCTATAACTATTTTTCTGTGACGTTTCAGAAGTCGCAAAAAAACCCATTTGAGAAGAAATCGTGCTGAACCTTGGGTCCAAATTTCAGAACTTTTCACGCGATATTTGCGGAGATATGATCTGAGGACGTTGGTCTTTCTGTAGACTCCTGAATTACATTCAAAACAGGTGACTTTGACAAAATAGTCATAACTTTCTCTCTGGGGATCGGATTGAAATTTCGTAAGAAGGTACAAAAAGAGGACAGACTGTAGCTTCTTGTGTGTATGTTTCAGATTCAAAGGTTGAAACAGTGATGCGTGGCACGTCGTACAAGTTCACTCTACTGAATCAGTCTAAAAGCAAGTCACTATGGGAGATTTCACATAACTCTTCCTTGGAGAATCCAATTTGGCTCACACTTGTGGCATTGGAAAGAGGAGGTAGAAGGCTACTACAGGTAGCAATTTCAGAACTGGATGATCTGAAATTACAGAGATACATCAGATTCAATATCAGGCTTCTATAAAGTGAAAAAAGGTGTCTAGTTTTTTTTAAATTTTTGTGTAAGCTTGGTTTAAAGGAATTCAAAGGGCATAGTAAAGCATTATTATCAGTAACTGATGCCCCGAGGAAAGAAAATGCAAACACCTAGTAAGGAACCTGAAATCTCTAGCATGACTCATGAAGAAGAGGAAGAAATGCTACATGATATATCAAAATTACAAGAACAAGTGCAACAAATGTCACGCTCACAAAAGCTAACAGAAGCTAAGATAAGTGGCGTGGAATCTAAGATAAATGGAGTGGAATCTAAGATAAAGGGCATGGAAGCTAAGATGGAGGATTCGATGGCAGATTTGAAGATAGATTTGAAGACAGACATTGAAGAATTGAAGAGGTTGCTACAAGAATGGGTCACTAATGGTGAAAAGGTAGTAAAGGAAACTCATGATGAGAACAAAAGAAATGTTAATCATGATTCCATAGACGCTAATGTTGGATCGTAGAATCACCATATTCCAAAAATCAATATGAGGAAGTTTGATGGCAAGGATCCCGCCACATGGATATTACAGATGGAGCAATTCTTCGATCTCAATAATGTGCAAAACGCACAAAAGGTACGTATGGAAACTGTATATTTGGAACCAAATCAGTTTGTATGGTATCAATGGCTTTGCTCTCATAAAAAATTTATCACTTGGGCAATTTTTATGGAAGAATTGATAGCACATTATGAAGATACAAAAAGCAACACTTTTTTTAGCCAATTGATAAGTCTCAAACAAAAGGGTTCAGTAATGGAGCACATTGAGGAGTTCCAAAAATTGAACATAAGGGTAAAAGATAATCCAGAGGAGCATAGGATTGATGTGTTCATAGGGTCTTTAAAGGATAATATCCAACATGATGTTCACCTTTGGGAACCTGATTCATTAGAGAAGGCATTCAGGTTAGCAAGAAAAATGGAAAGCAAAATTATGGCAACCAGGAAGCATACCACTCACAACTATAAAGACGGAAGTGTTGTTGCCCCTAGTCTTCCACAACCTATAAGGTTGACACCACAACAATTGGAAGAAAAAAGAGCAAAATGGCTTTGTTACAGTTGTGATAGCAAATACACTAAAGGTCATAAGTGTGCTGAGAAGAAATTATTCTACATAGATTGTGAAGAGGAAGAAGAAACAGAGCAAGAAAGGTCAAAAGAAGAAGATATACTCCAAGAACAAAGCCTAGATGAAGAAAAAATAAATCCGACCATATCTTGTAATGCATTGGCAGGAATTACCACTCCTCAAACCATCAAGATAGAAGGACAAATCAAGAAGAAAAAGGTAATAGTGTTGATTGATTCAGGAAGCACCCACAATTTTATTCATTGTAGGGTAGCAAAAGAATTGAATTGCTTCCTATATACAGCACCAGAGTGTCAAGTGATGATTGCAAATGGAGGAACAATAAATTGCTCTGGAAAGTGCCATAATATCAAGCTATCCATGGGAGAATATGTATTGACTAGCCCAATGCTTTCCATTCCAATGGGAGGTGCTGATGTTGTACTAGGAGTCCAATGGCTACAATCCTTGGGTACAATAGCTTTTAATTTTCAAGAACTTTTCATCAAATTTTCTATAGAAGGAAAGGAAGTTGAATTAAGGGGTATTGCAGGGAAACCAGGAAAGATAATCAGCTCTAATGGCATGACTAAGCTTCTTAAAAAGGAGCAAAGAGGTGTAATTGCACAATTATGTTCGCTAGATGTTTCCACATTGGAATCATCTATTTCTCCAGATCTCCAAAATGTCCTGGACAATCATTCCAAGGTATTTGAGACTCCCAAAGGTCTCCCACCTATGCGTGATCATGATCATGCTATTCATCTGATTCCAGGAAGTGTTCCTCCAAACATCAGGCCGTACAGATATCCCTATGCCCAAAAAAGTGAAATTGAACGTATGGTTGCAGAAATGCTAGAGGCTGGTATAATTCAACCAAGTCAAAGTTCTTTCTCAGCTCCAGTAGTATTGGTGCACAAGAAGGATGGATCATGGCGCATGTGTCCGGATTATAGGGAGCTCAACAAGCTCACTATTAAAGATAAGTTCCCCATTCTTGTTATTGATGAATTATTGGATGAATTGCATGGATCAATTTACTTCACCAAGTTGGATCTTCGTTTGGGATATCATCAAATCAGAATGAAGATTGAAGACATTCCGAAAATAGCATTTAGAACTCATGAGGGTCATTATGAATTTTTGGTCATGCCTTTTGGCCTTACCAATGCACCTTCAACATTTCAAGGTTTGATGAATTCAATTTTCAAACCATTCCTTAGAAAATTTGTGTTAGTATTTTTTGATGATATACTAATCTACAACAAGTCTTGGAAGGATCATGTTGAACATGTTGACAGGGTGCTACAACTATTGGAGGAGAAACAATTATATGCAAAAAGATCCAAATGTTTCTTTGGAGTCCAGGAGGTGGAATATTTGGGTCATATTGTATCTCATGAAGGAGTTAAGGTAGACCCTAGCAAAATTAAAGCCATTAAGGAATGGAAAATCCCCACATCCATAAAGCATCTGCGAGGATTTCTTGGGTTGACAGGGTATTATCGCAAGTTTGTTAAGAATTATGGGAGAATAGCAGCACCTCTAACAACATTATTGAAGAAAGATTCATTTTCATGGACTCCAGAAGCAACAAAGGCCTTTGAACATCTTAAAGAGGCAATGTGCCAAGCACCGGTCTTAGCTATGCCAGACTTCACAAAAACCTTTATTGTGGAATGTGATGCTTCAGGAAATGGAATTGGTGTTGTTCTAATGCAAGATGAAAGACCCATTGCTTTTGAAAGTCGTCCAATCAAGGGAAAGTTTTTAAGCAAAGCTATTTATGAGAAGGAAATGTTGGCAATACTCCATGCACTTAAGAAATGGCGACCCTACCTAATGGGAAGACACTTCAAGGTAAAAACGGATCATGATAGCCTTAAATACTTTTTAGAACAAAGATTATCCTCTGAAGAGCAACAAAAGTGGGTCACAAAGATGTTGGGTTATGACTTTGAAATCATCTACAAAAAAGGGAAGCAAAATGTGGTGGCAGATGCACTCTCAAGAAAGGATGAGGATGTGGAAGCATTGTTGTGTGCCATTTCTATTATCCAACCAGATTGGATAAATGAAGCAAGGGAGGAATGGAAGAAAGACGAAGAAGTGTGGGCACTTATTCGAAAGCTACAACAAGATTCCAGTACTTCTGATACATTTAGCTGGAAAAATGATTCGTTATGGTACAAAGATCGCTTATACCTCTGTAAGAATTCCCAGCTAAAACAAAAGATTCTTATGGAATTGCACACTTCTCCCTTAGGAGGGCACTCAGGATTTTTAAAAACTTACCACAAGGTTAAGAAGGAATTTTTTTGGGATGGCCTTAAATCATATATTCAAAAGTTTGTGGCGGAATGTTTGGTTTGCCAGCAAAATAAAGTTGAAACAATTAAGACACCGGGTCTATTACAACCTTTATCCATTCCAAGCCAACATTGGGAGGAGGTTTCAATGGATTTTATCACAGGTTTACCCAAGTTTGAGGGAAAGAGTGTCATCATGGTGGTAGTTGACAGACTTAACAAGTATGCACACTTTTGTGCATTATCACATCCATTTAAAGCCAGTACAGTTTCTACTACATTTATGGAAACAGTTCAAAAGCTACATGGAAACCCAAAGATTATTGTAAGTGACAGAGATCCCATTTTCACTGGAAATTTTTGGACAGAATTATTTTCTTGTCTTGGTACTCAGTTAGCTCATAGCTCATCTTATCATCCTCAATCTGATGGGCAAACTGAGATAGTAAACAAATGTTTGGAAGGATATCTTCGTTGCTTTGTATCTGATAAACAGACACAATGGGTCAAATGGTTGCCTCTGGCTGAATGGTGGTATAACACTTCCTTCCATACAGCAACAAAAATGACCCCATTTATGGCACTTTATGGGTATCAACCACCATCCATCACATCATATTTAAGAGAAAATTCTAAGGTTCAGGCAGTGGAACATCACATCGAACATCAACAACAAGTCCTCCAACTCTTAAAGGATAACCTCGTGTTGGCACAAAATAGAATGAAACAACAGGCAGATCAACATCGCAGTGAAAGAAGTTTTGATGTAGGTGATTGGGTATTCCTACGGCTACAACCATATAAGCAAATGTCCCTAAAGCAAGCTAAGAAGGATAATAAATTATCACCAAAGTATTATGGTCCGTACAAGGTGTTGCAAAAGATTGGTACTATGGCATACAAATTGGAGCTTCCTGCAGCTTCTCGATTGCACCCAATTTTCCATGTTTCATGTTTAAAGAAGGTTATAGGTGACAAGCTCCCAATTCAAACAATATTGCCAGAACTTGATGAGGAAGGAAAAATTATATTGGAACCGGAAGCAGTCACAGAAACAAGAACTCGACAGCTACGAAATCGATCAATTTCAGAGTATCTTATCAAGTGGAAGAACTTATCCGCTGAAGATTCCACATGGGAGGATGAGAATTTTATGCAGAAGTATCCAGAACTACTCAAGCGTTGAGGACAACACTTTTTTGAAGGAGAGGGGCATGTTGGGTCCCTATAATACTAGTGATTACCCCATTAATATTGTAGTTATACCCCTTATTTATATTGTTGTGCCCCTATTACCCCCATATTGTTATTTCTGTGCCCCATAGAATCCCTCTATTGTTATTTTTGTGGCTTTATATTATTATTGTTAGGTCGGCTGGATTATACTGTGACTCCTTAGACTCCTATATATAGAAAGGAGGTTTCGTTATTTGTATCATCCAAGAATTGTTCATTTATGTAATGTAAAGGAGGTTGCCCCCTCGAAGAGGCTGAATTCTAAGGCGTTGATCTATCTTTTCTATCTTTTCTTGAGCTGGTTTCATAACACTTTTCTTCTTCCTCTTCATAATTTGTGTAAAATAATTTCTTCCCGGCACACTTATGACTTTTAGTGTATTTTTTATCACAATTGTAACAAAGCCCTTTTGCACTTTTTTCTTCCAATTGTTGTGGTGTCAACCTTGTAGGTTGTGGAAGGATAGGAGAAACAATAATTCCATGTTTATAGTTGTGAGGGGTAGAATTCCTTGTTGCCATAATTTTGCTTTGCACTTTTCTTGCCCTCTCCAATGAATCAAGTTCCCAATGATGAAAATCATGTTGAATGTTATCCTTTAAAGTCCCTATGGAGACATCAATCCTCTACTTCTCTAGAATATCATTTTCCCTTATATTCAATTTTTGAAATTCCTCACTGTTCTCTACCATTGAACACTTTTGTTTGAGGTTTATCAATAGGCTAAAGAAGGTGTTTCTCTTTCTATCCTCATAATGTGTTATCATTTCCTCCATGAAAATTGACCACGTAACAAGTGATTTATGAGAACAAATCCCTTTATACCATAAGAAATGATTTGGTTCTAAATAATTAGATGCAATACATACCTTTTGTAACAATGGTACACCATGTAGATCAAAATATTTCTCCATTTGTAATATCCAATTTATAAGATCCTTGCCATATAACTTTCTCATCTCGATTTTTCTTGATTTTAGGAGCTCGATCTTGAAATGATTGTAACTCTGTAATTTCATATCTCCAAGTCCTAAAATTTCATCTTGTAGTATCCTTTTGAGTCCTCTTTCTAATCCTAAAAGTCTGATCAAGATTGGATTTTGTAAAGAAGCGTTATGTCAACTCCCCAATAGAAAACTGATACACAGAAAACTAAAGTTCGTCCTCTTTCTTCAACTTCTTACGAAATTTCAATTTGATGCTCAGAGAGAAAGTTAAGATGATTTTCCCTAGGTCACCTGTTTAGGATGTAATTCGGGAACCTGCAGAAACCCTAAGTGGCTCAGATTCTATCTCCAAAAATATAGCGAGACAAGATCTAAAATTCGGACATAAGCTTCACCAATATTTCCTTTCAAATGGGTTTTAATTTCAGAGTCTGAACCTTCATAGGACAAATATTATAGTGAACATTCCACGATGACCTGTTTGAGATCAAATTCTAGAGCATGTAAAAACCCTAACTTCCTCAGGTCATATCTCCGAAAATATACCAAGACAATATCTCAAATTTAGACGCGAGGTTGAGACCGATTTCTTCTCAAATGGGTTTTTTTTTAGCTTATGAAACTTCGTAGCAAAAATATTATAGCGAAAATTCCACGATGACCTGTTTAGAGCAACGAAACCCTAGAATCCTCAACTATGATACCAAATGTTATGAAACCAGCTCACAAAAAGATAGAAAAGATAGATCAATGCCTTATAATTTAGCCTCTTCGAGTGGGAAACCTCCTTTACATTACACAAATGAATAATTCTTAGATGATACAAATGACAAGACCTCCTTTCTATATATCCAAGTCTAAGGGGTCATAATATGATCAGAGCCGACATAACAATAATAATGTAAGAGCACAATAATAACAATAATGGGCTTCTATGGGGCACAATAATAACAATATGGGGACTACATGGGTACAACAATATAATAAGGGGGTTGTACTACTAACAATAATGGGTTACACTAGTAGTACATGGGCCTAACATTTTCCTATCACTAGCTCTTCTTCCTTGCTCTAAAATCAGCCAAGAAATTGCGTAGTTATGTCCAATTCTGAACTGTTTCCAAAAATTGTGCAATTTTGCCCAGCAGCTCCTACAGCCTGATCATGTCTTCCTCAGGAAAGATGGGCATATTTTCCTACCAATGCTTCCTATTGCCCACACTGTCTTCCCCAGAGAAACTGCGCAAGCTCCAGCTGGATGTCTTGCCGAGTGCTCCCCTTGGAAATTGTGCAGATTGGCCCAGCACTTCCCCAATACCCTACCTAGCCTTCCTTTTGGAAACTGCACAATTCTACCTCCCAACTGGTTTTCTTCCCCCTTGCAGTAATTGTTATCCCAAATTGTGAAAATCTGCCTCCTAGTTACATATTCATAGTTTTTCCCGATAGTGCTCCGTAGCCTCGCACTTAGGCATGAGATGTGCTCTACGCAGTTTCAGTGCTTTGTCCCTCTCCTAGTCACCTACACCAAAATGGAAAATAATGCATCATGCTAGACTACGAGATTTTTTGATTTGATTTTGTCTCATCATGAGTGACTGTAGGCACAAGTACATCGATGAAACATGGTGTGACGACGAACAAGATGGAAAAAGGACTGCATGCTAGAAGACTTGCTTGTAGTTGAACGAAAACACGAAACACATTGAGCAGCGAGTGGAAGGGACACATACACATGCACTATTAAGAAAATACCAAGACCATCGAAGACTGCATGCACTTTGCCATGCAAAGGTGAAGACATGTTACACCGAGAGTATACCATCACTCAGCATCACAACAACTTGACACGGACACCATAGTCATCTAGTACATGTCAGCAGTGTCATATCACATTGTGTCATGAGTTGTCTCAGCCACATCACTACTATGGGCCATACTTGTTGTAATCAATGTAATATAAAGTGGAAGTCCAAGAGACCCACATATCAAGTTGAAGAATCATGTAAATTCGAAAAGTGATAGGAAGTCAAACAGTCATGAGTGAAGTCAAAGAGTCACAAGGGTCAGTTATTCCCCCTTGGTTATATATACCCCCTCATTGTATTAGCAAGGGACTTTTCACCTTAGCTCCTCCCACATAGACTTGAGAGTCTGTAGTCTATTCTTTGAGGAGGGAGGAGTGGATCCAATGTCCCACTACTGGGGTTAGTGATGTATGGAGTATGGATGTGTCTTGGAACTTTTTCTTAATTGAGAAACCTGTCTCAAGCCAGCACACTTTCACACATGTTTTGTATATGTTTGTAAGACTATTCTTTAAATGTTTATAATGCATGTTTTCTTAACTTGTACTAAGATAGTTCAACTACTTAGGTTATTTTAGTACTTACATTGTTGAAGATGTTTTGTATTGTTTATCATTGTTGTCTTATCCGTATGGACTACTCCGTCAGTCATTAGACATACCATCCTTGCGTTTTCTTGGTTTTAATGACTGTCACCCCCATGTGGACTATTCCATTGAATGGTGTACGTGTTTTCTCTTCAACTTTGGTCTTAACAACTATCTCATCTGATGTGGACTATCCACTAGATGTTGGACAAAACCTTGTTGTTTTCATGTGTTTTTCTTCCTAGGTTGGGACTACTCTTTCTCATTAAGAGGTTCACTTCACTTTCCCATTTTATAGTAAGATAACCTAGACACGAGTTACATTACGATCTCACTAGGAACATGTACCTCGTTATTTGTGGATACCAGGGTAACACCCTCATGTGTTTATAGCTAGAGCCAAGGTAGATATGTATGATAATGGCAACCAGGCCATCGTACCATATGGGACTCCTACACCAAACGGTGTGAGGTCTAGTTGGGACTTCATGCCAGGGAGATCCCCTTTGTTGGTGGGTCCAACATCGTCAACAAAATGTCGCTAGAAGGAGGACCGGGTGATAAGTTGAGCACATTGCATCTGGTTTGACTCTCTTATCTAAAATGGCTCATAAACCAATCATGCTCTCGTCGTGTTTCTCCAATTTTTCCCTCGATAAAATTTCACTCACCGATGAGCTTCTCTATCACTTGTCCTAGTTAAATTTTGGTTGTGAGGATGGAATGTCCACATCCAAGCACATTTATGATTTTATTTGATTTTGCGAACCTTATGAAATCGATAATGAGGAGTCTTCTTGTGTGTTTTTCTTCCTCACCCTTGAATTTCGTGCTAATCAGTGGTGTTATACCCTACCAGCTACTTCTGTCCATTCCCTTCTCCCTTTCCTCAAGGATCTCCATCAAGTATTCGGTAAGTATAACTACCAATATGTTTGTGGAAGAATCAAACTATTAAGAATGGAACCTAACAAATTAGTTGAGAAATTTTCTGATCGATTTCTTCACCTTTGCTATGAAATTCCAGAAGAAAATGTGAATTGGGATTTCTTGAAATAATAGTTCGAGTGCTTGGTTCATGTCTCTTCATGCAGTGAACCTGAAGCTCCCAAGTTTTCTACTTCCCAAACTGTTGCAAGGCATGAGGAAGAAATAGACAATGTCCTTTAACTGATCTAGCAAATCATCAATATGAGGAAGAGGATAGTGATTCTCTATCGTGATTTTTTTCAAAGCTCTAAAATCCACATACATGCACTATGTAGCATCCATGTTTGGAACCAAGATGATAGGAGACCCATAAGGAGATGTGCTAGGCCTGATGACCCCTTTGTGAAGCAACTCTTGAATTTTCTTCTTCATTTATGCGTTCTCCAAAAACAACATTATGTACATGCCAATATTTGTAAGTGGTGCATCTTGCTACAAATGAATCTCATGTTGGATTCCTGTTTTAGGAGGTAACCCTTCAAGTTCCTAAAGCATTTGCCATAAGTGTTAACAACTTGATAGCTATGTCAACTCTTATGATGACCTACAAGGGCTAAGGTTGTTACAGATCCATTTGGGCACATCACTCCCATCATCCAGATCACTGTTTTAGCTCTCATCAAACCCTAATTTCAATTGCTACATGACCTAAACAAGTCACCCTTTTGAATGCCTCCTTCCCAAATAGTTTCATGACTTGAAGACATCCTTAAATGACCTATAGAGGGACCAACAAAGGTAGGCCCATGTAGGGGTGCGCTACAAAGTAGTTAAGTCCATGCCAAGGTGCTCTACAGAGCACTTAGGCCTTCATTCACCCACGCTAGGAGAGATTGAGCGAAATTCACATAGGGTTTGGGGAATATTCTTATCTTTTGGAGTCATCTAGAAGGTTACCTCACTTATCAACTCGTATAAGCTCAAAAATGGATGAGGAATGAATTAAGATTCATCCTATCCTATCATTACTTTCTCCATGAAACTAATTCTAAGTATGGAAGGCCATTCAATACCACCATTTATGACATAACCTCCTTCATCTCCCTATAAAGTGACCACGCATCTAAGCGATCAACGGCTAGAATATGATGAATTGTAAGGAGATAATGTTGCTATGAGAATTGGCTTTGAGGTAAGTATTGTAATGCTACAATTTTTTCATGCTTTTTATGTGATTTGGATGGGATCGAAGCTGGAGGAATGGCTTTGAATCAGACACAATGGTTGTAATTCCTTCTTCTATTCAATAAGTATTTGAACCTTTTTCCATATGTTTGTATTGCCATATGATGCTTATATGTGTGAAATGTATCTCATTCCATTCACTTGTATTCAATAGATCTTTTGGTTTGATCGGTTCTTTGTCTTCTGTTTGTGTTTACAGGTGCTTCTCAGGTGTGTTAAGTATGGGAAGGAGTGATAGGATCGATACGAAGGAGACAAGAGGAAAGCATAACTACAAGTAGGTCTTCTCATTTTCTTTGTCTTATCTATTGCTTCTAGGAAAAGTTTAAAGTGCTTTAAATCTCTTCTTGAAAAGGCTAAAGTGCTCCATAAAGGCTAAATTGAGAATTTCTTGTTGCATTTTTCAATAGAAATTTCTTCTCACATGAGATTCAAGCACATGATTTTATTAGGAACTTGTATAGAAACATCCTCACTCCCTCTATACTGGTCTTCACTAGATTATGTGTGTCCGAGAATATTTATAGAAGCGAGGCTTACTTTAGGTAATTTCTCAAGAGGTTTCATATTTAGTTACCTTGCTTATGCATATGGTCCTCATCACACATGTCCTGCTAGTCATTTGGAAATATGGTAACCTTAGTGGCCTATATTGATGGTGCTTATGTATGTGATTGTGGGTGGGAAGTCCTAAGAGTACCTAATGCAGATGTCAATCACCATACCAATGATGTTAGGGGTTGATACTTAGCTACATCAAGGTTACTTGGGCTAGTCAAAACTACTTTTGAGTAACTACCTCTTAGTCCTTCATTAGTTAAGGCCCTTAGATATTTCATCACCTCGAGTTTCTTTGGATTTAGGAGGTACCTTTGTAGGTGGTTTTCTTGTTGCATATGTTAGGACCATTTATAGTGTCCTTTTTTTGGTACGATTCTAATTGGCCATAGGGGTGTATTAATTAATTAATTAAACTTATATATACACTGTGGCTTAACCCATTATTTTTCAATCTTGAATATTACAAAATCTTTCTCATAAATAGGAGGGTCCACCACCATAGAGTTGTGGGATAACTCCACCATTAAAAGTCTTAGACCAAAATAAGTTTCGGAGAGTTTATTCTGGTTTTGAGGGGGGTGGGGGGGGATCAATTCAACCTTAATGTAGTAGAGGAAATTTTAGCACCACATGCCAACCCACCTTTAACAATTATTCTTGACCCTGTACATTTACAAGTGAGTGTCAAATTTAATCAACATTTTTTCTTGTTCTTTCATCAAATTTCTCATGAGAGTGGTGTTTCTTCCATGAGAGATATGGGATCATCTTCACCATCTATGTCATTGACTTTCTCTGCGATGTACTTGTTACATTCGATTACTGTGATAATGTCCACTCTTCCCATGTTTACCATGTCTTCTTTATCAGTTAGGGCCTACCACTAGTTACTTCTATTACCTTGAGTAGTTTCTCTGGTTTCTAAGTGCCCCTCCTTCATTCATTTTTTTTTAAGTGTTGGGACAATGTAGAGCCCACCTATGCGAGATGGGTGCTTCCCATGTAGTTCTTCCATCACTATGGTTATGATATCTAGTATGCGACAAACATCTATAGGGAATCTTCCAAGGGGTCAATACTTGTTCCTAGTCATTTTAGGGGTGGAAATATCTTTGAAGGATTGTAAAATCATTAGGGTAGTTCTGCATTAGGGAAAAATTCTTTTTTTGGAGGTGTTATCACTCCATAGTGTCCTAGGTTAAGAAGCAAATTGAAAAAGGTAACCTCAAACCAAGCTTTTAGTTTGCTAGCTATCACTACCAAACGAGAGAGGGATCTCTCTATGATTTCACAACCAAAAATGACTGGAGGAAGAAAATATATTAGGTTAGGCATGTTCTACCCTAGGGTTTTGAAATTTAGGGTTTTCTGAATGAGGAATGAGTAAAGGAACCAAGGCTAGGGTTTTAGGAAAAATCTCAGTTCCAGAAATACAAAGGAGCAAGATATGTATGTCTCAATGGAACTTCGAGGCTTTTTTGGTGTAGTGTAGGGTAGAAAAGAAAAGGATAAAAATGAGCATGGAAAGCATGCATTCATTCATCAGAGGGTAGATAACATAAATATGAAATTCCTATCAAAGCATAGCTTAAACTTTAAGAATTTTGTTCATCAAACTCATAGGAAGATCATTGAAAGAATAGACATGGAAAGAAGATACATTAAACATTCATAAAATTGAATTACAAAAGAAAAACACTACCACAATACCATACCACATGAATTCCTGAATAATAGCTACATTTGGCTTGTATTACTACAAAGTGAACAAGTACAAAGGCTTCAAAAGACTCTCAAGCATCCAACCCTCTCTATGGATTAGATTAGGTTAAATATAGACCAAAAACTACATCCCCCTCCCTCGGGGGTCGAGTTACTAAGTATACAATCAGTTTACAAAAATCTCTCTAACCAAACCTAATGACTAGGGAGGTTAAAACAAACTCCCAAATTGGCCTAAAACTTATTCATTTGACCATGGAAACCTGTACCTGTATGAATCTACTCACTTTTTACTTTAACAAACATAATTACACCCCAATACATCATTACAACATCATAAATCAGAAATTACATCAAGAAACCTCGAACTTGACTGAGAAAAGTAAAAAAAATCACTTCTAGGTAAAAATGTAGTGAATTGATAGAAAACATAGCATGCTGCTTGTAAAAGGCTTTTGGAGGGGTTCCTATGCTCCAAATCAAATCTGTAAAATGTTGGAGAAATATATGAATGTATAATACATCACAGAACCCTCATTCACTAAAAAATACTGGTCCAAGACCTCCAAATTTCAATTCTCCCACAGCTACCCCAAAAATGTAGTGTGTTGCTAAAAAACAGGGCAGAAAGGTGTTTTTCGCTACTTTTTTGACTTTTTGACCTACAAGAATGTGATGAAGTGGAAATCCGGTTGGATGATTTCTATGTGGAGGTCAAAAAGAATCCATTAATGTAAACCTTCTGCCAATTGGAGGCCCCCAATAAAAATGTAGCATGGGGCACACTACCTTTTTGGACAAAACACTGTGTAAAATTTCTGGGTTTTCTGCAAACAAAGACCTAAAATGTGGAGAAATATCTCTCTAATGATGAAATTATTTTCAACATTGGGAGAGGACTTTTTTAGATAAGGAATTTTCGAAGAAAAACCTCTCTTGGGTTCTAAGTTCTATTTCATTTGCTCGGAATATGTGCCACAAAATCATGACTAAAACAGGAAATTAACTTGGAAATTTTTTATTTTCTGATATATGTTTCTAAGAAAGCTTCATATGTCCCAATATATGATACCTGTCTAAAAACATAAGGAGGTTTTTGCTGCCTAGTCTATGCTTGACAAAAACCTCTTTCATGTTTGTCAAATTCATCTTCGTTACTTTAGAAGAAGATTTTGAAGGCAGTCCCTATGAGTGGCAAATGACCTCAAAACCCTAAAAATTATGCCAATCATGTATGTTGATATGATGAAGTCTATCCCTAATATTGTGGCTTTTCCTCTTTTCAAGGTGGTGGCAAAGAGGCTTATCAACTTGGCATGGTATCCCACTTGCTGAATTTGCTCACAAAACCCTAGGCAACCCACTTCTTCACATGACCTTTTGATGAATGGTGAAGCATTGATCTCATGGGTGTGAGCTGGCTCAAATCTAGAAACCTGACCTCCTTTATTATATTCCTTCTTCTCACTTTCCATGATTTGAATTTTCACATCAAAACCCTATATGGACTAAAGGGGAAAAAAATAAAGTTTTACTTGAGAAAACAGGGGATTAGGGTTAATGTCTTGAGGTGATGGGATAGAAGTGTTAGGGAGGATATATCTTAGTAGGAAAATTTTGGGAGGTAGGGAGGTGTGTTGGGAAGCTTAGGGAAGTGAAAAATCAGATAGGAAGTGAGGTGATGAGTGGTAGGAATTAAAACACGGTCCTAACCCAAATTTATACAAAAAACGTAGTGTACAGACTAGGGTTAGCTCTAGGACTTAGGGGAATGAGGGAGGAGGGATAAGGAAAGCTAGCGGAAGTGTGCTTGAGTGTGGGAAGGGTAAAATGTGTAGGGAGCTAGGTTTTTTTGTGCCCAAAGTAAACAATAGTGGAAAAACAAGAAAACACAGCGTGAAACCCTAGGAGAGGGTTCCCCAGTAAAAGGCTAAAAAACTGATGATTGGAGGTGGTGTTTTGCTTAAAATTACTTGTAACTGAGCCGAGGAGAGATTCACCTACAAGAGAGAACATTTGGAGCTATTCCTTTACTTCACACACTAAAAACATAGTGAGCTAGAGAAAACACAACGTGAGGATGAAAACACAATGTGCAAGACACAAAATGCAGCGTGAGGCAGGAAAATGTAGTGAGAGGATGAAAAATTCCCTTTGAGAGTATAAATCGATGTTGAGGTTGCTTGGAAGGATTTCAATGACTAATTAGAGATCTATACAAATGAGATCAGTGAAAGAAATGCTTGAAAGATCCTTTAAAACTCAAAAACACCTTTTTTGGCATATGTCATGACATGACATCATCCTTCATTTTGAAACCAAAGTGAGATGTTTTGCAGTAATACCTTTATAAACTGAAGTAGTACCTTTACCTTTATTACATATGCCTCATAATATTCTACCACCCTTATGTGTGGACTCAAGACCACAAACATGGCCCTTTTTAAGATTAACACTGACATAATGATGACAATTACAAGTGATGACCTAGACCAAGACCTATATGATTATTTGACTGATCCATCACTTATAACACTTGAAAAATGACATGACCATGATGAATAATGATAACGATGAATACTGAAGGGAGTAGCACTGACCTAGACACACCAACCAATGTTCAAAGTTTTTTATTTGAAGACCTACTGAAACCATATAAAACTTGACCTTGGACCCTAAAAACTTTGAAAGAGCACATTTGATCACTGGTGACTAGCAGGACTACATACACCAAATTTGGCTCCAATTGGGGATGGAAGCTCCTTTAGGAGGTGTAAATAACACCGTAGACCAAGTAGCCTGATCCATTGGCCATGGAGTCAAAACCAAAAATACCAAACTCAAAACTAAAAAATGACAGACAAAATGAACTGACTTAGCTCTAAAATTGACTACTGACTGAAATTACTTATGGCAGCAAACCATCAAGATCATAGGGCCTTCACCTCGGGCTTCAAATCTTGATCATAATTTCCCACATACTGAAGATATATATACAATCATGTGAAATGATCCCTCCAATGTAACCAATCCAGCAAATGACTACTTACTTGAATCATTCTCATACTTTTCTTGAACAGGTAGAAAAAACAAAAACTAGGCAACTCCAAGTATCCACTAAAAATGTGCTCATGATCAAAAAATACAAGAAAATACATCTTCCCTTATTGACTATAGCAAAATAGTATAGGGATCCTTAAAAATCTGAAATGTTACCTTGTCTTGAAAAAGATATTTAGCTGTGAGCTTTATAGAGAGATCCCTCTTTGGTTTGGCAGGGCTAGCTACTAAACCCTAAGGTGTCTAAGGTTACCTCCATTGATCTCCTTTTTCAACCTTGGGATATTGTGGAGGATAATAGGAAGTCCAAATTATTTTGGAGGGGATAATTTATCTATGGGAAATGTCCCTTCTAATACCATGTTTACCATGAGTACTCCTACTTATAGAGTTTCTTTGTTATTAAGAGGTCATCCTTCAAGTGTAATATATAGTCGTATTAGAATCCATGCTTTTGAGAGTTTCTTTGTCCCTAGAGGAAATCCCTCTTGGGGAAATATCATTTTGCTACTACGTCTCTATCAAAGGGTCCAATACCATGGGCCTAATAAATCCTTCAATAATTATCCTTCTTTTGGAACTACACTATGGGGGGACCAAGGCCCATCTAGGGTTTAATTGTTACCTCAAGACCCATTTAGCCATGACCAACTCTTAATTCTAACATCACTTGATTTCTTTGATTTAGAAAGACCCACTAATGACCCCATATCCCATGACCCTCAATGGACACCAATGCTTATAAAAATACTCTATATATACAAATATATGATAGAAATCCATGGGAAAACTTGACCACACACATCACCACATACCATATATTATGTTAATAAAATTCTTTAGTGGATGATAGTATTAGATTATCTCTTCCAACGTACCCTAACTAGAGGTGCTACTAAATGTTACATCGAAAACAATAAAGCATTATACTATGATTATTTTTGTTTGTTTGAATGTTTCTAAATGATTTCTAGTAAACTTAATGGTAAGATATTGGAAGTGATCTGCTATCTACTTTTAAGTAGGCACTTCCACCCAAACCTATAATCATATTCATAAGGGGAGGCAACACAAGTGGTTGATTAGGACCAAGATTCTCAATTGACTACTTAATGAATGGTTCACCCAATTCTTGTAGCCTTAGATTTTCAAGGATGTAGCTATGGACGAGGTGGCCATAAAGGGGAAAGTATCTTGCATGCCCAACATATTGACTTGATGTATTCATAGTCAAGAATCTTGTATGATATCATTTGCAATACTCTGTGACCATAGATTGATCAACAATGCCCCAAAATAGGACCACGTTTTGATGGTGTGGTTGATTCTATCTCTAATGATGTTGTGAGTCAATTAGCTACTCAACTAGGAAAATTGATTGTCACATCGCAAGCCCTTGAAACTATGACTAGGTGTCAACAAGAAAAGTCTCTTGAGTAGACTGTCGAGATTCATAAAGTTCATTTTACACAACCTTAGAATTCGTAGCAACTTGGTGGTAAGACGAAGAGAAAAAAAAAGAGCACTTCTAAAAATTCTCAAGAGGCACAATAAAGCCAACCCAACATGGGTGGGGATAAAAGTGAACAAAGACATATGGTTAAGCTCCCTTCATTTTTTTTTTAGGGTGACCGTATAACTCATGAGTTCCCAAGGATGGACGAGATTCATTGCTTCCTAGAAAAACTAGCAACCATGAAGTAGCATGCATTCTATGTACATCCATTCCCATCCCAAACATAAAAAGGAATGGTTGCAACACTCCCCCTCCTCGCCCTGGGGAAAAAAAGGATCAAACTTACTTGGAGGTCCATCACATATTCTTATGTACCATGAGGAAATGCAATTTTTTAAGAGATAAAAAAGTTATGAGACTCTCTAGAGTAGTTCTTCATCCATATTCCAAAGACCTTATCATCCCCACTCAATCTAATGGCCCTCTCAAACTAGGTAAACTCTTGGAGATAATGATTTTTGTGTTGAGGGTATTCTCTATTGATCGACACAAAATCCCATTGCTAGTGTTACCTAACATTATAATATTATTAAGAATGTAGCGAGCGAACCATATGCCATGTCCACTTTGGAGGGTTTACATAGTTTTCCTACGTAACATATAGTCTTGTTGACTACTATCGAAGGGGGTGATCCCTTAGAGTCGAATTTGATTACATTTGACATTAATAAAAGTAGACATAGGTTATCCCATTAGGTCACTTTTCAGATATCAGTTTGTATCTTTAACATATATATTTACCACACTCTTATAGATGAAGGATCCTTCACTTATATCATGGTCTCATCATGATGGAAAGATCCTTGTTCTTTAGAATTTTCCACTCGAGTACGACACTTGAGGCCTTTGACAGGTATACTTCCTTGACTAAGGAATCTTTCCTTGCATTTTAAATTGAGCTAGGAGGTACGATGCTTGAGGACTTGGACGGGCATACTTCCTTGACTAAGGGATTTATCCTTGCAATTTAAAATTGAGTTAGGAGGAAAAAATATTTCCATTGATGTTGAAGTTGTTGAAGCCCTTCTTGAGTATAATATTCTCCTTGGACATAGACAACTTTATGTTATGATTGTTGTTGTGTATTCTATCTAAGAAAAAATCATCACTATTAATTAGCTTGAATAATGTACACCAACGACCAAATTTACTACTAAGGGAGCTTTGGTGCCATTTGTTAGTGATAACCCCCAGGGATATGCGAATGTCAATGTGGGATATGAAATTCATTCCTAAAGAGATGAAAAACATACATTAACCCTCATATGAGAAATGGGATACCAACAATAGGTGCAAACCCACCATTTTGAGAGTGAGATTTGTTAAATACATTTTTTGAGAGATGAAAAACATGGATTAATTACATTAAATTATGCTCTAATTAAAAATGCAATAAAATTATATAACTAGTACAATATAAGGCTAAAACTAATGCTAAATTTAAAATTTAAAATTTATATATCAAGTATGTTATTCATTCTTAAAAAAATAATCTTTTAAGTGCAATTTTTTGGGAATTTTTCCAATTTATTATAATCTAATTTATCTAAAATCCAATACAAATTCATTAAGATGACAAAATCAATTCCAAAATATTAATAATTATATTAAAATTTTAAATATTTTATATAAATTTTAAAATTATATATAATTTTTTCAAATAAAATACTCTAGCAGCTTCCTCAGCGGAATTAAATGTACCGAGCCAGACACGCCTTTTCCACAAGCGGTTTCTGATTTCTGCACCGTAGCGGCCCAGATTTCTGTATCTTACACCTATATATTGCACGTTCTTGGCAACAGTTCCAATCGGGCCACTCTTGTCATTGCCATCTTTATCTCAGCGTGTAGGAGCCATGAAAGAGCTTATTCTCACTTGAGGCGGGAGTCTGATAGGAGGAGAGGAAATGCGGAGGGTGAGGAGTGAAAGTCCCTTCAATTTATAATGAAAGAGACCGAAGAAAGGTGAGGGTGAAAAGCTGCCGGCAGGAGACGGCGGAGGACTGAATCAACGGCCAACGGATGGATCCCAAGGAAACTAATATTTCCACGCCAACCAATATTTCCTGGGCTTTATCACATTATTATCAATTTGTTTAGACGGTTTCCGCGTTGTTAGATGAGGGCAAGAGCTAACGGGCATTAAATGTCTGGCTACATGGGTCTTTGATTGTTGTGTTAAAATACACGTGCAGTGATAGATAAACAAAAAAATAAACCTCACCCGTGTGTGTCAAACCGCTATCGAAAACACATGTCACCGAGCATTTAAAGTCTAATGGTATGCCCATTAGCTCTTGCTTAGATGAGCCCGGGCGGTTTGTGCGGAAACTTCGAGATTAATTTAACATGCACAATTAATGTACATATTACAATAAGTCAAGATTTTACCGGAAATTCCTATTTCCACCACTATAGCCTCATTAATGCGCGGCTACATGCGCCGGAGATAGCCAGTGATGACTAAATAATAAATAAAAAACGGCGTGTTACTCTCGCCCGTGTTATAAACTCTTATCTCCGGTACATGTAGCCCCGCATTAATGAGGCTATAGTGATGGAAATAGGAATTTCCGATTTTACGCATGCCCAATTTTAGGGTTTAGGGTTTTTAATTTAATACGTGGGAGAGTATATGTACACTGTCGGATGAAACAAATACATTATATGCCTCACTTTCCTCGGCTTTATCACATCATTTTCAATTTGTTTGGACTGTTTCCGCGTATACATTGTTAAATGAGCCCGGGCGGTTTGTGCGGAAACCTCGAGATTAATGTAACGTGCACAATTAATGTACATTTTACAATAAGCCAAGTATTTTACGCATGCCCAATTTTACGGTTTTTAATTTAATCATAAATTGATTTACGAAGCTAGCAGAAATAGGAAATTAAATACCAAGTTTATAAAAATAAACTACTTTACAATGCAAGTAAAGTATGTGGCAATTTAAAAACCTTCTTTTAACATGCCCAGAAAATCCGAAATCCCTACCCTAAGGTTCTACAACATGGCATTAAATATGTTCATACGAGGGTGGCTTTGTTTAATTCATATCACATAACACTTTACCTCCATGGTCCTCCAACAGACTCCCATTAAACTCTTTCACGTTGACACCTTTTAAAAGGAGGTTGACGTCCTACAATTCGTAGTAGGATAGTGTTACGGTTGTGATTTTATGTTCTTAATTTGTTAGTGCCGGGTATAACTGTGTAAACAATTCAATAATACTCTCACAAACTGGATTCAAGCAGGTAATCTTCAGAAGCAAGCAAGTTCTTAATATGTGTCGGATTTTGGAAAAATTTCCAAAAAAAAATCACTTAAAACTATTCAATTTATAAATATTTAAACTATCATTTTTCAAAATGGAGATTATATTGTTAAGTTGAAATGGATAATTATATATTATTTATCCATGTTAGTACTTTTTAGGTAGAAAAATCAAACAAAATAGTTTGTAGGGCCTAATTTAGAAGTATGTTTAATTTTTGAGATTTTCTGTCTAGAACCTTATAAAATCATTTTGATGTATCAATTATAAATTTTTAGGATTAAAACATATCCACCATAGTTTCTATCCAATTGAAGATGTTCTACACAATAAAAACTTCACAATCTATTTTGGTTTTCTCACATATTGGGTTCCCTAAGATAAATGTTCACTTGTGTGGCTAGCATGTTCATTTGCTTGTTCTTACATTTTAATTTTCATTATTTTATAATACTAATAATTAATTTAGGATCTAAAGTGATAGTTTACATAATTTAAGTTTTCAAAATATTAAATGTTATATTGTTGTGGACTATTATAATGAAACGTATGTATCAACTTATAAATATAATGCTATCAAAGAAAAAAAAAAAAGTGGGGCTTTTTGGTGAAAAATAATGCAAAGACCAAGGTTCTGCTTCAGGATCCAACAAAAGGGTTTTGTTGTAGTCTTGCTTACACTAGCATTTTGAATATTCTGCAAGGGAAGAAGGTCTCACCCAAAGTGCTACTCGGACCATAAGTATGTTGAAGGGGTTTTTAAAATGCGTGTGGATTCATTTATCATCTAAAAATGTTATCAACCATTAAAAAGATAGTGATCCACTATACATGAACATAATTACAAACTTTCAAGAAAATTTTCAAATAATGCATAGACGAAACAAATTACATCAAAGGTACCCCTTTAATCATACAGTCTCATTTTATTAATATAAGGATAGATCATACATTACAACTTCTTTCTCACCAATAAACAAAGTTACCATTATTCTTAATGCATCAAATGCTTTCAGATACATAATGATAAATACACAGGTACATGGTCATAACATGAATAGAAATTCCAAATGCATGTTAGTTTTCTTCTCTAGATTTCCCTTCTCTCTATTTGTTTGTGCTGAGTGTAGTTGTGTCCTGCAACTTTGCAAACAAACTCTTTTATAGATTTGACCTTTTGATGTCATCAATTAAGCCACTCCTTTGATTTTGTCAACCTTAACTTGCATGCTTTTATGGGATCAATCTAACTTATGTGACATTGCCAAATCTAACTTCATTCTTGATAAAATCAATTTCACTGCCTTTCTCTTTTATGATGTCAATCCTTCTTTCGTGCTCGTTTGATAAATTCCAAAATAACAATTTGGTCTAGCTATCTTTTTTCTATCGCTTGCTTTCTTCTTTTCACCACTGATTTTCGATCGAAATCGATGAACCAAAATGAAAAACCCAATAGGCCCCAACCACAGCTTATTAAATTTCCCTTAAGTCAATATTTTGCATGCGCAAATGATCCTGCGTCCAATGGAGGACCCAACTCAAGAAAATTTTGGATAATTGACTGATACGAGGATCTATATGCATCCAAGTGATGTCACCACTTTCACAACAAATTGTTTCCTTGATGAACAAAATTTTGAGAGGTGCCAGCATCTGGAACTTTTGGTCAGGCCACAAGTAAACTGTTCTACTTAGAATTGATAGACCTAAATTAAGTTGACACAACTATAGATAGTTAGTGGTATTGATTAATGGCCATAAGATCCCAAATAGTCTTCTTAACTTGTTGTGATGCATCTTCTAGTGTAATAACTTCAACATCCTTTTGTTTAATTTAGTCAAACGTTTTTTTTGCTTAGATGGACAAGTGAGGACATCAACATTCTCCTTAAATTTCTTAATCTAATCCCGCAAACCATAAATTGGTAGCTTGTGCTTTATGAGGATTCCTGACCATTCCTACACTTGCCATAAAATATCCCGAGAGTCCTGCATTTGATGCTAAGGAGTACGTTGAAGAGTGGAACCCTACTCAACGACAAGGTTTATCTATTGAAGTAACTCGCATACATGATTAGGTACTCTTTCCACATTTGACAAATAATAGCTTGAATAGATTTATTATCAGAAGCCAAAATTGTCTAGGCATCCTCAAGTAAATCTAAACACTTAATGGGTAAATCTAGACAACAAAGTTCCCAAAATATACTCATTAGGAATTGAACCCATAATATGTGACAATTGAACATATTTAAAAATGATATCAACATTTCTTCAACCAATATTAACATTTCTCCAATCGATATCAACATTTCTCCAATCACCTAAACTATAATTAACAAAAACGCATATACTTTGAATATTATATAATTTAATATTTAATATTTTGAATAGTTTTTATTCTAAATTAATTTTTTAATTTTTAATTTTTAAAAATGAAATATATACTATTATGTTTAGAATATAACGTTCAAATGAGTGAAAATGTCTATCATTACTAAAATTAAAATTAAAGTAATCATTTCTTGAAAACTTAAATTCGATGAAATAATCTCAAAATGCATAAATTTAAAGCATATTTTTAGAGAGAAAGAGGTTGACTTGTAACTAAGAAATTCACTTTGGATTTTAGGTAAATGTATACAATTGTGTTTATAATATAACTTTGTTTTGGACGAGTGAGAAAGGATGGCTTACCGAGAGTAGGAAGGTGATGATGGATGACTCATTCAAGGTAGGACATTGTGTTTATAATAATTTTTTTTGAATGAGTGAGAAAGGATGGATTACTTCAAGTAGGAAGGTGATGAAGCTTGATTTATTCAAGGGAGTGACTTTTTCATGAATATCATCACATAGTTTGGTTTCCAACAATTATATTATTAAATTTTGAAAATATAAAATATTTATAAATTCATATTTTCATATTTATTAGTCATGGTGTACAAGTTATTTTTCGAGAAAAATGTGTGATAAAGAGGTGAAATGTTAGATGTTTCTTGTGAACACCTCACTCCTTATCAGAGATAAGTAGCAATAAATATAGGTGAAAAGCAGGAGATCTAACCAATAAATAAATAAGGAAGATATGGAGAGAGATATGTTTCTCCTCATATTCTTTATGAGAAATTTATTTAAAGAAAAAAAGAGTAAAGGGAATAAGAGACAAAAAAATATTGGAATTATTATTATTAAGGTAATTACTATAATCTTAATTTATTATTACTAGGGTAAATTAAAATTCTATTTGGTTTTATTATTATAATTTCAAATTAAGATTTATAATTATTATTCTTAATTTCAACATTTTTTGTGGTTCTTCTTTGATTTTTTTTTAGTTGTCTTTTTAATTAAAATGTTATTTTTTATTTATTTTACTAGGGGGACGTCTTTAGGACATCTTCCTTATTTATTTATTGGTTAAATCTCCTACTCTTCACCTATGTTTATTGCTTCTTGTCCCTATGTTCCCCTTAAACCTTCACCTCTTTATCCCACATTTTTCTTCATAAAATGACTTCTACAGCATAAAATATTTAGTTTTCATGTATAAATTTTAAACAAATTCCTAAACATTTAAAATTACATTAATATAAAATATTCTGAATTTCAAATGCATGAGTAAATATATATGTAATCAAATCTTACACTTAGAATATGTCTTAAAATTGTTTTGTTTGGTTAATAGTTTGTTTTATTTAGACACAAGGAAATAGGTTAGGAAAGCTTGCCCTCTTATTCTTTGAATAAAAATAATAAGTAAATCTAGTAATAATTATCCTCACTAAAAAATATAAATTTATGTGCAAGTGTGAACAATTTTCCAACTTTCTTCTACCCTTTGACGCACAATTACCTACCCACCTTCCTACCTTCAACCTGGGCAAAAGAAAATTCAAAAAATCTTGTAGAGACATTGTTTGATCGTGTTTTTGATGGTGGAAATAGATTCAACACCCTAAAAACATCTAGGACACTTCAAATTTTCAAGTTTAACAACTATAACTAGGATTTACAAAAATCCTAGTTGGATTTTCTTTAAATATAACCGCAATTTCCATAACTTTCCATAACTTTCCAAACAATTCCTCCGGCTAATTAGACTACAACGAAACAGATACCTCTCACAGAAAAAATTAAATAATAAATTTATAATTTAATTTATAATTTTTTAATATATATTTTAAATTAAAAAATACATTATATGATCAAATTCCGAACAAAAAGGGCAAAACCATCTCCACTCGTCGCTGCGCAACACATTTAACAATGTGCGGAGGCTGGAACAAGAGTGCCACGGGCTAACTAACCGCACGAGTTGAATGATAAAGTTTGTTAAATACCACGTAGGCAATAAGTTTCACTTTCGATTTCAATGTGGTGCAACAGGTTATTTCTGGACATTGTATCTAGATTTGGTGAAACGATATTTTGAAAAACCTCTCTAATATTTAAATTAATTTTTCCAATTTCAAACCAAAGCCAAAAATGAAAAAAGGTCGCCTTGTCAGATTGCAGCTTCAGGTCCCAAGGCTTATGCGCTGCCGTATTTTGGGGCGTCAAGCCGTTCAGCGTTCTAATGCCCATCTGCCGCTGTAAGCGCAGACTCGAGGTTCAGCGAGCCGTAGCGGGCCAGCTGTCAAAGTCCACCTCAGCTCTGCTCCGCTATAACTAGAACGGGACTCTTCGTTTCCCGTCCCCACTCCCTTTTCACTCCTTCGTTGAGCTCAGCGTACGCTTTTCAGTTCGTCCTGCTTTGACGAAAGGATTCCATGGCTCCCAGAGATCTGGAAGGCGATGGCAGTAAGAAAAGTGTAACCGATGGCAATGCCAATGCGCCAAAGGAAATCCATTACATTGGCGTTAGAAAGCGTAAGTGGGGCCGTTACGGCGCTGAGATACGAGATTCCCTCAGGAAATGTGGCGTTTGGCTGGGCACCAGTGACACTGCCGAAGAGGCAGCCAGGGAATATGACAGAGCCGCCAAAGTTCTGAAAGGACCGCATGCCAAGATCAATTTCCCCTCTCCTGACAACCTCAGATGCGGCACGCAGGGCCAAAGCACCGCGCTCGACAGGTGGACAGCCATTCATCAAGTATCGCCCTCAGCAACAACCACAAACGTTCCCGTCCCTCCGCTTATTCCTGTGGTTCGAAAGCATAATTTTCACGAGAAAATCAATAATAAGTTGGTTGCCAGAAGCGTCAAGCCTGAAAAGGAGAAGCCCTGGACACACCCTTACCTAAAGGGTGACGTGGGAATGCAGAAAGTGGACAATGAAAGGGTGAGAACTAATAATTCTAACGAAAACCCTAGTTCTTCCCTCAATCTTGTCGACTACCGTGGGGATATTTTGCAGCAGCCACCTGTGGCGGTGATTTTGTTCGGGAGGATTGTGGGGACTCAGATCGACACACACCAAGGCCATGAGCGGGTAGGAGCAGCCTCGGGGCCGAAGAATCTACTTCATCCAACCTCTTATTGTGGTTCTTTTTCTACCTCCACGGGGTCGAAGAATCTACTTCATGCAACCTCTTATTGTGATTCTTTTTCCACCTCCAGAGCGGTAGACACCCAACTTCTTCCTCTTGAAGTCAAGAAGGCGACTATGCGGTCCCTCGATCTGAATCTCACAACAGAAGAAGATAATGAAGACACGCAACTCTCTGCCTGGCCTCCTGCAGTGAAGGCACTATCCCCACTGGGATTCCATTTGAATCTCACAACAGAAGAAAATAATGAAGACACGCAACTCTCTGCCTCACCTCCTGCAGTGAAGTCACTGTCCCCATTGGGATTGGATTTGAATCTCACACCACAAGAAAATAATGAAGACACGCAACTCTCTGCCTCGCCCCCTGCAGTGAAGCTACTGTCCCCACTGGGATTCGATTTGAATCTCCCTGAGCTTGCAGAAAAAGATGATTAATATTTTTTCTGTCTATTGGATTGGATTTTATAACAAAATCTTCTGTGAGACCTCTGGTATATACTAAGCATGCAATGGGTGAATATAATGGCCTTAATGTTTTTCTTCCTATCTATTGAATATCACTATTATCACTTTATTCGCAGTGCAAGATGGAAAGGCTGTAAACCAATAATTGGCTTGCCTTAAGCCTTATGATATTCATGCATATAGTACTGAGATTTAAGGCCTTGGCTGTACTGAAATCTGGCAGTGGTACGGAATTAGTCATATACAGTACCGAAACTATACTGCTACATTTTTGCCAATCTTCTTTGTATTTCTGAGCTGTGAACTCCTGGTCTGTGCTTTTGGCTGCATTTCACTGTTGAAACTCTCAATGTCAAACATTGCCAAGGTAATACTTTCGTTCAAAGTTTATAAGTTTATATGCACATCAATTAAAAATTGGCAATCCTATGTGTTTCAAATAAGTTTTGGTCATAACTTTCAAAAGAATAAGCTGGCTTCAAGGATGTCCACAAGGATGTTAATGAAAATCAAATCTTTTGTAAGCTTCAGAACTTCCGTGGGGAAATTGAACAGTGGTGTACAAAGTTGATATTTGCATATTCATTTGTTCAATGATTATATCTAATTGCGTTTATATTTACTGAGTAAAGTAGTTGCATCCATATATACAGAATATCAATTTACTAAGTTGTTCATGAAATAGTTCCAATTCATGAAGGCATGAGAATTGTAGAACGTTAAATTCGAGCATCATAACATTACTGCCATGTGTAAATTTGATGCTAGTCTGATTAAGACGCATTGAAAGAGTCATATTACATTACATGTTCAACTGCCAACAGGTTTACATATACAAGAGGGTACTGGTTTGGAAGTTCCAATTTGATCTGAAATGGGAAACATAGTCTTAAAAGAGTCATATTACATTACATGTTCAACTGCCAACAGGTTTACATATACAAGAGGGTACTGGTTTGGAAGTTCCATTTTGATCTGAAATGGGAAACATATAGCTTCATTTTCAGTTTAGTGTATGCTTTACGTTTTTTCTGGGTGAAAATCGGAACGAAACTTTTTATAAATAGTTGGCCCAAAAAAAATCATTAAGCCAAAGATTGTAAGGTGTAAGCTTATACACGTGGAATAAAATTGAATGAAATAGCGTTTTAGTTAAATGTATTGTTGTGATATACAGTTTTACGGTTTATGTTTATTTGACTTTTGTTACTTGAAATTCGTAAAATATGAAAGTCCGGACAAAGAATTAATGTAAATTACATATGAAATGGATGTGAGTCACAATGTTGCTGGAGAATTGTAATTTTTTATACTAATCTAGATCCATCCTAACCTCATATCTATGAAGCCCCAAGAGGGATCAAATTTCAGGTGCGTCTATCCCTTGTCACTCTCCCTCTCTCTCCATCTTTATCTCTATATGTCGTTGTTATTCCTTTTCTCGCCCCTTCTAAATCCCTATATCCCCTCCCTATTTCCTTCTTTCTAAGTCCTCTTTCTCTCTCTCTTTCTCTCACTACCTCCCTTTGTCTCCACCCATCTCTCTCTCTTTCTCTCTCTCTCTCTCTCGTCAAACTTTGTCACATTCTCCATCCCTCCCTCCTTCTCTCTCCCTCTCTCTCCTCTCATTCCTTCTATCTTCACTCGTCTCCTCTCCCCTCACTCTCTCTCCATCTCTCCCTTTGTCACTCCTCTCTCTCTAGTTTTATCTCTCTATGTCATTGTTCATCCCTCCCTCTCTCTCCCCCTCTAACTCCGTCTCTCTCCTCCCTCACACCTTCTCCCCTTCCCCTCCTCTCTTTCCATCTCTCTCACTCTTTTCTGTGTCTCTCTCTAGGTCCTCCAACTCTATCACTATCTCCCTATCTCTCTCCTTCTCTCCCCCCAATCTCTCTCTCCAGTATCTCCCTCCCTCTCTCCTTTTCACCCCCCCTGCTGCCGCCCTCGCCCTCGCCCCCATGTCTCTCCATCCGTTTGATCGAAAATTGTTCTATGTAATCAATGATATATATAAGGTCTAATGTATTTTACATTTTAATTTTTTATTGTAAAATGAGTTATGGGTTTTGGGAATGAGGTATTGATAAGCCATGGTATTTTCCCATGGCATTGTAACAAAACCTATTCACAAGTTAATAATACCTATGGTAAAATGGGGGTGACTATCCATGGTTAAGAATATTGTTATATTGTAAATTTATTGTAAGTATTAAGTTTTTATGTGCTTATGAATTAAACTTAAATATGATTATGGAATCATTATTAGTCCCTGCCAAAGGTAGGACTCTAACAATCAATTTGTGTATTGATCATGACCAATGCAAATTATAATGTTTAAATTTGAAAAATAAATAATTTTTTTCATTATTATTAAAGAATTAATTTGTAAACATTTCATTGGACCATAACTTGAAGCTCTTATTCCACTCTTTGTGCAATGATTTTTTTTCCTTAAGCTTTGCACGAAAACCATCCAAAACTAAAATCTTTGAAAATAGCTTACACTCAAGTACCTCCCACCAAAATAGCTTATGCTAAAGTAAATAACATATTTACCATCAATTACTTCCCACCATAGTTTAAGAAAGCCTTTACATAAGAAATGTATAGGAATAAGATGTAAATAATTATACTTTCCAAGAGTTATTCCCACCATTATTTATGATTTCTTCGGGAGTTATGTAGGAGTAAAACTATAAATATGTAGACTTAGTAGTGGTACCACCAAAATTTATGCAATTTCTTTTGCGTTAACAAGTCATTTATTAATCCACTTCATATCTTAATTTATTAGTTTCTTCAAAGCAAGACCATATGATGACTTTTAGCATTTACAATTATTTATACAAATTTTTTCCATAACATAATTTCTAACTTGAGTTGAGGCCTACAAAACAAAATTACAATATAAAAAACTGAATTTTATTACTTTTAACTTTCTATTATTAATTGAACCAAATTTAAATGGTTTCACTCATTCACTGACACTACATCTCCATCATACTACACTCACTTTTATTATTTTTTAGCTGAGCCCACATCGTTATATATATATATATAAACATTTGCACCTACACATCTCCCCCTATATTGGGTTGGACTGCCTCTAAGTGCAACTAAACACCTAAAAACCTAGTGCATGTTCTACATTAAATCTTGTACTTTGTTCAAGAATATACACATTGAAAACACATATGGTTAGAGAATAATCTCTCCTTTTAAGTAAAGTGAATGACTAGCTATTATTTCGAAAGATTAATTTAGCTATGGGTCATGTGTAAGTCATGTGTATATCATATGTATGTAAGTTAATATTAACAAGATTTAGTGGTTTTGAATCTTTATAATCTTGTAATCTTAAGGAATTGAATCAAGCAATTCATAGAGCAGAAACTCATATTTGAGTGTCTTATTTTTGGGTTTACTTTTATGTCCATCTATCATATGTGTATCAGAGCTCCAACCACAGTCTATAGAGCCGCCCATAAATAAAATTTGTTATTCATTATTTTTGGTTGAATAATCCATGAGTAGCCGCCACAATCCTATTGTGCCAAAGTTACACTAAAGGTAGAGAATTCATGCCTTCTATTTTCACTCGAGATAGAGACCTCCATAGTTTGCAGGTTGATTTTTGGAGCTTCCTTGAGCTATCATATCAAGTAACTTACATGATCTTGTTGAAGGCTCGAAAATCGAGTCTACAACAAGGGGGATAACCACCTAGTCCAGACGTTAATGCAACTCCTTTTCCGTTTGGAATAGTGGCTCCGACTGGGGATGATGGGACCAGTTTCTCAATCTGTTTATGATGGGTGTACTAACGGGATGATGTTTTTCTTTTTTTGGAGTTTTCTGGAGTGAATGCCTATTCTAAATCTAATCCATTTTTTCACTATCATATGAAATCAAAGAAAACATCTAACTCTAAACTATCCCGGGAGTAACTTTTACTTATGCGATATAAAATAATTTTTAACAGCAATTGATAATGAAAATCATTCAATGACTACGAGAAAAGAATCCATTAAAAATGATTGTTTCGTATAAAAAGTTAGCCGAAACAATTATGAGAAACATATCACATAAGAGTTATTCATATACTCAACATAAAAAGTAAGCTATCACCATACAGAAGTGCAATAATGACAACAAAACATTCAGAATTTCATATATTAATAACTGAAAATGATTTATCACTTGGCACATAAGTAAAAAGTATTATGAGATAAAAATACCATTGGTAATAAGTCTTACTCATGAGCTACAACATCTATAGATTTATCTTCCAATCACTCAACATCCACTAAGAGTACAAAAGTGCATTTTAGTAGCAGATGTCAAACTCATATAAAAATAAATCTCGTTCCATTCATTTTATGAAAACCTCCTCAGTGGGAGGCAAAATGCATGTTCTGAAGAATTGTTTTTGATAAAACTCTGGACCGCTCTCTAAATGCATGAGAGGGGTTTAAATACTACTCTATGAAGTCTAAAAATCAATATTACAAACATAGATGAGGAGGTTTAAACGAATTGCCTCATTTTAAGCAAAAATGAACTAAAACAAAACTAAACTGCATCTATGATAAATCTTGTATCTGATCCATTAGATTGCAAATATCTAGCATTGGTTTCAAGAGCATCGGTTGGCCGATTTTAGCTTTTAACTGTCCTGCAAATACGACGTCGGCAAGAGATGGCACTATCTTCTTGGCAGAGGTTATGAGGCATTTTAGGGTCATCCATTGGCTATGTGGCTTTACTAGTTACTGCCAATATGTGTCCCAGTTTAACTTGTTTACTTGTTTAATTTCTTCTACCTTTTCCTCTGCTGTTTGTTTCCACTTTGTTTGAAGTTATTGTGCCTTTGGGGGGAAGCCCGAGGTAGGATCTGATATCAAATTGGCCTTGTGCAAATTTTCATTTATGCACTCAATGACACTGTTCGCTGCTGTTGCTGCCTCTTCCATCGCCTGTTCTACTTCCTTAAGCCGGGAATCCCATTTCTCAAATAATATTTCTTTGTGCGATTCATTGATTCTGGGCAATCCTACTCTTTTCCCTTCTTCTGATATCTGCCAGTTCAAGAAGTTTGAAGCCTTCTTAAAAATTGAATCATAATCAAGTCGTAAATATACGACTTGATTTATAATATTATCACTCATTTCACAATGGGAATTCCATTATGAGATCTTCTGGCAGAGTAGTTCTTCATGTTGCAAGAGCTAGGCATTAAGAGCAAGTGCTTCTACGATAAACTCCCCAATTTTGGGATCATCTTTATGCAGTTCTATCATAGCTTGTAACTGTTCTTCTTTATTAGCCAAACTGCTTTGATGATCCAATTACATCTACTAGAAGTCTTGTTGGAGTTTTTCCAACTGTATCTCTGTTTCTTTATTGATGCTGACTTGTTGTAGTTGCTATTCCAAAAACAAAGTCCTATGCTCTTTCTCTTTTAGTAGCATTTGAACCTCTGTTTCTTTATCAATTGTTGCCAAAACATATGCTCCTGCGATCTAAGAGAGCTTGGTTAAATTTTCTGATGGGTCTGTAGTGGGATCTTTCCAAAGAACATCCAGAGGTCCATCCTCTGGAATGAGTACAACATATAGCTTTATTTTCTTTCTTTTCCTTCTGACGACAGCCTTATGTTGAGGGCTATAAAATAGGTCTAGAGGAGGAATCTCCTCTATATTTAGTCCAATTTCAAATGACGAAGGAGCAGGAATATGCTCCGTTTCCTCAGTATTGATAGCCCCTTCTACCACCATTTTTGTAGTTGTCTCTCTTGGGTTTGTCAGTGGCTCTGCGCTCTGTTCCTCAGTGTTGATTAACTTGTTAAAAGTCTCCCATTCCCCTTCTAGATCCACTACAAGTGGCTTTCTTAGATTTGTAAGGGGAGTGGGAACTTCAGCTTGTTTTGGGGACAAAGCCTGCTGGTCAGGCTTTTCTATAGATTAAGCTATGTCTTTAATTGACCCCTCACTTCTGCTGTGTTCACTCTTGGACTGATCACCAGGATTTTCAGCTGATTCTTTTTCAGAACTGGTTTTAGACTTCTCTTTTGAACTTCCACTTATGCTAACACTAGTAGTTGGCGCCCTTATTGGTTCGATGAGCAATTGGTCCAACGGGACCTTTGATAACATTTTTTTCTGTAAATGTCAAACTTTTGGAGTTTTTCTTGGTCAAACTGAATTCGTGCCATATGTAGAACCTCTTTGACAGTATTCTTCTGCAGAAATACATCGTCAAATAGTTCTTCTTCATTAGAAAACACTTTTATTTTAACCATTGTAGTAAAATTACTTACAACACCAAAGGGATCACATTGCCTCCCAAGGAACTTTGGTAGTTGCAAACATAACATATTATCAACTTCTTTAAAAGCATGACCTAAGTCAAACAATGCGAAAGCTCCACATACTACAGGAAATTGGGGCCAAATGGCCAACTTAGAATCTTTCAGTTACTTACTGATTCGCCCAACACCACAGGTCTGGTAGGCTATTTCCCTGGCCATTAGTTTGTCGGGGACGTAAAAAGGTAGCACATGGGGTGAAGTAATGTTGCCAAACACTCTGATATACATGAACAACTCTTCCCAAAACCACCTTTCCACAGGGAGAATGTCCACTTCAGCTTCTGGGGAAAATCTTGGGGTGTCTCCGTTGTAGAGCATTTTATGAATAGGGAGCATAACTCCATGAAAAATCTTGTAGAAATGTGGGATGAAATTGGGTTCCCACGATACTTTGTGATAAACTTGAATAGGAAGTGGATTTTGTACCATCCACTTCCATCCCATGATAGGAAAATCAGAAACAAAACAAATAGAATCCATGACATAGGTGCTCAAAAAGAATGGAGGGTAAACCCTTGAAGTAAAGCTTCTTTTAGTTCTATATCCTAAAATTGCAGAGGCTAAATTATCTGATAAAATTTGGGCCAATCCATTATGGTGGCATTATAGCTACATCCAATAGAGGTAACCATTATGATGAAAACTTGTTGATGTCTGGTCTCCCAAATAGTCTACATAACATTGTAGCGGAAAAATAATAAGGAGAAGAAAGAGAACCAGCGGCATACATACCGTTTTTATCCTTCTTCAATCTTTCCTCATTGTTTGACCAGTGCTTTATGCATTCTGCCAAGTCTTCATTCTCCTTGTCGAACTTTTCTACAAATTTCTTGTTGTAGCTAGCCTGGGGTTCTGCCAAGTGGTACATACGTCTCAAATTGTTTGGCGTAAACGTCCTCATGACTTCCTGATTGGCTGTCTTGAACTCTCTATGAGATATGTCTATGTGATCTATAATCCATTTCACCATATCATTGTAGGGAGTATCTTCGGCCTCGCAGCAATGCGGTGTAGAAACGAGCATGCAAGCTCAGTTAGGGATGCTTCAGAAGAGGTGTGTCCATTCGCTGTAACTGTAACTTTCATAATTCTCAGGTTTTCCTCTCCTAACAACTGGTACATATCTTCCCAAGTAGATATCCTTGCGTCCCTAGTACAGGTAGTTCCTGTGAATAATGGAGTCATTTACGTTTTCTCAGATGCGGGTGCCTTGCCTTTCTTCCCCATTTCGTCGTGTATTACGCTTTGTGTGCTCTTCCTGAATGTTGCAAGTAGAGAGCAAAGATATGATAAATATGATAGTGAATACATGAAAAATCAATAGAAAGAAAAAAATAAGGTGACGGGAAAGCTTTTAATTGTAAATCATATCAAAAGATATCACCTTGCGTCAAATGGTCCTTTACCCTAATCTGAATCATTTTCAATAAATGACAACTAATGGACTGTCAAGCTAAAGTTTAATGTTCATATCTTTGCATTTAACGATGGAAAGTACTGTCCTAGAACTCTGAGCCCTTTGATTTGCAATAAAAGTGATTTTGCGATTTGCTTTGCAATATCGCAAATCACAATATTGTAAAACCTGTTATCGTTAAAAACCATCATCACGGCAGGCGCCTATGATATGCAATTTGTGAGAGGCTATCGCATTTCGCGATATTTTGGTGTGTTACATAAAGTAGAGCCGTGGAATCAAAATTTGCGATGCGATGAGGTTGTAAGCTTTGAAATCTTTCATTTTCGCGGATTGCATTTTCGAGGAGTTACTTTTATAAGGGATGCCTGCTGTGGCCTTTTGCGATGCGATAATATCGTTTTAAAGAGGGTTTTTAAAGCTTTTCTTAATGTTCGAGACTTTCTATTATAAAGCTTTTATTCAGTCTTATGGTCATGTAGCGTTTTTTATAAGGAAACTCATAGTTTGTGATGTTTTATGTGCTTGGAGTATGAAAAGGTAAATTTACATGTTTTAGCAAGTTGCACTTTGATATCTTGCTTTATTCTAAGAAAAAAAGGCAACATTGAAAGCTAAGATTTGATTTTTTGGAAGGGTCCCTATTTATTAATGTTATTACTAACACTAATAGAATGGGGAGTCATTGATGGGCACAAGAATTGGCGATTCACTTGAAAGAACCAGTTATCTCTGATGGGTTTTTTGAATTTTCTAAAATTTTTAGAATAGAGTTGGTTTTTAAAATGAAACTTTATTGTAGAAATATAAGGTAAATAGTGCTATTTATTAATAACAACATTTTTTTTCAACTATCTTCATTTTGATTATTGTCTTCCCAAAGTTAGTCGTTTTACTCACATCAATCATTACTTGGTTTGTAAAGATAAAAAAAAAAACATCTCCTTAGATCAATTTAGGTGTACTCATTTGTCGTAGGTAGAACCTATGCTACTATCAGGCATCCATAGCCTTGACAGGGTTACCTGTTACCCAACAATGATCCAGTGTCCTATTTAAAAAGCATGTAATTTTCAAAGATAAATCCTCATAAACACTTATTTCTTTTTCTTTTCTTATTTCTCTTTTAATTATTAAAGAACAATGTCTTGGTTTGGTGGCTAAAATTGACAGTGCCATTCACTTGATTTATAACTAAACTGAACAAGCTAGCTCATGATGAGACCCCTTGTCTTTTGATTGAAACAATCTCAAGCCATTACCCTGTTTTGGTATGCAGTATGGAAATGTCAGTTAGTTATAATCTTTATGATCATGATAATCCAACTCTTGATGAGACCTCTTATTCTTTAAGTTTGAAGTGCATAGTTGAATTACTCTTTGAATCTCGCAATTTCCCAAAGTGGGGATGAAGTCATTGGTTCCTTAATAATTTTTCCAGATGACAATTGTAGAGTTTAAAAATAACTTTTCTGTATAGAATATTTGTTTTTTTATTGGTACCTTTTATGACTGATATGAGGAAAACTTCTTCCTAAGGTTGATTCTAACTGAAACTTGTATAGTTGAAACAAAAGAACAAATAAAATTTTTCAGAATGATAGCACTTGACCCTATGTTTCAAAAATAAAGATTGATTTTCCTAACCACTCCCAATTATACAAGCAAAAAAAAACAAAATTGACATGAGACGCTAGTCTTTTGTGGAAACCAGAAGTAACAATTTTCAACCTATTTTATTATCAAAAAGAAAACTAAACTAAAAAAAATAATCTCTACAAAATAGAAGAGATCATCTTCTATGGGAAATATTTTTTAAGGATTTGTCCATTAACAGGTAAAGACTCCCTTTTCCCTGCTAAATCTTGTAACATGAAAGTCAATGGACCAATGATTTCGACAATTTGGAATGGTCTAAGCCACATCCATTGGAATTTAGTATGTTTTCCTTTCTCTTCATGGGCTTTATCCCATTTTAGTACTAAGTCTCTAAGCTAAAAATATTTTCTAGATACCAAATTTAAATCAAAAGAAGCTTTTACTAATTGTTGATGATGCGCATGGGTAATTCTGGCCTTTTCTCATTCCTCTTCAAGCTTAATGATTTGTAGTTGTCTTAATTGAAAGGATGCGGAAGGAGTTTCTTCAATGAATTGAACTAAGACTAAAGAAGGAATAGCTAGATTTGTTGGAAGGACCACTTCTTTCCCATAAACTAAATTAAATGGAGAAGTGCCAATAGAAGTTTTTTGAGTTATTCAATCCACCCAAAGAGCATACATTAAAGACTTATGCCAGTTTCTATGATTTTGATCAATAGTCCATTTAATGATTCAATAAGGTTTTTGTTCGTTGATTCAGCTAACCCATTTCCTTGCGGATAATAATTAGTAGAATATTTAAGCTTAAAACCTCTTTTGAGCGCAAATTCAGTCATAGTATTACCTGAGACATATGATGCATTATCAAACATCAAAGCAGTAGGTAAGCAAGACCTGGTAGTTATGAATTCATCTATAAATTCGATGATACTCTCAAAGTTGGTTGTCTTAAGGGGAACTGCTTCTACCCACTTGGTAAAGTAGTTGGTAGCTGTAAGGATGTACTTATGTTGTTTAGAAGAGTGAGGAATGATCTCACCTATTGTATATAATCCTCATTGTTCAAATGTTTGATCGATGTTGACCGACTGCAATGGAAATGATAGTTTCTTTTGTATTCCAGCAGCAGTCTAGAAAATCTGACATCTTCTTATGTAGCTATGTGCATCCTTAAATAACATTGGCTACTAGTAATCTGCGTGCAAGATTTTGTGTGCTGTTGCATCTCCTGCGTAGTGTCCACCCGCTGGTTCGTCATGAAGTTCCTGCAATACTTTTTCGACTTCAGATTTCTCAAGGAATCAAAGGAGAACAGAATCATAATTCGTCCTAAAGAGTACATCATTTACAATTTGATATTGTTTAGCTTTTAGCCTCAGGGCTCTTTTCTTTGTATGATTCAAATGTGAAGGAGAATATCCATTCTTTAAGTAAATCATGATATCAACATATCTTGATTCAGTGTCGTTTAGGCTTACCTCATACACTTGTACCTCACTGTCTGGAGACTGCATTTCTAATATGTGCGATGCTCCAGCCAACATCCTGCAAAAACCTTGACCTTTTACAATATTTTCTGGTTTAATTTCAGCATCATATTCTTGCAGGGCTATGACCCAATTTTCCCTCTTTTTGCACACATCTTTCTGTATCAATAGGTTTCTTACCGCTGGAAATGGTACTATTATTTTTGTATGAGTCTTGAGAACGAAGGGTCTAAAGTGTTTGATTGCTTTGAATACAGCATAAACCTGTTTCTCTACGTCAGAGTAATTTAATTCAGCTCCTTGTAAGTTTGAACTGAAGAAGGCAATTGGGGCTTCGGCTTTATCTTGATTGGTCTATGTGAGTATAACAGTGTGTGATTTTTCAGAGGAAAATGTATACAAAGTGAAAGGATCGGAAAAGTTTAGAGTCGCTAGAGATGGGGCATTTATAATTGATTGTTTTATCAAGCCGAACGCTTCATGTTCTACCTAACCCCATTTGAAGAGAGAGTTTTTCTTTATCATGGCTTGGAGAGGTGACACGATTCTTGAGAAGTTGGGGACAAATCTTTTAACAAAATTGATCAGACCAAGGAAAGATTGCAGTGCCTTTTTGTTATGGGGTAGGGATATCTCAGAAATTTCCTTAATCCTATCTGCGTCGATATGGATTCTAGATTTAGACACTATGAATCCGAGAAGCTTTCCTTCACTTAATGAAAAAAAAGATTTTTTTGGATTAAGTGAGATCCCATATTTTTGACATCATTGGAAGATCTGTTTTAAGTCTCTGAGGTGACTACTGCGTTTTTTAGAATACACTGTTATGTCATATAATTAAACTAGCACTAGCCTATTCACTAATCCTTTAAATGAAATGTCCATTTCCCTTTGAAACATGGCATTGGCATTAATCAGCCCAAACGACATCTTTTGATATGTGTAAGTGCCCCATTTTGTTCTAAATGTAGTCTTCAATTGATCTTCTACGTGGACCAAGATTTGGTTATACCCCAAGAAGCCATCTAAAAAGGACATCAATTTAGACCCTGCGACTGATTGTAATATCTATTCCATAGGGGTAGTGGAAAATTATCCTTTTGGCAAGCTTTATTGAGATTTCGAAAGTCAATACAAATTCGGCTATCTCTGTTTTTCTTTTTGACTGGTACCAAGTTGGAAACCCATCTAGAATGCCTAACAGGAAAAATAATTTTGGCTTTCAATAATTTGTTCAACTCAGACTTAATCTGTTTTTCCAAATTAGGATGGATTTTCCTCAATTTCTGCTAGACTAGCTTTTCATCGCCGATCATCAAAATTGTATGTTGTATGATTGAATTGTCGTAAGTTTTGAGATCATTGTATTGTTTCAACAGTCGAATGAAAGCTGATTTTTCCTTGAGTATTAGACCAAGACCTCAGTTGATATTCTGTGGTTCTATGTCAGTCCCTAGATTCACTAATTCATATCTTAGAGTTGAACTTTGAAGTTTTGAATTGGTAGATATTTTGAATCTGTCCTTCAAATCATATAGGTGTTCCAACTTGACTATGGATTTTGGTATAGCGTTATTGTTGCTTCCTTGTTCCAGCTGCTTGTCATGTTGGTATTCATCAATTATTTGATTATTGTAAGATCCTTCTGAAGTCAGAGAACTTACAATATCAAGGTAATTGTTAAAAACTCTCCAGTTAGGAATATTATCTGGAATGGAGGGTCTAAAGATTAATTCAATCAAGAATCTGTCTAGACTATAGTCCTCTGATGGAATGAGCTTGGAAGCCACATTAGCAAGGAGATCAGCACTAGCATTTTGGAGTCTAGGAATAGATGAAATATTAAATGCTATAAAGTGTGAAGTCAGGTATTGTACTAACGATTGATAGTGCTTCAAGTGTCTCGATAGACAGTGTATAGTATTTCTTACCTATTTGATAACAATATCAGAGTCTCCAAAGACTTGTAGATATTTGATATCAAGCCTAATTGCCTTTTATAACCCTTGAACTAATGCTTCATATTTGGTAGTATTGTTCATGCAATTGAACTCGAGTCTACGTGTTAGCATGGTTTTCTATCATTTTGGACTAACTACTATACAGCCTGCTTCTGCTCCATCATTAGACTTAAAACCATCAAAAAATAATTTCCAAAACAAAGATTTATTTACAGGTTTATCTACAAAATTAATGCATCTATAAGTATCAGTTTGAGAGAAAGTTTCTATTTGAGATAAAATGGAATTTTCTAAAAAAGGTGAAGTATGAGCATTGAAATTTCCTAAGAACGAATCAACATAAGAATTTCGAATTATATTGTTGTTTTACGCTATAGGCTCGTTTTCTCCTTCTAACTTTGTCACTATATACTTTTGGTGTCTTTCTCGTTCAACCTTTATCTGATTTGGTTTACCATTGTAAGGGAGCCACATATGAGACCAGTCAGTCGCAAAGTAACCGTGAAGCTTCTCTGACCAATCCCTGCTAAGGAATAGTCCATAAAATTCAGTAATATCTGCAACAAGTATATCAATGACTTGAAATACTTTTGGGTTTGATGAAATCCTTATGGTCACTTGATTAAGTTCACCGATAACCTCGACTTGAGACCAATCCAACTACACTATGCATACTGTAGATTTCTTAGGTTGGAAATTTAACTTTGCGCAAGCTATCTTAGGAAAAATATTAGATGAAGCACCAGAATCTACCAGACAGCTATGCAATTTTTATTGAAAACTTCAAAGGTAAGGAGAAATGGCGAAGTATCGGATTTTGACCTTCCTCCATTCAAAGAAATGTCATTTGGATCGAATTTATTTGACATGCCAATCGGAGGTCTTCCCATTTCATGAGTAGCTTGTGAAATTACAACAACAGGTAGAGGCGTAATAGGTACTGCATGCAGCTCTTTCAAGAGCAATTTTTTTGATGCTTTAATTTGCCGAGCTCATGAAAAGTAATATTAGCCTTAGTTTTCTTCATGTCTTCAACAATGTTATACTCCATTTCATCAGAGATGATAAGAATTTTAGATGGAGTTGTTGAATCAGATTGGACTAGGTTTGTCTAAGTAGCCTTTGGTGAGGATTTCTTACCTGCAATTTTATCCTTAGGAGTCGGGCTTGGGTTTTTTTGTTTAGAACTAGATTGTGAAGGATCAAGTTGATTTATACTTCTTGTAGCAATAGGCAATACATCTTGATCTTCTTCATCTGGAAGAATGAAGTCCCACATTCCTTGTAGTTCCACAACTTCATCATCATCAGTTTGTTCCTCATTCGAAACATCTTCTTCTTGCCCATCTGATTCTGCGTTTGTTATAATGTTTGGAGGTTTTGGATCAGTTGAAGGATTTCTCCTGAAGGGTTTAAACAGTTCCTTGGAAGAGGCTTCTGCTACTTCTTTCTTAATATCAAGTATATCGTTGGACATGGCTTTTAAAACCTTCTGTAACCCTTCCAGGTCAAATGGGTCCTTTAATTGTTTTTTCTTAGGATCATCTCTAAAAGAGACCTTTTTTTATTTTCTTTCATCTGCAACATTTTTCTTTTCTACGGCTAGGATACCTTTCTCTACAGCTATAGCCTCTTTCATATTTTCAGCTAACATTCACTTGGCAGCCCTATCTATAAAGATGGCTGAATTTGAAGGCAAAGCTGAAATATACCATTCATTTTGGACTTCGTTGCTAGGCTTCGATGCTACTGGTATTTTATTTAATAACTTATTGAAGCGAGAATTGAAATCCTTAATTGGTTCTCTTGGTTCGGCTTTCAAATTGGAGAGGTCATTGATTAAAGTTGCTGTAGATTGGTCATCACCAAATTTTGTTAAAAACTGATCTTGAAATGTATCCCAATTATTAATGGAGCCTGATGGTAACGAAAAATACCAAGATCCTATTTCTCCTTTTATAATATAAGGGAATAATCATACAATTGCGTCCTCTTATGTTACTCCATTTAAATTAATGGACAACATGAAATTATTTATGTGCTCTTCGGCTGATAAACCATTGTTAGGATTGAACTTGGGTAGCCATTTCTCAGGATGAGCTGGCAATTGCGATAAGGGTGCAGGCATTCTGACAGCCCCTGGATTGGCCCATGGTCTTGGTGGAGGATTTCCTACCATCGTTGGAGTATGGGTAGGGGGAGGTGTGGCAGTAATTGAAGGTGGTTGGGTAGAGGAAGATGTTGCTCCTGTACCGGCGTGAACAATGATATGGAGTTGAGGGGTGGATGGATGAACATGTGATGATATGGATGGGATGGTAGATGAAAATGATGATAAAACCTCACTCTGAGATTTTGTTGGTGTTTTTCTAGCTTTCTTACGAATCAGTAAAGGAAACTCAACTGGTGGGATTCCTGGCTTTTCGCTTTGTGCTCTAGTCATTCGTTGAGTCGGGGTCAGATGAGAAGTGACACTACCTTAGGAAAACTCAGATTCCTCTTGAGATAAAGAAATTCCATGTAACTTATGAATTAAGGTTTGTAACTCAGGGGGATCTGAAGAAGAATGATCTGGCTTGTTTGGGATTTCAGTAATGTGTTTTTTATTTTTCTTTTCAACTACTGGTTCAATGATGGAAGATTTGGAATGCGAACGAGAAGTTGAGGGTGATGGTGATGGAGTTTTACTCTTAGAATGGCATGAAGATGTAGATTTACTTACCATTCATAATCAGGCCCTCCTTCTAGCGCCAAATATGTTGAAGGCTCAAAAATTGGGTCTACAACAAGGGGGATAACAACCCGGTCCAGACCTTAATGTAGCTCCTTTTCCGTTTGGAAGAGTGGCTCCGATTCGGGATGATGGGACCAGTTTCCCAATTTGTTTATGATGGGTGTAGTAACGGGATGATGTTTTTCTCTTTTTGGAGTTTCATGGAGTGAATGCCTATTCTAAATCTAATCTATCTTTTCACTATCATATGCAATCTATTGTAATCAAAGAAAACATCTAACTCTAAATTGTCCCGGGAGTAACTTTTACTTATGGAGTCTAAAATAATTTCTAACAACAATTGATAATTAAAATCATTCAATCACTACAAGAAAAGAATCCATTAAAAATGATAGTTTCATATAAAAAGTTAGCCGAAACAATTATGAGAAACATATCGCATAAGAGTTATTCATATACTCAGCATAAAAAGTAAGTTATCACCATATAGAAGTGAAATAATGAAAACTAAACATTTAGACTTTCATATATCAATAACTGAAAATGATTTATCACTTGGCACATAGGTAAAAAGTATTAGGAGATAAAAATACCATTGGTAATAATTTCTACTCATGAGCTGCAGCAATGTAGATTTATCTTCCAATCACTCAACATCCACTAAGAGTACAAAAGTACATTTCAATAGCAGATATCAAACTCATATAAAAATAAATCTCGTTCCATTCATTTTATCAAAACCTCCTCAGTGGGGGGAAAAATACACATTTTGAAGAATTTTTTTTTGATAAAACTCTAAATCCCTCTCTAAATGCATGGAGGGGTTTAAATACTACTCTGTGAAATATAAAAATAAATATTACAAAAATATATGAGGAGGTTTAAACAACCTGCCTCATTTTAAAGCAAAAATGAACTAAAACAAAACTAAATTGTATCTATGATAAATCCTATATTTGATCCTTTAGATTGCAAATATCCGACATCGGTTTCAAGAGCGTCAGTTGGCCGACTTCAGCTTTTAACTATCCTGCAAATATGGCATTGGCAAGAGTTGGCACTATCTTCTCGACAGAGGTTATGAGGCATTTCAGGGTCATCCATTAGCTATGTGGCTTTACTAGGTACTGCCAATATGTGTCCTAGTTTAACCTGTTTACCTCTTTAATTGCCTCTGCCTTTAAAATTATATGCATGCATGTAACACAATTAACATACAGTTAGGATCTTAAACTAATAATTTAAATTTCTAATAAACATAGATTTACCAATCCTTTAAATAATAAGTTAATCACTTAATAAATTAACTAACATAAATTTGATCTTAAACATATAATATAAATTTCAAATAATCATAAATTTACACACATTCAGTAAAAATAAATAAATTAATATATGAAAAGAAAATAATTAAATAAGTAAACATCAATATTAAGGAGAAAAAACAAAATATTTAATTAATTAAAATTGATAAACATAACCTATCGTAGCCAACTCCCTATCTAATCCTTTAAATAATAATTTAATCACATAGCAAATTAGTTAACATAAATTTTCAAAATTAATCTTTAAAATTCCTGTAAAACAATTAACAGATAGTTAGCATCTTAAACAAATAATATATATTTCAAATAAATAAATAAATAAATAAATAATTAATTAATAATTAAATAAAAATAATAATAATAGAGGGAAGACAATAATAATAATAATTATAATAATAAATAAATATAAATAAATAAATAAATAAATAAATAAATAAATAAATAATAATAATAATAATAATAAAATAAGAAATAAATAATAGATTTATTTTATTTAAAATTTAAATAATATATTATATATATAAATAAACAATAATATAATAAAATTATAACTAACTAAATAAATAATAATAATATATAATAAATATAATAAATACCTATCTAAATAAATAAATTAAATAAGTATTAATTAATTTACCATTTATAAGCCGACTACAAATGAAGACAACAACAATATTTTTCAAATAACTATTAATAAGCTCCGTAATTTTCACGCTCTCTCTTCTCAAAAACAAATCTCATTGCCCTGATTATGGACTCACTAAGCTAGTCCGAAACGTTGGTTTCAAAACTGTTCACAGGTCTTTCCTCAAAATAAAAAAATTATTTCCACTTTGTTTGAAGTTGTTGTGCCTTTGGGAGGAAGCCCAGGGTAGCCTCTAATATCAAATTGGCCTTGTGCAGATTTTCATTTATGCACTCAATGACATTGTTCATTGCTGCTGCTACCTCTTCCATCGCCTGTTCTGCTTCCTTAAGCTGGGAATCCCATTTCGCAAATAACACTTCTTTGTGTGATTTGTTGATTCTAGGCAATTCTATACTTTTCCCTTCTTCAGATATCTGGCAGTTCAAGAAGTCTGAAACCTTCTTAAAAATTGAATCATAATCAAGTTGTAAATCTACATCTTGTTTTGTCATATTATCACTCATTTCATAATGGGAACTCCATTGCGAGATCTTCTGGTAGATTAGTTCTTCCTATTGCAAGAGCTGGGCATTAAGAGAAAGTGCTTTTGTGATAAACTCCCCAATTTTGGGATCATCCTTATGTAGTTCTATCATAGCTTGTAACTGTTCTTCTTTATTAGCCAAACTGCTTCGATGATCCAATTGCATCTGCTAGAATTCTTGTTGGAGTTTTTTGAACTGTATCTCTGCTTCTTTATTGATTCTCACTTGCTGTAGTTACTGTTCCAAAAACAAAATCCTATCCTTTTTCTCTTTTAGTAGCATTTGAACCTCTGTTGCTTTATTAATTATTTCTAAAGCGTATGCTCCTACGATCTGAGAGAGCTTGGTTAAATTTTCCAAAGGGTCTTTAGTGGGATCTTTCTAAAGAACATCTAGAGGTTCATCCTCTGGAGTGAGTACAACATCTATCTTTCTTTTCTTTATTTGCCTTCTGACGACAACCTTATGTTGAGAGCTATAAAATATGTCTAGAGGAGGAATGCCCTCTATCTTTAGTACAATTTTAGATGATGGAGCAACAGGAATATGCTCTGTTTCCTAAGTATTGATAGCCCCTTCTACCACCATTTCTGTGGTTGTCTCTCTTGGGTTTGTCAGCGGCTCTGTGCTCTGTTCCTTAATGTTGATTAACTTGTTAAAATTCTCCCATTACCCTTCTATATCAACTACAAGTGGCTTTGTTGGCTTTGTAAGGCGAGTGGGAACTGCAGCTTGTTTTGGGGACAAATCCTGCTAGTCAGTCTTTTCTGTAGATTGAGATGTGTTTTTAATTGACCCCTCACTTCTGTTTTGTTCACTCTTGGATTGATCACCGGACTTTTTAGCTGATTCTTTTTCAGAATTGGTATTAGACTTCTCTTTTGAACTTCCACTTATGCTAACACTGGGAGTTGGCTCCCTTATTGGTTCGATGAACAAATTGTCCAACATGACCTTTGATAACCTTTATTTTCTGTAAATGCCAAACTTTTGGAGTTTTCTTGGTCAAAATGAATTCGTGCCATATGTAGAACCTCTTTGACACTATTCTTCTGCAGAAAGACATCGTAAAAGGGATGTTCTTCATTGGAAAACACTTTTATTTTAACCATTGTAGTAAAATTACTTACAACACCAAAGGGATCATATTGCCTCCCAAGGAACTTTCGTAGTTTCAAACATAACATATTATCAACTTCTTTAAAAGCATGACCTAAGTTAAGCAATGAAAAAGCTCTGCATACTGTAGGAAATTGGGGCCTAATGGCCTTCTTAGAATTTTTCAGTACCTTGCTCATTCCCCCACATTTCAAGTCTGGTAGGTTATTTCCCTAGCCATTAGTTTGTTGAGGACATAAAAAGGTAGCACATGGGGTGAAGAAATGCTGCCAAACACTCTGATATATCTGAACAACTCTTCCCCAAACCACCTTCCCACGGGGAGAATGTCCACTTCAGCTTCTAGGGAAAATATTGGGGCGTCTATGTTGTAGAGCATTTTATGAATAGGGAGCATAACTCCATGACAAATCTTGTAGAAATGTGGGATGAAATTGGATTCCCACAATACTTTGTGATATACCTAAATGGGAAGTGGATTTTGTACCATCCACTTCCATCCATGATAGGGAAATCAGAAACAAAACAAATAGTGTCCATGACATAGGCACTCAAAAAGAATGGAGGGTAAACCCTTGCAGTAAAGCTTCTTTTAGTTCTGTATCCTAAAATTGCAGAGGCTAAACTATCTGATAAAATTTGGGCCCAATCCATTATAATGGAATTGGTAACCGCATCCAATAGAGGTAACCATTCTGATAAAAAATTGCTGATGTCTGGTCCCCCAAACAGTCTACATAACATTGCAGTGGTAAAAAAGTAAGGATAAGAAAGAGAAACAGTGGCATACATATCGTTTTTATCCTTCTTCAGTCTTTCCTCGTTGTTTGACCAGTGCTTTGTGCATTCTGCCAAGTCTTCGTTCTCCTTGGTGAACTTTTCTACAAATCACTTGTTGTAGCTAGCCTGTGGTTCTGGCAAGTGGTACATACGTCTCAAATTGTTTGGGGAAAATGTCCCCATGACTTGCTAATTGGCTGTCTTGAACTCTCTATCAGATATGTTTGTGTGATCTATAATCCATTTCACCATATTAGTGTAGAAATGAGCATGCAAGCTTAGTTAGGGATGCTTTAGAGGAGGCGCGTCCATTCGCTGTAACTATAACTTTCATAATTCTCAGGTTTTCCTCTCCTAACAACTGGTAGATAGCTTCCTAGGTAGATATCCCTGCATCCCTAGTACAGGTAGTGTCTGTGAATAATGGAGTCATTTCTGTTTTCTCAGATGTGGGTGCCTTGCCTTTCTTCCCCATTTTGTCGTGTATTATGCTCTGTGTGTTGTTCTTGTAAGTCGTAAGTAGAGAGAAAAGATACAATAATGATGATAGTGAATATAGGAAAAATCAATAGAAAGACAAAAATAAGGTGATGGGAAAGCTTTTAATTGTAAATCATATCAAAAGATATCACCTTGCATCAAATGGTCCTTTACCTTGATCCAAATTATTTTTTAATAAATGATCACTAATGGACCATTAAGCTAAACTTTAATGTTCATATTTTTGCATCAAATGACAGAAAGCACTATCTTGGAACTCTGAGCTCTTTGATTTGTGATAAAAGAGATTTTGCGATTTGCTTCGCAATATCGCACATCACAATATCGCAAAACCTGCTATCGCTAAAAACTATTGTTATGTCGGGCGGTTGTAATATGTGATTTGCGAGAGGCTATCGAATTTCATGATATATGGGTGTGTTACATACAGAATTGAAATTTACGATGCGATGAGGTTGTAAGCTTTGTGATCTCACATTTTCATGGATCACATTTTCGAGGAGTTACTTTTATAAGGGATGCCCGTTGTGACCTTTTGCAATGCGATAATATCGTTTTAAAGCGGGTTTTTAAAGCTTTTCTTAATGTTTGAGACTTTTTGTTATAAAGATTTTCTTATGTCTTATGGTCATGTAGCGTTTTATATAAGGAAACTCATAGTTTGTGATGTTTTATGCCCTTGGAGTATGAAAAGGTAAATTTACATGTTTTAGCAAGTTCCACTTTGATATCTTGTTTGATTCTAAGAACTAAAGGCAACAATAAATGCTAAGATTTGTTTTTTTGGAAGGGTCCCCATTTATTAATGTTATTGCTAACACTAATAAAAAGGTGGGTTGTTGATGGTCACAACATATACCTAGCTGTAATCATAAATTTTGGAAACCATATCACTACGGGGTGAATCACTAGTGTCATTTTGTAATTTTTTACTAGGTTTAACATCTTTTAACAATCAACATTACATGAAAATTCAAAAACATCACGAAAATCATCAACAATGAGAAAAAAGTATTTATGGTAGAAACCTTGAAGGGGAGAAAAACCACCAACTTTGCTTCATTTTTCTTAATTATTATTAAATCTCTTTTACATTCGTGTGCTAGCCCAACTAGCTAGGAGCCACAACTCCTCTATATAAATTATATTTTTCACTAGAAAGCCACCACTTTTTGGAGGCAACAACCTCCATAATCACTATGGGTCATCCTTTCATGCATTTTCAGATTGGGACCAAATTATTACATCAACATAGACTTATGTCTCCAAAAAAACTCATCAATACAAGCTCATCAAAAAAATTCTCTATGTCAAGGCTCAACAAAAACAACTAACTCAACATTCACTCTAACATAACCCAAGCATCAATATCACAATCTCTTCCCTCTGACTCAACACTTAAACATACTCTCAACCATACACTAGACAACACTCTTACCAAAAAATTCCTCAAAAATAACCCTACCAATAAACTCACTCAGCAATTGTAAGCCATACCACCATATAAAAATACCTCTCGCTCAACCGTACATAATGCTCTCTCACAAACAAGTGTACATGGCATAAATAACAGTACATGGAATAGATGTCTCGAAGCTCAGTCATACATATAAAGTATTTTCCTATATAGAGTGAGTGAGCACTACAAAGATAATACTCAAATCATCTATGGCATATGAATGATACAACAATATCCTAGTAACCCCAAATTCATCATTCCTTGCAACACAAGCTTATAAATAAAATCATAAAAATTCTCAGGAAATCCTATCCTTTGTGGCTATGTTACGCAAACCAACACTTCAGTACATTTGTTCCAACATTTTTTTCTTAATTATGGCTACTATTGACCCTGGAAATCGCACTTCATACAACAAGAGGTTGGTACCACTCTACAAGGCTATACTTCTGCTCAGGTGCACACTCATTCTGACCTATATTTGCCCAACCACTTGATATGTCATCCTATACACACATGGAAAACTACACACTAACTGTTATAGCTATAGGCAATGTGACATATCTTCCATGTGTTAGGATGTTCCGAACATAACATCCATGAAGAAACATAACATCCATGTGGAGCCTACTTCAACTTCAACTTCCGGAATGGCACTTTCTGCATGTCATTGTCAATCATCTCAGTCTGGTTATGCATTAAATGTTGGGTCCCTATAATACTAGTGATTACCCCATTACTATTGTAGTTATACCCCCTATTTATATTGTTGTGCCCCTATTACCCCCATATTGTTATTTCTGTGCCCCATAGAATCCCTCTATTGTTATTTTTGTGGCTTTATATTATTATTGTTAGGTCGGCTGGATTATATTGTGACTCCTTAGACTCCTATATATAGAAAGGAGGTTTTGTCATTTGTATCATCCAAGAATTGTTTATTTATGTAATGTAAAGGAAGTTACCCCCTCGAATAGGCTGAATTCTAAGGCGTGGATTTATCTTTTCTATCTTTTCTTGAGCTGGTTTCATAACATTTGGTATCAGAGCTTTGGATTCTAGGGTTTCGCTGCTCCAAACAGGTCATCGTGGAAGTTTCGCTATAACTTTTTTTCTGTGACGTTTCAGAAGTCGCAAAAAAAACCCATTTGAGAAGAATTGGCGCTAAACCTTGGGTCCAAATTTTAGAGCTTTTTGCGTGATATTTTCGGAGATATGATCTGAGGAAGTTTGCCTTTTTGCAGACTCCTGAATTACATTCAAAACAGGTGACCTAGGGAAAATCGTCATAACTCTCTCTCTGAGGATCGGATTGAAATTTTGTAAGAAGATACAGAAAGAGGACGGACTGTAGTTTCTTGTATGTGTGTTTCAGATTCAAAGGTTTAAACAGTGACTCGTGGCATGTCGTACAAGTTCGCTCTACTGAATCAGTCTAAAAGCAAGTCACTGTGGGAGATTTCACATAACTCTTCCTTGGAGAATCCAATTTGGCTCAGACTTGTGGCATTGGAAAGAGGACGCAGAAGGCTACTGCAGGTAGCATTTTTAGAATTGGATGATCTGAAATTACAGAGATACATCAGATTCAATATCAGGCTTCTATAAAGTGAAAAAAGGTGTGCAGTTTTTTTTTAATTTTTGTGTAAGCTTGGTTTAACGGAATTCAAAGGGCATAGTAAAACATTATTATCGGTAACTGATGCCTCGAGGAAAGAAAATGCAAACACCTAGTAAGGAACCTGAAAGCTCTAGCATGACTCATGAAGAAGAGGAAGAAATGCTACATGATATATCAAAATTACAAGAACAAGTGCAACAAATGTCACGCTCACAAAAGCTAACAGAAGTTAAGGTAAATGGCGTGGAATCTAAGATAAAGGGCATGGAAGCTAAGATGGATGGCATGGAAGCTAAGGTGAATGGCATGGACGCTAAAATTGATGGCATGGATGATAAGATGGATGAATTGAAGAAGTTGCTACAAGAAAGGGTCACTAATGGTGAAAAGGTAGTAAAGGAAACTCATGATGAGAATAAAAGAAATGTTAATCATGATTCCATAGACTCTAATGTTGGATCGAAGACTCACCATGTTCCAAAAATCGATATGAGGAAGTTTGATGGCAAGGATCCCGCCACATGGATATTACAGATGGAGCAATTCTTCGATCTCAATAATGTGCAAAACACACAAAAGGTACGTATGGCAACTTTATATTTGGAACCAAATCAGTTTGTATGGTATCAATGGCTTTGTTCTCGTAAACAATTTATCACTTGGGCAATTTTTACGGAAGAATTGATAGCACATTATGAGGATACAAAAAGCAACACTTTTTTTAGCCAATTGATAAGTCTCAAACAAAAGGGTTCAATAATGGAGCACATTGAGGAGTTCCAAAAATTGAACATAAGGGTAAAAAATATTCCAGAGGAGCATAGGATTGATGTGTTCATAGGGTCTTTAAAGGATAATATCCAACATGATGTGCGCCTTTGGGAACCTGATTCATTAGAGAAGGCATTCAGGTTAGCAAGAAAAATGGAAAGCAAAATTATGGCAACTAGGAAGCATACCGTTCACAACTATAAAGACGGAAGTGTTGTTGCCCATAGTCTTCCACAACCTACAAGGTTGACACCACAACAATTGGAAGAAAAAAGAGCAAAAGGGCTTTGTTACAATTGTGATAGCAAATACACAAAAGGTCATAAGTGTGCTGAGAAGAAATTATTCTACATAGATTGTGAAGAGGAAGAAGAAAAGGAGCAAGAAAGGTCAAAAGAAGAGGATATATTCCAGGAACAAAGCCTAGATGAAGAACAAATAAATCCGACCATATCTTGTAATGCATTGGCGGGAATTACCACTCCTCAAACCATCAAGATAGAAGGACAAATCAAGAAGAAAAAAGTAATAGTGTTGATTGATTCAGGAAGCACCCACAATTTTATTCATTGTAGGGTAGCAAAAGAATTGAATTGCTTCCTATATCCAGCACCAGAGTGTCAAGTGATGATTGCAAATGGAGGAACAATAAATTGTTCTGGAAAGTGCCATAATATCAAGCTATCCATGGGAGAATATGTATTGACTAGCCCAATGCTTTCCATTCCAATGGGAGGTGCTGATGTTGTACTAGGAGTCCAATGGCTACAATCCTTGGGTACAATAGCTTTTAATTTTCAAGAACTTTTCATGAAATTTTCTGTGGAAGGAAAGGAAGTTGAATTAAGGGGTATTGCAGGGAACCAGGAAAGATAATCAGCTCTAATGGCATGACAAAGCTTCTAAAAAAGGAGCAAAGAGGTGTAATTGCACAATTATGTTCGCTAGATGTTTCCACATTGGAATCATCTATTTCTCCAGATCTCCAAAAAGTCCTGGACAATCATTCCAAGGTATTTGAGACTCCCAAAGGTCTCCCACCTATGCGTGATCATGATCATGCTATTCATCTGATTCCAGGAAGTGTTCCTCCAAACATCAGGCCGTACAGATATCCATATGTCCAAAAAAGTGAAATTGAACGTATGGTTGCAGAAATGCTAGAGGCTGGTATAATTCAACCGAGTCAAAGTTCTTTCTCAGCTCCAGTAGTATTGGTGCACAAGAAGGATGGATCATGGCGCATGTGTCCAGATTATAGGGAGCTCAACAAGCTCACTATTAAAGATAAGTTCCCCATTCCTGTTATTGATGAATTACTGGATGAATTGCATGGATCAATTTACTTCACCAAGTTGGATCTTCGTTCGGGATATCATCAAATCAGAATGAAGATTGAAGACATTCCGAAAATAGCATTTAGAACTCATGAGGGTCATTATGAATTTTTGGTCATGCCTTTTGGCCTTACCAATGCACCTTCAACATTTCAAGGTTTGATGAATTCAATTTTCAAACCATTCCTTAGAAAATTTGTGTTAGTATTTTTTGATGATATACTAATCTACAGCAAGTCTTGGAAGGATCATGTTGAACATGTTGACAAGGTGCTACAACTATTGGAGGAGAAACAATTATATGCAAAAAGATCCAAATGTTTCTTTGGAGTCCAGGAGGTGGAATATTTGGGTCATATTGTATCTCATGAAGGAGTTAAGGTAGACCCTAGCAAAATTAAAGCCATTAAGGAATGGAAAATCCCCACATCCATAAAGCATCTGCGAGGATTTCTTGGGTTGACAGGGTATTATCGCAAGTTTGTTAAGAATTATGGGAGAATAGCAGCACCTCTAACAACATTATTGAAGAAAGATTCATTTTCATGGACTTCGGAAGCAACAAAGGCCTTTGAACATCTTAAAGAGGCAATGTGCCAAGCACCGGTCTTAGCTACACCGGACTTCACAAAAACCTTTATTGTGGAATGTGATGCTTCAGGAAATGGAATTGGTGCTGTTCTAATGCAAGATGAAAGACCCATTGCTTTTGAAAGTCGTCCAATCAAGGGAAAGTTTTTAAACAAAGCTATTTATGAGAAGGAAATGTTGGCAATACTCCATGCACTTAAGAAATGGCGACCCTACCTAATGGGAAGACACTTCAAGGTAAAAACGGATCATGATAGCCTTAAATACTTTTTAGAACAAAGATTATCCTCTGAAGAGCAACAAAAGTGGGTCACAAAGATGTTGGGTTATGACTTTGAAATCATCTACAAAAAAGGGAAGCAAAATGTGGTGGCAGATGCACTCTCAAGAAAGGATGAGGATGTGGAAGCATTGTTGTGTGCCATTTCTATTATCCAACCAGATTGGATAAACGAAGCAAGGGAGGAATGGAAGAATGACGAAGAAGTGTGGGCACTTATTCGAAAGCTACAACAAGATTCCAGTACTTCTGATACATTTAGCTGGCAAAATGATTCGTTATGGTACAAAGATCGCTTATACCTCTGTAAGAATTCCCAGCTAAAACAAAAGATTCTTATGGAATTGCACACTTCTCCCTTAGGAGGGCACTCAGGATTTTTAAAAACTTACCACAGGGTTAAGAAGGAATTTTTTTGGGATGGCCTTAAATCAGATATTCAAAAGTTTGTGGCGGAATGTTTGGTTTGCCAGCAAAATAAAGTTGAAACAATTAAGACACCAGGTCTATTACAACCTTTATCCATTCCAAGCCAACGTTGGGAGGAGGTTTCAATGGATTTTATCACAGGTTTACCCAAGTCTGAGGGAAAGAGTGTCATCATGGTGGTAGTTGACAGACTTACCAAGTATGCACACTTTTGTGCATTATCACATCCATTTAAAGCCAGTACAGTTTCTACTGCATTTATGGAAACAGTTCAAAAGCTACATGGAAACCCAAAGATTATTGTAAGTGACAGAGATCCCATTTTCACTGGAAATTTTTGGACAGAATTATTTTCTTGTCTTGGTACTCAGTTAGCTCATAGCTCATCTTATCATCCTCAATCTGATGGGCAAACTGAGATAGTAAACAAATGTTTGGAAGGATATCTTCGTTGCTTTGTATCTGATAAACAGACACAATGGGTCAAATGGTTGCCTCTGGCTGAATGGTGGTATAACACTTCCTTCCATACAGCAACAAAAATGACCCCATTTATGGCACTTTATGGGTATCAACCACCATCCATCACATCATATTTAAGAGAAAATTCTAAGGTTCAGGCAGTGGAACATCACATCGAACATCAACAACAAGTCCTCCAACTCTTAAAGGATAACCTCGTGTTGGCACAAAATAGAATGAAACAACAGGCAGATCAACATCGCAGTGAAAGAAGTTTTGATGTAGGTGATTGGGTATTCCTACGGCTACAACCATATAAGCAAATGTCCCTAAAGCAAGCTAAGAAGGATAATAAATTATCACCAAAGTATTATGGTCCGTACAAGGTGTTGGAAAAGATTGGTACTATGGCATACAAATTGGAGCTTCCTGCAGCTTCTCGATTGCACCCAGTTTTCCATGTTTCATGTTTAAAGAAGGTTATAGGTGACAAGCTCCCAGTTCAAACAATATTGCCAGAACTTGACGAGGAAGGAAAAATTATATTGGAACCGGAAGCAGTCACAGAAACAAGAACTCGACAGCTACGAAATCGATCAATTTCAGAGTATCTTATCAAGTGGAAGAACTTATCCGCTGAAGATTCCACATGGGAGGATGAGAATTTTATGCAGAAGTATCCAGAACTACTCAAGCGTTGAGGACAACACTTTTTTGAAGGAGAGGGGCATGTTGGGTCCCTATAATACTAGTGATTACCCCATTACTATTGTAGTTATACCCCCTATTTATATTGTTGTGCCCCTATTACCCCCATATTGTTATTTCTGTGCCCCATAGAATCCCTCTATTGTTATTTTTGTGGCTTTATATTATTATTGTTAGGTCGGCTGGATTATATTGTGACTCCTTAGACTCCTATATATAGAAAGGAGGTTTTGTCATTTGTATCATCCAAGAATTGTTCATTTATGTAATGTAAAGGAGGTTGCCCCCTCGAAGAGGCTGAATTCTAAGGCGTGGATTTATCTTTTCTATCTTTTCTTGAGCTGGCTTCATAACATTAAATGTATCTTCTTCTTCTTCTCATTCTCATGAGTGGCTCATTGATTCTGGAGCCTCTTGTCACATGGCCAAAAACCAAGCCATGTTTTCTTCTTTAAATGATTGTAACACCAAAAATATATATATTGGTGATGATAGATCTCTTAATGTTGTAGGGACTGGAACTGTTCATCTAGACAATGGTCAGTTTAATGATGTATTATGTGTTCCAACCTTATCCTGCAACCTTCTATCTGTCTATCAGATAACTCATTCAGGTGAAGGTAAAATTGTTGAATTTTCACCTCATGATGTTGTAATCAAGGATCTAAAAGATCCTCAACAGATTCTAGCTACTCGTCTTGCTGATGATTCCAAAAGGTTGTATAAGTTTCACAACTTTGGGTCATCAAATCTTCCCTCAGTATTTGTTGCTCATAATGATTAAGTGAGCAAACTTTGGCATGAGCGATTTGGTCACTTAAACTATCGCTCCCTTCAGCATCTATGTAAAGAAAATATGGTGACAGGTCTTCCTATGGTATCATGCAGAGATGGTGTTTGTTCCGGATGTGTACTCGGAAAACATCATCGGGACAGTTTTGACAAACGTGCCTCTTGGCACGCCTCAGCCCCTTTACAGCTTGTGCACAGTGATTTATGTGGTCCTCTTCCCGTTGCTTCATTCTCTGGTTGCAAATACTTCTTAACTTTCATTGATGATTTCTCCAGACGCACTTGGGTATACTTCTTAAAACTCAAGAGCGAAGTATTTAACACCTTTTTGGCCTTCAAAGCCTTTGTTGAAAAACAATCTGGACATCAAATTCTTAAGCTAAGAACTGATAATGGTGGAGAATATGTTAAAAACACATTCATCAACTTTTGCACCGAAAATGGAATTCAAATGCAACATACTGTTCCATACACTCCACAACAAAATGGTGTAGCTGAAAGGAAAAATCGCACCTTAAAGGAAATGGCTAATTGTATGCTGCAATCTAAAGGACTCAGTCTTAGTTTTTGGGCCGAAGCAATTAATTGTGCAAATTATATAATCAATCGCACTCCTACTAAGGTTCTAGAGAATATCACTCCAGAAGAAGCTTGGAGTTCCATTAAACCAGATGTAAGTCACTTTCGTGTGTTTGGAAGTGAAGCATGGGCCCATATTCCAGATGAAAAGCATAAAGCTTTAGAACCTAAGAGTGAGAAATGTACTTTTGTTGGATATTCTGAAGATGTAAAAGGTTATAGACTTATTCCATTTAAGTCCAAAAATGTTATCATTAGAAGAGATGTAAAGTTTGATGAAAATAAATCGGCCTGCGAGCCTAGTCCGGCGGATGTGCCACCTCTTCCTATCTCTTCTATTTTTGAAAACATTTCTTCTTCAGATGATGAAAGCGAGGATGATAATCCTCCCCCACCTTCTCAGGATCCTCAACTTCCATGATGGGTCCGTGCTACTCGAGATGCAGCAGGTGATCTTGCCGGTGATCCTACAGATCAGCGACATACATGTTCTCAGTTTGAAAGAGCCTCTTCTTTACTGGCTCAAGCTCCAGTGAATCATGATCCTGACACTTTTGCAGAAGCTTCAGGCCATCCACATTGGGAAGCAGCTATGAATGAAGAATATCATTCATTCATGACAAATGATACATGGGATCTTGTTCCTCTACCAAAGGGACGCAAACTTGTTAGATGTAAATGGGTTTATAGAACCAAGTATGGACCAGATGGGAAAGTTGATAAACATAAAGCTCGTCTCGTTGCTAAGGGTTTTTCACAGGTTGAAGGCATTAACTACACTGAAACCTTCTCCCCTGTTGCCAAAATGAACTCTATCTGCCTTGTTATTTCCCTTGCTGCCTCTTTAAAATGGGAAGTCCATCAGATGGATGTTAAATCTGCCTTCTTGCATGGGGACTTGCAGGAAGAAATCTATATGGAACAACCCATTGGCTTCATACAAACAGACTCCAGCCTTGTTTGTCGACTTAAGAAATCCCTTTATGGCCTCAAGCAAGCTCCTCGGGCTTGGTATGCCAAAATGGATAGCTTTCTTTTAGAATCTGGCTTTTCTAGGTGTCATTCTGACAATACTGTCTACACCAAGAAAGTGGGCAACTCTCTTATTATCCTTGTTCTTTATGTTGATGATCTTATTCTTACTGGTAATGATCCCAACCTTATAAACCATGTGAAGTCCAACCTTAAAAAGAAATTTGAAATGACAGACTTAGGACACTTACACTATTTTCTCGGTCTTCAAGTCTTGCAATCCCAGGAGGGTATTTTCCTTTTCCAGTCCAAGTATGCTTGTGATATTCTTCGTCATTTTCACATGGAAGACTGTAAGCCAACCCCTTCTCCCTTTCAGTCTGGAGTCAAACTTTCAGTCTCTTGTACTTCTCCTGAAGTTGATGCTACCCTATACCGTCAACTTGTCGGAAAACTCTTGTATTTAACCCATACTCGTCCTGATCTTTCCTTTGTTGTTGGCCTTGTTGCTCGTTTTATGCAAAACCCCCGTGAAAGTCATTGGAAAGCAGCTAAAAGAATACTTCGTTATGTTCGAGGTAGAGTACAGTTTGGGATTCATTACAGTGCCAAAGCAGCTCCTCTGTTAGTTGGTTTCACTGATTCTGATTGGGCTGGTGACCCTGATGATCGGAAGTCTACTGCCAGTTATGTATTCACTCTTGGTTCAAGACCTATTACATGGGCTTGTAAGAAACAGGCTGCCATTTCTCTTTCGTCAGTAGAAGCAGAGTATCGTGGTGCCGTGGAAGCTAGTAAGGAAGCCTTGTGGCTTCGTCAGATCCTATCAGAGTTTGGCTTTGAGCAGCAGCATCCAACCACACTTTGGTGTGATAATCAAAGTGCCATTCAGCTATGCAAAGATCCAGTCTAGCATCAGCGCAGCAAACACATTGAACTACACATGCACTTCATCAGAAAGCTCATTCATGACCATGTTCTTGAATTGCAATATTGTCCAACAGATGATCAGGTTGCAGACATCTTCACAAAGGCTCTCACAGAGGCGAAGTTCACTAAACTTCGATATATGCTTGGAGTCCAGGAAGTTGTCACTAAGGGGGGATAGGCTCTAGTGCCTCCTTCCTTCTCCTATTGTGTCATATTTGTAAATCCTTCAATCCTATCCCAAGTTGTTCTTAAGGGGGGATGTTAGGATATTCCGACACATAGGATATAGTTAAGTTCAACTTGGTCTAGTATAGAGTTAGGTTAGAGTTAGGTAAAGTGTGTTTCTTTACCGTTGTACATTTTGTAACTTACAATCCGACGGTCACGATATGTAGTGATCCGACGGTTCACTCTCACCTCAGTATTACCGACACTTGATCCGTGGCTTGACACCCGATTGGTCCATGAGTTCTATTTAAAGCGCATGGAGGGTCATTGTTCGGGTAATCTGTGCATGAGAGAAGCTTATGTAAATTTTCATTCTTTGATTAATAAATTGCCTGTAGTACCCACGTTGGGACAGGCCGTGGACTGTTTCCCTCCTTGCACTTTGAGGGTTTTAACCACGTCAAAAATACTGGTGTATTGATTTGAGATCTGGTTGTGAGCGGTGTCCTTTTGGTATTCTTTCTGAGGAACTTACCCTGTAAATTCCTACACCATGGACTCACTTTGTCCACAGCCTCTAACATTCACTGGGATATTCTTCAGATGCACAACATACTCGCAGTCTAGTCAACTTCAATGCTAAGTAATTAAATTATATCTACCCTGCTTCTTGATCGTACTTTGAATGTGATTACAACCTCACATATATTTTATTCATTATTCATGTGTCTTAGATCGATTAGCTACAAGAGATAATTTTCACACCGTGCGACTAAAAGGAGAAGCACAACCACAAACATTTAACCTTGTTGTCCAAACTTCTAAATAAATCATATCAAACATAATTATTGGATTACGTGACCAAATCAAACGATCACTTAGAATTTTAATGCATTTACACCTTTTGAGACAAATTTTAACTCATTACGTAATCGATTATCTTATGAACGTTGCAGGTCAATTCAGTGGCTTTGATCACTGGGAATTCCATGGGAAATTTGATTGGTTTGGCCTTTTGTTTTCTTTTCTTCATTTACAGGAAATTCCATGAGCATTGAATGGAAATCCTATGACAGTGTCATTGGTATACTGTGACATTCCAACGATAATGTTGTGTGGATGCTCTGACAAGCCTGTGAAAAACTTGATAGAATTAGAAACCTAAAAGGATCACTGCCCAAATTCGCTATCAACTTCAACACCATCATCATCCCACTACAAAGGATTAGTTCAATCATTGGTATTGCCAACATCATGCCACAACAATACACTAAACACTTAGTGTCCACATCATCAAACCATGAAATAATCATGAGTTGACATAAATGTTGACTTGCTGTAATGCCAATGATCTCCCCCTTTGGCATGATGTAAACCTCATGCAAATAGATATCCATCTAGTCTTTCTCTCTCGCCCTTTGACATAATGACAAAGGGTAACATATTGTGATGTAGATCAAGCATGCCAAAATTTTCTCGCAAAACCACTAATTAGCAACAGACATGCCAAAAACATACTTTTCCTCCTCTATCGAAAAGTTTAGCAAGGAATCCAACCCAACAATAACAATTGTCCATTCTCAACATGATGATTTTATCAACACCTTGGTAATACTCATTAATACTTATTTTTCATACATCTTCAATCACAAGGTGAATAATCAGTTGGTCCTAGTGAATAACGTGTTATTAACAACATTAACAAAATCCCTCATCAACAATAGTTCTCTCAATAATATGCCAAACCTTGGTAGAAACATTACACTAACAAAAAAATAAGGTTGATTCAACTATACATTAACAATAGAACTCGGTAACACACTCTGAACCTTCTATGAAAAAAATATGACAAAGCATAGCTTACGACAATACAATAAACTAGCAACACTTTTTTAGCAATACATCTCATCAATATAGCATTATATCATCAATGTGGCTTCACGAAATACAACCATAGTTCTTCTCAAGACTTCATACTCCTACAACACAAACCCTAACTCTAGATAACAAGTTAACAAGCATAATAACATGACTCCTTGTCATCAACATGTATTCAAATAATCAAAATATGAAGCATTGAAACAACATTCTCTTGAAGTAGCCAAAACTCATTCACAATCATTCATTTTGTCACAAAATATTTTTCAATAACACAACAAATACTCAAACACTAAGTGTATCTCAATAATCAATAGCTTATGTGAGTGGACAAGAAGTGCATCGAAATTCTAAGTTAATAGGAATTCGTAGTGGAGAGAAACATACCTTTTCATCAAAGAGGTCATCATTCACAACATATATATCTTTCACGAAAACTCATCAACATACTAATTGTTACACGATACATGAGAAACTATCAAATCAACATATTAAAGGAGTACAAATATTTTTGTAACAATATAGAAGCTTATTCCACAAAGCAACAAGAATAAGGGTTTTGTCATGGAAATCGCAGTTGCTCAAAATCCAACGCACATTATTTCTTAACTTGGCGAACTAAAGCATCATCATAGATATCCATAAATTTTTCTATTACCATATGCTCAACCAAAAGGAGCATTGAGAAGCCCTGCATGAGAAACTCATACAAATGTTTTCTTTTCCCTTTTCTACTAGCAAGGGATCATAATGCCAATAATAAATTGTTGATCCACCAGAAGCATTTGAGATGCTCCCTATGGACATGTTAAATATTTTCATGATCTCCATGGCTTGACAACTATTTACGTGAGAAATTCATGCTCATATTCATATAATAAATTCTAAACAATTCATCAATCACAAACCTTTTATCAATACCCAAATCAACATAGTCTTAGCAGATGCAACACTTGTAACATAAAATTCTATGTAGGATATGACCGATGCCAGAAAGATGGTCATCAACAAACCAAACTCACACGATTTATGGAAATACAAAATTTTGTCACAATCTGGTCATAAATCCTAGAAACATATATAAATCAATAACACAAACTCAAAATGACCTTACAATATAATCTGTCATCATATATAATAGTGACTACAATAGTCAAGCATGCAGTAGAAAACCCAACTTGCACCTTATTAGAACCTTGAACATACACATGATTTCATATGATTGGTTACCATGTCTAAACCAATAGTTATCAAGCTAAAAAAAAGATGAATTAATGATTGGAAAACAAACCTTCAAACCTTGTCCACCTCCTTCCTAACATGCCAATTTTTCCACACACAATGCTTCTGCTATGCTTGCACCTTCAATGATCCTTTATGAAATCCCAAGATGATACCATATGCTCCCCTTTATACCATGCAGGCTTTAGTTTCTCATAGAAGTATTTTACCTCTCCTTCCAAACTTTGATGGGCTAATGTCTAACATGTGCACCTATTTTTGGGTCTTGTCCAGATGGATTTGATGAACTTCACCTTTTGATTTGATTCCTTAAAGAAACTAGTAAACTTGCAATATTTAGCAATGTGGCCAAGATTGTTAGACATATAACATCTTATGTGGCCGAGAAAAGGGGAAAAATATTGATATATTCTGTTTCTAATCTACCTTACATTACTACATTAGTAAAAATAGCCATAAAAATAATTGTTGTACCAGATTGTACATGCTCTTTGTGATGGGAGCAATTTTCCTTTATTATTTGCTCGATAGGGATTTTTATTTGGCTATATCTATTTATGTATATTATACTAGGAAGATCTTATCCTTTTACTCATGAAATTTGTTGTAATGTGTCCAAGTTTATGACAACTTAAGAACTTGACATCTCTCAAGAAAGGTACAAAGGATTTTCTTGCTGAAGGTTGGCTCCTTTCTTGACTACTTATTTTTTTCCTTGTTGTTGCTTTCTTCCTTCCTAATAATGTTTCTACCATCCTATAATTTAGAGTTTCCGAAAGCTTGTTGATCATCTCTTGTAGTTTCATTGAGCTATATCTGCTATTTTCTAATTTTTTTCTTGTTGAAACTACTTCAACTACAAGTTTTTTACCATGACTAACTCCTTCTTTAAGTTGCCTTCCCATTACGTATTCAATTCTCCTTGAATCTTCTACCCCAGTTTTTAATCTAATAATTTCTTATTTGAAGACACATTCCTTCTCATCAAACATTTCAAGTGACTTATTTTTCTTTTTTTCTCAATTGTAAGTCTTCAAATCTCAACTTCAAGTGCCACAATCCTATTATGCTTTCCATCTTCAATATTTTATGATTTGATTTATCGATCTAATGATCATTTTCCTTTACACTTGGAAAATGAATTTCAACTAACAGGTTATTGTCCTATAGCTTGATATTATCAACATCATCATCATCATTGTTTGTAATAGTGTAAAGTCACTTGACCACTCAGGTTACCATTAAAGGGATGGGGTAGTTATTTTTTTTTGTGAACTCTGCGTTAGTAAATCCATGTTTATTATCTATATCTATCTATCTATATATATATAGATTTAGATATAGATATAGGTATATATATATATATATATATATATATATATATATATATATATATATATATATATATATATATATCTATGCCTGATGAACACCCTATGAGCCTTCACTCACCACATTAGCTAATTTCGTAAAAGGTGGGCCCCATTGAACACATCACCCTAGTTACCCTCTCCTGGAAATTCCAAAACTGCGCGCTTGGTTATCCGCCATGCTCTTTGTTCTAGTTTTACATGGACAGTGGGCCCCTCTTACTTCCTCCTCATAGGCCTAGGCTTGTTTGTCGATCAATGCTACCACTCATTCACATTATCCAAACACATCGTCCTTTGCGATGACTCTTTATTTTGTCAGGAACACAACATTAAGATAACCTTGTTGTGGGTCCTCTACTAATGAGAGATTTTTGAGGCTTGCATGCATTTCCATGAAACTAACCCACATCATCATGTCAATTCCCTTTTGGAGTGCTACCTAAAAGTGCCCTTTAATTCCCTTTAGGTTTCAATTACCGGGATTGCGTGCATGATGAGGCTATATGGTCTCTTTTTCATTAGTATGCCACAACCACATGCCATTTAATCCTACTTCCTCCACCCTCGAGCCTCCTATATGGATCCTCTTTATTCTTCTCGGGTCCTATCATCAGGCTGACTTGGGAGGCAGGCTAGTCCATGACCAATCATGCCTTATCACAACAGTGCAGGTGAAGCCATGTACCCTTTCTATGTCATCTCACTAGGATTTCCCAGGCATTTTCCATTTCACCTCTTGTTCCTTCTTTCGGTCTAGATGTACAGGCTTTTGTGGGTTGTGGACCAACGCTCTAGCCAATAGTAACATCGCTAAGTGCATGTCATAGTGCCACATCATTGTGTCATGTCATCCATGTGCTTCGATCTAGATTCTCCTTTTCTTGCACCATTAGAAATGTTCCAGGGAAAATCCTCTGGGTTTTATCTCCAGGCCACGTCAGTCTCATGGGTTGAACCCTTGCATGAACATTTCTCCCAATTGGGACATGTGGTGGCATTACCACACCATCCCATGCTACGCAGCCCGCTCCTTTCCACCTACACCTTATGCGAATGCTCCATGTGAGCCTAATAGGATGACCTCTCAAGTAGGTCCATCCCCAACCAACACCATAATTATCAGGGTTTCCTGGCCACCATCGTGTCTAGACATTCGCTATCCCTATTAACCCCCTTTTTCCTCCCAAAAAATTCTTCCAGGGTATTTATTGTAGGCCACGCTGTCACTGTCATGACCAATCGTGTAAGGGGAAAATCAACTGCGATAATGGAATGTCTCGATTTGTGAAAGGATAAGGTTACCCAAACTTGTCTTATAAGTTTAGGGCTTAGCCCATCTATGACACAACAAGTCTTTCCTTCTCATTCTCTTCCATGGATTGACTAAGGGACTTCGGTCCTGCCTTAGTCAATGACTTAGGTGAGGATATCTATGATCACCCTGAGAACAAGCTATACAATAGCACTAACTTACTAGAGCTAGTCGTAGTGAACATGGATTTGCCTCAAAGGTCTGAAAAATCTCTAGATAAATGTCAAGGCCATAAGTTAATGACAATTTTTTATTAAGGCATTCAATGCTCCTACCCATCCTAAGCTTGGCCGAATCTGACTCTAAGGAGTTCTTGGCCTTCTTGCACTCTTGTTCTCAGGCAAGCAGTTCTGCGCATGCTGGCATAGGTTCTCCAACGACCATTACCTACCATAGGCTTGGTGTGGACTCCTAAGAGGTTTTCACCTTGTCTTCCACACACTACCGTTCTATGAGATATGAAGAGCCTTCTAGTGCCTCACCAATGACACTGGGATGCCGATGAAAGATATCCAACCTCATGAGAATACAAAGTTAAAGACCATTTAGGGAAAGTTGATGGGTCTATCTGGCCCCAAGGGAAACATCCGTTAATATTAATACAATTCCTGTCACCCGAAAAGAAGCTTGTAATACAAACAAATAAAGGGATCTAAGTGAAAGTAGACCCTACTGAGCTGATGGTCATCAATGTAACCATTTTATATCAATAAATGGGTTTATGAGCCCACTATTTCAATTTTTATTCTAATCTCTTATGGCTTTTGTTGCTTCTTGCAACATGGCCTTATGTTAGGGTCCCACCCTAACCCCCTTATTGATGTAATGGGATCACGTCATAGTCAAGAGTCAATAAAGCCCATATTAATAATTGTAAGTGGTTAATCCGCAATTAATGACAGAACCACAGTTAGTTGCAAATGGGCCGTAGTATTAGATAGATGGTATAAATAAAACCCACGGTATTGGCCCATGGTATTGCATGTATGAGTCATATATAAAGGATAGAGACTCCCTGCGAGGAGCATCGTGTCTTATTTTGTAATCAAGCTCTGCTCTATTGGACGTTGCCCCCTCGAAGAGGCAAGTGAACATTACTCTCTGAATAATAAAATCATTACTATTTTCTGTTCTGAGTATCTTTTCTTCGCATATTTTGTATTTGGGTATCATTTTGCAGGTTAAGAGCATAACAAGTGGTATCAGAGCACTTTCCAGGGCCGGTGGGATCTCCATTTCTTAGCAATTTTTTTTTTGCTAGAGACGTGTTCCTGCGTCTTTAAACCACGGGATCTGTCGTTGAGCGCATAAACCTATGGATTTGGTGAGGCATGCATGCAGGAAATACAAAAGGTGGTCACGTCTGTTGGACTCCCTTGTAACCCCTGTGGGTACCCCTTCGAGTAGTACTGCATTAGACAGAACCGCGCACGGACTGTCTTCCACGTACCCTCTGGGTATATCGGAAGCCCCCTAGGCTCCCTTGAAACGTCGCCATAGATAAACCGTCGGCCGTCTTGCGGCTATAGTACACCGAGAACAGCACTCAGAGAAATTACTCACCCGTACGATAGGGTAGTCGGGTTTTACAGCTAAGGGTATGGTCGATCCTCCTTAGTTAGAGCCCTAAAACATTGGGCCGAGTACTACTGCCAAACCCTTATGTATATTGCGATCTGTAGCACCTAAAAATCCTCAAGACCATAGTTCCCGTTTCTATCGGGGGATCACACATCATCTCTTCCAGATCCGCTTGTGCAAAGGGGTGCAGCAGCAACAGACATCAGTCCCATAGTCTCGAGTTCACAAATCCATCAGATGCGCAGAAGCAGTCTGTTCTGCCACCTAGAGCTATCAGATTCGCCATTCAGATCTCTCAGATCCACCAGATCGGAGTCGTTGTGAAGGGTTCCTATATTGGCGTATAATTTTCGCAGGACTTTTGGCCGCATTGACATTTTGAGGATTTGGCCACTGCAGTATTGATGAGGAAGGAGTAAAACTCCGTTAGGAGTTTTTAGAAAAAAAAAATGAGATCTTGCGGGGCGCTTATTGGTGATCTAGCCCATCAGAATCAGGACGACGAGCTGAGCACGGTGGTACCATTCACTTCTTAGTGAAAATTTTTTTTTTAGGCGGTCCCAATTTTAAAAGAAAAATCAGGTTGGTGTATGGTAGAAACTAGAGCTCAAGCGATGGCCAATGAAAGGATGGACAAACTTTAAGAATCAGTGCAATCCCTCACATTCAGCTTAGCGGACTATGTATCATGGTTGAGAAAATAGTCCCGAAGGGCAAGGAGCAAGCCGACGAGGAGGTGTATAATGGCAGTGAACACAATGAGGGTGAGTCTAGCCACTCTCCTCGCGTCTGGCACACCCTCCAACAACCTAGTCAGTGACCTCCCAAGTTGGATATGCATAAATTTGACGGTTCTCACCCGTCGGCATGGATAGCACAAATGGAGCAGTATTTCAAACTGAATCACATCTTCGATGATGAGACTCAGCTTATGTTGGGGAGCATGAACTTGGACAATGAAAGGTGGCAATGGTGGGAATGGCATCAACGTTGCACTAGACCTTTTAGGACTTGGACCAAATTCACCAAAGCTCTTCAAGACCGCTTTGACCAGGAATCATCTTTTTTGAGTTGTCTTACTAAGCTCTGACAGACGGGTACAGTGGATGAATATATTACAGCTTTTGAATCCTTAGCCTTCCACACTTGGGGTCTCTCAGATGTGTTCTACATGAAATGTTTTATCAGTGGTCTTAAAGAAGCTATCAAAGCCCAAGTCCTACTGCACCACCCTCCCACATGGATGGAGGCTTGCAAGGTAGCTCGTAACGTGGCACGTGCATTAGCAGCCCAATACAGTCGCCTAAATTTCTCCGCTAGAGGTCGCCCCCCACAGGCTCACAACACGACTCAAACACTTAAGGTCCAAAAGGTGTCACCTGCGGAAATGGCCAAAAGAAGAAAGCAAGGCCTATGTTACTACTGTGATGAAAAATACTCCCCAGGTCATAAATGCAAGGAGCCCAAATTTTTTCAAATTGATGCCACTGACTACAGCTCAACAGAGGAAGATCCACCACTGGAGGAACATGAGCCGATAGAAAAAGACAACCAAAAGGACAATGTCGCTGACGAACCAGTTATTTCGTTGCATGCTTTGGCAGGAATTTATTCCCCTCAAACTCTCAAAATTAGATGTTTTATTAAACATTGCCCAGTGGAAGTACACATAATTTCATCCATCAAAAAGTCGCAGAAGCAGTGCATTGTTTTGTACGAGCAATTTCTAACTTCCAAGTTCAAATTGTGGATGGAGGCACAATGAAATGTGAAGGCCACTATGAAAATGTCAAACTTCAAATGGGGGATTATCAGTTAAAAACCCACATGTTTGCCATACACATGGGGTGTTGCGACATTGTCCTCGGCACTAAATGGCTCCGAACTCTTGGGCCAATCACAATGGATTTCCAGGAGTTATATATGAGTTTTAAGCAGAACAGCTACACACATACCCTCCGTAGACTCCAGGCGGGAGTCCCCTCTATCATCAGCTCGCATAGGATGGAAAAATTGTTAAAAAAGGGCAATCATGGAGTTGTAGCTCAATTTAATGCCATCCAGGTAGTCGAAACCAAGCCTCTGCCAATTCATCCTGAGATGCAACAGATTTTAAATAACCATCTGTCGGTCTTTGACAAGCCTCATGAGCTTCCACCCTCATGAGGGGAACATGATCATAGCATCACCTTGGTTCCAGGGGCCCAACCCCCAAATGTGCGCCCATATAGATATCCGTTGACCCAAAAGAATGAAATAGAAAAAATCATCAAGGATCTTTTGGAAGCAAGTGTCATTCGTCCCAGCATTAGTCCTTATTCATCCCCAGTGGTCATGGTACTCAAGAAAGATGGGGAGTGGCGGATGTGTCCCGACTTCAGGGCCCTCAATAAGTTGACAGTCAAAGATAAATTTCCCATCCCGGTGGTTGATGATTTGTTGGATGAACTCAATGGGGCTCAATTCTTCACTAAGCTGGATCTTCGCTCAGGTTACCACAAAATTCGCATGAAGGAAGTCAACATTCCCAAGACTGCTTTCAGAACTCATGAAGGCCATTATGAATTCCTAGTCATGCCATTTGGTCTTTGTAATGCTTTTCAGAGCCTTATGAACCACATTCTCAAACCATATCTCAGGAAATTTGTCCTTGTCTTCTTCTATGACATCCTCATCTATAGTTGCACTTGGGCCGCACATCTTCAGCATGTAGATCTACTCTTGCAACTGCTTCGCAAGCATAAATTATCTGTCAAGATGTCCAAGTGTTCGTTTGGCATGGCAGAAGTAGAGTATTTGGGCCACATTGTGGGGCGTGAAGGTGTCAAGGTGGACCCCAAAAAGATCCAGGCAATGCAGGAACGGTCTCAACCTAAGACCTTGAAGAGCTTGAGAGGATTTTTGGGTCTCACAGGCTATTATCGTAAATTTGTCCGCAACTATGGTCGCATAGCGAAGCCCCTCACCCAAATCCTAAAGAAAAATTCATTCTTCTGGAATGAGGAAGCATAACAGGCCTTTACAGCTCTAAAAGATGCCACATGTTCCACTCCAGTCTTAGCACTACCTAACTTCACCAAATCTTTTTTCATTGAATGTGATGCTTCGGGTACAGGTATTGGGGCGGTCTTAATGGAGGAAGGGCGACCGTTGGCCTTCACAAGCTAACAACTCAGTTGGAGGAATCTGGGCCAATCTACCTACGAGAAGGAAATGATGGCCATCTTACATGCCGTCGAGACCTGGCGACCTTACTTATTGGGGCGACATTTCCAAATCTGCACAGATCATCACAGTCTTAAATATTTTTTGGAGCAATGCCTATCCTCCCCACAACAAAATAAATGGCTTGCCAAAATGCTGGGATATGATTATGAGATCATTTACAAGAAAGGGAAAGACAATAGTGTAGCAGATGCATTATCTCGCCAATTTGAGGAGGAAAGTACTCTGCTAGCAATTTCCCTCCCATTCCAGAATGGATTGAAGAGGCTTGCAGGGAATGGTTTTCACACCCCAGGCTCTCCCAACTCATTTCTCAATTGCAAGTAGATCCAAATTCCACCAAGGGCTACTCGTGGTAGGATGATATTCTTCGCTACAAGGACAGAGTTGTAATATCACCAACATCCACCCTCAAAAGTCGCATTTTGGCAGAATTGCACTCATCTCCCATTGCAGGACATTTGGGCTTTCAGAAGACGTATGCTCGCACCAGAAGATCATTTTTTTGGACAGGCATGAAAAAGGACATCCTTACTTTCGTAGCAGAATGCGATGTCTGTCAACGCCACAAAGGGGAAACCGTCAACACACCAGGCACATTACAACCATTGCCCATTCCGGCATCAATTTGGACGGAGGTTTATATGGATTTCATTACAGGTCTTCCAAAGTCAGGGAACAAGTCAATCATCATGGTGGTTGTGGACCGACTGTCAAAGTATGCTCATTTTTGCGCCCTACCCCACCCGTTTACACCAAATTTGGTTGCTCAGTCTTTCATGGATCAGATCTTTAAATTGCATGGCATGCCCACTTCTATTGTGTCCGACCGCGACCCGATCTTCACCAGTAATTTTTGGTAGGAACTCTTCAGAATACAAGACACTCAACTAAAACTTAGTACCTCCTATCATCCACAAACAGATGGTCAAACCGAAGCTGTCAACAAATGTCTAGAAACCTACTTTAGGTGTTTCACTTCAGAAAAGCAACACCTTTGGGTACAGTGGTTACCTCTGGCTGAGTGCTGGTATAACACCAACTATCATGCCACCACCAAAATGACTCCCTATGAAGTAGTATATGGTCAACTCCCGCCTTCACCTACTTCGTATCTCAAGGGATGCTCAAAAATACAAGAAGTGGATCAACTCCTACAACACCGCGCAACCATGCTCACCCATCTTCGAGAGAATCTTCATCAAGCTCACAACTGCATGAAGCAACAGGTAGACCAGCATCGCTTAGAGCGCCAATTTCAAGAAGGGGATCAGGTCTTTTTACGGCTACAACCATATAAGCAAAAATCACTCAAAGACAAGGGGTGTCAGAAACTCTCTCCCAAATTCTACGGACCATATCAATTACTTCAACGCATTGGAGAAGTGGCCTACAAGTTGGCCTTGCCACCTACTGCAAAAATCCATCCAGTTTTCCATGTCTCATGCCTCAAGAAAGTGATTGGGAACAATTGCAGAATTCAGACCAGTCTACCTGAATTGGACGAGAAGGGTCCATCTTGCTTCAACCCGAACAGGCCCTAGACACACGAGACACACAATTGTGCGGCCGCATGATTAAGGAAGTCCTCGTCAAATGGAAAATCACCTCTCCGGAAGATGCAACTTGGGAACCAACCACTATTCTTCAGCAGTTTCTGCAGCTTTAGCCTTGAGGACAAGGTTAGTCTTAAGGGGGAGGGCATGTTAGGGTCCCACCCTAACCCCCTTATTTATGTAATGGGATCACATCATAGTCAAGTGTCAATAAAGCCCATATTAATAATTGTAAGTGGTTAATCTGCAATTAATGACGGAACCACAATTAGTTGCAAATGGGTCGTAGTATTAAAGATAGATGGTATTAATAAAACCCACGGTATTGGCCCGTGGTATTGCATGTATGAGTCATATATAAAGGATAGAGACTCCCTGCAAGGAGCATCGTGTATTATTTTGTAATCGAGCTCTGCTCTATTGGAGGTTGCCCCCTCGAAGAGGCAAGTGAACATTACTCTCTGAATAATAAAATCATTGCTATTTTGTGTTATGGGTATCTTTTCTTCACATATTTTGTATTTGGGTATCATTTTGCAGGTTAAGAGCATAACACCTTATGTTACTCTATTATTCATTTGTGTGTTTTTCTTAGTACAATTAAGTATTTCATTCATAATAAGGTTTATCACAATGTTATAACTGCTAATCCTTATTACCATGTGGTTCTTTGCATAGTTCTTACATTAAAAGTTCTATGTTCAACATCATTAAGCTTAATAACATAACCTTTTTTATTTTCACATTAAGAAGCTTCAGATTACTTAGTTCATTATCAGTTACATTAATTTATGGAGAATTATACACACTGATATGTTAGACATGTCATTCAGTGGCATCTCCCCCATGGAGGGGTAACCACATGTTCAAGAATTAACAACACAAATGCAGTAACAAAAATCGAGAACCATTATAGTCATATATGCATCATACATTCATCAACATATATCAAGTATAAGATGATAATTATCTTTGAACTTGCAGGGAAACTGGGTCTGGGATAAGTCTCCACCCAACCATTGGCAGTTACAGCCACACTTCACTATTGATCCAGATTCCAGAGTCTGATGTGGATGTTTTCATAAGGGATTAAGACACTAACTTCCAGTTGAAACAGGGACTTCATAGGACCCCTTTCCACAATCCCACAAGCTGAGTGACACTTATTTTTTCAATACAGGGAGTCCAGAGGTATTGTAACTCACCCCCAAGTGCACTCAAAATGATTCACCCTCTCCCGAGAGTCTAAAATCCATTGTTCAAAAATTCAATAACCACAAGTCTTCAATCACATCTTCCTTTGGTGCTACTTTAGGATGAATTCTTCCTAATTTGTTACAGGGCTCCAAATTCTACTATCTCAACCCACAACCTCCATGGGATCCAAGTTGTTACAGGGCTCGAGAGACCTCTTTCTCAACCCACAGGCTCTAGGGACCCAAGCTATTATAGGGCTCTAGGGATCCTATCTCATACCATAGCATTCAAGGAACCTAAGTTATTACAGGGCTCCAAAGGCTAGTGTCTCAACCGACAATCTCTAGGGAGCTTGAGAAATAATCCCCTTCCCTCCTCTTCTCTTCTCTTCAATGTTTCCTTCTCATTTTCTCTCACTAGATGATCAAACTCATATCTCCCTTTTTTTTTGCCTCCTGTACCCTTTGAATTCTACTAGCCTTACCTTTGAACAAATCCTCCGACTGCCTTTTCCTTGTTTTTCATTTTTTGTTACGTCCTTGTTGACCTGCAACATGTAGTCTCTCTGTTAGACTGTTTGTGATCTTGATCTTTTCTTGTTGTTGTTTCTCAAGCAACATGGGCTTGCTTACTTTCTTTTGTAGCCCATTTAATTTCATGAACTGTTCTCTTAAATTCCTGCACCAGCCAATATTTAATGGTTGTCCTACAATTTAGGTTTTCTTCACAAGAAAACACAAAATCCTAAGCAAGCAATTCTCCTCCCGAGATCTGGAATCTGTGTCCCTTTTACTCAACCCCATTTTTCAAATTTCACATCTAGAAAAATATTTACAATGTATTTTATGAGAGGGCCATGTGTGGGTTTGTCACAGTACCCTCCCCCTTGAGGGAACACTGCCCTCGATGTTCATGTGCCCATATGAAACACCAAAACCAAAGCACAACACATATTATTTCATGGATCTTTATATACACTCCTTTATAAAGTATGTACAATCATTTACAAACTTGCTTTATCTAGTAAACAAGAATAGATGATTAAATTTCATGCCCTGAGTCATTTCCCACATGGCCTCCTCTGGCCCAAAGTGCTTCCACTGTACCTTGACTTTCTCTATGGCTCGATTCCGTAGTATGAGACTCCTCCAGTCTAGAGTGCACATTTGGCTCTGACTGCAAATATCCCTTTAGTTCCACCTATAACACAGACCAACCAATCACAAGATTATATTCTTGTACATATTGTTTAAGCAAAGAATCATGGGAAACATCATGAAATCTAATTGAAGGAGGTAAAACCAACCTATAAACCATTGGTCCAATCCTCTCAAGGATTTCAAATGGAACATAATACTGTGGTGCCAACTTGGTACATTTCCCAATCCTCAGGGAACTCTTCTTAGGCTTAATCCCCAAATAAACGTGTCCCCGAACTTGGAACTCTTGGTGCACTCTATGATGATTTTCATAATTTTTTTGCGTATCCTATGCCACTTTCAAAAAAAAATTATGATGTGGACTTGATGCTCCATATCCTTGAGCATATTAGGTCCTACATGTACCCTATTCACTGGATCACTCCAACAAATAGGAGTGTTGCAACACCTGCCATACAATGCCTCAAATGGGCTCATCTTTATGGATTTTTGGTATCTATTGTTTTATGCAAATTCCAAAAGTGGGAGATATTCTCCAACTTCTTGGGCTAATGCATCACATATATTCTTAACATGTACTGAAGGGTTCTGTTAATCCTCTCAGTTTTCCCATCTGTTTGTGGATGATAGACTGTACTAAATGCCAATTATGTTACTGTTCTTACAAATAGTTCCTTATAAAACTTGAAAGTGAAACTGACATCTATTTCTAACACAATATTCTTAGGGTGTCATGCAGCCTCACAATATCCTTTATGAAGATTTTTTCTACATCACTAGTAGAATTAGTGGATTTGAGTGCTACAAAATTACCTACCTTGCTCAACTTATCCACCAGTATCATGATTGTGTCATGTTTCTTGGACGTTTTAGGAAATCCTATAATTAAATCCATAGAAATCACTTCTCACTTCCATTCAAAATAGGGATAGGGTGTAATAATCCTACCAGATGCTTACACTTAGCCCTCACCTATTAGAATTCTATGCATTTTTCCATGAAATCAACCACTTCCTCCTTCAAATTCAGCTAGTAGTAGATCTTTTTAATGGTTGTCATGGTCTTTTGATACCCTGGGTGGCTTGAATAAGGCATAACATGAAACTCTTTCATTATCAATATTCTCATTTCATCGCTATTAAGAACATAATTGCTACCTTCGAACCTAATTAGTGTAGGTTTTAACCCCGTAACAAAATTACATTCATACGAATTCCAAAACACAGAAAATAAACAATGCGAGAGCATAACACATAAAACACATATGCACAGAGATATTCCCCTAGATCCCAAACTGGGACTACCAGCTTGATTTTTCATTATGTTCCTTTCAATGTTACAATACATATTTATACATTCTGAAGCATCCAATCCCATGGATCGAAAAACATCGCGTCCAAAACCATGGACCGAAAACCATCATGTCCCAAACCATGTGCGAAAACCATGCAGAAAACCATAAGGAGGTCTGCCCAATGTAATATAGGGTCCAAAAAAAATATTCGCAGGGCATTGCCCCAGACCTCGTAGAGGGGTGCTATCCTCCCCCGTCAAACCCCCTGGACAGGGGGTGCTACCACCCCCCCTGTGACCCCCTCGCTGTGCAATTGTCGCAACGAAGGGGGGGATCCACCCCCCCTCTAACCGCCCAGTTACATGCCACAGAATCATGACTAAAACAAGAAATTAACTTGGAAATTTTTGACTTTCTGATATATGTCTCTAAGAAAGTTTCATATATCGAAATAGATGACACTATACAAAAAAAGGTCATTGGTGAGGGTCATGCCTATGACAGAACTTTAAGGTCCGTCACCAATGTCGCATATGGTGACAATCTTTAAAAAAGCGTTGTTGTAGGTGTATATAGTGATGGTGCTTTAAGGTTTGTCACCAAAGCCATTTTCAATCACACTTTTGGTGAGGGTCGTTAAAGGCTTGTCACTAATTCTCTCTTTGGTGACATTGTTGGTGAGGGTCATTGAAGGCCATCACTAATTCTCTCTTTGGTGACACTTCTAGTGATGATATTTTATTAACCCTCACCAATTCTCTTTTTGGTTAATTTTGGTGACAGTCAAAAAATATTCGTCATCGTTGATCATTCCAATGAGTTTTTGATGACTCTTCATGCATGTGATGCACCTTTAAGGTCCATCACCAATGTCGGATATGGTGACGGTCTGTTGGGTCCCTATAATACTAGTGATTACCCCATTACTATTGTAGTTATACCCCTTATTTATATTTTTGTGCCCCTATTACCCCCATATTGTTATTTCTGTGCCCCTTAGAATCTCTCTATTGTTATTTTTGTGGCTTTATATTATTATTGTTAGGTCGGCTGGATTATATTGTGACTCCTTAGACTCCTATATATAGAAAGGAGGTTTTGTCATTTGTATCATCCAAGAATTGTTCATTTATGTACTGTAAAGGAGGTTGCCCCCTCGAAGAGGCTGAATTCTAAGGCGTTGATCTATATTTTCTATCTTTTCTTGAGCTGGTTTCATAACATTTGGTATCAGAGCTTTGGATTCTAGGGTTTCGCTGCTAAAAACAGGTCATCGTGGAATTTTCGCTATAAATTTTTTCTGTGACGTTTCAGAAGTCGCAAAAAAAACCCATTTTAGAAGAATTGGCTCTGAACCTCGGGTCCGAATTTCAGAGCGTTTTGCACGATATTTTCGGAGATATGATCTGAGGAAGTTGGCATTTTTGCAGACTCCTGAATTACATTCAAAACAGGTGACCTGGGGAAAATCGTCATAACTCTCTCTCTGAGGATCGGATTGAAATTTCGTAAAAAGGTACAAAAAGAGGACGGAGGGTAGCTTCTTGTATGTGTGTTTCAGATTCAAAGGTTGAAACAGTGACTCGTGGCACGTCGTACAAGTTCGCTCTACTGAACCTGTCTAAAAGCAAGTCACTGTGGGAGATTTCACATAACGCTTCCTTGGAGAATCCAATTTTGCTCAGACTTGTGGCATTGGAAAGAGGACGCAAAAGGCTACTACAGGTTGCAACGTCAGAATTGGATGATCTGAAATTACAGAGATACATCAGATTCAATATCAAGCTTCTATAAAGTGAAAAAAGGTGTGTAGTTTTATTTTTATTTTTGTGTAAGCTTGGTTTAACGGAATTCAAAGGGCATAGTAAAGCATTATTATCGGTAACTGATGCCCGAGGAAAGAAAATGCAAACATCTAGTAAGGAACCTGAAATCTCTAGCATGACTCATGAAGAAGAGGAAGAAATGCTACATGATATATCAAAATTACAAGAACAAGGGCAACATATGTCACGCTCACAAAAGCTAACAGAAGCTAAGATAAATGGCGTGGAATCTAAGATAAATGGCGTGGAGTCTAAGATAAAGGGCATGGAAGCTAAGATGGATGATTTGAAGAAATATTTGAAGACAAACATGGAAGATTTGAAGACAGATTTGAAGACAGACGTGGCAGATTTGAAGACAGATTTGACAAATTTTCTACAAGAAATACTTACTAATGGTGAAAAGGTTGTAAAGGAATCTCATGATGTGAACAAAAGTAATGTTAATCATGATTCCATAGACTCTAATGTTGGATCGAAGACCCACCATATTCCAAAAATCGATATGAGGAAGTTTGATGGCAAGGATCCCGCCACATGGATATTAAAGATAGAGCAGTTCTTCGATCTCAATAATGTGCAAAACACACAAAAGGTACGTATGGCAACTTTATATTTGGAACCAAATCAGTTTGTATGGTATCAATGGCTTTGCTCTCGTAAACAATTTATCACTTGGGCAATTTTTACGGAAGAATTGATAGCACATTATGAGGATACAAAAAGCAACACTTTTTTTAGCCAATTGATAAGTCTCAAACAAAAGGGTTCAATAATGGAGCACATTGAGGAGTTCCAAAAATTGAATATAAGGGTAAAAGATATTCCAGAGGAGCATAGGATTGATGTTTTCATAGGGTCTTTAAAGGATAATATCCAACATGATGTGCGCCTTTGGGAACCTGATTCATTAGAGAAGGCATTCAGGTTAGCAAGAAAAATGGAAAGCAAAATTATGGCAACTAGGAAGCATACCATTCACAACTATAAAGACGGAAGTGTTGTTGCCCATAGTCTTCCACAACCTACAAGGTTGACACCACAACAATTGGAAGAAAAAAGAGAAAAAGGGCTTCGTTACAATTGTGATAGCAAATACACAAAAGGTCATAAGTGTGCTGAGAAGAAATTATTCTACATAGATTGTGAAGAGGAAGAAGAAAAGGAGCAAGAAAGGTCAAAAGAAGAGGATATATTCCAGGAACAAAGCCTAGATGAAGAACAAATAAATCCAACCATATCATGTAATGCATTGGCGGGAAGTACCACTCCTCAAACCATCAAGATAGAAGGACAAATCAAGAAGAAAAAGGTAATAGTGTTTATTGATTCAGGAAGCACCCACAATTTTATTCATTGTAGGGTAGCAAAAGAATTGAATTGCTTCCTATATCCAGCACCAGAGTGTCAAGTGATGATTGCAAATGGAGGAACAATAAATTGTTATGGAAAGTGCCATAATATCAAGCTATCCATGGGAGAATATGTATTGACTAGCCCAATGCTTTCCATTCCAATGGGAGGTGCTGATGTTGTACTAGGAGTCCAATGGCTACAATCGTTGGGTACAATAGCTTTTAATTTTCAAGAACCTTTCATGAAATTTTCTATGGAAAGAAAGGAAGTTGAATTAAGGGGTATTGTAGGGAAACCAGGAAAGATAATCAGCTCTAATGGCATGAAAAAGCTTCTAAAAAAGGAGCAAAGAGGTGTGCCATTATGAGGAATCTTGTTGTAGCACATTATGAGGAAGCATTGTTGGAATCTTGTTGTAGCACAAAAGGATCAAAAAGGAGCAAAGCTACAACAAGATTCCACCAATTACGGAAGAATTGATAGCACATTATGACCACTTTGAAGACATAATACATTTCTTAACCATAGGGATATTCAGTTTAGTAGAAGAAGGAATTGGTGGTATGCGCGGCGAATTTTTCTTTCATTGAGGGGCACCTCTACAAAATGGGAAACGATGAAATTTTACGAAGATATGTACCAAAATTTGAATAGGGTCAGATCCTCGTGGAAGCACATGGAGGGGCTACAAGAGGACACTATGCAGGACGGGCGACAGCACAAAATATCATTCGAATTGGGCTATGGTGGCCAACACTGCACTAGGATTGGAAAGCATATTGTCAGGCCTGTGACATACGTCAGAGGACTGGGAAACCATCAAGAAGGGATGAAATGCCACTCAATCCATAGATGACGCTACAACCATTCAAACAATGGACAATATACTTTATGGGGCCAATCAAACCTCAAGGGTAGACGGGTGTGCATTACATCATCACCGCGACAAAGTACCTGACTCGATGGGTAGAAGCACAACCTGTTAAAGAATGCATGGCTGCCATAGTTGCAAAATTTTTGTTTGACAACATGTTGACATGGTTTGGATGCCTGAAAATTTTAATGAGTGACCATGGAACACACTTCCTAAACAAAACTATCAGCACACTCACCGAGGAATTCCAGGTGTATCATCAGCAAAATACACCATACTATCCACAAGTTAATGGGACAGTAGAAGCATTCAACAAGATTCTAGAGACTGCACTGACCAAAGTATGTAACACATAGCGGAATGACTGGGACTTGTGTGTACCTGCCATATTATGGGCATAAAGAACCACATGCAATAAATTGATGGGTCAGACACCGTTCAGGTTAGTCTATGGCATAGAGGTAGTCATGCCAATGGAATACATCATACCCAGTCTGTGGATAGTAGCAATGACAGGCATGTCTGACCGCGAAGCTTTGGAAGAGAGGCTTGCGCAATTGGAAGAACTTGAGGAAGAATAGTTTCTGACGAGATTCCATCAACAGGTACAGAAATAGCATGAGAAAGCTTAGCATGACATCCGTATCAAGTTGCGCACGTTCAAGATAAATTATTTTGTGTTGCTGTATGACAGTAAGTGCGAAAAATTTCTTGGCAAACTCAGAATGCATTGGTTGGGACCATATGTGGTAAAAGAAGTCACAGATGGTGGCACGGTCCAATTCGTCAAACTTAATAGAGAGCCCTTCCCAAGAAGAGTAAATGGCAGTCGAATGAAGCCCTACACGGGGGGGCGCGCTTGTCTGACTAGCTGGAGAGGAGACAGTCTCACTGCTCCAGATAGTTGAAAGAGAGTGCGGGACTATAAAACAAGCTACACGACAATAGGGATGCCCGTAGGTTCGGTATCTCACAAGGGTCGTGGTCACACATAAGGGGCTGAACTGCTGCATGAGTAGGGTGGGAGGTGATCGTTGATGTCACTATTCATGACAAGAGGTCTAACTTAAGGTAGAAAGGAGTGCGAAATGGGCGATTAAGACAGGAGTTAAGAGCTAGATTCAGGATGATCTGTTGCGAAGAAGGTACTACTGACTCAGATATGGAGGGAATGGTCAAGCTCAAATTCAAAAGTTACTATCAAATTCTGTGGGTAGCTGTGAAGCAACACTTGGCTATTTGAGGTTTGAGCCAGTACAGAGTAGCGAGCACCAAGCTACCTTGCTACTCATGAGTACGTGACCAAACGAATCTAGTATAGACACAATGTTGAGAACCAGAGTGCAATTCACAGAAGTTAACCCAGAGCCTCGAGTGACCGAGGAGGAGCCTGGAGAGGCAGCAGTCACATTAGAGGTACTGAAGTTCCCACGCACGCTGTGGCCACAGAAAAACAAACAGCTAGTTGGGCCAGTCTGAGTATCACCACAAAACCCAAGAGTTAGTAAATTGTCAATGACAGAGAAGGGAAAAGCTGTCATCACTGAGACAAAGGAGGAGGAGGACGATTCGCAAGCCCTAATAGCCCAAATTGAGGTGCAGGACAATGAGGTGGAGAATGTTTCCCAACTACCTTCAGTGATAGAGTTACCCCTCTACATTCCCCCATGGAAAGGGGTAGCCAAGATACCGAAGGACCTGGAGGCAAATAAGAGTGCGCTCTAGACCCCGCTTCTTCTAGATGACATAACGTTTGACGATACGCCGCTAGGACGGGTACCGAATATAAAATTTGAAGACTAGGACCTCATGGATAGTGAGAAGTTCCCACAGTCGGCCGTAGAGAAATTAATACAGCAGAAATGGTTTCGCGGTGTGGAGAAGGCTGGGTTACTCCTTCTGCAGTGAATACCCCACTACCACTGCACGCCCATCACAATTTTTGTCATCTTGCAGCTACTGTGCCTAGTACATGATGGGTATCTTTGGCTGGAGGAGCCAATTCCCATCATGGCCAACCTAATTCATCAAATTTTGTGGCTGCCCATTAAAGGAAGCAATCCCGTAGACATTGCAGGAAAGAACAACAACTTGGGCCTCACAGAAGCTATGAAGGCCAAATATAAGCTAGAGAAAAGGAAGTGAGGGTATGTAATAACAACCATCAAGGACCGAGGGGTGCATGTCACCACCCAGTTGTTAGCTGGCAAGCTCAAGAGGAAATGCTGCACAGATGAAGTGCCAGCATGTGTAATTGGATTGGCGGAGTAATGTGCGGAAGGGGTCCTGTTCAATTGGGTGCAGTTTCTTTGGGATGAATTTTTGATGAATTGTAGGGAAGCCCAGGAGTAGGATAAGTCATTACACTACGCGTGGTTGCTCTTATCCATCCTGCTAGTTGTCGAGGAGCTACCGGTGGACAACCAGTTTCCCACAATTGAGACGAACCTACCTGAGGCTATGGGGTACACCTCGCTCTATGCAATGAAAGACGTGACGAGGATTCGAGAGATAAAAGTATTTTGGGCATTCATAGAGGCAAGCTTATGAACATGGATCAACCATAGGCCGTTCTTGTCCCCAACAGTATATAACAGTTTATAAAGCAAAACAGAATTCAAGGTGGATATGCATAACTTGTATATCCGAGCTTACAAGGATCCAGCCTAAGAGTGGGTAAAGCTACCATTCATTACCACAGATGATGCAATCTTCAAAGTAATGGCATCCTGGTCTTTGGAGTGTCACACCCCAGACTTAATGGAACTAGAAAATATCATAGAACAATAGAGGAAGAGGGAGACCAAGTTGCACATTGCGAAGCTGGTGGAGAGTAGGCATCAAGAGTAGGAAGTACCCACGCAACGGAAGGCGGCTGAGGAAACAACAATACAACAGATGGTACAAACCACAACTGTGCCCACTGAGGAGACCGAGGAAGATCAGGAAATGTCCACAGATCAAGACATATAGGGGGAGGTAGAGACACAGGAATGCACAGACCTTACCTCAAAAGTGACCCAACTCAAGAGGTTGCGCACCCAGGAGCAACCACCAACACGCAAAAATACAAAGACAACAAAGCCTGTGGAGGGAGACCTTGTTGATAGTAGCAAACCAGCTTGTGATGTCACTAAGGATGCTATGGAAGAGTTGATGATGGAGCAGACAACTGTGTTGGGGGTGCTTAGAGAGTAGTTGCAGGCATTACAAGTGCAACCCCCAGGAATGATGACACCGCACCTTGTGGAAGATATAGCCGAAGATGAGCAGATGGTGCGCGCGTGCATAACGAATGCCTTGATGTTACCAAAAGGCATCGTCTTCGTAGAAGCTGAAGGTGACATCAGGGGCTCGGGGTTGAATTTGGCCACCCTTCCTAGAAAAATCCTCTACCAGCTGCAGGATGGGGTAAATGGTGAGCTTCGCGACAGGGAAGGCTGCGCTCTCCAAATCTTGAGTGAGTAGAAGGTAAACTTAGAATAACTCATCATGTAGTGTGATAGCCTGGTTTTCCAAAACCAAGGATTAGATCAGGCAGTGGAAGAGGCCTATAGAAGAATTCCAAAGTTGGCCGTGACAGTGGCACTCCCCACCATGAACAAAATTCATCAACTGGCAGCTGGAGTCTGCAAGATCCAGGAGGAGGCCGCGAAGCTTCAGTTGGAGCTGAACCTGCAGATCGCAGAGCTGTGACTGAAGGCACAGTTCTCTACACCACTGGAAGTCAGAGAGAAGCGCCAATGTGACATTCAATTGGGGTTGAAAGAGATAGAGCACATTGTATAGTGTTGTTGGGAAAAGTATCCAATACGGAATGACCCTATCCCACTCTAAGGGTGATAGTACCTCAGCAACAATCGAAGCAAAGCTATCTAAGATTTCTTCTTTATGAAAGTAAAATAGGGGAGAAAGAGATCCACTAACCGATGTCTTTCGCTAATGGTTGATCCAATATTCTCTCCTTGCTGCTTGCTCCTAGCTCCTTGCTCTTTCACTGGCCCAGCTACACCAAGATCCTGCAAAATGGCAAGAGAGGGAAACTACAAGAAGCATACATTCATAATTGATTCAAGGATTAGAATAAATCAAATACACAAGTATAACAATACATCATTGAGACACATGCATATAGAAGAACCTCAAATGCTTTATTAATGGAAGAAGTAAAGTTCAGGAAGTGATACAACCATAAGAGGCCCAATCCAGCATCACCTTCCCAGCAGAAAGAAATCTCCTCTTCACCTCCTTCAAAGCAAATCACCCAATAGTTCTAAACTCAAACCAACAACACTTCCTTACATTCACAAGATTCCCGCCTCCCTAGACCTCATGGGAGAGATTTATATATAGGAGTTTTGGAGAAAGGATGAGTCAGCTTGAGGCTGGCATGAAGCTGACTAGTGTCCTCTCTCACTTCAGTTATTCTTCAGTTCTTGAGTCCACTTGGAGGTTCTTGCTTCCACTTGGAGATCTAGACCCTCTTACTCATCACCAGTCGAATTCCTTGATCCAAGTGTCATTTTGGAAGCTTCCTGGGCATTGACACCTTGAGGAATGACTGTGCCACATATCCCAACTCGCCCAGCACAGGTAGCCTTCTTTGCAGTTGACATTCAGCGCAGGTAGACAGTGGAGCAGTTGAAATTCAGTGCAGATGCTCAGTGGAGCAGTTCACATGATCCAGAATTGCCTTGTTTTTGAGTGTTTTCAGGTGGAGAACTTTTATTCAGTGCTGTGGTTTGCTGACCTTGTTCCTCTAGGGGTAGGAACAACATGTTTGGGGACTTTGGATCCCTTAGATTATGGACATTTCATGCTTCATGCTGTAAGGCACAAAAATGTCTATAACAATTGCCCCCCTAAAGTATGAGGTCATTTATCGGGTGAAATGCTTTATCAGGAGGATCCGAAGTTCATTCAATCGCTGAGAGGTGACCTGTAATAAAATACAATACAATACATTATTTTTCATTCTGCTTTCATGATCTAGCTGAGGCGGGCATTCCCATGCTCAGCTTTATAAATTCATTTTGGTACATAGAATAGACGATCGTCTGATGATAGACTGATAATTCTCTACTGAAATTATCATCCTTTGAGTAGGATGATCATCTGCTGCAATGATGTACATGTCAAATGTCTTTATATATCCTGAATATATATCGCAGCCCGGATGGATGAAACTAGATCCGGGGTCTTCAAACTCGTTCGATCTTCACTCTAAGTACAAGTCGATCCATGTGAGAATTGCGCTGAAGTCGAACATGGAAAGACATCGCTTGATTACCGGTCAATGATGTAAGCCGTTAACAAGCGCGAGAGGAATCATCGATAATGATAATGACCCTCAAGGTACTGCAGTACAATTCACGTGGTGTGAATAAAGGACTTGGCGTCGAACACCACGAAAAATCTTCTGGTCGAAGGTCATTGATGTATACATGTTGCCGGAAGTGAGAAACTTGCCATTGAGGCATGCAAGCTTCAAAGTACTGAGGGGGTTGTTCCTAGATCAACTTCTTGGATAATGAGCTGAAGTCGACAAGAAGCGATCCGTCAAAGGAGGGCCTTAATGAATCCCACATCAGTGACACGGAACGGAGCTAATGATTTTAATGGAGGTGAAAACAATCTGTGACATATGATTCAGGGTGGCGGTCATGAATGGATGAAGGATAATGTATGGCATTGGATGGGACACGGTTGACTCTTTCTGAATGACATCTCTTGAACATATAACGACACTGATGCGATGGATCGGTAGCATTACCCCAAATGTGGATGGTTTGGCGAGACCATGGTGATGAGACCGGTGAATGAAACAACCCAACCCGATGTGATACGGAGGAAAAGTGTCATGTTCAAGAGCGACTTGCTACCATTAAAGCTTTGAGGTTCTCCCAATTTTTCCCCAGTCATTTCTGACCAGTACCTCTTTATTTTTTTCAAGCTTGAGGAGGATAACATATGCTTGTTCTATAACCTGCCCTTCGGGCAAGCCCATCGCTATGTTTTAACGAGCCTAGCGATAGGGAAACTCGTTCTCGTCTAAAGACAAGTTTGTCGCTATTTAATCATTTTAACGAGTCTAACGACAAGGAAAACTCGGTCCTTTTCATTTTTAGAGAGTCTGAAAAGGTACATAAAGTTAACTCCAAAATTCCTTTTTCGTCATCTAATCCCTTAAGTCCGAAAAAGCATAAAACAATACAGAAGGGATGAGTTTTCGATAACTTTAACGAGCCGAATAAAACAAGCGCTCGACCTTTTTGTGCAATAATCCCTCAGGCCCAAAAAGATTAAAATCTAAAGGAGGGATAGCTCTTCCGGTCACTTTAACGAGCTGGAAGGCCAGAACTCGACAAACTTTTCATATTTTACGAGTCAGATGAAAAGAGCTTAAAGAAGACTCGTCTTTTGAGGAACGAGTGATAAACAGGGATAGCAACTGATTCCAGGTACAGGTTGGAATTTTCCAATCACGGCAGTGTCACAAGGATGGCTAGGTGAAATCACTCTTCGCAGCTGTTCCTCAAAATAGGTAAACAATCATATGGAGGTGAACGATCGGCCAAATGACGGTGGAGGTGGCAGGTGCAAAACACGACCAAGGTTTTTATGGCTGATAAATTTACGATCACAGAGGTTATTTACCGGGATAGGTTCATTTTTTATTTAAAAATGAGCTTAAACTCTGGGGGAAACATTGCTCACTGCTTTTATTTATTTTATAACGAGCATGAAAACCGCGTTAAAACTGCTCGGATCTTGCGTTTATTTTTTAACGAGCATGAACTTTATGCTAAAAATGCTCGATATACCAGTCATAAGATAAGAAATGTCCCCTGTGAGATCTCTATTTTTTAAGGAGTTTCATCTTCACTAAGCTTTACTCCATATCCTTTCTTTATGCAAGTTCAGAAACGACTAATCCAAAAAACAGATAAATAACTGCTCTTTGCTTGCACTCCAAAAGGTTTGCATGCCCCCAGGTATAAAATACAATTTCAAGGCTGCCCCTCCTCCTTCCCACCTCTGTTTTTCTTTGGGTGTTCACAGCTACTTGTCGTCTTGCCAGTCTAATGTTAACGATACTTGTCTTCTCGTTATTTTTAACGGGTCTTACGCGATACTTGTCTTCTCGTCAGCCGAATCTTTTAACAGATCTTTCGCAAGATCGCAAGAGAACAGCTACTTGCGACAAGAGAGCAGCTACTTGCGACAAGAGAAGAACACTACTCAAAGACAAAACATTTGTGTTATTGAGGGAGGCTTGCCTCTTTCTGGTTACCCAAAGATTGTTTCGTTAATATTTCAAACAAAACATTTCCTCGGCACTGTCTACCGAAATAGACAAGGGTGAATGACTCTTGTCAAACACGTAACTTTGACAAAAGAATCCTATTCCAGAACAACCCCTCTTCCATCCATGGACGGGGTACGGACTATTCATATTCTCTCGCGGAAATTCTACCTTATACCCAAGGTTTTCTCTTCCTAAAGCAGACCAGGATGCATGCCCCCTGGGTTCCAGTCCCATCTTTCCGAATCACTCGCACTCATCGGGAAGGAGGACTGGGGGTGGAGACATTTCTTGATTGAATAGGCCATTCAGGGTTGGTATGTGACTATTTGCGATGCGTGATCCCAGAAATGAAAGTTGGTCTATGAGCTTGACCATTCTTCCTTCGTGTGGAAAACACATTACTCTAAAGAGTGAGGAGACTATTGCTCCCATGCAATATATATAGTCTCGTCCAAGGAGTAGGTTATAATCCAAGGGTCCTTGAACGACCATCACGTTCATTTGAACGGTCTTCCCTTTCAATGTAACAGGCACATTGGGGAGGATCCCTAATGGTCGACTGGTTCCTTTATCGAAACCCGAGAGATTTCTTATCTCAGGAAAAAGCGTCGGGGAACCCAGTGCTTTCCAAGCAATAGAGGAAAGGATACTCACAGATGCCCCTTCATCAATGATAGTGCCAGCCATTACCATTCTGTATATTTGGACTATGATTCTGAATGGTATACTGGCTGGCAACCGGGGTCTGCCTAGTTGATTCTAATCAAAGGATACAACCAGGTTGCTTGGTGGTGGGACCGAATATACGGCCGGATATGACCCTGACGATGTTCCTTCCTGCGATAAAGGAATGGGTGCATTGCCCTGATTCTCATCAGAGTCTGTGTTGATGAAAAGAATCTGGATGGTGTCATCCTTATTCTCTTCAGTGAGGGTGTCATTTGAAGATGAGTCTTCAGTGACGGTGTCATTTGAAGATGAAACTTCTGAAGGGAGAACCGGGTCAACTGCTGTTTCGACCTTTGGACTTTCGTCCGGTCTGGATTCAGTAGGTTCATTTTCAGTGACTGACGCTTCAGCCGACCACTTGAGTGGGTCAGCTGTATTCTCAACCAACGAAGGACTTGGCACGAGTTTTTTGTATCCAGGAGGAAGTCTCAACGGTGAAACCGGACGATCTTCCAAAACTCTCTTCGCTTCGTCTAAGAAGGGACAACGGTGGATGGCATGATCACCTTCACACAGTCTGCAGGGGGATCTTACTCCCCCTCTTTGTCTTGAAACTTCACTTTCGCTGGTTGACGGTAAGCATTCAACATGGCTATCAGAGGTTGATGCTCCCCAATTGTGCAAACGAGGGGACCAGTCCCTTAGTATCCGGGGAATACAGGGACAATCTCTATGGAAGTGGTCTCCTCTACATATGACACATGGCGATTTAGGCCCGGTCTGTGCTGTGTGTGGATTTTTGTCAGATGTCTTTTGCTTGCCCCCAGTCGCCTTAGGCTCCTTCTTCTTCTTCTCTCTCTTCTTCTTCTCCTTCTTCTCCATCGGAGCTTGGCTTTTTCCGGCTCTACCTTGCGAAGATGAAGGATTGGAAGAAGAGTTATAGGAAGTAGAAGGCTGGTGGGCAGCTCTAGACTGATCTAACTGTTGACTCGACTGTTCAGGAACCATGGTGTTCTTAACTACATTGGTAGAGAATAGCCAAATTGGCAGGCCAATTGTCAGTCCTGGAAGCGACAATGTGGCCATGTGGGGCGCACCAACTTCTCCCCAAGAGGAGAAAGGACTAGGATTTCCATCATGTGGAATTCCTTGGTTGGTGCATTCCATGTTCTCAACCTACAGATCAACGCAGGAATAGGAGGTGATTATGTTCCATTTAAAATAAATTTTATAACGACGCTTTAGACACAACTTGCTTTTTCACTTTTTAAGAGTCGAGAAAAAGCTAAAGATGACTCTAGTCTCCTTCGATGTTTTAACGAGCCCGAAGTGACAAATGCTCGGATGGAATTTTTCAGTTATAGAGTTTGAAAAAGGCCAAAAGAAACTGCTCTGGAGATCTAGGCAGAGGGTGTGCCAAACTTTTCGCAAAACCACAGAATACATTTTACGGTACGGGTGGTCGATCTTCGTGAATGCTGTGTTTACTGCATTGCGATCAGTAGGGCGGCCGACACGGCTTCCTATGGATAAAGGCTTTGTTCCTATAGGGGTCTCCCAATATATACGCGACGGTACGTGGGAGCACAAGTCCGTATTGATACTTATCGCTTCACCTTGGAGGAATCACCCAACCACTCAACGCTAAGATATCACGTTTAACGACGCCGGAACACGTCTCTAGCTTAGACCTCTATGTGTTTGCGTTATGTTTCAATGCGTTGTTATGTAAATTCAATTTATTTTAAGTTGATCTTGTTTAGCAGTTTGCCTTTATGGATCACCACGAGATGTATAATACAACTTCTTAAATGCAGTCTAAGATGATAAGCAAGCTTTTCAATCTTTCAACTTTGAAAATCTTAACTACTGAGGGAAAAGAAAGACATCATCTTTTCACACAGATCATAGAGCACACACTAATGCACTTTTCCCTAAATCAACATACAAGCTGTCAAAATGCACATGCACAATGCAGGTATTTCTTTTCTCTTTCTTAATGTTGATGTACTACAAAAAGAAAGCTGTTGTATAACTTTGAATTCAATTTCAAGTGAAAGCAAACAAGCTTTTGTCCAAAATCAAAAGAAACCTTAAGATTTACTTGTTTCAACACTAGAAATACATAAATTCAAACCATATGACAAAAGCAAAAGCTCAATCAGCTATGAACAGCAAACAAACTAACTCTTAAGATCAAAACGACACTTATCACAGGTCTAGATCTAAGAGGCCACAGCAAGACTAGTTCACTTTTTGTTATGGGAAACTGCAAATGGTATAAGAAATACACAAAGAACAAATACAGTTTCTTTATACAACCGAGGCCGAATAGTGGCAAAGAAAGGTGGTTTCAGATAGGTACATTGACTGATAACAGGATGCAAAAACAAGGATGAAAACAGGGCAATAGGAAGCAGAGAACACCAGTTGCACAAGGCAAAACTGGTTCAGCGCAGGTAGTACACTGTTAGTTTGACATTCAGCGCAGGTAGCCCCTTCGGGACTTGCGATGAAATGCATACTGCCTTCACAGTGCTTGTGTTATGCTCTTAACCTGCAAAGCGATACCCAAACATAGAATTTGCGAAGAAAAGATACCGAGAACACAAAATATGCGAAGAAAATATACCCAGAGCACAGAATAGCAATGATTTTATTATCCAGAGAGAAATGTTCACAGGCCTCTTCGAGGGGGCAACCTCCAGTAGAGCAGAGCTCGATTACAAAACAAGACACAATGCTCCTCGCAGGGAGTCTCTATCCTTTATATATGACTCATACATGCAATACCACGAGCCACTATCGTGGGTTTTATTAATACCATCTATCTAATACTACCGCCCATTTACCATCTAACTAATACTACCACCCATTTGCAACTAACTATGGTCCCGTCATTAATTGCGGGTTAACCACTTACAATTATTAATATGGGCTTTATTGACTCTTGACTATGACGTGATCCCCTGACATAAATAAGGGGGTTAGGGTGGGACCCTAACGTGCCCTCCCCCTTAAGACTAGCCTTGTCCTCAAGGCTGAAGCTGCGGAAACTGCTGAAGAATAGCGGCTGGTTCCCAAGTTTCATCTTCCGGCGAGATGTCTTTCCATTTGACTAGGACCTCCTTAATCACTCGGCCACGCAGGTGCTTGTCTCGTGTGTCTAGAACCTGTTCAGGTTGAAGCCAGATTGATCCTTCTTCATCCAATTCAGGTAGACTGGTTTGAACTCGGCAATTGTTCCCAATCACTTTCTTGAGGCACGATACGTGGAAAACTGGGTGGATTTTTGCTGTAGGTGGCAAAGCCAGCTTGTAAGCCACTTCTCCAATGCGTTGAAGTACTTGATATGGTCCGTAGAATTTTGGAGAGAGCTTTTGACAGTCCTTGTCTTTGAGTGATGTTTGCTTATATGGTTGCAACTTCAAAAAGACCTGATCCCCTTCTTGAAATTGGCACTCTGAGCGATGTTGGTCAGCCTGTTGCTTCATACGGTTCTGAGCTTGATGAAGATTCTCGCGCAAGTGGGCCAACATGGTTGCACGGTGTTGTAAGAGTTGATCCACTGCTTGTACTTTGGAGCACCCCGTGAGATAAGAAGTAGGGGACGGCGGAAGTTGCCCATAGACTGCTTCATAGGGAGTCATTTTGGTGGTGGCATGATAGTTGGTGTTATACCACCATTCCGCCATAGGTAACCACTGTGCCCAAAGGTGTTGTTTTTCTGAAGTGAAACACCTAAGGTAGGTTTCTAGACATTTGTTGACTGCTTCGGTTTGACCATCTGTTTGCGGATGATATGAAGTACTGAGTTGGAGTTGAGTGCCTTGTATTCTGAAGAGCTCCTGCCAAAAATTACTGGTGAAGATTGGGTCACGGTCGGACACAATCGAAGTGGGCATGCCACGCAATTTGAAGATTTGATCCATGAAAGTTTGAGCAACCAAAGTAGGTGTGAATGGTTGGGGTAGAGCGCAGAAATGAGCATACTTCGATAGTCGGTCCACAACCACCATGATGACTGATTTGTTCCCAGACTTAGGAAGACCTGTAATGAAATCCATGGAGACCTCCATCCAAATTGACGCCGGAATGGGCAATGGTTGTAATGTGCCTGGTGTGTTGACGGTTTCCCCCTTGTGGCGTTGACAGACGTCACATTCTGCTACAAAAGTAAGGATGTCTTGTTTCATGCCGGTCCAAAAAAATGATCTTCTGGTGCGAGCGTATGTCTTCTGAAAGCCCGAATGTCCTGCAATGGGAGAGGAGTGCAATTCTGCCAAAATGCGGCTTTTGAGGGTGGAAGTTGGTGATATGACGACTCTGTCCTTGTAGCGAAGAATATCATTCTGCCATGAGTAGCCCTTGCTGGAATTAGGATCTGCCTGTAATTGAGAAATGAGTTGGGAGAGCTCAGGATGTGAAAACCATTCCCCGTGAGCCTCTTCAATCCAGTCTGGAATGGGGAGGGATATTGCGAGCAAAGTACTTTCCTCCTCAAATTGTCGTGACAATGCATCTGCTACCCTGTTGTCTTTCCCTTTCTTGTAAATGATCTCATAATCATAACCCAGCATTTTGGCTAACCATTTATTTTGTTGGGGGGAAGATAGGCATTGCTCCAAAAAATATTTAAGACTGTGATGATCTGTGCGGATTTGGAAACGTCGCCCCAACAAGTAAGGTCGCCAGGTCTCAACTGCATGTAAGATGGCCATCATTTGCTTCTCATAGGTAGATTGGCCCATGTTCTTCCCACTTAGTTGTTGGCTGGTGAAGGCCAATGGTCGTCCTTCCTGCATTAAGACTGCTCCAATACCTGTTCCCGAAGCATCAGATTCAATGACAAATGTTTTGGTGAAGTCCGGTAGTGCTAAGACCGGAGTGGAACACATGGCAGTTTTGAGAGCGGTAAATGCCTGTTGTGCTTCTTCGTTCCAGAAGAAGGAATTTTTCTTGAGAAGTTGCGTCAGGGGCTTCACTATGCGGCCATAGTTGCGGAAAAATTTACGATAATAGCCTGTGAGACCCAAAAATCCTCTCAAGCTTTTCAAGGTCTTAGGTTGAGGCCATTCTTGCATTGCCTGGATCTTTTTGGGATCAACCTTGACACCTTCACGGCCCACAATGTGGCCTAAATACTCAACTTCTTCCATGCCAAACACACACTTAGACATTTTGACAAATAGTTTATGCTTGCTGAGCAGTTGCAAGAGGATATCTACATGCTTAAGATGTGCCGCCCAAGTGCCACTATAGATGAGGATGTCATCGAAGAAGACCAGGACAAATTTTCTGAGATATGGTCTGAGGAGGTGATTCATAAGGCTCTGAAAAGTAGAGGGGGCATTACAGAGACCAAATGGCATGACCAAGAACTCATAATGGCCTTCTTGAGTTCTGAAAGCTGTCTTGGGAATGTCAACTTCCTTCATGCGAATTTGGTGGTAGCCTGAGCGAAGATCCAATTTAGTGAAGAATTGAGCCCCATTGAGTTCGTCCAACAAATCGTCAACCACTGGGATGGGAAATTTATCTTTGACTGTTAACTTATTGAGGGCCCTGAAGTCTGGACACATCCGCCACTCCCCATCTTTCTTGAGGACCATGACGACTGGAGATGAGTAAGGACTAATACTAGGACGAATGACACCTGCTTCCAACAATTCCTTGATGATTTTTTCTATTTCATTCTTTTGGGTGAACGGATGTCTGTATGGCCGCACATTTGGGGGTTGGGCCCCTGGGACCAATGTGATGCTATGATCATGTTCCCCTCGCGAGGGTGGAAGTTCATGAGGTTTGTCAAAGACCGTCCGATGTTTATTCAAAATCAGTTGCATCTGAGGATGAATTGGAGAAGACATGGTATCTACTACCTATATGGCATTAAATTGAGCTACTACTCCATGATGGCCCTTTTTTAACAATTTTTCCATATGATGCGAGCTTATGATAGAAGGGGCTCCCACTTGTAGCCCACAGAGGGTATGTGTGTAGTCGTTCTGCTTAAAACTCATATATAACTCCTGGAAATCCATTGTGATTGGCCCAAGAGTGCGGAGCCATTCCGCCCCTAGGACAATGTCGCAACCCCCCATGTGTATTGCAAACATGTGGGTTTTCAATTGATAATCCCCCTTTTGAATTTTGACATTTTCACAGTGACCTTCACATTTCATTGTGCCTCCATCTGCAATTCTGACTTGGAAGTTAGAAACTGCTCGGACATAACAATGTGCTGCTTCAGCGATCTTTTGGTGGATGAAATTATGGGTACTTCCACTATCAATCAAAACTATTACTGGCCGATGTTTAAGAAAACCCCTGATTTTGAGAGTTTGAGGTGAAGAAATTCCTGCCAATGCATGTAGCGAAATCATTGGTTCATCAGATACCATCTCCTGTTGGTTATCTTCTTCGGTCGCCTCTGGTTCCTCAAGTGGTGGATCTTCCTTGGTGGAGCTGTAGTTAGTGGCATCTATTTGAAAAAACTTGTGCTCTTTGCATTTATGACCCGGGGAATATTTTTCATCACAGTAGTAACATAGGCCTTGCTTCCTTCTTTCGGCCATTTCTGCAGGTGACACCTTTTGAATCTTAAGTGTTTGGGTCATATTAGGAGCCTGTGAGGGACGACCTTTAGCGGGAAAGTTGGGGCGGCTGGATTGAGCTGTTAATGCTCGTTCCACCTTACGGGCTACCTGGCAAGCCTCGTTCCATGTGGGGGGATGGTGGAGTAGAACCTGAGCTTTGATGGCTTCTTTAAGACCGCTGATAAAGCATTCCATGTAGAATTCATCTGTGAGACCCTTAGTGCGGAAGGCTAAGGCTTCAAAAGCGGTAATATATTCATCCACTGTACCCGTCTGTCGGAGCTTAGTGAGACGCCCCAAAAAAGAGTCTTCCTGTTCAAAGCGATTTCGAAGAGCTTTGGTAAATTGGCCCCAATTCTGAAATTGTCCATTGCAACGCTGATACCATTCCTTCCATTGCCATCATTCACTGTCCAAGTACATGGTGCCCACCATAAGCTTAGTCCCCTCATCTATGATATGATTCAATTGAAAATACTGCTCCATTTGTGCTAGCCATGTGGATGTTGGAGAACCGTCAAATTTATGCATATCCAATTTGGGAGGTCTCTGATTGGGTGGTGGATGGGTGTGCCAGACGTGAGGAGAGTGGCTAGACTCCCCCTCATGGTATTCATGACCCTTATACGCCTCCTCGTGGGCTGGCTCCTTGCCCTTGTCCTGTATTAGGCACTCTAATCCTTTAAGATGATTTTCGATCCTTTCCACCACAGAGTGGAGGGAGTGCACCTCTTCTTCTATTTTTTCTATCCTTTCATTGGCCATTGCTTGAGTCCTTTCATTGGCCATTTCTTGAGCGCGAGTTTCTACCATACAGCCGTCTGACTAAAATTTGGGACCGCCGATTTTTTTTTTTTTTGCCAAGAATTGAATGGTACCACCTTGCTCAGCTCGTCGTCCTGATTCTGATGGGCTAGGTCACCAATAAGCGCCCTGGAATATCAGATCTGGTGGATCTGAGAGATCTGAATGGTGGAACAACTGCTGCTGCTAATCTGGAATAGATGATGTGTGATCCCTCGAGAGAAAGGGAACTATGGTCTTGGGGAGTGTCAGGTGCTACAAATCGCAATATACATAAGGGTCTGACAGTAGTAGTCGGCCCAATGTTTCAGGGCTCTAACTAAGGAGGATCGACCGTACCCTTAGCCGTACAACCCGACTACCCTATCGTACGGGCGAGTAATCTCTCCGAGTGTTGTTCTCGGTGTACTGTAGCAACAAGACGGCCGAAGGTTTATCTATGGCGAGGTTTCAAGGGAGCTAGGGGGCTTCCTATATACCCAGAGGGTACGTGGAAGACAGTCCGTGCGCGGTTCTGTCTAATGCGCTACTACTCGAAGGGGTACCCACAGGGGTTACAAGGGAGTCCAACAGACGTGACCACCTCTTGTATTTCCTGCGTGCATGCCTCCCCAAATCCGCAGGTTTATGCGCTTAACGACAGATCCCGTGGTTTAAAGACGCCGGAACACGTCTCTAGCCTAAAAAATTTTTGCTAAAATTTGGAGATCCCACCGAGCCCTGGAAAGTGCTCTGATACCACTTGTTATGCTCTTAACCTGCAAAGCGATACCCAAACATAGAATTTGCGAAGAAAAGATACCGAGAACACAAAATATGCGAAGAAAATATACCCAGAGCACAGAATAACAATGATTTTATTATCCAGAGAGAAATGTTCACAGGCCTCTTCGAGGGGGCAACCTCCAGTAGAGCAGAGCTCGATTACAAAACAAGACACAATGCTCCTCGCAGGGAGCCTCTATCCTTTATATATGACTCATACATGCAATACCACGAGCCACTATCGTGGGTTTTATTAATACCATCTATCTAATACTACCGCCCATTTACCATCTAACTAATACTACCGCCCATTTGCAACTAACTGTGGTCCCGTCATTAATTGCGGGTTAACCACTTACAATTATTAATATGGGCTTTATTGACTCTTGACTATGACGTGATCCCCTAACATAAATAAGGGGGTTAGGGTGGGACCCTAACAGCCTGCAATGAAGAGAGAAACTTTCGTTTTTCTCAGGTTCTGGGTCACAGATTGCTCAAAAATCAACAGTTTTTGGCCAAATCAAAAGCTATCAATCAAGTACACACTAAAGGATGATTAGGAGGATGAAAAGCTATCACTAAGAGCTGTTCAGAGTCCTTGTGGATCAGCTCTTCAAATCATAAACATGCCCAGAAACTGAGCTAGAGTAGCTGCCCTCTACTTTGCATTTGAAAGATCCAAATGCAGTTCGATTCGGTACTCCCTGTGTTTAGGAAATGAATAGCAAAAACACAAACAACCAACAAGATACGATCCCCAGCGGAGTCGCCAATTTGTTGTTGGGAAAATTATCCAATACAGAATGACCCTATCCCACTCTAAGGGTGATAGTACCTCAGCAACAATCGAAGCAAAGCTATCTAAGATTTCTTCTTTATGAAAGTAAAATAGGGGAGAAAGAGATCCACTAACCGATGTCTTTCGCTAATGGTTTATCCAATATTCTCTCCTTGCTTCTTGCTCCCAGCTCCTTGCTCTTTCACTGGCCCAGCTACACCAAGATCCTGCAAAATGGCAAGAGAGGGAAACTACAAGAAGCATACATTCATAATTGATTCAAGGATTAGAATAAATCAAATACACAAGTATAACAATACATCATTGAGACACATGCATATAGAAGAACCTCAAATGCTTTATTAATGGAAGAAGTAAAGTTCAGGAAGTGATACAACCATAAGAGGCCCAATCCAGCATCACCTTCCCAGCAGAAAGAAATCTCCTCTTCACCTCCTTCAAAGCAAATCACCCAATAGTTCTAAACTCAAACCAACAGCACTTCCTTACATTCACAAGATTCCCGCCTCCCTAGACCTCATGAGAGAGATCTATATATAGGAGTTTTGGAGAAAGGATGAGTCAGCTTGAGGCTAGCATGAAGCTGACTAGTGTCCTCTCTCACTTCAGTTATTCTTCAGTTCTTGAGTCCACTTGGAGGTTCTTGCTTCCACTTGGAGATCTAGACCCTCTTACTCATCACCAGTCGAATTCCTTGATCCAAGTGTCATTTTGGAAGCTTCCTGGGCATTGACACCTTGAGGAATGACTGTGCCACATGTCCCAACTCACCCAGCGCAAGTAGCCTTCTTTGCAGTTGACATTCAGCGCAGGTAGACAGTGGAGCAGTTGACATTTAGCGCAGATGCTCAATGGAGCAGTTGACATGATCCAGAATTGCCTTGTTTTTGAGTGTTTTCAGGTGGAGAACTTTTATTCAGTGTTGTGGTTTGCTGACCTTGTTCCTCTAGGGGTAGGAACAACATGTTTAGGGACTTTGGATCCCTTAGATTATGGACATTTCATGCTTCATGTTGTAAGGCACAAAAATGTCTATAACATATAGGACTGCACAGGATTGTTGGACTAGTCACTTGTCACACTCACTTCATTACAAGAGGACCCAATGCTACAGCAGCTAGACATAGAAGCACGAGAATTGCAACAGGCCTATAAAAATGTTCGGGGGACAGCGTAGATGGTCAACCTCACCCAGTGATTGGCCAAGATGAGGGAAGCCTAGACTTTGAAAGAATAGGTGGATGTCACATGCCAGAAAGAAGCAGGGCTTAAAGCTTGCATCTAGACTTAGCTCGAAGAAGCATTCATGGTCACTGCCACGATCGAGGGGAAGCTGGCCCAGATGCAGGATACATATGCGAAAAGAAAAGAGGGTGCCTCTGATAACGATGCATCAGAGAGTTGCACAAAATTGATATAGCAGACAGCGGAGGAATGTGTGGCAGATGTCCATGAAGTGTAGAGATTACTGGATGAACTTTATGCAAAGGTCACTGCACCAGCCAAGTGACTCACTATGAGTCACAATGTTTGTGTTAGGGGTCTGTTGGGCAGTGGATCCCCATGTAACGGTTTTGTGGCTTAAAGCCCACAATTTTGGGGTAATGGTATTGTAAAGGCTCCGCGAAGTGCGCAAAGCGTGAGTTGTAATGAGTCAAGTCAAAGGGTTGTTTGCCCAAAAATAATGTAAGATAATAGAAAGTGAGTCGGCCTGCCCATGGTTCGCGGACCATGGGAATGTATAAATAGAGCAAGGCTCTAAGTGTAGAAGTCAAGTTTCGGTAAGCTTTTGGTTCAGATCTGAAGTGTATGGGTTGTTGAATGCGTTAGTTACTCTGGGTCTGTAAGTCTGAGTCCTGGGTTGTAGTAGTAGAAGAGGGCCTGCAGCTGTGTGTGCAGAGGCCTGGTAGAGTCCGTAGCTATGTGCACAGACCCCTGCAACTGTGTGCATAGGGTAGGACATGGATTGTAACTGGAAAACGAATTAATAAAGATAAGTAGGTTTTGGAATATCACATATCTGTTGCTCTGTTTCTGTTTATGCATCTGTTTACAGTTTACGATTGTGCGCATGTCTATTTATGTTGAATGGTAATGGAAAGCATTGGGCCCACTTAATTTAATTTCAGATCTACAATACTAATAACCACAATAAAGGGTAAAGAACCATCACGCTCGTCATCCGAGCTACGCGAAGGTAGTTGCACTAAACAAGTAGCTGCGCAGAAGTAGCCCAGTGCGTAGGACTGGTTCGCGAGCCTTCCAGACTTCATCAAGACATCCCTAGGGTGGAGAAGCTTGGTTTCGACATCCTCCCATACTACATCGGGTGAGACCTCAGTCTACACTTCACGAACTGTTGCCAAAAGTGTTGGTAGTTTCAAGATTTGTTTGGCTAAAACAATTCTGAACTAGTATAGTGGAACACAGACTGAAGTCTCACCCAAGGTAGTATGGGAGGGTGCTGGGATCAGGATTTTCCTAAGGGATGTCTGATGTTGGAACACTAGAACCCTATGAAAAAAGAAATTGAGAGAGGCTGGATCAGAAACTTCACGAGTTCGTGGCACAGGAAAACAGAAATCCGTAGATATCCGAGAAGAGGTGGCTAGATTGCTACATATATAGGAAATCCACGAGATCTTCTTTGCATCTTTCTCTTCAGAGCTATATGATTGGATCGCGAGGTTAGATGATAGCCAGGGAAGTATAAGCTAGATCAACCAATAGCATGGACTCCGGAGTTAGTACGCAGGCTGGAGGAATCAGAAGATAAGATCACGCGTGCTATAGAATATTGGCTCAACCGGATAATAGGATGGTTTATCAATGAATTTGTGATAGACACGACTGTAAGCTACAGTGAAGAGTTTTCTCCAGGGATGCAAGGTAAGTACATCAAATCCTTGAATACTTGGATTGAGATGTTGTTATGTGAAAAACGGGTGATGTGAATACATTAATGAGTGAAACGACGCAGAGCAGAAAGGTCTACAAAGGTATCGAAGGGTTAGGAAATAATCCTTTAATTTCACCTCCACAGGCGAGCGAGGAAGAGTGTGCTTTGGTTTCTCCGAGGAGCACGGTTAGTTTGATAAGGCAACACATTCTGCAGTTACCATCCCCACTTACACCACCACTCACATCACCTTCTTCACCTACATCTTCGCCCTCACCACCTCCACCGAACCAGCAGTCCAACATGGCGAGCGCAATCAAGCTGCTTGTATTCAGAGGAGTAGGGAACAAAGATCCAGATCAGTTTTGGTTTGTAGTAAGAGCAGTGTGGGAAGCACATGGGGTTATGGATGACAAAATTAAGAAGGCCACATTAGTAAGCACACTGCAAGATTGTGCGCTAACATGGTATATCAAGCACTTGAATGATCACCCAAATGCAGGAATAGCGGAGATCCAGATTGCGTTGAACAAAGAGTTTAGTTGGCCGAAGTCAGAGACACAGTTGATCATCAGATTTAAGGAAATCGTGATGCTTCCAGGTGAAACCCACTGGGATTTGGATCAAAGGATAAAAAGTATGATCCACGAGGCTAATATGACACTGACAGATGCGCAGCACCACGCGTGGTTTGTGGCGTCTTTGACACCACACCTGAGGACGACGCTATCACAACAGAAGCTCTCAACCCAGGCAGAAGCTTTGGAAATAACAATGAGGTTGCATGAAACAATGATACAGGATCCGGGGTTGGGAGTCCAACAAATCCACGCGCAGCTACAAAACCTATGCTTGGAGATGCAGAGTTTGAAATAGGATAGGGCACCCTAGCTAGAAGCACGCGAAGAAGTATGGTGCATAAAATGTAAAGGCTAGGGCCACGATAAGGATCACTTCCAGTATTCGCAAACTATTTGGCAGGAGGGGAACCAATGCCATTGAGACCAGGAGCTCAGGTAGGGCCAAGTACAACACCCATGCTTTGGTGCACAATCTGTCAGGTGGGGGGAAAGCACACTGCGGGCAATTGTCACCTGCTACAAAAGTATACACAGACTCTACAATAGTTGTTTTGTAATTTCTGTAGGTCAGTGGGTCACGATGAGAAAAACTGTCGGAGTTATGAGTTGTTAATGGATCACATGCCTCACTATAGGATGCAAATTCAGGCACGAGATCAGGATCTAGCCGTAGCAATAGAGCGCAGTGGATTCCAAGGATGCGGATGAGGACGAGGAGAAATGGGACTCGGACAAGGGTGTGGACAGTTATTCTGGTATAATTGTGGAGGACCTGGGCACTACGCGCGTGACTGTACAAACCCGACTAGAACATGTTGTCCATACTGATATCAGTTTGATCATGAAGTGGTAGATTGCTCGACGTTGATCGCACCGATGTGCGAGAAGGGGGTACTACAACCTAATCCGACTCAGAATATCCAAATGATGAGGTCTGAACCGCATGAAGAAGATGCCAACGTGAACATGGTTCTCATAAGCATCGCAACCATAGGGGAATATAAGGGAAAGCAACCCGAGGACAATACATGGGTTCGCAAGGTCCCTATGAAGGAACCTAAGTTTGACTTGGGGCGTGTAAGGGAAATGTTTATGGAAGCTAAGAAGAGCTTCGTGGAGGCCTCTACTTCAAGTAGTAAGGATCAACCAGAGCTAAGAATGGATCCTTCTATGCTTACTACCTTTTTAGAGACATGCATGAAGTTGCTACATGACAATAAGGCGATTAAAGGATTACAGGAGTTGATAACTAGGTGCGTAGGGTCAGGGGAACTACACATAGTGCATAAGCTGGGAAATCACGTATTGCGCACTAGGAGGGAAATTCAGTTGACAATCAAAATTGGCGAATATGAGATGGATCAGGTCATCCTAGACTTGGGCTCAGATGTGAATGTGCTACGAAAGAAGACATGGGAACGCATTAGTAGGCCCATGTTATGATGGTCCCCTATCCAATTACGGATGGCGAACCAACAAAATATTGTGCCCATTGTTAGGAAAACTTGACTTAGGATAGAGTCAAAGTTGACCAGGTTAAATAGTCATGGTTTTGGGGCACATGGTATTGTGCACCCATAGTATTCTGCCCGTGGTATTATATCTAGTGGAGCTTATAAAAGGCTGGAAGGACTTCATTGTAATGAAAGACCTGGAGGTGAGCAGTGAAGGCTAACTTGGTCAGATTGGCCAAGGTTTTTGCCAATGCTAATAATATCTTATTAGGTTGGGGTTTTCCCAAATAAACATTTGTGTTGATGTGTTTATGGTTGTTGCTGGTTCTTTTTTATATTTGTTTCTCTCAATAATTCTCCGTAATTAATTTATGTTCTTTGAATAATTTTTTAACAACTGGTATCAGAGCTAGATATTGGTTTCAAAGGGATTCTTTGATACCAGGGGTTTATAGTGTCTGATGAGATTAATGCAACCTTTTTATAGATCTAGGTCTGAAAATAATGGTGGAACAATCGTACATGGAAGAACAGTGCCTGATGAGATCAATGCAACCTTTTTATACATCTGGGTCTGAAAATCATGGTGGAACAATCGTACGTGGAAGAACCTCGAGGAGAATGTGCGGAAGATAGTGCCATAACTGCGAGGGATCACAATGCATTTACGATATTTACCGGTTTGGAACATGCTGTCAAATTTTTCGGCATTCATGTGGCTATTTAAAGAAGGTTGAGAGATACCTTTGGTAATATTAAAATTCAAGGTTGATTTTTTTCAGAGCTTTTTTTGTAGGGAATCTATTATAGATCTAACGCAAAAATATATGATAATAGAACTAAACCCAACAATAATAAGATTGAAATAGATAGAAATGATTCTCTTTATTGATCAAAGTTCAAATCCTTAAGGTAGGGCAACACCATACATTCACTCCTTAAGGAAGGAGAACACTCCACAAGCCATATGTGTGTTCATACAGTAATCCTTGACACTATTCCTTGACATGGAGTCTCTAGCCTCTATATAGGCCTCATACATACCATACCATGGGTCATTACCATGGTTTCCTCATACCATCAACTAATACCATGGGCCCATTACATTATTACTAACTACTTGTGGTCCCTTACATGATATGGGTTAACCACATTATTTATTACTATGGCCCATCCCATTATTACATTATTACCTTGGGTACCTCCCTTGGTACCCCATATTATACCCCCTAGATATATGACATTCCACCCCCCTTAGCATGTTTCGTCCCTGAAACATGGGAAGAACACAAATAATAAGATCGACACAAAAGAGTATTCCACTAGTACCATATATGTGCATCTAGCCATCCAAGATAGAGGTGAACCCTCGGTCTCACTGGTGCCTCGCTCGCTTGAGATGGAAGTTGACCATGGTAGCTCTTCTGCGTTGATGTGTAGTAGGTGGATCTTCGCTCCTCTCTATCTGTCCCACGGAGGTTGTTGTCCATGTGGCTAATTGGTTGCCATCTTGATGGTTGTCTTGCGGGGTGATGTGGGTGATGATATGTTGAAGTTTTAACCCACGGTGTCTTTTTATTTAATTCACCCTGCTGTGGTGCCTGTTGGGGTGTCCTCTTTTCCAATATGACTTCAACCACTGAGCCCCCATCTGATGTACCTATAACCTTTTCTGCTTCAGCCTCTATTTGTGTTTGATTGTCGATCATCAAATGCTCATCATCTAATATGTCAGACCCTGGAACATCTTCTACTTCAAAGTTTGTGGACTCTACCTGTTTATTGATGGAAATATCCTGTAATGTAATTTTCTTCTTTTTATACCAGAGCTTCAGGAATTTTTTCTGCACATTAATATTGATAGTACCCGCAGATTCCATCCAAGGATATCCCCAAAAAACATCCATATTTTCCATCTCTGAAGTATAAAAAATCACCATGCAACACATACTTATCCATAGAAAGCTCCAAATCCTTATAAATTTGAACATCCTCATCATCAACCTGTGTATTTTCAATTTGTTTTGCTGGAACTTGCAATTCTTTTGCCAAATTAACATTGATGAAATTATGCTTACATTAAGGATTTATAGAAATAATGATCTTCTCTTTCTGAATCAATCCATGAACCTGCAATAAGGATATACCAATATGAAATAGCCCCACATGTTTCTCCTTATCTTGTTTCTAGCATGAGACCATCTGTCTAAAAGTAATTTTTCAAATTCTTCATCGGGCAGGTTGTAACACTTCATTTTGTTAAGTAATCCCCACCATGTGGCTGCCTCCTCTCTAAATATCTCCACTACCCACCATTTCCAATTGTTTTTCCATAATTATTTCTGTTCTTTTATGTATTCTTCAATAGTAGGATCATTATCTTTCCCTGTAAAAAATTCCTTGCTAGAAGCCATGAAGGTTTGGAAAAATTTCACTTACTTGGCAAAAATTTGAAATCGTCACAGTTTAGTCAATATTGCTCAGAATTCGTATTATGACCTATTTTCAGAAATGGAACGATCATTCTGCATCTTCCCATGTGATAGAAATCTTGATACATGCACTAGAATTTCAGATATGCACTGCTACTCTCCCGCCGTCACCACAATTTCTGCAAAAAAGAGCTGATTTTAAATCAACAATATCTCCCTCATCCAGACTCCGATTCGGCTGATTTTTTTTTTTTTTGAAATTGTGCATTTTTTCACAAAGAATCTAGATCCGCAATTAGATTTTACAGATCTTGTGCTAGGACATCCATATCTGCACCGCAAATATGCTGCCCTGAAAAATTATCTGCAACACCACTGATTTTTAGATCAGTGATATCTCCTTCATTCGGACTCCGATTCAGCCGATTTCTTTTTGGAAATCGGGTATTTTTTCACATAGAATCCATATCTGCAATTATATTTTTTCAGACCTTGTACCAAAACATATAGATCTGATCTGCAAACTCGCCGCCCCAGAAATCCTGCAAAAAATTAAAAAGAAAAATTCTCCACTTTTTCCCTAGAAAGTGCTCTGATACCACTTGTTATAGATCTAACCCAAAAATATATGATAATAGAAATAAACCCAAGTATAATAAGATTGAAATAGATAGAAATGATTTTCTTTATTGATCAAAGTTCAAACCCTTAAGGTAGGGCAACACCATACATTCACTCCTTAAGGAAGGAGAACACTCCACAAGCCATATGCGTGTTCATACAATAATCCTTGACACTATTCCTTGACATGGAGTCTCTAGCCTCTATATAGGCCTCATACATACAATACCATGGTTCATTACCATGGTTCCCTCATACCATCAACTAATACCATGGGCCCATTACATTATTACTAACTACTTGTGGTCCCTTACATGATATGGGTTAACCACCTTATTTATTACTATGGCCCATCCCATTATTACATTATTACCTTGGGTACCTCCCTTGGTACCCCATATTATCCCCCCTAGATATATAACAGAATCGATAAGGGATATTTCCTGTGTGTTCTATGCCATGTTGAAAGATGCAGTAGGCTTGGGCTGCTTGCAGGTCAGCAGAAGAAAATTGTTCATGTGGCTTCGAAAATTGTTCGTTTTTTGCTACGTGAGGTCACCAGTGCTGGAATATACACGGTTCTCATCGGGCTCGAAGTTGGAGCAGATGATATAATTTTTTGAGAAAATCAAATTGAGAGAGGATGGATCAGAATTGCGGTAGCAATAAACCAAAAAACTTTAATGAAGTCAAAATTATTGCATGTAAATGGGCATACTACTGTAAGACTTGGTAAGGCATGTGTACCCCTTGGTGATCACCGGTAAATTTCGGGTTAGACCTAGGTGATAGGGGGGATGTCGGGTTAACAATACCCCAGGTAAAAACTTTGAGGGGGGTAAGAGCTAGAGTGAGCAGGATTGTCTCACTTAGCAAGTTTGGTTTGAGTTAGTCAAGGAACCCCAAGTCAAGTTTAAGGGGGGGGATATTGTTAGGTAAACTTGACTCAGGATAGAGTCAAAGTTGACCAGGTTAAATAGTGATGGTTTTGGGACACATGGTATTATGCACCCATAGTATTCTTCCCATGGTATTATATCTAATGGAGCTTATAAAAGACTAAAAGGACTTCATTGTAATGAAAGACCTCGAGGTGAGCGGTGAAGGCTCACTTGGTCGGATTGGCCAAGGTTTTGGCCAATGTTAATAAGATCTTATTAGGTTGGGTTTTTCCCGAATAAACATTTGTGTTTATGTGTTTATGGTTGTTTCTAGTTATTTTTTATATTTGTTTCTCTCAGTAATTCTCTGTAATTAATTTATGTTCTCTGAATAATTTTTTAACACCCATGGGAAGATTGCAAGGGGTAACAATGGATATCGAGGGTGTGAGCATGCAGACGAACTTTGAGGTAATAGAGATTGTGGACGACAGTAACCCTTACCCCTTTTTGTTAGGGATAGACTAGGCCACGGATAAGAATGGAGTCATCAATGTGAAGAAGCGGAAAACGATTTTTGAGAAAAAGTCCTTACATGTAGTAGTTCCACTTGATCCGGCCAAAGGGGTGCACTACACTAAACCTGTGCATGAGGATGACAATGATGATGAGCTGGATTACATCTATTAGATAACGAAGCAAGACCAGGATCAGGTGAACCCGACTAAAGATGGAAGAATATCATGGGAGCACAACAGTTCCTGTACTTCGGATTCTGACAAAGAAATAGAATACTAATAGAACCGGTTGCACGAAGTAACAACACTAAATTGCAACATGATGATTAGATCACTATGGTGCATGAGGACCGAAGCAAGGGAACTACCAACATATGATGGGGAGACAGGCATGGATGATTTCTTTCACAAATTTGAAAGGTCAGTACCAAAACAGCATCAGTACGATGTGATGTAATGGGCATTGTGCGCGACACTTGCACGATGCTGGCCAGGCATGCCAAAACAATATTGGGAGCTGGCATGAATGCAAAAGACAGATGCACTTATGCTTTGCAAGTCCCCAGTGTTGAACGCAAGTCGGGCAGCTAGGGAAAATCACTTTGCGCACCCACCTGTGTTGATGGGTGCAGACGAGTGTTGGGCAAGCACCTCACAAGCTAAGGATAAAAAATCAGAACCTGACGCAGTAGCAGGAAAAGCAATGCACACTGCAAATGCCCCATGACATAGAATTCACAAAGCTATGTGGAATCATGAATAGAGTTTACCAGGTGGGAAAAATGGATTGGGACCTACGCGTACCAACAGTTCGATGGGCCTATAGGACCATAAGCAAAAACCGGAGCGCGGAAATGACCTCAATAGTGTCAAGAAGAGAGGAAACCAAGAGGATAGAGAAGAATCCCCAGACCATAGTAGGGATAGGATGCAATGACCTGGATAAAGGAATTAGGTAGTTGCAAGAAGACCTACGGCGAGGGAGCATGAAACTTTGCAAACTCAATGACAAGTGGGCATGACTGAGGAAGAGAATTTGTGACATTGGATAGAGAAATCAGTGAACTGAAAACCAAAGTCATGCAAGAGGACCACGAGAAAGTAAGCTTTCTGAGAACAAGTGTAGCCATCCCTACTAGTGCATTAGAAAGAGTTGGGACCCTGTTATCATGGCTGCAACTGTACCTTACTAAACAAGGGAGTGTACAACACAAAGAAGAACACGACACGCTACTGGACACAAGGGTATTTTAAGGGTGACTGTAGCTTGGGTTAGCAAGAAAATTGAAGCCTCACACCAGGGGTATGACCACCTGACTATCTGTAGGAAGCACAATCTCAGTGCTCCAAGCAGTTGAAAGAAGGCACGGGACTATAAACAAGTTTGCATGAGAGTTGCGTGGAAAGGAGGTTCCGCACAGAGCCAGTTTGTCACCAGGATCATAGTCGCGCATAACAGGCTATTCTGTTGTGCGGGTATATTGGGAGGTGACCGTTGATGTCACTGTTCATGACAAGAGGTCTAATTTAAGGCTAAGAGGGTTGTAGTAGTAGAAGAGGCTCTGCAGTTGTGTGCACAGAGGCCTGGTAGAGTTCACAGCTATGTGCATGGACCCCTGCAGCTGTGTGCACAGGGTAGGGAGTGGATTGTAACTGGAAAATGCATTCATAAAGATAAGTAGGTTTTGGAACATTGCATATCTATTGCTATGTTTTTGTTTATGCATCTGTTTACAGTTTACGATTGCGCGCATGTCTATTTATGTTGAATGGTAAAGGAAAGCATTGGGCCCACTTAATTTAATTCTAGATCTATAATACTAATAAGCACAGTAAACTTTTATCTTTGTTTCATCAAGCAATTATCAAAATCAAAACAAAAATATCAAGACACCATATGTAGGCACTCTGCAAGGGCTAAAACCCCTCTATAGGGGAAAACGAAGTCAAACTCTTCCACTAGCAAAATCAAGTTGAGATAGACAAAGACCCTACACCAAAATACATTCCTCCTCCACCAAGTTAGCCTTCCAATACAATTCAACAAATTCCAGTAGTCTCTTCTTGTCCAGCAGCTTCAGCCAAGCAGCAACCTAGAATTTCCGCCCCTGGCAAATCCAAAATTTTGACTCAGTTATATTACTGCAACTTCATCCATTCCAGAATCTTGACACATGTGAGAGAGATAAATTTGAATTCTTGTGCTTGATAGAGACCTCTTTTTCCTTCACTAACCCTTTCCACCTTCTTCCTTGAATTTCACACATTATACTGCCCCCAACCACTGCAGATCGAACATGGTGAGTGAGTTATCCATATGAGGTTGATTTGCTACCTTTATATAGGCGATTTTGACCCTCAGTTAGGCCAATTTGTCCAGTTTGAGGCTGACATGGCAAAAGAGGCCTAATTGACCTTTTTTACATTAAAATAAATTTACTTCTTTTTCAACAATGCTCAAGGAGTGTCTATTACATTATGACATGGACAAGGCACTTGACATAAACCGTAGAAGCCTACAATGGAGGATTTGACCTAAAAATTATTGACCCAAACATGAAACCCATGATTTAATAAGTTAATTTCTTTAATAATAAAATTCATTTTTCTTTATTTTGACAAATACATTGACATCATGACTCAAATACAATTATGAAGACCGGAATTAGTTATTCTTCAACACTATGCATGGTTCCAATCCTTGTCGTTGATGATCGAACTTTGATTCGATGACATACATAAAGAGTGAGGGAGGTTACAATGTGATTCTAGCAAATGAGGGGGGTTCCACTATCGAGATTTCACCCCTCTTCGAAACCCTTCTACCTTTTCTCCTTATAACAATCATCGAAAATGTTTTTCCCCTTCTATTAACACTCCACCACCTCGTGGCCCACCTTTGCGACTTGTCCCCTCAACATTGTAACTTTCAGCTTTGTACCCTGGCATCAATCCACCAAACTTTGTGGCCCGACCCCTCTAGAAAAGAAAGCATGTTAATTTCCTATAACCATATCTGGTGTTTCAATGTTAGGTTCTGCTCGAAATTCACGTGGAACCACTCCTAACTTGAAACTGATCCTTGGCCCATAAATGAGTTCCTCCTTGAATGACCCTGCAAAATAATCTAATGACACTCGATAGGGCATGCAAGGGTTCCACCCTTGGAATCCCAACCCCATTTTTAATATATTTTTATTATATAAAAAATACACACACACACATATAATAAAAAGCCAAAAATAAAAAGCAGAGATACACAAATAGTGTACTGCACACAGTTTTACCCCTTTTGGCTAAAATTAACAATTTCTATTTGAAATATTTACTTTGTCACAATAATTTCATCTTTTGAGTCCTGCTAGAATGCCTACATTCTTTACCGAGTATATTTTAACCACTTTCACCACTTCAAATTTTGTCAAATAGTTGGTGAACAACTTGTGATTTTCACATTTTTCCCCCATATCAAGCCCAATCAAGCCATGTGTTGTAAATTGTGCTTTGGTACCACTTTGTAACATCCCCAACACTTTGCTAGGCAATGCTACCATAACCACGCCACTTAGAAATACATGATTTTTTTTTGGAAGTGAAAAATAGTAACCCTACCATGATTATTTCTATGTGTGGTTGTATCCGCTTATAACATGTATGAATCATAATTTCAACGTTGCATAATGGAAATGGCAATTAGTTAACCACACATGTATGCATAAAATAGCAAAGGAAGCCATTTAACATCACATTAACGAAAAATTACAAATATATGTACACCAACTCAACATGCACAATGGAATACAAGATAATTATAAACATTATAACACAAAATATTGAAACCAGGGTTTCCACCATCAATTCATAAACGGACACAACATTAAACATGAACACTTATTTGAATAAAAAGGGAAACTAGTTGAGGTCTCTCCATGTTCCACCCAACCATAGACTACGTGGTTCATAAATCTCAACCACGGGTCAAGCTCGGGCTACAACTCCACAAGTAACAATGTAAAACTGAATGACATATACCTAATAATGGACAAGTTACCCTTCCAATAGGCATTTACCCAACCACATGCTCCTACTCTCCCTGAACCTGCACCAGTGGCACACCCTTTCTCTGCACCTTGTCGTCCCTCCATTGTGCCCGTGTCTCAAGGCCCCTAACAACCAACCAAAAACAATCTTAGCCTAGGTTTTCAAGGTCTTGTGCTTCCCTCTAGGCACTTCTCAAGCCATGAAATGAAATAGCATCTAGTCGATCAAGAACCCAAACATAAGGTTCACCAACCAGCTTCATAAAACTAAAGTCGCCAAAATAGTATAAGTCAATGAATGAGTGAATCCATAATGTACACCATATCAAGAAGACATACACCTTTTAAATATGCATGACCTTCCTCTGCCATGTGGCACCCCCTAAAGCCATATGGTCCCCATGTGTCCTTTTCCATTAACACCAAACAAAACACTATGTTGTATGTCATTATGGAGTTGTACTACCCCCATACTCTTCACGGTGGAGTGGGCTTTGCAAACAACCCATTTGATTAATATAATATGTATAATAATTTACATCATATTTACAATTTTGATCGTGTGGCCACTTAACCAGAAATGACATATATTTGTATCATGATATGTTAGCTCCAAAACTTATAAACATAACTACATAGATACGTAAGGCAATCAAAATAAATCCAAGTCACCAATTTAAATAATCATATATATTGAACTCAGTAACATAAATATCATTACACATATTTACATGATTAACAAAAATATTACAGCATGAAAAAGAATTTACATTAGAAACATATAACTTGAAAATAAAATAGGATAGAATTTCCACACATATATCTTGAACTCATTACCATTCGCATATTTACAATAAGATATTTGAGATAATGTATGTGGATATATTCATTTGAGACACATTCTGGTAGGATTGTAGATTAGATTTCTAGAAACATGTCAGTTACCACAAATTTTAGTCTCAATAGCTCCTATATATCATGTCCAGTTGCTAGCATGTCATCTAGATTTGCAAATATAATGCTTATGATTAAATTCATAAACCTTGATATAAATTTCTAGAAACATGTCAGTTACCGCGAATTTTAGTCTTAATAGCTAGTATATATCATGTCCAGTTGCTAGCATGCCATCTAGATTTGCAAATATAATGTTTATGATTAAATTCATAAACCTTAATAACTTAAGCAGATCATCATGAAAATGTAAATTATCTTTCATGTCACGTACTCTTATACACAGATGTAAAATTTATATAGATCTGAATAAGATTATTAGAAATTTGCTCTCTTTAAATAATTAGTGGTTAGAAAATTTTATACCAGTGAATAATTAAAGTAAAATTTCAGAAATCTTATTTCAAAATAAATATCTCCATATATATATATAGATAGATATAACTAAATGTACATCAAATTAATTAAACTAATAATTTTTAACTAAATGATATGTTATACACAATATTAATTAATTAAAATTAATTTTAATAAATAATAAACTAGAAAGTAATGGAAACTTACTTGGTAAGATTGAGAAAATGTAAACTAAATTGAGATCTTCAAAATGTCTAACCTTATTTTTTTTATATTTTATTATTATTATATAATCTCATTTTCCAAATTTCCACTCTATTTTGAATTATTTTAAATATTTATGTATATAACTATTTCTCAATAATAAACCTATAACCCGGATTAGCTTTTTATACATATTTATATATCATTTTTAATAAAAAAATAAATAAAGATACTTGAACAACCCATATGATTTAGAATTGACATTATTAATAATTTGTATGGAATAACTTTACACATCTGAAAATATGGGCAGCCAGACCTTTCAAGTGAATGATAAATGATACAACTGATTGTAAGAGTCTGTCTTAAAATAAATAACTTGAGTAGACAATACAACTCACAACATAAATACAGATGGCGAATCTATGAAATAGGTTAGTTACAGTAAATAGTATATATTTGGCAGATTTAATAAGAAAAAAATATTAATTTAATTGAAATAAAACTTTGGTTCGAGACAATAAATCTGTACAAACCCATAATTAAATTTTGAATGCAATTAGATAAATCAGTAAATATCCGTATCCCAAGAAGAGTCACAAATACATGAACACACAATCACAAAAATAATCCTGTACTCTTAATCTCCAAAACAAGTCACAAATACATGAACACACAATCACAAAAATAATCCTTTACTCTTAATCTCCAAAACATAAAACACTAATGTTGGAAGAATCCTGTAAATCTTCATCTTCATGAAAACCTGAAACATAAAAACACTACAACGCTGATGCTAATCCTTCTGTCAAAGGGAAGAACTTTTCATAAAATTCAATCCAAGAGAGTTCTGTCAAATGGAAGAACTTTTCATAAAATTCAATCCAAGAGAGAGTGTAAGAGAGGGTGAATGCTCATCTTTGTTTTCTTCTCTTGCTCCTGGTTCAGGAAGATTCAAATCAATAAATCTTGGCATCATTTTTTTCTCTGCAGAAAGAAGAGAGAGAAGAGAAACTTGACTGTATTTTCTCTCAACCGGAAAAATTGCACCGGGAGACGCCCTCAAAGACACATGATCTTGCCCCAGATTAAACCGTGGGACTTGTGGAGACCTAGCAGCGAGTTGGGTGTCTACCACCCCCGAGGAGGAAGACGATTCGCAAACACTAGTCTGCATGGATGCAGAAAGTACATTATTTAGTGCCCCTACTTCCAGCAGCTCATAGCCTTTCTGTATCTTCGTCATATCAGACCCCACATTCTCTTTAGATAACGGTAACTCCATGGGCTGGGGCGGCTGCTGCAGCAGCTGCAGGAGAGTAGACCCCACATTCTCTTTATATAACGGTACCTCCCTGGGCTGCGGCGGCTGCTGCTGCAGCTGCAGGAGAGTAGCGTAGTCATGAAGATTGCTTGGAATGTGAATGGGCGTTTCAGTAGCAACAATATTGCTACTCCGATTCATTCTACGATGTCCCACTCCGTGCATTGTCACTCCGTGCATGGTACTGGGCTTGGAACTGCGCCTCTGGTTCTGGACGCCGACAGCGGTGGTGGTGTGGCCCTTGTTCTGGACGCTGTCGGGGATGGGGAAGTTGGTCTTGGCTCTACCCCCTTTTATACGCCTTGCGGCCTTATCATACGCCTTCGCCGCTTCCTCGCTCGTATTGAAGGTGCCAAGCCACCTTCGCTTCTTGATGGTTGGATCTCTGATCTCCGCCGTATATCTACCCCATGGCTTTTTTCTCACTCCTCTGTAATGCACTTCTTCACTCGTTGTGTTGACATTGGCGTCGCTAACACTCTGGACATTGCGATCTCCATTGGTATCAGTGGGAGCCATTAAGGAGCTTTCCCCTGAGGACGAAGCAGCAGAGACTCTGGCGGACAGAGCAGCAAAGAGAGAATGATCCATTCTATTGATAATGACAGTGCAGAGTGGGGGTAACTCCACTCTATTAATAAAGAAAGACAGTGCCGGACTCTGAAAGGTGGCCAATGAGGGTTTAGGAAACAGCTGGGCCTTATGCAACTGCATGGTCTAGGTATCGCGTAGCCGTGTTTGACCATCTCTCATTAATTCATGTGCTTTCTCCGGGAAGACTGTGACAGACTGTTTGATGAGCTGTCCCCGCCCGCGTTCCCGGCGGTGGAAATTACTTTCTGTGGTTGCAATAAATACAGAAAGGTTATTTCGATGACGGCAAACGGCCCGTAACCTATTAGGTTTTCTCGGTATGCTTTTGATCAATTTTATTCGAAATCTGGATTCCGTTGAAAAATATAAAAATATAAAATAATTATTAAGTTGTTTTTTAAAATTTTAATGTGAATGTAAATAATACTTAATTGTATTTAGAGTTCCTTTCATTATGGAATTGTGGTCATAAATATTAAGCATGCATTTATAAATTCATTCCCGTGGAAATGATAATAACGTCAATTGTAAACTATCTTATTTAAATTATTTACCAGGTTAAATATAAGTATAAAATCTAAATTATATTTAGAATTTGGTTTATATGGATTTATGGTTCCAAGTAATTAATATGCATTCATCTATAAATTGAGGTGAAAAAGCTAAATGGAACCCATTAAAAATAAAATAATTAAATCATCTTTTAAAATTTTAATGTGAGTAAAGATAATTATAAATTATATTTTAGTTATGTGTAGTTTAATAAATACATGAAATAGTATTTTTTAATATTTTTTGGTCAATTTTATAGAAATTTTAAAAACTATCAGTTTAAGTTGTTTAATCTATAAAATTTTAGTGTTTAAGTTTTTTAGAGTGTTAAATCTATTCATAAAAATCACAATTTTACTGAAAATTGTAAATTTCAACAACAAAAAATCATTTCATATATCTTGTTTAGTTATATTTAAAATTCCATTTATAATAAAATGTGTTCCCAAATAGTCAATAATTTAATACACATCCTTTCCTTTTAGGATGGAAGTGTGGTCCTAAGCAATTAATGATTCAATATGCATCCATAAGAAGCTCAAATATGTAGATTTGCATTTAAATATTTTTAAATTAAATAGTGTATATCTCGTCTAGAAAGCCTTGGCTACTTTCACTACTTTAAATGGTCAAGCCTTCCCTACTTTAAATCGTCAAATCCGTTAAAAATTTGAGCATAGTATTTTGCATGGTCTAACTGCTAATTGTATGTGATTATTATTGTGAAGTCAATGTTTTATTGCTTCTATTATTCTTTTATGATAGTATAATGAGGTGGGTAAGAAGCATATATATTCCATGCTCAATATGTTTGCGTGTGCATGGCAATATTTAAAACACATCTTACAATATAAGGCATAAAATTATTTGTAGTTGGGTGTTAGTATACATTATTTAATTATTTGATAGTGTATTTATTATATTTTAATATTTTTCTTAAAGAGTAATAAAATTTTATTTTTCTCAGAAAAATAGAGGTTAATTACATTGCAATATTCAAAATGGTTTAATTGGAGATTGCTTTAGTGGAACCATTAATCTTCGAGGCCAATTCTCTTTGGGTTTCATCATCATGTAGTAGGAGGACATTAGATGGTGATCATTCAAAGTGAAGAGGCCTTTTGGTTAGGGTTGAGAAAGTGAGCAAGACACTTTTGGGGAATTGTGTGGTTAATGTTTATATGGTGCTTTTCTGGTTGGCTCACTTAGCATTTGACGATTGTACTTTGGTTCAAAGAAACAACTCTATGTTGACTTATCTCATGGTGATGTTAAGGAGTCTAATGGTCGTATTTGTGTCTCTGGTATCAAAAGTGGTATATTTATGGTTCTAAGTACAACTTTGCATGTAGCTTTGATAGTGATATTAATATCTAGAACCTTGATTATCATCTTGTTCATGACCTTCCTTGTATATTGGTCTTGTTCTATGAAACCTTGATCATGGAATTATTTTACATATCTTATGGTGGTGGAAATGGATCACCATTTTCTCACTGCCTTTAGTTTTATTCCATGTAGCTTTGCTCATTGTTTTCATCTATCATACTAGATATGTTATCTATCTCCATGGATTGTCTCTACATGATGGCTTCAACTATTTGTGTAGTTGTTCAACTTAGGAATCCCTATAAAAAAAACAATTTAATACTTATTGAGTTTTTGGTTGTCCTAAAAAGATTGAGAAAACCTAGATGCGTAAATACCTTTGCACAATGGTAATGGTTCAAGAGAAGCTAAAATAAATCACGATGGTTAGTTCAACTAGCCTTATCCTAAATTTGACCATGGACTTTACTCAATTAATATCAATATCCCTAAGTAATAAGACAACTAGGCTTAGTCATCCATTATTTGTTGTCTACTTATTGTATCTCTATAAGTGTGCCCTCCTCAAACGCTTTATCAATTCCCTTTTGAAGATTAAGTTCAAACTTCTCTAATATCTTGTAAATTAGGGTATTAGTACCATGTTTAACCTTTAACTTTGATTTTCATTCATTCCTCTCACACTACATACAGAACCCACATTTATCCAAATCAATAATCATTTCTTTCGTTTTAAAATTTAAATAACCACATAGATGCAATATTCAATATGGTTTAATAAAGGTTTTTTGATTGATAGCTAACTAAAGTGATTAAATTATGTGAAAAAACATTTAAGGAATGAGAGTGGTGGAGACTTACATTGCCAGATATCAACGAGTCAAACTTCCACGAACCTACTCCATGTGCTCTCCTCCTTTTAAAATGGTAATCACAAAGGTTGCAATGTCCTTACATGTTAGCATGGCTAAATTTCTACCTGGTTATGTGGAATTCCATGATAGAAAACATTGACGGCTCATTCATTTCATGCCCAACTATTTTGTTACACTGCATTACACGATCTTTAATCTTATGCAAATTTCATATAGAAAAAGTGTTATATAAGTTGTAGGAATTTATAGGGTAAGTTCCTTAGATAAAACACCAAAGGAAAATGCTAAAAAACATATCACAAATCAGGCCACTAGTATTCTTGACATGGTTAAAATCCTCAAAGAGGCAAACAGTCCACGACCTGAGCCAACGCGACCACTTCAGGCAATTTATTAATGTAAAAGACAGAAAATTTACGTAAGCTTCTCTCATGAATGGTCCCCTAACAAATGACGCTCCATGCTCTTTAAATAAAGATCACGGACCAATTGGGTGCTAAGCCAAGGATCAAGTGTCGGTAATACCGAGGAGAGAATGAATCGTCAGATCATGTCATGCCTAAAAGATATCATGGTCGTTGGATTGTAAGTTACAAAAATTACATACTAAAGAAACACACTTTACCTAACTATACACTAAACCAAGTTGTACTTAATTATTTCCTATGTGTCAGAATATCCTAACATCCCCACCTTAAGAACAACTTGGGATAAGATTGAAGGATGTACAAAGATGGCACAATAGGAGAAGGAAGGAGGCATTATAACCTATCCACCCTTAATGACAAATTCCTAAACTCCAACCACAAATTGAAGTTTAGTAAACTTCACCTCTATGAGAGCCTTTGTAAAGACATCTGCAACTTGATCATCAGTTGAACAATATTTCACTTCAAGAATATGGTTATGAATGAGCTTTCTGATGAAGTGAATGTGTAACTCAATGTGTTTGTTGCGCTGATGTTGGATTGGATCTTTGCATATTTGAATGACACCTTCATTATCACACTAAAGTGTAGGCGGATGTTGCTGCTGAAAACAAAACTCTGACGGGATTTGAAGAAGCCACAAAGCTTCCGTACTAGCTTCGACAACACCATGATACTCTGCTTTCGCTGAAGGAAAAGAAATGGCACCTTGTTTCTTGCAATCCCATGTAATAGGTCTAGAACCAAGAGTGAAGACATAACATGCAGTAGACTTTCGATTATCAATGTCACCATCTCGATTAGAATCAGTGAAACCAACCAGTAGAGGAGATGCTTCTAGACTATGATGAATCCCAAATTAAATTGTACCTTGAACATAATGCAATATTCTTTTAGCTACTTCCCAATGAATTTCATGTGGGTTTTTCATAAAACGAGCAATAATGCCAACAGCAAAGGAAAGGTCAGGATGGTATGGGTTAGATACAAAAGTTTTCCAACAAGCTGATGGTATAAGGTAGCATCAACTTTAGGGGAAGTACAAGTGACTAAAAGTTTGGTTCAGACTAAAAGGGAGAAGGGGTTGACTTACAATTTTCCATGTGAAAGTGACATAGAAGATCACAGACATACTTGGATTGGGAAAGGGAAATACCTTCTTTCGATTGCAAGATTTGAAGACCAAGAAAATAATGCGAGTGTCCTAATTCCGTCATTTCAAATTTCTTTTTAAGGCTGGATTTCACATGGTTTATAACGTTGGGATCACTACCAGTAAGGATAAGATCATCAACATAAAGAACATGAATGATAAGAGACTTACGCACTTTCTTGGTGTAGATAGTATTGTCAGAATGACACCTAGAAATACTGGTATCTAAAAGAAAGCTATCCATTTTGGAAAATCAAGCCGGAGGGGCTTGCTTGAGAGCATAAAGGGGTTTCTTAAGCCAACATATAAGGCTGGAGTATATTTGTATAAAGACAATAGATTGTTCCATATATATTTCTTCATGCAATTACCCATGCAATAAGGTATATTTAACATCCATTTGATGGAATTTCTATTTGAAAGGGGTAGAAAGGGAAAGAGAAACATGGATAAAGTTCATTTTGGCAATAGGTGAGAAGGTTTTAGTATAGTCAATGCCTTCAACTTGTGAAAAACCTTAGCACTAAGAGGAGCTTTATGTTTATCAACTTTTCCATCTGGTCGAAATTTGGTTCTGTAAACCCATTTGCATATAGCAAGTTTTTTGTCCCTTTGGAAGAGGAACAAGATCCCATGTATCACTTTCCAATAATGAATGATATTCTTCATTCATAGTTGCATCCCATTCTGGATGGCTGGAAGCTTCTGCAAAGGTGTCTTAGGACCCTTCTTTGGTTTAGGACCATTATTTTTAGGACATTGCTTCTTAGGATTCTTTGAACTTGGTTGCTATTGTGATGCTAAGGCTTTCTTAGAAGAGTTTCCAGTATTAAGGAGACCAAGATGTAAAAGCTTTCCTTTCTCTCTTATTAAAGAATCACAAAAGGCATCAAAACAAGGGGGACTTGTAGTCTTGTCCTTGAGAAATAAAGGCTTCTCTAGTAGAATGGAATGTGGAAACAAACATAGAGTAGGTTGTTCCTAACTTAGTAAGAATGGAATAGATAAGGCTACCATCTTCTTTCTTAACCTTAACACATTCCAAGATAAGTCTAAGTGTCTTAAACTTGGAGAAAAAATCTTCTATGGAAGAAAAGTTATTGGGGTCCAACGTAACCAACTCATTTTCGAGTTGATGGGCTCTAATTTCATTTTTAATTCCAAAAACTTTATTGATTCGTTTCATTGCTTCATCAGGGGTATCAATTTCTGCGATATGGAATCTAAGGTTTAGAGAAATATACATCCCTATTAACCCACATGCTTGATCTTGCTTATTTTCCCATTTGGCTTGCTTATCTTCATGTTTAGGTTTAGACTCTTGGACTAAGGCTATTATATAAAGACTTTTACTTCTAATTAAATCCACAATGTAGGATAGCCATTGGAAGTAGTTGGCAGTGTCAAGGATAACTAGACATGGAATTTCCATTTTAAAAGAAACTGAAGCTGTAGATGTTGAAACTAAGAGCTCTAATGGAAAGATCTCAAAAACTTATGCTGATTAAAAAAAACAGCTTCCAGATGAAGAAGTTATGTATTTTTGGAGAAAAGTTGTTGTTGATGTGATGAATGATATATATATATATATATATATATATATATATATATATATATATATATATATATATATATATATATATATATATATATATATGAAACGTTTTCCAAACTTAATCTAATTATCTCACTTTAAAAAAAAGATTGCTCTATGTGACCCACTTTTATAAATAAGTGAAAGTCACTTTTACATTGGTACTTTATGAACTATCCACTAAATTGTAACTTAATTAAATGATAAAGTGACTTTAGAATTCCAAGTGACTCACTTTTAATAATGGGTGAGAACACTTTTACATAAAGTAGTTTTAAAACATCAGTTACATGTGCTTTTTAAAAAAGTAACTCAACAAAAATAAAGACTTGAACCCAAGACCTCTATTCTCATAAAGTAACTTTGGACCAAGTAAGCTAATTAAAAAGGTTAGTAATTTTTGGAAAGGAGGAAGGTTTTATTTTTTATTTTTTTTCCTCACTGAAGCTCTGGAGTGTGTGCTTACTTGAGAAACCCGAAATCCACGTCTTGTGGCTTAAAGCTAGATTTGACAGGAAACTATATATTTTCCTCAATGTTTCTGGTTTTCCAAGATCACACTTAGGCATAGTGGAAAGGAACATACGAATGAGAAAAATTCTTTCTTTTTGTTTCAAATTTTCCTAGATCGCATAGAGTCGTGGGGCAAAGAGCATACGCGTAAATGAAAGGTATGGATGTTGTAATACAAAAATTTAGAGGACTATGAACCGAAACTAAACAGAGAGATAAATAATTATTACTGCAAATAAAGACTGTATACCTCCAGATCATACAAATGAAGTAGTTGGGGATATCGAAATCCTTTTCGCATGAAATGAAAGGGGCTCCTCACTGAAACAAATTCTCCTAACACAATAGAGAATTCTTCTCAGTTAGAAATAGTAGATCTATGAAACAACATTCGGATGTAGTTTTATTGGCTTTAGATCTGGATCACCAACAAATGTGGCCCTCGAATAGCTCTTGTACCATGTAGGAATTTATAGGGTAAGTTCCTTAGATAGAACACCCAAGGAAACCTCTCACAAATAGATCAAAGATCAGTGCACCAATATTCTTGACGTGGTTAAAACCCTCAAAGAGGGAAACAGTCCACGACCTCAGCCAACGCGACCACTTTACGAAATTTATTAATGTAAAAGAAAAAAATTACATAGGCTTCCCTCATGACCGATCACCTAAAAAATTACCCTCTATGCTATTTACATAGAGATCATGGACCAATTGGGTGTTAATCAAAAGATCAAGCATCGGTAATACTAAGGAGAGAATGAATCGTTGGATTGTAAGTTACAAAACGTACATAGTAAAGAAACACACATGACCTAACTATACACTAGACCAAGTTGTACTTAATTATTTCCTATGTGTTGGAATATCCTAACATAAGTAACCAAAAAATTGAGTTGTCATGGGGTATTTATTGTATATTGTTACACGAAGCACCCCCCAATGATAAATGTTGGTGCTCAAATTTTATAATGAATATGTACAATTTTGTAACCAATATATGGTTAGGTTAGTGTTGTTCCCATGGGGAAAAACATATAAAAGTGTGTAAAGAGGGATCTTTGGGAGATGGAGGGCATCTAGGACATTCTCTAATAGAGAGAAGAGTCTAGTATCTTTGAGTTATCTTTACAATTCTCACAAGTGTTGTAATGGAGGATGTTTATAGGGTTTTTTCACATAAATATATTATTTCTGTTAGGGTCCCACCCTAACCCCATTATTTATGTAATGGGATCACGTCATAGTCAAGAGTCAATAAAGCCCATATTAATATTTGTAAGTGGTTAACCCGTAATTAATGACGGGACCACAGTTAGTTGCAAATGGGCCGTAGTATTAGATAGATGGTATTAATAAAACCTGCGGTATTGATCCGTGGTATTGCATGTATGAGTCATATATAAAGGATAGAGACTCCCTGCGAGGAGCATCGTGTCTTATTTTTGTAAGCGAGCTCTGCTCTATTGGAGGTTGCCCCCTCGAAGAGGCAAGTGAACATTACTCTCTGAATAATAAAATCATTGTTGTTCTGTGTTTTGGGTATCTTTTTTTCACATATTCTGTATTTGGGTATCATTTTGCAGGTTAAGAGCACAACAAGTGGTATCGAAGCACTTCCCAGGGCCGGTGGGATCTCCAATTCTTAGCAAACTTTTTTTTGGGCTAGAGACATATTCCGACGTCTTTAAACCACAGGATATGTCGTTGAGCGCATAAACCTGTAGATTTGGGGAGGCATGCACGCAGGAAATACAAGAGGTAGTCACTTCTGTTGGACTCCCTTGTAACCCCTGTGGGTACCCCTTTGAGTAGTAGCGCATTAGACAGAACCACGCATGGACTGTCTTCCACGTACCCTCTGGGTATATCGGAAGCCCCCTAGGCTCCCTTGAAACCTCGCCATAGATAAACCGTCGGCCGTCTTGTGGCTACAGTACATCGAGAACAACACTCGGAGAGATTACTCGCCCGTACGATAGGGTAGTCGGGTTGTACGGCTAAGGGTATGGTCGATCCTCCTTAGTTAGAGCCCTGAAACATTGGGCCGAGTACTACTGCCAGACCCTTATGTATATTGCGATCTGTAGCACCTGACACTCCTCAAGACTATAGTTCCCTTTTATGTCAGGGGATCACGCATCATCTCTTCCAGATTCGCTTGTGCAAAAGGGGTGCAGCAGCAGAAGACATCAGTCCCGTAGTCTCAAGTTCGCAGATCAGTCATTCAGATCTATTAGATCCATTAGAGCCATCAAATCCACCATTCAGATCTATCAGATCCACCAGATCTGAGTAGTGTGTGGGGTTCCTATACCGGGGCATAATTTTCGCAGGACTTTTTGCAGCATTGACATTTTGAAGATTTGGCGACTGCAGTATTGAGATCTCTCGGGGCACTTATTAGTGATCTAGCCCACGAGAATCAGGACGAAGAGCTGAGCAAGGTGGTACCATTCAATTCTTACTGAATTTTTTTTGGGCAGTCCCAAATCTCAAGAACATCTGATTGGTGCATGGTAGAAACTAGAGCTCAAGCTATGGCCAATGAGACGATGGACAACCTTGAAACAACCTTGCAATCCATCCAAACTCAAATTGAAAGCCTATCAAAACTAATCTTGAAGGGCAAGGAGGAAGCCCATGAGGAGGTGTATAATGGCAAGGGACACAGTGAGGGTGAGTCTAGCCACTCTCCTCACGTCTGGGGCACCCACCAACAATTTCGTCAGTGACGTCCCAAGTTGGATATGCATAAATTTGATGGGTCTCAGCTGTTATAGACATTTTTGTGCCTTACAGAATAGAGCATGAAATGTCAATAATCTAAGGGATCCAAAGTCCCTAAACATGTTGTTATTACCCTTAGAGGAACAAGGTCAGCAAACCACAACACTACAAATCAGTTCTCCACTGAAAAACACTCAAAAACAGGTCAGTTTTGGATCAAAGCAGCTGCTCCACTAAGCATCTGCGCTGAATGTCAAAAGCTCTATGGTGTACCTGCGCTGCATAGCAAGTGCAACAAAGGCTACCTGCGCTGGGCATACTTTGACATGTGGAGGAATCTTTTTCTCAATGTGCCAGTGCCCAGGAAGCTTCCAAAAAGACACTTGATCAAAAGATTCGCCTAATGATGAGTTAAGAGCTTCTAAAACTCCAAGTGGAAGGTAAAAACTCCGAGTGAAGAGCTGAAGAACAACTGGAGTTGAAGAGGACAACAAGTCACACATCAAGCTGACTTATCTTCACTCCAAAACTCTATATAAGGATCTCATCCCATGGGATCTGGAGGCCGGAATTTTGTGCAAAGAATTGCTGTTGGTTTACAGTTGTGAGTATTGGGTGATTGCTTGAGGGAGGTGACGAAGAGATTTCTCTCTGTCAGGAAGGTGATGCTGGATTGGACCTCTCATGGTTGTATCACCGCCTGAACCTTACTTCCATATAGTAATAAAGCATTTGAGGTTCTTCTATTCGCATGTGTTTCAATGGTGTATTATCTTACTTGCGTCTTTGATTTATGCTAATCCTTGAATCGATTATGAATGCATGCCTCTTGTAGTTTCCTTTTCTTGTCTTGTTTGCAGGATCTCGTGTAGCTGGGCCCGTGAAAAGACTTGGATCTGGAAGCAAGCGGCAAACAAAGGAGATTGGATCGACCATTTACGCAAGACATTGGTAAGTGGATCTCTTCCTTCTATCTCTTGCATGTCATAAAGAAGAAACTTTAGATAGCTTTGCTTTCAGCTGTTGCTAAGGAACTGTCACCCTTAGAGTGGGTTAGGGTCATTCCGAGTTGGATACTTTCCCCCACAACAGACTGGCGACTCCGCTGGGGATCGCGTCTTGTTGGTAGCTTGTGTTTCTTGCTATTCATTTCTTAAACAAAGGGAGTATCGAATCGAACTGCATTCGAGTCCTTCGAATGCAAAGTAGAGGGCAGCTACTCTAGCCCAGTGCTGGGCATGTTTATGATCTGAAGAGCTGATCCACAAGGACTCTTTGTAGATCTCTGTGATAGTGTTCATCTTCCTTTAATCACCCTCTAGTGTATACTTGACTGATAGCCTCTGGTTTGGCCAAAAACCATTGATTTTTGAGCAAACTGTGACCCGGAATCTGAGAGAGACGAGAGTTGTCTCATCAGTGCAGCTGCAACAAAGGCTACCTGCACTGCAACGCAGGTCCCGAAGGGGCTACCTACGCTGCATCTCAGATTGACAGTGCAGCACCTGCGCTGATCCAGTTTTGCCTTGTGCAACTGGGGTTCCCCACTGTCTGTTGCCCAGTTTTCAGTATTGTTTTGCAGCCTGTTGTCAACCTGTATACCCAGCTGAAACCACTTTTCTTTGCCTTCATTCCGCCTCAGTTGTATGAAGAAACCGTGATTGTTCTTATTGTATTTCTTGCTGTCATTCACAGTTTCCCATAGCGAAAGTGAACTAGTCTTGCTATGACCTCTTGGATCTAGACCTATGAGAAAGTGTCGTTGTGATTCTAAGAGTTAGTTTGTTGCTGTTCATAGCTGCTTGAGCATTTGCTTTCGTTATATGGTTCGAATTTCAGTATTTCTTGTGTTGAAACGAGTGAATATTAAGGTGTTCTTTTGATTATTGGACAAACACTTGTTGCTTTCGCTTGAAATTGAATTCGAAATTATACAACAACTTTCTTTTTGTAATACATCAACATTAAGGAAGAAGAAAAGAAATACTTGCATTGTGCATGTGCATTTTGACAGTTTGCATGTCGATTTAGGAAAAGTGCATCAGTGTGTGCTCTATGCTCTGTTTGAAAAGATGATGTCTTTCTTTTCCTTCAATAGTTAAGGTTTTCATAAGTTGAAAGAATTGAAAAAGCTTGCTTATCATTCTTAGACTGCATTTAGGAGTTGTATCATACATCACGTGGTGATCCATAAAGGCAAACTGCTAAGCAATATCAACCTAAAAAGAACTGAATTCATCTAACAACGCTTTGAAACATAACGAAACACAGTAGAGGTCTAGGTAGAGACGTGAACCAGCGTCATTAAACATAGTGACTGTCGATCTCTACGAAGGTGGGTGATTCCTCCTGAGGGACGATAGCACTAATACGGACTTGTGCCCCCGCGTACCGTCGCGTATATTGGGGGACCCCTATAGGAACAAAGCCTTTATCCATAGGAAGCCGTGTCGGCCGCCCTACTGATCGCGATGCAGTGAACACAGCATTCACGAAGATCAACCACTCGTACCGTAAAACGTATTCTGTGGTTTCGCGAAAGGTTTGGCACACCCTCTGCCTAGAACTCCAGAGTAGTTTCTTTTGGCCTTTTTCAAACTCTATAACTGAAAAAGTCCATCCGATCATTTGTCACTTCGGGCTCGTTAATACATCGAAGGAGACTAGAGTCATCTTTAGCTTTTTCTCGACTCTTAAAAAGTGAAAAAGCAAGTTGTGTCTAAAAGCATCGTCATATAAAATTCATTCTAAGCGGAACATAATCACCCCTCATTCCTACGTTGATCTTTAGGTTGAGAACATGGAACGCACCAACCAAGGGATTCCACATGATGTGACCCCTAGCCCTTTCTCCTCTTGGGGAGAAGTTGGTGCGCCCCACATGGCCACATTGTCGCTTCCAGGACTGACAATTGGCCTGCCAGTTTGGCTATTCTCAACCGCTGTAGTTCAGACCACCACGGTTCCTGAACAGTCGAGTCAACAGTTAGACCAGTCAAGAGCTACCCTCCAGCCTTCCACTTCTTGTAAACCTTCCTCTGATCCTTCTTCTTTGAAAGGTCAAGCCGCCGAAAGCGGAGCTCCCATGGAAAAGAAGAAGGAAAAGAAGAAGAAAGAAAAGAAGCAGAAGGAGCCAAAGGCGCCTGGGGGCAAGCAAAAGGTATCTAACGAAAACCCACACACAGCACAGACCGGGCCCAAATCGTCATGTGTCATATGTAGAGGAGACCACCTCCACCGGGATTGTCCCAGTATTCCCCGGATACTAAGGGACTGGTCCCCTCGTTTGCACAGTTCGGAAGCGTCTACCTCTGACAACCAGGTTGAATTCTTACTGTCGACCAGCGAAAGTGAAGGTTCTAGACGACGAAGGGGAAAGAGATTCCCCTACGAACTATGTGAAGGCAATCACACTCTTCGCCGTTGTCCCTTTTTAGATGAAGCAAAGAGAGTTTTGGAAGATCAACCGACTGCACCGTTGCTACTTCCTCCTGGATACCAAAAACTCGCGCCAAGTCCTTCGTTGGTCGAAAATACAGTTGCCCCGCTCACAGGGCCAGCTGAAGTGTCAGTCGCTGAAAGTGAACCTACTGAATCCGGACCGGACGAAAGTCCAAAGGTCGAAACGGCAGTTGACCCGGTTCTCCCTTCAGAAGTTTCATCTTCAAATGCCATAGTCACTGAGGATTCATCTTCAGTTGAGACCCTCACCGAAGAGAGTAAGGATGACACCGTCCAGATTCTCTTCATCGACACCGATTCTGATGAACATCAGGGCAATTTCCCCGCTCCTTTATCGCAGGAAGGAACATCGTCAGGGTCATACCCGGCCGTATATTCGGTCCCACCACCAAGCAACCTAGTTGTGTCCTTTGATTGGAACCAACTAGGCAGACCCCGGTTACCAGCCAGTATACCATTTAGAATTATAGTCCAAATATACAAAATGGTGATGGCCGGAACTATCATTGATGAAGGGGCATCTGTGAGTATCCTGTCCTCTATTGCTTGGAAAGCACTGGGTTGCCCGACGCTTTTGCCTGAGACAAGAAATCTCTCGGGTTTTGACAAAGGAACCAGTCGACCATTAGGGATTCTACCTAATGTGCCTATTACCTTGAAAGAGAAGGCCGTCAAGATGAACTTGATGGTCGTCCAAGGACCCTTGGATTATAACCTACTCCTTGGACGAGACTACATATATTGCATGGAAGCAATAGTCTCCTCACTCTTTCGAATAATGTGTTTTCCATACGAAGGAAGAATGGTCAAGCTCATAGACCAACTTTCACTTCCGGGATCACGCATCGCAAGTAGTCACATACCTATCCTCAATGGTCTATTTGATCAAGAAAGGTCTCTACCTCCGGTTCTTCTTCCTGATGAGTGCGAGTAATTCGGGAGAGGAAGGCTGGAATCCAGGGGGCATGCATCCTGGTCTGCTCTGGAGGCAGAAAAAACCTTGGGTGTAAAGTAGAATTTCCGCGGGAGAATATGACTAGTCCGTACCCCGTCCCCTCCTTCTTCTTTGTAAAACAAAAGAGCCGGCAAGAGCTCTCATGCGGAAGAAGGGGCAGTTAGGAATGGGGTTGTTCTGGAAAAAGATTCTTTTGTTAAAGTTAAGTGTGTGGCGGAGCGTCGTCATTCACCTTTGTCTAGAAAAGTGGGCTCTGCCAAAGAAGGGGATCCATTTGCGGCAGCAAGTAGTAACCATCTTTGGATAAAAGGCAAGCCTCACCCATTAAAACAAATGTTTTAGAGGATAAGTAGGGGCAGCCTCCAAAGAAAGGGATTCAATTGCTGCAACAAATTGTAACCATCTTTATGTAACCTAATGATAGACATCGCCGAAGAAAGTTTCTGTTTGAAAGGATTAGCAGAACGATCTTTGGGTAACCTGAAAGAGGTAAGCTTCACCTGTTGAAAACAAAGGTTTTTAACGGAAAAGTAGGGGCAACCTTGAAATTAGACTTACACCTGGGGGCATGCAAACCTCTTGGAATGCAAGCTCGGGCGGCTTTTTAGTTTTAGGTAGGACTAACCCCGCTAACCCGTAGATAAGCCGATACCCGGCTTTCACAAAGAGAGGATATGGAGCAATACGTAGGGAGATGAAGCTCTTTAAAAAATAGCGATCTTCCATGAGACCTTACTACTTTATGACTGGTAAAAACGAGCAGTTTTGGCAAAGTTCATGCTCGTTAAAAAAAACAAACGCAAGATCCGAGCAGTTTTAATGCGGAAATTCATGCTTGTTAAAAAATAAACATAAGCTTGTGAGCAAGCTTTCCCCAGAGTTCAAGCTCATTCAGAAAAAAAATGAACCGGTAAATAACCATTTGAGACCGTAAATTCATCAGCCATAAAAGCCTTGGTCGTGTTTGTGTACCGTCACCTCCACTTTTCATTTGGCTGATCATTCACATCCACTTGATTGTTTACCTATTTTGAGGAATAGCTGCGAAGAGTGATCCCACCTAGCCATCCTTGTAATACTGCCGTGATTGGAAAATTCCAACCTGTACCTGGAATCTGTTGCTATCCCTGTTTATCACTCGTTCCTCAAAAGACGAGTCTTCTTTGAGCTCTTTTCACTGACTCGTAAAATATGAAAAGTTTGCCGAGTTTTGGCATTCCAGCTCGTTAAAAGGACCGGAAGAGCTATCCCTCCTCTAGATTTTAATCTTTTTGGACCTGAGGGATTATTGCACAAAAAGATCGAGCGCTTGTCTAGTTCGGCTCGATAAAGATATCGAACATTCATCCCTTCTGTATTGTTTTATACTTTTTCGGACTTAAGGGATTAAATGACGAAAAAAGGACCCCTGGAGTCCACTTTATGTACCCTTTTCAGACTCCCTAAAAATGAGAAGGACCGAGTTGTCTTTGTCGCTGGGCTCGTTAAAAATATTAGATAGCGACAAACTTGTCTTTAGACGAGAACGAGTTTCCCTATCGCCAGGCTCGTTAAAACATAGCGATGGGCTTGCCCGAAGGGCAGGTTATAGAACAAGCATATGTTATCCTCCTCAAGCTTGACAAAAATAAAGAGGTACTGGTCAGAAATGACTGGGGAAAAATTGGGAAGAACCTCAAAGCTTAATGCTAGCAAGTTGCTCTTGAACATGACACTTTTGCCTCCGTAAATATCGGGTTGGGTTATTATCATTCACAAGTCTCGCCATACCATCCATACATGGGGTAATGCTACCGATCCATCACATCAGTGTCGTTATATGTTCAAGAGATGTCATTCAGAAATTGTCAACCGGGTCCCATCCACTACCGTACATCATCTTTCATCCTTCCATGACCGCCACCCTGAATCATATTTCACAGATCGTTTTCACCATCATCACTAGCTCCGTTCCGTGTCATTGATGTGGGATTCATTAAGGCCCTCCTTTGACGGATCACTTCTTGTCGACATCAGCTCATTATCCAAGAAGTTGATCTAGGAACACCCCCTCAGTACTTTGAAGCTTGCATGCCTCAATGGCAAGTTTCTCACTCCCGGCGATAGGTATACATTAATGACCTTCGACCAGGAGACTTTGCGTGGTGTTCGACGTCAGATCCTATATTCACGCCACGTGAATTGTGCTGCAGTACCTTGAGGGTCATCATCATTATCGGTGATTCCTCTCACGCTTGTTAACAGTTTACATTATTGACTGGTAATCAAGCGATGTCTTTCCATGTTCGACTTCAAGAAATTCTCACATGGATCGACTTGTACTAGAGTGAAGATCGGACAAGTTTGAAGACCTCGGATCTAGTTTCATCCATTCGGGCTGCGATATATGTTCAGGAGATAAAAACATAGACATGTGCAGCAGATGATCATCCTACTCAAAGGATGATAATTGAAAGCAGAGAATTATCAGTCTATTATCAAACGATCGTCTGTTTATGTACAGCAAATGTATTTATAAAGCTGAGCATGGGAAATGCCCGCATCAGCTAGATCATGAAAAGAAAGTATGAAAAGATAATGTATTGTATTGTATTTTGTTATAGGTCACCTCCCGACGATTGAATGAGCTTCGGATCCTCCTAATAAAGCATTTCACCCGATAAACGACCTCATACTTTAGGGGGCAACTGTTATAGACATTTTTGTGCCTTACAACATAGAGCATGAAATGTCAATAATCTAAGGTTTCCAAAGTCCCTAAACATGTTGTTATTACCCTTAGAGGAACAAGGTCAGCAAACCACAACACTACAAATCAGTTCTCCACTGAAAAACACTCAAAAACAGGTCAGTTTTGGATCAAAGCAGCTGCTCCACTAAGCATCTGCGCTGAATGTCAAAAGCTCTATGGTGTACCTGCACTGCATAGCAAGTGCAACAAAGGCTACCTGCGCTGGGCATACTTTGACATGTGGAGGAATCTTTTTCTGAATGTGCCAGTGCCCAGGAAGCTTCCAAAAAGACACTTGATCAAAAGATTCGCCTAATGATGAGTTAAGAGCTTCTAAAACTCCAAGTGGAAGGTAGAAACTCCGAGTGAAGAGCTGAAGAACAACTGGAGTTGAAGAGGACAACAAGTCACACATCAAGCTGACTTATCTTCACTCCAAAACTCTATATAAGGATCTCATCCCATGGGATCTGGAGGCCGGAATTTTGTGCAAAGAATTGCTGTTGGTTTACAGTTGTGAGTATTGGGTGATTGCTTGAGGGAGGTGAAGAAGAGATTTCTCTCCATCGGGAAGGTGATGCTGGATTGGACCTCTCATGGTTGTATCACCGCCTGAACCTTACTTCCATATATTAATAAAGCATTTGAGGTTCTTCTATTCGCATGTGTTTCAATGGTGTATTGTCTTACTTGCGTCTTTGATTTATGCTAATCCTTGAATCGATTATGAATGCATGCCTCTTGTAGTTTCCTTTTCTTGTCTTGTTTGCAGGATCTCGTGTAGCTGGGCCCGTGAAAAGACTTGGATCTGGAAGCAAGCGGCAAACAAAGGAGATTGGATCGACCATTTACGAAAGACATCGGTAAGTGGATCTCTTCCTTCTATCTCTTGCATGTCATAAAGAAGAAACTTTAGATATCTTTGCTTTCAGCTGTTGCTAAGGAACTGTCACCCTTAGAGTGGGTTAGGGTCATTCCGAGTTGGATACTTTCCCCCACAACATCAGCCGACAACATGGATAGCACAAATGGATCAGTATTTCAATGTGAATAACATCTTAGATGATGATACTCAGCTTATGGTGGCGAGCATGTACTTGGACAATGAAAGGTGGAAATGGTGGGAATGGCATCAACGTTGCAGTGGACCTTTTCAGACTTGGACCACCTTCAAAAAATCTCTTCAAGACCGCTTTGACCAAGAATTGTCTTTTTTGGGTCGTCTTACTAAGCTCCGACAAACTGGCATAGTGGACGAATATATTACAACCTTCGAAGCCTTAGCCTTCCACACCTGGGATCTCTCAAATGCGTTCTAAACGGAATGTTTTATCAGCGGTCTTAAAGAAGCCATAAAATCCCAAGTCCAACTGGACCACCCTCCCACGTGGATAGAGGCTTGCAACGTAGCTCGTAACGTGGAACGTGCGTTAGCAGCCGAGTACAGTTGCCCAAATTTCCCCGCTAAGGGTCACTCCCCACAGGCTCAAGCACCACTCAAACACTTAAGGTCCAAAAGGTGTCACCTACAGAAATGGCCGAAAGAAGAAAGCAAGGATTATGTTACTACTGTGATGAAAAATACTCCCCAGGTAATAAATGGAAGGAGCCCAAATTTTTTCAAATTGATGCCAATGACTATAGCTCATCGGAGGAAGATCCACCACTGGAGAAACATGAGGAGGTAGAAGAGGACAACCAACAGGACAATGTACCTGACGAACCAGTTATTTCGTTGCATGCTTTGGCAGGGATTTCTTCACCTCAAACTCTCAAAATCAGAGGTTTTATTAAACATCGCCCAGTAGTAATCTTGATTGATAGTGGACGTACACATAATTTCATCCATCAAAAAGTCGCGGAAGCAGTGCATTGTTTTGTACGAGCAATTTCTAACTTCCAAGTTCAAATCGCGGATGGGGGCACAATGAAATGTGAAGGCCGCTGTGAAAATGTCAAACTTCAAATGGGGGATTATCAGTCGAAGACCCACATGTTTGCCATACACATGGGAGGATGCGACATTGTCCTCGGCGTTGACTGGCTCCGTACTCTGGGAACAATCACAATGGATTTCCAGGAGTTATATATGAGTTTTAAGCAGAACAACTCCACACATACCCTCCGGGGACTCCAGGCGGGAGCTCCCTCTATCATCAGCTCACATAGGATGGAAAAATTGCTAAAAAAGGGCCATCATCGAGTTATAACTCAATTTAATGCCATCCAGGCAGTCACAACCAAGTCTCTGCCAATTCATCCGGAGATGCAATAGATTTTAAATAACCATCGGCCGGTCTTTGTCAAGCCTCATGAGATTCCACCCTCGAGAGGGGAACATGATCATAGCATCACCTTGGTTCCAGGGGCCCAACCCCCAAATGTGCGCCCATATAGATATCCGTTCACCCAAAAGAATGAAATAGAAAAAATAATCAAGGAACTTTTGGAAGCAGGTGTCATTCGTCCCAGCATTAGTCCTCATTCATCACCGGTGTTCATGGTGCTCAAGAAAGATGGGGAGTGGCGGATGTGTCTAGACTTTAGGGCTCTCAATAAGTTGACAGTCAAAGATAAATTTCCCATTCCAATGGTTGATGATTTGCTGGATGAACTCAATGGGGCTCAATTCTTCACTAAGCTGGATCTGTGCTCAGGCTACCACCAAATTCGCATGAAGGAAGTCGACATTCCAAAGACTGCTTTCCGCACTCATGAAGGCCATTATGAGTTGCTAATCATGCCATTCGGTCTTTTTAATGCCCAATCTACTTTTCAGAGCCTTATGAACCACCTTCTCAAACCATATCTCTGGAAATTTGTCCTTGTCTTCTTCGATGACATCCTCATCTATAGTTGCACTTGGGCCGCACATCTTCAGCATGTAGATCTACTGCTGCAACTGCTCCGCAAACATAAATTATTTGTTAAAATGTCCAAGTGTGCATTTGGCATGAAATAAGTTGAGTATTTGGGCCACATTGTGGGGCGTGAAGGTGTCAAGGTGGACCCTAAAAAGATCCAGGCAATGCAAGACTGGCCTTAACCTCGGACCTTGAAAAGCCTGAGAGGATTCTTGGGTCTCACAGGCTATTATTGCAAATTTTTCCGCAATTATGGTCACATAGCAAAGCCCCTCACTCAACTCCTGAAGAAAAATTCATTCTTCTGGAATGAGGAAGAACAACAGGCCTTTACAACTCTAAAGAATGCCATGTGTTCCACTCCAGTCTTAGCACTACCTGATTTCACCAAATCTTTTGTCATTAAACGTGATGCTTCGGGTACAGGTATTGGGGCAGTCTTAATGAAGGAAGGATGACCTTTGGCCTTCACCAGCCAACAACTCAGTGGAAAGAATCTGGGCCAATCTACCTACGAGAAGGAAATGATGGCCATCTTACATGCAGTCGATACCTGTCGACCTTACTTATTGGGGCGACGTTTCCAAATCCACACAGACCATCACAGTCTTAAATATTTTTTGGAGCAATACCTATCCTGCCCACAAAAAAATAAATGGCTAGCCAAAATGCTGGGATATGATTATGAGATCATTTACAAGAAAGGGCAAGACAATAGGGTAGCAGATGCATTATCTCGCCAATTTGAGGAGGAAAGTACCCTGCTAGCAATTTCCCTTCCCATTCCAGAATGGATTGAAGAAGCTCGCCGAGAATGGTTTTCACATCCCAGGCTCTCCCAACTCATTTCTCAATTGCAGACGGATCCAAATTCCAATAAGGGCTACTCGTGGCAGGATGAGATTCTTCGCTATAAGGACAAGGTCATCATATCACCAACCTCCACCCTCAAAAGTCGCATTTTGGCAGAATTGCACTCATCCCCCATTGCAGGACATTCAGGCTTTCAGAAGACATATGCTCGCACCAAAAGATCATTTTTTGGACAAGTATGAAAAAGGACATCCTTACTTTCGTAGCCGAATGCGATGTCTATCAACGACACAAAGGGGAGACAGTCAATACACCAGGCACATTACAACCATTGCCCATCCCGGCATCAATATGGACAGAGGTTTCTATGGATTTCAATACAGGTCTTCCAAAGTCAGGAAACAAGTCAGTCATCATGGTGGTTGTGGACAGAATTTCGAAGTATGCTCATTTTTGTGCCCTACCCCACCCGTTTACACCAACTTCGGTCACTCAATATTTCATGGATCAGATCTTCAAATTGCATGGCATGCCCACTTCTATTGTGTCCGATCGTGACCCAATCTTCACAAGTAATTTTTGGCAGGAACTCTTCAGGCTACAAGGCACTCAATTGAAACTCAGTACTTCCTATCATCCACAAGCGGATGGTCAAACTGAAGCCGTCAACAAATGTCTGGAAGCCTACGTTAGGTGTTTCACTTCAGAAAAACAACATATTTGGGTTCAATGGTTACCTCTGGCTGAATGGTGGTATAACACCAACTATCATGCCACCACCAAAATGACTCCCTATGACGCAGTCTATGTTCAACTCCCTCCTTCCCCTACTTATATTAAGGGATGCTCGAAGGTACAAGCAGTGGTTCAACTCCTACAACACTGCGCCACCATGCTCGCCCATCTTCGAGAGAATCTTCATCAAGCTCAAAACCGCATGAAGCAACAAGTAGACCAGTATCGCTCGGAGCACCAATTTCAAGAAGGGGATCAAGTCTTTTTACCGCTGCAACAATATAAGCAAACATCACTCAAAGACAAGGGTTGTCAGAAACTATCTCCCAAATTCTACGGACCATATCAAGTACTTCACCGCATTGGAGATGTGGCTTACAGGTTGGCCTTGCTGCCTACTGCAAAAATCCATCCAGTTTTCCATGTCTCATGCCTCAAGAAAGTGATTGGGAATAATTGCAAAATTCAGACCAGTCTACCTGAATTGGACGAAGAAGGGTCAACTCGAACAGGTCCTAGACACACGAGACAAGCATCTGCGCAGCCGAGTCCTCATCAAATGGAAAGACAGCTCTCCGGAAGATGCAACTTGGGAACCAGCCACTATTCTTCAGTAGTTTCCGCAGCTTCATCCTTGATGACAAGGCTAGTCTTAAGGAGGAGGGCATGTTAGGGTCCCACCCTAACCCCCTTATTTATGTAATGGGATCACATCATAGTCAAGAGTCAATAAAGCCCATATTAATATTTGTAAGTGGTTAACCCGCAATTAATGACGAGACCACAGTTAGTTGCAAATGGGATGTAGTATTAGATAGATGGTATTAATAAATGATCCGTGGTATTGCATGTATGAGTCATATATAAAGGATAGAGACTCCCTGCAAGGAGCATCATGTCTTATTTTTGTAAGCGAGCTCTACTCTATTGGAGGTTGCCCCCTCGAAGAGGTAAGTGAACATTACTCTCTAAATAATAAAATCATTGCTGTCCTGTGTTCTGGGTATCATTTTGCAGGTTAAGAGCATAACAATTTCTGTGATGAATGAATGAAGAATCTATCAAGTTGTAGATTTGTGGGATTTTTTGCATTATAATGAATTTGTTTGTTAAGTGTTTAGTATAATTTTAATGGATTTTTAATTAATTGTCATGTGAATGTTAGACATGTTAAGATCTTACTATTATGTTCAATTTATTCATATTTGAATTATATCTCAAGCTAAAGGTTCTATAATTCCCGTAAGAATCTCAGATGAGACATTCTCCATGCTTTGGATATTCAAAAACGTCGATGCCTAGAAGGCATGTGTTGGCCAAGGAGCTTGAACCATGGGTCTGAACCCAAGGCTAGCAACTAGTTCCATTATCAAGACCTAAACATTTTTTATATTCATTAAGGATGAGGTGATGAGGTGGAAACTATTGGGCATGAGGAGATACAAGAATAGGATTTAGAGAACAAAGATTCATTCACATGACAAGAAATTATAAATTCACCAATGCAGAGTAAAAGATGGAAACAAATATATATGTATGTTGCCCTTCATGAAATTTTCTTTATAGAATTTACCAATTTTCTCAAGGAATGGTTAAATAATAGGTGGTCATTGAATTTTTTAGGATGAATTCAAGAATCAATGCCTTAGAACCAAGAAATAGTCAAATACAGATGACTCTTCATAGGAAGTTGTAGCACACTCTCCTGCCCCTTGTAACACTACAGGTTGTAGAAGGTGTTATTGATGCTTTAACCCCTTCACATACTCATCCAATTTCATCTTCTTATACATTTTGGAACCAAACTGATCACTTAATTCATTTTAAATTAGATAATGAGTAGTAAATGAGGTAAGGGTAGCCTTTTCTTACTAAACTATGCAAAAAACAAGAATCATTAATTTCGTAATACTAATCAACCTTATAATTTCTAAAATAAAACTAATAATAATGATGTTGGGTCTTTTTACCATGTCACTAGGTAAAAAATTAGTAAGCTTTCTTATCCTTTACTATTGAATTAGTATTAAAACTTGCAATAATTGTAAATTGATTTTGTATCCCATAATATCGACCTCCACCTCATCGATGTACTATATAGAGGTGACAATTTTTATCCTCAAATTTTTGTGAGACACATGCGTCTTGTTCTTGCTAATCCAGCTTAATGAATGGGATTCACAATGTAACCTTTATGGCCAAGGTTGTCATTGACATTTTCCACATAGGAGAATAAAATGCAACACACGATAATTCTCTCTATATGTCATATAATGACATATGATGAAATTGTTGAATCATCCATGTATGGTAATTTGACTACAAGATATGCATTAAATACATGTGCTTCACATCACTTGGAGGCACCAATTATTGATGGAAGAGAAGTTATTATACTTATGTCAACTAACTCCTCGAATGTCACATGGAAGGTAAGATAATGGGACAAGTTTCCATCATTTTACACCCTAAGGATTGGTGATGGACTGAAATAGGATTTACAAGTGTTTATAACACAAGCATATTTATTTACACTGAATATGAAACATAAATTAAAACTAAAGAAAACATGTAAAGAACTATGACAAAAGCTTTGTAAAATATATACAAATAAACATTGTACACAACAATATCATTAAATAAATTTTAAATTTATACTTGAAATTAGTAGAAAATTGATCAGTATTTTGAAGTCCTACGACCCAAAAAATTGTAGAGGCTCAGCTATAATTTAATTTTATATAAATCAAGAGAATAAAATGTAGATAAATATGAAAAACTCTGTGAGAAAAATGCATGATAAATGGGCAGTAAAAAGCCTAATTTTATTAAGAAATATGTCTATGAGTACAAGAGATTGCAGTGGCAGGTTACTACAAAGAATCAATTTTTGAGTATCTGCAATGTAATAGATATCATATACAAATATTTGGAAATTCATAAATTATAAGACAAATTTCAAACACCCTCATGCAATCTTATGTAACTTCATACAATCTAGTTTCTCTGCAATATTGATTACTATTATCACTGGTTAATGAAAAACTAGACCTTATATCAGCAAATAAATTGCAGGAAATTAAGATTACCTAAAACAAGTACTCAAAGGTTGAGTGGAGTTTCCTTCAAGCTCTATATCCCCTTCAAATATAGTCTACCAACATCTTTGGGTCAGCTTCTTAAAACTCACAGAAAAAATAAATCAAAAGGAATGAATTACAAATGGAAATTATTTAATGCATACCTCTCCTCAAAATCTTCTCTCCCTCCTTCATAGGCTCCATCTTCTTTTAAATATCTTCAAATTTGTTTTGGAATTTAAACTACTTAAGAAATTTCTTAGGATCTATTTACAAAGAAATGTTGATTAGAATGCAGGGAGGAGTTTTTTGAAGGAGTAAGTTAATAAAAAATTATTTTTTCATTGTTATGTTTTATATTTTTATTTTGGTAGTGGGTCCATCCTAATCCTAAACACTTTGTTTCTTTAATTGACTTCTCAATCAATATTTTTTTTTAAATAAATAAATAACATGAAGGTAGTCATAAAGCATATACAAGTGCATATGACAAAAGCATGCTAAACTAAAATTCAAGCAATGAAATGAATGAAGTCAAATCATTAAAACCCTTACTACTTGTACCTCCTGAAATTGTGATAAATTGTTTATGTCTCCCTTTCACAAAAGGTAAAATAAAAAATAAAAAAAAATTAACAGTGAGCATGTATTAATATCCTCAAAAAATGGATGCCACATATCCTAAAATTTGAAACAAGATGTTGTCCCAAAATATATGTTGTCCTCAAAATCTATAAATGTAGTATTGTAGCAAAATTGAAGGACGAGTACTGACTATACATGATGCATATTAAAAATGTACTGATGCAAAGTGAAGTCAATCCACATAAACATTAGATGTGACAATAAAAAGAGACTGAAATGAGGAGCAATGCTTTCTATCAAAGGAAACCTTCCCTTTTACCATACTTTTAGCCCATTGTTCCTGCTTGTTATGGTGGGCATGATTTGTCATGTCACCATATTGTATTTGCAATTATTTTGACTACTATATGTCTACATTAAAATATTATGTTGGCATCACATACGAAATATCGTTGAAGTGTATTTTTCTACATCATCATAGGGAATAAAGAAAACCAATATGATATATATTGAATAAAATTACCTTAACACCCCGTTCAAAATATCTACTTGCACTATTTTGGAAACAAGTTATACTTCATATTAATCATTATTTGAGATCAAGACATATGCATATTACCTCTTCACGTGAATCAAATGAGTTGATAACTTCCATTCCTTCCCATTGATAATTTCTAACAAAATGTAGAGTAACCTGTGATAACAACTTTATATGAAACTAGCAGTTTACAAACTTGTACTTTATTGATCATGATACTCTTTTAGGTAGGACCCTGCCTACTACCATTTTTGCATGCATTTTCTTGTCTTTATCTTGTTGAATAATTTAACTAAGTTCGGTCTTCATATTTATATTCAAGTCAAAGAATGAAATATCTATATATATATCTCTATATATATATATATAGATATATATATATATATATATATATATATATATATATATATATATATAATATATATATATATATAAGCATGGGTTTATGCTTGGGTCATCACATTTTAGTTTAAAGTCCCCATTTAGGACTTTAAATTCGATTTCATTTGGAGACATCATCTCAAGTAGTTTGATCTATCTCAAGGAGGTGCAAAAAAGTGTGAAGTCAAGGTGAAGAAGGACAAATACAACTCGAAGTTTTGGGCTATCTCTTTCTCTCTCTTATGTGAAGTTAATGGGTTAGTTGTTGGATCGAAGTTATACTATTAGAAGGGTCAAAGTTCTGAAATTGTTGGGTCGAATATTCTGCTACTGGAAGGTCGAAACTCTGGATTCGCTAGGTTGTAGTGCTGCTACTGCAAGGTTGAGGATCTAGGTTGATCTTTTGCTAAGTGCATCAGTTGCCTTATTTTTGTTACACTTGATATCCATTGCAACCAAAATTACTTAGTCACAAGAAGTTATTTCTCCATGAGTCTTTCCCAAGGCTCACCAAATAGGTGTGTAAATAATTGTAATTAGATGGATCCTTATCACATGGAAACAAAAGTAGAACTTGCGAAGGTAAGAAGATGTGTTGTAACTCTTAAATAAAAAGGCCATTAGTTGGTACAAAATGATTGAGGTAATAAACTAAAAATATCTTCACTCATAATTCCCAAATGCCAAAGAACTACACATAAACAGCCAAAAATACTACCAAACATATTCCTTGCAAGGTCTATCAACTTGATAATAATTGAAAAATAATGAATAAAGTATGATAACAAAAGGAAATCAATATAATCGGAAGGGAAATTTTTTTAATTACAATAAAAAAATGATACAATGATATACCATCCAAATGAGATATCTCTTTTATAACCTAATATATTGGTCTCCTCCTCTAGCAAGTGTAGTCTTAAGGAAACAATCTAGCAGTGCTCACACACTATTTTTTATGCTCTCTTATCCCCTTGACATGATAATTTTATATAGACCTTTTTTCCTCTTCGAGTGAATATATATGGACACATAGGGGCTTGAGAAGTTAGGAAAATTCTATAATAATTCGCTCTTATCCTACTCATAGGAAAATCATTCAAGTTGAGCTCCTTGTAAATTACAAAATTTAGAAATCCCAGCAATATTGTCATAGGTTATGAAAGGAAAAGATGCAACTAACAACTCTAGTTATACATTGTGAACTAGAGTTATGTTATAAGATGCAAGTGTCAAACCACAAACATTGTTGGAAGAAAGGAAAAAACAAGAGGAGAAGCTATGCATCAAGGTCAACAACATAAGGGGTCTTACAGCTGACTCAATGTTGGAAAATAGGCTATAATAGATGCCCCCTAATGCATGAGGTTGCAAGAGAAATTAATGGGTGAAATGTATTACAAAAACACAAAATTCAAAATGGGAGGAAGGCACCAGAACTAAAGGATTGAATCAGAGTATCTCAAAGGTTGAAGTCTTGACCATATTGTTATCATCCTTGAGTCGAGCATACCCATGTTGAGTCATAAAGAGAAATGGACATGGCCGCTAACTATACGATGTAGATCCGTGACATGAAATGCTAGGACATGGCCATGAGTAAGACATAGTGGATCCGAGTGAAAAATCAAAAGGTCATAGACACAAAAAAATAGAATGTGGACCTATTTGACAACATATATTAATAGGAATATGGATACATGAAAGAGACGTTCCCTAGCATAGTCCTCAAAGTACATAGAATGGTACATAACTCTAACATAGATTGGGAAAGGTGCTAGAAAAGAGTGAAATGTCCCTCACACAAGGTATTTTATACAACTCCTTGCTATGAATATATGGTATGAAAATAGATGTGTTTATGTCAAGCATTCTAAAAGCTTCTTGATTACTGATCATTAAGGTATACCATTAACTGATATGAAGGGACTCACAAATAATGAAAATGGATGAAAAGGTACCTAAAACAGTGTTGTGCTCTACAAACAACCCCCCATGTCATATTGTTATTCTTTTTATTTATTATCATATGAAATGGGTCCCTTTAGAAGTTAGTTGGTATCAATACTTCATTATTTCGAAAAAACTGATAATCAAATGAAATCATTATATAAAACCCATAAAATGGAATAAAGAAAATCTTTGTCATTGCGATAAAGCGATTGCAAGATCGCATATCGCAATGACATAAGGAATGCAAGTAAGCGGCACATTAATCTTCGCCGATGCGATATCGCAATCGGCAATCGGTGATACTTTATGCAGGTTTTAAAAGCACCCACATACCATCAGTTCCGATGCGATATGCTATCGGCGATCGGCGTTCGGCGATATTCTATAAAACATTCTTGATGCGCCCGAAGGGATCCACCCCGATGCGATGCGATATCGCAATCGGGGATCGGCAATATCCAATGCACAATTAAAAAGGCGCTCAGGTCATACCCCCGACGCGATGCGATATCGCTATCGGCGATCAGAGGTTGTGAATAGTGTCAATACAAGAAAGTTTAAGGTCATCCCGATGCCCGATTGCGATAAAGCACAGATTTCATTAAGAAGTCGTTAAGTGATGGGATATCACGGTTCATTCATATTTAAAGCTTGACCGGTTAAGCAATCATTCACCTGCGCTCAACCGCCAAAATGCCTACTGCACGCTTAAATGAATCATTCGGCCTATCAATGATATAATGGGCATTTAAGGGATGACAGGTTTTAAACGGCCAATTAATGTGATCATAAGTCCTAAAATCTTCCCATGGATTGTGTCCGCGCCCATTTTAAAGGTTAATCCCTTATTACGCATCTGTCCATGTTTTCTCATCACTTGTAAGTTTTCAAAGCTATTTCTCTGTATTACATATATTTGCGCCGCTGTGCAGAATTCATCCATAGAAGGAAGCTCAAATAAGATGGGGAAGAAATCTAAGAAGACCGCAGGCGCTTCCACTACATCAGCAGCAGGACAAGCTCTTGTGGACAAGAAGAAGGGCTTAATATCCGATACTACATGCACGGGTCTCACTAGAGTTACTTGGCAAGGCACTTACAACCTAATTGAAGCCGAAGAACCAGAAAAGACAGTAACAGAAGCTACTGCAGATCCTACTCGGAAGTTTGATTGTACTCTCACGGATCTAGCCGACTCTTTCCTTCACAGAATAGGGGCCAGGGAGCAAATTCTCCCATACACGGACGTAGTGCGGTGGGCGATTCAAGAAATCCCAATCTTGGATAGAACTTTCAGCACTAGAGATGGAAGAATCTTTGGATCTTTCAGGCCGGATGATCTAAGGCAAATGTATCATTTGCCCGAACCGGAGAAGATATATAATAAAGCATTCCTGGAGAAGTTTGCAAGCGAAAATGAAGTTGAATCCGAACCCATCCGGGATTGGAGACAAAACCCATCCAAACACAAACATGAATCTTTCGGTAAGTACTCGGTTGATTCTCTTGCTTCTCCTTATTGCTATGCGGGGATAATGATGTGTAGATTATGGGGATTGCATGACAATGCTAATTTTACCATAGAGATGGTTCCTCTAATGGAGGCAGCTGTAAACGATATAATTATGGATTGGGCCACCATCCTTTATGACAAATCAGCACAAGCTGTGCATGATTTTAGACATCAGACTATCGTCACTGAAAGGAAAATTCCCCCATTCTATTACAGCGCATATATCTTAGATACACTATGTTTCAATTCTGAATTCCCTGTGCTCGGCTGGAGGTGGACGCCACAAGATCCCACGGCTATCCACATATACCATCAGAAACTATGGAAGTCCTCTTACAAGCACCATCTCTACCAAATCTGCAATGGCTTTGTGGTGCCTATTCATTATTCTATTTTTGACAAACCCATTCCCAAGATTTCCTATCAAGCGTCGTTTGATATAACAGCGGTAGCACGTTGGTTCGGAGAGGAGAGATTTACCTACATAAGAGTTTTCGGCAGTCAAGCCGACCCACATGTTCTCCCTTTGTATATACCAGATAAGCTGCTAGCAAGAGAAATCGCCTACGAGATTATGGCTGAGAGTGTTACACAAACTCTCAAGAAAGAAAAGAAGAGGGGCTGGCCCTCTTTTCCCTTCAGGTGTGGTGTCTATACTCTGCATGATCTCAAACATGCAGAAAAGGAAGCCACAAAGCTTCAATCTTTAACTTTGGCGATTATCCCAAACAGGCCATATGATCCAAGCAAAGTTGCCTACAATGCACTGGAACAGGCCAAATTGACAAAATTTGAGCACAAAGAAGATTTTTTTGACGACCTATTCGTTGCAGCCGAAACAATAGGTCAAGCTAAAGAACTCGCTCGATTGAAATATAATGATGAAGGGCTAAATGAGTTTAATAAGCTTAGAGAACAGAGGTTGCAAACTCTGCCTCTAGATTTACTAGCAACAACCCCGGCGACATCCATAAGCGGGCCTGTTCGGCAACAATCAAAGGAACCTCCGGTGGTAACAAAAGATCATAAAAAGGAACAGGAGGAAAGCAAAAGAAAAGAAAAAGAAGATAGGCAGAAGATAGCACACGAGGAGAAACAGAGGAAAGAGCAAGAGGAACAACATAGGAAAGAGAAAGAGGAACAATAGAGGAAAGAGCAAGAGGAAAGGCGAAAGAAAGAACAAGAGGAGCAGAGCAGGAAAAAGAGCGGAAGGAATCCCAAGCCGAAAAGGAGAAACAGACCACCACCGATGTCAATGTGGACACTACCATAGACCCCAAACTACTCCAGGAATGGCAGCAGTTTCATTCCATCATCAGTGGATTGGAATGTTCAAAAGATGGGGACACTTCCAAGACAAATGATACACAGGACATCACTTCACCTCAGGTTCTAAGTGGAACCAGCGGCCCACCCATTTCTAAGGATGTTGAGATAATACCAAAAGACCCCTCTGACCAAATCATTCTTCAGGTAGAAGATATTCCTCCCCTGGATGTCTTCTACATCCCAAGGCATAGAGCAGTGGTAAAATGACAAAGGAAAAGAAGGAGGATTGATCAACCTTCCCTTTTCCTAGAACAAACTGTTACGGGAAGTGTGGTTTGGAAAGAGGAATTCGACCCCTCCGATGACCTAACAAAACTGTCACATTATGCAGGAGCCTATTCGGCAACAACAATCGACAAGGCATCGGAGGTAAGTCTTTTACTGAAGACTAAGGACCAAGAAATTTTTGCATTACAGGCACAATTGGCTGAAACAAAGCAGAAGGCAGATCAAGCAGAGGAGCAATTGTTGGCACAACAGCAAATGAACAATCACTTAACCCAGCAATTGCAGGAAGGAAGGCAAAGGATCGACCAAAGCGCAATCCAGAAACAAAAGGAATTGTCGGAGGAAGTGGCACAATTAAGGGCAGAAAACGAGCAAATGATGAAAACGAAAGATGAGCAAATCGCTCAATTGACATCGCAGCTCGAAAATATAAAGGGTGCTCAACAGGTGGGTGAATTCAGAGCAAAAGCATTGCAAATAAACACTGCCTTAATATCCCAAATTAGGCTCCTGTGTCAACAAATCGCCCAGGCAGAACCATTGTGTGAGCTAACGACATCAATAAATCAGCAGGTAGAGAAGGCTAGGAATGAGTTAGACCAGGCCGAAGAGATCATAACTGGATATCTTGACTGGAAAGATTCTGATCAAGGGAGAGAAGCAAATTTGCCCAAGATTTCAGAAACATATAAAGACATACTTTTCACAGAATGGCACATTCAGGTGATGAAAGCAGAAAGGGCAGCTTCAAGGTGTAAATCAACTTCCAACAATCTGGTTGATCTAGTTAACAACACTCTCTACTTAGCAAATATGATTTCCCAATGTACACTAGGAAAGATCACAACAACAAATACATTGGAACAATCATGCTATCCTGATTTAGATGAGAAAGGGAGATTAATCGCTAGGATTAATAGTTTAACTATGGATGCATATTGGCTTTTTCTGATTAAGCCGCACACACAGCGAGCCGCCCTTAAGTGTTTAACAGATGCAATCGGGTGTATAATTCCCGATATTCAGGATGCCACCTATGCCGCCCAGCTCAGTTCGCGCCTCAACAAACCTCCTGAAGTAGAGCCAATGCTTGCGATAAGTCAGCTCAGATTCAAAGGAAAGCAACCGACTTGATGAATCATGCTCCCGCTTGCCAGATCGCATGGCAAAAATAGGATCAAAAGTTATTGATGCCAATTAAGTAGGATTTTTGTTTATTAGATATTTAGATTAGCTTAGTATTTATAGACCCTTTCATTGTTTTGGAAAGGGTCGTAAAGTTTTGTAACAGACTTAAAAGACTGAAGTTTGCACTACTGTGCTTCAGTCAATATTCTTTTATGAAACCAGACCAGTTGTTCTTAATTTGACAAGGAAGCTTCTTTATGCAATTGTGCACTATTGTCTTTGTTAAGGATGTTTTTGCATTGAAGGAAGAACTACAAATAACGATTGATATTTGGGAGTGTCAAAGCGGCTCATATGGTATTTCTATCTATGTCTGAATTCATTCCTGTTATGTGAATTGTTATTTGATTATTCTTGCTATTGTTGATTATATGCATGCGCTGTAACAGCAAATCTTTATTCATTCCACTATTGGATGTTTTCTGATGTGCCTTTTCTCTAAATCATGTATATGTCAATGATATAAATGATAAAGTGTGGTAATATCGCCTTAATCGCTTTGCTTAACTATTTAGGCATAGCAATCATGAACAGAATAACGTCCATGTCTGTCAAATGGAGTCATCTATATGCCCGTTTATAGATACGGATCATCAAGCGCTACACTTTAAAAGCTCAATAAGTCCCCGGGATAGATCATAGTTATTATATTCCTGTCAATAGTTTTAGTTATTCGCTCATCGCTAGCGTAGTTTATAATCATCCATCCATCCCGTTTATCTATTTCTGGGAAACTGGTCCCATTATCCCCAGTCAGAACCACTATTCCAAACGGAAAAGGAGTTATACTAAGGTTCGGACCGGGTGGTTATCCCCGATGTTGTTGCAGCGATTTTCGAGGCATCAACATTTTTGGCGGTAGAAGGAGGGCCTCAACTGTGAATGGCACATAAGTCAAAACCTATAAGCCATTCTAAGAGTAATTCTCCCTCCGAATCCCCTCGATCTTCCCATTTGCATACTGGTTCACCGGTATCCAAACAAGAAGAAAGGGAATCAACTACCACTGCTCAAACCCATCATACTCCAGAACAATTAAGTCTTGAATCACCTGAAGTCCAGTCTCTTATCCACAAACTTCAGAGCTTCTCGATTTCACCACAGAAATCTGAGGTATCACAAAGCAGTGCGACTTCGCAGTTCAATTTACCTCACCGTCTCACCAGACTTCAGAGCGAAAAACTCGGTATTGAACCCACTGAGTTCCCTTTACCCAAAAGAAAAAAGGCGAAGAAAAATACTAAAGGATCTGATAGTGAAGAACTTTCATCCACATCCTCCATTGCATCTTGTCACACGGAATCTGTCAAGGGTGCGGACACGACTGACCTTCCTAGAAGTCTAAGACATTCTAATGACAAACAAGACAAAATGGAGTGATCTTTCTCTAAATACACCTTTTACAACATGAAAACTACAAGTGTTTAGGCTTACCTTATTCCAAAACGCTGTTGTTGAAGTCCGTTCTTGACGATCCGGATGAGCTCCTCCTTCAAGTCAATTCCTGCAACCACAAACAATCAAACAATTACCAAGCACTTGTATTTCATATAATAAAACATATATTCAACATGCAGACCAAGGAACACATGAAATAACTCATTAACACAAGCTATTGAGAAAAATAAACTAGTTTGTATTAATAACGAAACAAAGAAACTCTTACAACCTGGCCTTGGTGTTGTGCAAGTTCCTCCCAGGGTCCATCAAGGGTTTTCCTCTACTTTGACAAAGCTCACCCTCTCCCAAGTAGAATCAAGTGAAGACAATCTCTCCTCACAAAGGCTCTAATGGAAGACCTAAATCCTGCAGCATTTACCCAAAGGAAATGTATAGCTCCAACCTCCTCTCCTTCTGGCTCAATGCCTTTATTTATAGTGCTGTAAAGAGGTTATTCAGGTCCACTATCAATGGGATCATCCCCCTCTTTGGGTGGGATAGCTCCCTTATTGATGGGATAAGTTCCCTCTTAATAGAGATACATGAACCAACTGGAGGCGCATCCATTTCATCAAACCGACCTCTAGAATGTTCTAGAAGTTACCACAAGTAATTTTTTCAAGATAAAACTCGCGCATTTTGCCTTTTACAGAGGGACGCACCTGTCCCTTAACATACAGAGCGTCCATGGACGCAGATTTTGTGAACAAGGTCCGCGTCCCCGCAGGTAAGACTAGAGAGAACCTGCGACCCCAGAGATAAACATAATTTTTACAAGACTTTCTCTCTTCTTTGAGTTTGAGATGGATAACAGAGGCATGAGACTTGCCTAAGAGGGTAGCATGACTGTTGATTTGAGCCATACTAACTGTAAGTAGTCAAGGTGACATTTTTTAGTGTAACAGATTGCCCCCTAAAGTGCGAAGCCTGGAATAGAATAGGGTTTTGTAATTCTAGGAAGGGTGAAGCGCTTTATCATTTCAAGGATTGCCTTGTGGATGGCCTGGTTGGAACCTGCAATTTTCAACACAAAATACATGGATAAGATTATATCATCACTGAGGTAGGCATTCCCATACTCAGATTCAAGACTTTAACTAATGGACTAACTATTCTGATACAGGAATGATCTTGCAGTACATCATTTTTATAGACTTTTGTAAACACAGTATGGACGCAGCCATCTGTTTATGATTAGTCTACATAGACAATGAATACAAAACTCCTCGCAGCCTGGATGGTAGAAACTAGATCCAGGGTCTTCACTTCTACTTCCCGAATTGGTACGATTCTAGCCATGTGATTAAATGATTCGATGTCGAACATGGTAGAAACCACTTGATTACCAGTCAATGATGTAAACTGTTAACAAGCGTGAGAGAAACCACCAGTAATGTCAATGGTCCTCAAAGTACCAAGCACAACCCGTGAAATGTGAATAGATGTTTTGATGTCGAACACTTCACGGAATCCTCTGATCGAAAGTCAATGATGTAAACTGACGTCAAAGGCGAGAAACCTGCCATTGATGCATGCAGACTTCAAGGTACTGTCGATTCCTAAGTCATCTTTCTAGATAATGTGTCGATGTCGATAGAAAGCGACCCGTTGCAGGCAAGCCCGCAACACGAAATCATTGTTCAAGTTGAAGAAATGTTGCTGTAAGGACTGACTCAGGGATGGTCAAATGGATGACAAGTATTTTGCAGATGAAAGTTTTTTGCTTGCAGACCTCTTGAACACATAACGACACAACAGATGGCTTGGTGACAAATAACCCAAAGTTAATCCCCGAAACCCGGTTAAAGACTTTCAAAGTGACTTGGTCAACTGTGAGGTAAAAGATTTCCCAACCCAGGTGAATGAAAAGTGTCGTGTTCAAGAGCGGTAATAAAGTTTCTTCTGAGACAAAAGGTGACAAATAGGTTCATTCTTCTCTTTTTTCCCCCACTATTTCTGGCAAGTACCTCTTTATTTTTAACAAGCTTGAGGAGGATAACATATGCTTGGTTATAAGCTCATCCTTCGGACGAGTCCAACCTAGTTTAAATTCGAACCCTAGGAAGGAGTGGTTCGTTCCTGTTTGTAATTGAACAGGTCCTTTACTGTAAAAGTTTAACGAGCCCAGTATAGGAGAAACTCGGCGTTTTTCATTTTTAGAGAGTCTGAAAAACTTAAGGAAACTCCACGTTGAACTTTTTCGTAAGTTTGTGTCCCTCAAGCCCGAAAAAGTATAAAATAATACCTGGGGGAACCGCTTGATCTTGCGACCAAGGAGTACTTTCATAATAGTGTCGTTGACCTGAAAAGTAAAAAGTGATCAAAGACACGTCGTTTTAGTTCCTTATCGAGTTTGAAACGACAAAAACCCGGCAATCTTTTCTTGATTTTGCGGTCAGAAAAGAGCTAAAAGGGGACCGTCTTTTAATTCCGTTTTAACGAGTGAAAAAGAAACACTCGGCGATCTTTTCATGTTTTAGGAGTCAGAAAAGGGCTTAAAAGATGACTCTAAGGTGTCACTTTTTCGTAAGTTTTAACGAGTTCGAAAAAATGATAAAAATGTACTCATGGTTTTCACTTTTTCGTAAGTTTTAACGAGTTCGAAAAAATGATAAAAATGTACTCATATAGCCGACTTTCAATTTAATTTACGAGCAGGAAAAGACGGAAAGAACTCGGCATTTTCATTTCTTTTACGAGAATGAAAGATAGCAAAATAATCTCGGTATTTTCATGAGTTTAACGAGTCTTGAAAATAACTGAAATTGACTCGAGATAGGTTTCATTTTTACAAAAGCTTGAAACAGACAAAAACTATGCTTCAAAGTAGTTTCATTTTTACACAAGCTTGAAACAGAGAGAAAACTGTGCTTGATGCCCCCTAAGCATAACTGCTAGAGTGCATGCCCCCCTAGCTTCATTTCATTCAACCATTAGGATGAAATGAAGGTTCAAGTACGAGATCATTTGAAAGACTTGACCTAAAACTGTAAGAAAATTATGCAAAAAACTGAAATAACTAACCTAAACACTTAACATTTACGAGATCTAGTCAATCTCTTGACTCAATTAGAGGAGGATTTGTTTCATTTTTTAACGAGCTTGACACAGGAAAAGAACTATGCTCGGATTCAGTTTCATGTTTATGCAAGCTTGAAACGAAAAACTATGCTTGTTATAAGTTCATATGCCCCCAGCATAAAGATGCAAACCAAGGTACATGCCCCCCAAGCTTCATTTCATTCAATGAGGTGGATGGAATGAAGCTTTACTTTCAAGATCCTGGAAAGACTTGTGGGAGTTGTTTCATTTTTTTTTTAGTGAGGTTGACACAGGAAAAGAACTATCCTCAAAACTACTCTTTACAATCTACCTAACAAAAACTCTACTCTAAAAACCTTGATTCATTTTTTAACGAGCTTGACACAAGACAAAGAACTGTGCTCTAAAATCCTTGATTCATTTTTTAATGAGCTTGACACAAGACAAGGATTTGATTGTGATCTAAAATCCTTGATTTGATTGTGATCAAGTAAAACACCTTAGAAATAATCATTGTTAGTTTTGGCCTCGTTAAGATTGCTTAGAGTAAATTTGCCTTTAGTTTGCTTATGAGTGCATTTTCATAGATTTTAAGAGTTGTTAAGATTGATTTTTGGTTATATTAGATTTATTTGCTTTATTAAAAGAAAAATACAAAAACATCTTCTTAAAAAGTCTTGTTTCAAGTAGCTTTTTGTTTTCAAAAGAAGAAAAGAGTTTTTTCGTGTATGTAAAGAGAAGTTATGTTTTTATGCTTGGAAAAGAAAAACGAATTGTTTCTTTGATTGTCTTCAATTAAGAAGTTGCTTTTATAAAGATTGCATTCTCTCAACTTTTTAGTTAAGAAATTCATCGAAAAAGTAAAGTAGTGGATAAATCATTTTAGGTGCATTTTGTAGTGGTTTCGAGTCGAGTCAACACACCACTAGTTTCACTTCCATCACCTTTTGACTTAAGAAACAACCTTAAAAGTAACGCTTAAATTAAAATCAATCTAGTAATCTTTATTTTTCTAGGGCTCTGAAGCACCAACATAGCTTAGGCTAGGGTCTTGGAGTAGGTGAGTACTTAACTCTCCAAGACTACAAAACCAAACAGATAGTCTATCTTGAGTAGAACAAATCCAATTGTTTCAGTTACATTATGGGAAAGCTCCTCTTAAAGGAGAAGCACGAGCTCGTGTCCGAACCAGTGAGGGGATCATTCCCCCCTCGTTGGGAACGACGCCAGACAGTACGTATTACAAACGGTAAACCTCGGATTAACCATTGTCGAGGAGCCAGGGGTCACTTATCGGTAAACCTTGGATTGTTGTCCGGTAAGGGGATTGAGCTTGCTACTCTGCCCTTACGTGCTGTCGGAGTTTAGACTGTTCCCCCAGGTGTATTTGTTACTGTTGGTGACCTTAGTGACTATAATCTTTAGGGTTCTACCGAGGTGACAGTGGAGGGAAGGTCCCACTGTACCTGGAGCAGACGTCGGTTATACTCACTTGGATTTTCCGGGGGGTTCACTTCACTTCGAGACGGTTAAAGTGGAGGAACTTGTGCCGGTCTATTCATTAAGCAGGTTGCCGGGGTAACTGTTCCACCCGCCACTTCTGTACTGAATTCAGCGATGTTGGGCTTCATCACCAACTAGTGTTTTCGGTTCGGAAGGCTACTGTTTGTGTATGGTTTGACTCCTAGATTTGATAGCGCGTGTTAATTTGTTTGTTTTTACTTTTAGAGACCATAGGTGTGAATTGTGAATTTTAGTTGTTAAGTGTGAATTTTGAATTGTTAATTTTAGTTTTAAATTGTTAATAAAATTCACTGAAGTTGAATATAATGGCAAATGTTCCGGAATTTATCAACCTAGGAACCCCTCCTAATGAGAATCCTAGTACTTTTCCTTACTTTGGAAACGTTGGTCCTCCTTATATGGCTACTTTGTCATTACCTGGATTTACAATAGGTTTACCGATATGGTTATTTTCAACTTCGTTGGCCCAAAATACTCCAATTGTTCCATCTCAACCGGATGCTTCACCTCAACAGAGTTCACCATCTCAACATCACCAACCTTCTGTTGACCCTTTACCTTCTTCGCCTAATTTTTCTTCCTCCATTTCTTCCTCTTCGCCTGGTAAAAGCCTTGAGGCTAGTAACCAGGAGGCTAAGAAGAAGAAGAAAGGGAAGAAGAAGAAGAAGAAGAAGAAGCAAAATAAGAAAGAAGTCAACCAACCAACCATGGTTGTAAGTGTTAGTTGTGTTGAGGAAAATTCCGACATGCATCGTAAACCCAAATACCCTTGCAGACTTTGTAAGGGTGACCACTTCCTTGTCAATTGTCCTGGTATACCAAAGGTCTTGGAAGTATGGTCAGACAAATCTCATCAACTTTCCATTGATCCATCAACCAGTGATAGTCAGGTTCCTGGGAAAAAGGGTAAAGTTAGGTTTCCTTGTAAGTTATGCAAAGGGAGTCATCAAACTCACATTTGCCCTCACATGGATGAAGCCTCAACATTGTTGGAAAACTTTACTGTTCCACAGCAAGAATTTCCAACTGGTTACCGTAAACTTTCTCCCAACCTACCGTCAACTGACGGAGTGATTGATCTAAATTCAAGTACAGTCGATCACACTCTCCCATTGGAGAGTGAAACTCATGTCACTCAGGTTGATGATCCATTAGTTGATCAAGTGGTCGATTCAATTTCACATTCGGTCGATCACACTCTCCTTTTCGAGAGTAAATTTCATACCACTGATGTTCTTCTTGTTACATCGGATTCTTCTATGCCGGGGGGCATTTCACCTGTTTCTATAGAACCCCCTCCAAGCACTGAGGTCTTTTCCTTTGATTGGAATAGACTGACAGAACCTCGTCTTCCTTCCTCCATCCCTTTCCAAATCATTGTCAAGGCTGGTGGTAGGGACATACATCGTACTCAGGTAGATGAGGGTGCTTCTGTTAGTATTTTATCCTCAGCTGTTTGGAAAGCTTTGGGTTCCCCTCAGCTTGCGCCTATTACGCAGAATCTGAAAGCTTTTAACAGAACAATTAGTGAACCTTTAGGGATCCTTCCTAAGTTTTCTATTACCTTGGAAGGTAAAACTGTTTGTGTTGATCTTATGGTAGTTCGAGGTCCCTTGGATTTCAATTTACTCCTTGGGCGAGACTATGTTTATGTAATGAAAGCTGTCGTATCGACACTCTTTCGCGTGATGTCTTTCCCTCACAATGGAATTATTGTGACTGTAGACCAGCTTTCGTTCCCTAGTCTTGTCTCAACTACCAATAATATGACAACCCTAAATGTTCTTGATTCTCAAGTGGTATCTACCCCGCCACGGGTTAATTATGTGGCAACTGGTCCCATGTTTTCAGCTACCGATGTAAGTGAGCCTCCCGTTGTTTGCTCATCTTCCTTTGATTTAGATCCGGTAATTGACATGGAAAACTCTATGGGATTATTTGAACACGATGTTCTTATCCCTTTTGGGTCCCTTGACGTGTCTTCCTTCCAAAAGACTATTCTTCCTTCTGATGAAGACCTCTTGGAAGCCATGATCAAGGTGTGTCCATTGACATGTCTTTCTTCCAGTTGGAAGCCATGATCAGTGAACACGAGGATAGTTTGTTCCTCTCTCAACCTCGTTAAAAAATGAAATTGGATGTTATGAGGAAAGTTCCTGTTACTGAGTCAACCTCATTAAAAAAATGAATCAGGTAGATAGTAGCTTATATAGGAAAGTAGGATTAGCGAGGAAAGTTCCTTTTACTGTGTCAACCTCGTTAAAAAATGAATCAGTGTGTTCGAGGACAGTTCCTTTTCCTGTGCCAACCTCGTTAAAAAATGAAACAGGCTAGTATGAGGATAGTTCTTTTACTGAGTCAACCTCATTAAAAAATGAATCAGCTAGATTTTAGGCTATGTAGATTGTAGAAAGTAGGATTTTGAGGACAGTTCCTGTTACTGAGTCAACCTCATTAAAAAATGAATCGGGTTTGAGGACAGTTCCTGTTATTGAGTCAACCTCGTTAAAAAAATGAATCAGGTATGAGGATAGTTCTTTTCTTGTGTCAACCTCTTTAAAAATGAAACAACTCCCTTTTCAAGTTAAATATTGAAAGTAAACCTTCATTTCATCCATCCGGTTGAATGCAATGAAGCCTGGGGGGCATGTACCTCATTTCGCATCATTATGCTGGGGGCATGCGAACTTTTTGAGCATAGTTCCTTGTCTTGTGTCAAGCTCGTTAAAAAATGAAACAAGGGTAGGTTAAGTAGGTAAATTGTAGATAGTAGTCGTGAGCATAGTTCCTTGTCTTGTGTCAAGCTCATTAAAAAATGAAACAAGAATTTTAGAGCATAGTTCCTTGTCTTGTGTCAAGCTCATTAAAAAATGAATCCAGGTTTTTAGAGCACAGTTCCTTGTCTTGTGTCAAGCTCGTTAAAAAATGAATCAAGGTTTTTTAGAGCATAGTTCCTTGTCTTGTGTCAAGCTCATTAAAAAATGAATCAAGGATTTTAGAGCACAGTTCTTTGTCTTGTGTCAAGCTCGTTAAAAAATGAATCAAGGTTTTTAGAGTGGAGTTGCCAATTTGTCACACGGAATCTGTCAAGGGTGCGGACACGACTGACCTTCCTAGAAGTCTAAGACATTCTAATGACAAACAAGACAAAATGGAGTGATCTTTCTCTAAATACACCTTTTACAACATGAAAACTACAAGTGTTTAGGCTTACCTTATTCCAAAACGCTGTTGTTGAAGTCCGTTCTTGACGATCCGGATGAGCTCCTCCTTCAAGTCAATTCCTGCAACCACAAACAATCAAACAATTACCAAGCACTTGTATTTCATATAATAAAACATATATTCAACATGCAGACCAAGGAACACATGAAATAACTCATTAACACAAGCTATTGAGAAAAATAAACCAGTTTGTATTAATAACGAAACAAAGAAACTCTTACAACCTGGCCTTGGTGTTGTGCAAGTTCCTCCCAGGGTCCATCAAGGGTTTTCCTCTACTTTGACAAAGCTCACCCTCTCCCAAGTAGAATCAAGTGAAGACAATCTCTCCTCACAAAGACTCTAATGGAAGACCTAAATCCTGCAGCATTTACCCAAAGAAAATGTATAGCTCCAACCTCCTCTCCTTCTGGCTCAATGCCTTTATTTATAGTGCTGTAAAGAGGTTATTCAGGTCCACTATCAATGGGATCATCCCCCTCTTTGGGTGGGATAGCTCCCTTATTGATGGGATAAGTTCCCTCTTAATAGAGATACATGAACCAACTGGAGGCGCATCCATTTCATCAAACCGACCTCTAGAATGTTCTAGAAGTTACCACAAGTAACTTTTTCAAGATAAAACTCGCGCATTTTGCCTTTTACAGAGGGACGCACCTGTCCCTTAACATACAGAGCGTCCATGGACGCAGATTTTGTGAACAAGGTCCGCGTCCCCGCAGGTAAGACTAGAGAGAACCTGCGACCCCAGAGATAAACATAATTTTTACAAGACTTTCTCTCTTCTTTGAGTTTGAGATGGATAACAGAGGCATGAGACTTGCCTAAGAGGGTAGCATGACTGTTGATTTGAGCCATACTAACTGTAAGTAGTCAAGGTGACATTTTTTAGTGTAACACATCTTCCCCTCTGCGAAGTCAACCATCCACTCCCCCATTACATATTGTTGTTCACCAGGGATTAGAAGCTTCAACATCTCAACCTGCCCACTCCTCAGTATTATTCCCTTCTCATACATCTGGAATTCCAACAGTAGTATCAACCACTGTTGCCATTACAATGGCAGATCCATGGACCAGACCTGGTGCAGTCAACACGCCTGCACCATTGCATCCTTTACCAGATGCTCCTGAAAAATGGCTACCTAAATTTAACCCAGATGACGGGACCCAGGTTGAAGAACACGTTAGTAATTTTATGTTAGCACTCAACTTGAAAGGAGTAACAGAACAAGATGTTGTTGTTAGACTCTTCCCTTACACCTTGCAAGGATCAGCAGGATCCTGGTATTTTTCTTTACCCTCTGGTTCCATTACCAGTTGGAACACTTGCCAAGAGCAGTTTCTTACCAAATATGGAGATGATAGGTCTTTGGCTACTTTAATAAACGACCTCTCCAATCTGAGAATAGAGCATAGGGAACCAATAAAGGAATTTAATGCTAGATTGAATAAACTCCTGAATAAAATCCCTACTGCCTCCAAACCAAGCGAACAAATTCGGAGCGAATGGTATATAACATCCCTGCCTGCCAATATAGCCATCTTTGTAGATAGAGCAGGGAAACCTACCTTAGCCGAAAATATGAAAGAAGCACTTGCTGTGGAAAAACACATCAATGCTCTAGAGAAGAAAGCTGCTTTGGAAGACAGAAAAGCCAAAAAAGTCTCATTCAAAGAGGATTCCAAGAAGAAAACCCCAAAAGACCCATATGACATGGAGGGTTTGCAAAAGGTCCTGAAAACTTTGTCTAACGAAATGGTTGAAATAAAGAAACAGGTGGCCGAAACCTCAAACAAAAGACCATTTAGGACTTATAAGAAAACTGAACCAAAGCCACCGAATGTCATATCTAACGCAGATTCAGAGCAAGAAGAAGAGGAAGAGGAAACAACCTCACAAACTGATGATGAAGAAGAAGTAGCTGAATGCCACGGAATGTGGGATTTTATACTCCCCAACTCTGATACCGATAATGAAGAAGAAGCCTTCCCGGTTACTACTAGAAGTAAAAGTACTTCTGAACCTGCCCAGGCAACTTCAAAGAAAAGGAGTGCAGGTGCTACCACAACAAAGGAAAAAGTTCCTCAAAAGAAATCACCTGTAGTAGTTCCCCAAAAGCAGCCTTCAACTTCTAATTCTCCTTCAACATCTTAAAATTAGTGGTATCCGATTCAATGGAATATAACATTGTTGACGACATGAAGAAAACTAAAGCAAACATAACTATGTTTGAACTTAGTAAATTAAAGCATCAGCAAAAATTACTTCTTAAAGAATTGAATGATGTTCCCTCTACACCCCTTCCCAGTGCAAAAGCTGCTAATGATTCAGGCCAACCTCCTCCAGGTATGGTTGAAGCTACCGATTCAGTTCTGATTGGAGATAGATCAAATTCTCATACTCTACCCTTCCTTCTAACCTATGAGATCTATAACAGAAACCTGCACAACTGTTTAATTGACTCAGGGGAATCATCTAACATAATACGAGCTTCAGTTTGCTCTAAACTGAACATTGAACCCCAGAAGTCTGCTATTCATATTGTACAGTTGGACAGAACCAAAGTGCAGGTTGTGGGAGAAATTAATTCCGTAACTATCAGGTTGTCTGCTGATCCCAGAGTAGTACAAAGGATTGACATCCTAATAGCCAATATACCTGAATTTTACGGTTTGATTCTGAGTAGGGATTGGTCTGAAAAATTGCATGGGTATATTTCCACTGATTGGTCACATATGTGGCTTCCCTACAAGGGCAAGCCAAATCAAATAAGGATCGATCGAGAGAAACACATGACCCACACAGTTACTGAATTTGAGCAAGAAAACCAACCTGTAGCGTTCAACAACAGCATTTTGGGGAATTATTCGTCAGAGTCATTCTTTGGCAACTTTGTTGCCCAACCATCTCCTTTTTCAGTCAATCATTTTACATCTCAGATTGAAAATTTTTCACAAACTGATAAGTCTAGATGTTTCAATGATGTTGAAAAAACTGTAAATACTTTTGTTAATACCTCTTTATCAAGGATAATTTTAGGGGCGAATGTTCGTCCTTTGGCGAAATTAAGGGGTTTTAAATTTTTAGTGGGCGAATATTTTGTATCATATTACATTTTTACAAATCACCTCAAATAGCCCACCTTATTTTAAGGGAGAGGGTAAAAAAGGTAAATTTAGCCCTTGAAATTAGGACTTACAACCTTCCATTCGCCCATTTTCAAGAATAGGTTTTATTTAAGTGAATCCATTCGCCCATTTTCAAGAATAGGTTTTATTTAAGTGAATCTTATGGGCCAAATACCATATTTATAAAAGAGGTATGGTAAATTAATAAAAATATAAATAAATGAGAGGTATGGTAAATAAATAAAACATTTTTTATATTTACTCCATAAGTCACCTTATATACATGTAAGGGTGTAAACAAATAAAAATATAAGTAAAGTGGAGGTATGGTAAATAAATAAAACGTCTTTTTATACTTACTCAAAAGGTATGGTAAATAAATAAAAATATAAATAAACTAGACGTATCGTAAATAAATAAAACCTCTTTTTATATTTAGTCCATAACCCTCGTTCTATTTATGAAGGCTCAAGAAAGAGGTTTTGTTTAAGTGAATCCTATGGGCCAAATACGTAAAAGAGATATGGTAAATTAATAAAAATATAAATAAACAAGAGGTATGGTAAACAAATAAAACATTTTTTTATATTTACTCCATAAGTCACCTTATATTTAAGAACACTCAAAAAATGGGTTATATTTAGGTGAAACCTATGGCCAAAATACTATGGGACAAATACCATGGACTAGATTGTTATTAATACCATGCAAAAAACCATTATTAACCCTAATATTAGAATTAATAAAAATAAAAATGGCACATGGTATTGACCCATGGTATTCACCAAAATGGCACATGGTATTGACCCATGGTATTCACCTGGAATGTAGCATATTTAAATGGGGGAATTAAACCAGCATGTAGCATATGCTAAGATTCACTAGGACTTTACAATGTTTTATTATTTAGTGAAAGACTCGCCAAGATCTTACAAGATTTTATAATTGAGTAAAATATTCGCCAGGCCTCGTGAGAGATTCGCCAAAAAGTTATATATACATATTATATTATTGATAAAATCGCCTTCCATTTTTCCCATATACCATGGAGATTCGCCCATTTATTATATTTATAAATTTAGGGGGGGTTCTTAAAATTTTCCCTGCTCTTTATTTTGGTCTTTATATTTTGATGGCTCTAAGTCCAACGAGGGCTCAGGAGCAGGTTGCATTTTGGTTAGTCCACAAGGAGAAAAGACAATGCTGTCTTGTAGGTTAGAATTTGAATGCACTAACAACACAACCGAATATGAAGCTTTAGTCCAGGGATTATATAAAGCAATCGGCCTTAAAGTGCAATATTTAAAAGTATTCGGCGATTCTGAAATTATTGTTAAACAGGTGATGAATGCAATTCATTGTCTTTCAAATCACCTCAAGCATTATCAATCGCTAGTACAAGATCTTATCTCACACTTTTCAGCATTTAACATTTCCTCCATTCCCAGGTCGCAAAACTCGGCAGCCGACCTACTAGCTAATGTAGCTTCCAAGCTTCTACCTTTTGAAGACTACAACCTTGATAGATTTTTCGTAGAATTACTTTTTAGGCCTTCAATTCCCGACAATGTCACTAATTGGAGAGTATTTAACCATGATGAGGATATTTTACAATTTCTAACTTCTGAAAAGTCCTATGACGATCAAATTATTGAGGAAAATGACCATGATCTACAAATGAATGAAACACCTCAGGAAAATTCAATTCCTAAACCAGTGGTAAAGCTCGAAGATCTTTATGATATCAAAGACAGGTTTAAACCTGTAATTAATGCAAAGCTCCAAAGTTCTACCCTTAGGTTTGAATTGATAAATCTAGGTACTGACCATGCTCCTCAAAATATTAATTTAGGATTAGGACTTTCCTTGGAAGAGAAGGAGGCATTCATTAAACTGTTAAGAAAAAACAAACAGGTCTTTGCTTGGAAGTATGATGATTTGAAGACAGATGATACATCCATTATCCAGCATACCATTCCTATGCTTCCTGATCATAAACCAATTCAGCAGAAGTTAAGAAAAATACATCCAAATTTAGAGAGCCAGATAAAGTCGGAACTTAACAAACTCTTGAAAGCCAAGATTATTTTTCCTGTCCGACACTCAAACTAGGTCTCTAATATGGTGCCAGTTAGAAAAAAAAATGGCGACATTCGAATTTGTATTGATTTCAGAAATTTAAAGAAAGCGAGCTTGAAAGACAATTTCCCATTACCTACTATGGAGCAAATACTCCAATCAGTAGCAGGCTCTGAATTGATGTCTTTTCTTGATGGATTCTCAGGATATAACCAAGTTCTGGTTCATCCTGATGACCAACTTAAAACCACATTCAGAACAAAATGGGGAACATATGCGTATCAGAAAATACCTTTCGGACTTATAAATGCAGGAGCGACATTCCAAAGAGCTATGGATATAGCTTTTAGAGGGTTGATTAATAGAACAATAGTCGTCTATCTAGACGATATTACTGTATTCTCTAAGAAGAGGTATAATCATTTGCATGATCTAAATCAAATCTTTCAGCGTTGCAAAAGATATGGTATTTCTCTTAACCCAAAAAAGTCTTTCTTTGCTCTTGATCAAGGAAAACTCTTAGGTTTTATTGTATCCAAGGATGGCATTTATATCGATCCTGATCGGATCAAAGAAATCTCTGAAATCCCTTTCCCACACAATAAAAAGTCGACGCAGTCATTTTTAGGCCATATCAATTTTGTTAAAAGATTTGTTCCAGATTTTTCTCAAATTATTTTGCCACTTCAAACAATGATCAAGAAGAATTCAGTCTTTAAGTGGGGATCAGCAGAAAAGTAAGATTTTGATATAATCAAGCAATCAATAATCAATGCCCCAGCCTTGAATACTCCAAATTTTTCTAATCATTTTACATTGTATACCATTGCGTCCAACGTGTCTTATGCTGCAGTACTCATGCAACTACATGAACACAATTTGGAAGCACCCATTTCGTTCTTCAGCTCAAATCTTCAGGGTGCTGAATTGAATTACTACGATGTAGAAAAACAAGCCTTTGCTGTATTTAAAGCAGTCAAGTATTATAGACCCTTCCTTTTGAAAACCCACACAAAAGTGATAGTTCCTTTCCCGGCAGTTAGGAAACTATTAATCCAAAAAGAGCTGGGTGAAAAAAGGGCAAATTGGGTCACAGCGCTTCAAGAGTATGACTTAGAAATTAGGCCAGCAAAGATTGTTAGGGGCCAAGGTTTTTGCAGGATATTGGCAGGAGCATCCAACATTCCAGAATCAAGCGATATAGATCAAACTCAAGAAATCAATCAGATAAGTGTTACTGATTCTGGATCTCAATATGCAGATTTAATATTTTATTTAAAGAATGGTTATGCACCTCCAAATTTGTCTTACAAAAACAAAAGGGCCATTAGGTTAAAAGCAAAGAATTTTACAATTATTGATGATGTGCTTTTTAAAAAGAATTATGATTCTGTTTTATTAAGATGCCTTGAGAAACCTGAAGCCCAAAAGGTTTTGCAGGAGTTACATGATGGACCAGCAGGAGGACATTTTGGAGCTGACACAACGGCTCACAAGATTCTTCATGCTGGATATTATTGGCCCACTCTATTTAGAGATGCCCACGAGTATGTAAGGAAATGCCTCAATTTCCAAACCTCTAGTGGAAGACAACGGAAACCGGCTTTCCCTTTGCAACCAGTCAACATTGAACAACCATTTGAGCAATGGGGATTGGATATGGGGAAATTAAACCACCTTCTTCCAAACAGCATAAGTATATCCTTACTGCTACCGATTATTTTACTAAGTGGGTGGAGGCAATCCCTTTGAAGGCAACGAATTCTAAAGCAATCATTGAATTTATAGATCAATTCATCATTACCAGTTTTGGTGTCCCAAATGCTCTTGTTTTTGATAATGATTCTTATTTCTCAGGCAATGTTATGTTCGATTTCACTATTAGAAGAGGATTTAAGTTAAAGTATTTTGCTAATTACTATCCCCAAGGTAATGGTTTAGCGGAGTCTACTAATAAGAATCTGATCAAAATCATTAAGCAAACTATCGAACAAAATCATAAAAACTAGCACAAATCTTTAGTGTTTGAATTATGGGCTGATAGGATAACACAAAAGGCTTCTATTGGAACTTCTCTGTTTAATCTTGTATATGGAAAAGAAGCAATACTACCCACAAATCTTGTTATTCCTTCTTTAGCCCTAGTGCCGTTTATTGAGGAAAGTCCTTCCTCTTCTATTCAGTTTAGACATGACCAAATCCTAAAATTAGAAGAGGAAAGAGAAAAAGCCAAAGTTATCCATGCCAAACATCAGCAAGTCATCAAAGCAGCTTTTGATTCAGTCTCATCCAGTTCAAAACAATTCCAAGTCGGTGATTTAGTTCTGAAATGGGACAAAGCCCATGAGGACAAGGGCAAACACTCCAAGTTCCAGAAATTGTGGCTTGGACCATTTCAGATCTGTGAGAAGATAGGCCATTCAACCTTTATATTGCAAGATTTATCAGGTTTGAGAGATTCTCTCCCTGTTAATGGCCTTATCTTGAAGAAATTCTTTAATTGAGGAGGTAACCCCTTCTCCTTTCATTTTGGTAGGATTTTATAGTTTGTAGGATTTTTAGAAAATAAGGTTGTGAGATATCTCCCATTGACCTTTTGCTGTGTTTGAAAAAGTTGTCCCACAGAACTAGTATGAATATTTGCTTTTAAATAAATAGAACTTTTAACCAAAGAGGATAATTTCTAGGAAATTAGACATCATTGTATTCTGAAACCACAGTTCAAGTTTTGTCAACTCCTCTCAAAGCATAGAAGTATTGTAAATCATTTTCTGTTTTCAAATTGGTCTCAAAAGGTTATCAATATCAAGATAGAAGTCAATCCAATTTCAGCATCTTCAACTCTTACCCTGTCATCCATTTACTCTTAAGGAGAAGATTGTTCATCCCATTCACTAAAGTTTATGATTATTCAGAGTGTAATTCTAAAATATAAGATATTAAAGATAAGAGGTCTTATCACAAGCCTGCTTACCATATTCATAGGGAAATAGTTTATCTGACATTACCAATACTGCAAACCAAAACAGGGTAATGGCTTGAAATTACAAGACAAGGGGTCTCATCACGAGCCAGCTTGTTCAGTTAGACTACTACCAGTGAATGGCATTGTCAATAGCTGGCCACCAAACCAGGACAATGGCTTTTTATGTGATCAACAACAGAAAAGGAAATGAAATACAAAATATGAAAACATATTTTGAATTCATTCTGTTAATCACACTCTTAATTGGATGGAGCAATGGACAATCACATGGTTAAAAGGTATCCCTGTCGAAACTATAGATGTTTGCTGGCAGCAGAGGCTCTACCTATGACAGATGAGTTTACTATAAAAGCTGATTTGGAAAGGTTTTCTATTTTATCATTATAAACCAATAAAGGCCTATTTTAAACTTAGAATGTATTTATTTTCTGAAAAAAGAGGAAGTCAACAAAATAGTTTCATTTTACTCAGAATGCATAGAAATCTAGTTATATTAGAATTTTCCCCTTTGATTGAAACTCTATTCTGAAAAAGCTTAAGTATTTCTATAATTTCCAAAGATAACTGGTTCTTCCAGCGAATCACCAATTGTTGTGCTCTACAAACAACCCCCCATGTCATATTATTATTCTTTTTATTTATTATCATATGAAATGGGTCCCTTTAGAAGTTAGTTGGTATCAATAATTCATTATTTCGAAAAAACCGATAATCAAATGAAATCATTATATAAAACCCATAAAATGGAATAAAGAAAATCTTTGTCATTGCGATAAAGCGATTGCAAGATCGCATATCGCAATGACATAAGGAATGCAAGTAAGCGGCACATTAATCTTCGCCGATGCGATATCACAATCGGCAATCGGTGATACTTTATGCAGGTTTTAAAAGAACCCACATACCATCAGTTCCGATGCGATATGCTATCGGCGATCGACGTTCGGCGATATTTTATAAAACATTCTTGATGCGCCCGAAGGGATCCACCCCGATGCGATGCGATATCGCAATCGGGGATCAGGAATATCCAATGTACAATTAAAAAGGCGCTCAGGTCATACCCTCGACGCGATGCGATATCGCTATCGGCGATCGGAGGTTGTGAATAGTGTCAATACAAGAAAGTTTAAGGTCATCCCGATGCCCGATTGTGATAAAGCACAGATTTGAATAAGAAGCCATTAAGTGATGGGATATCACGGTTCAATCATATTTAAAGCTTGACCGGTTAAGCAATCATTCACCTGCGCTCAACCGCCAAAATGCCTACTGCACGCTTAAATGAATCATTCGGCCTATCAACGATATAATGGGCATTTAAGGGATGACATGTTTTAAACGGCCAATTAATGTGATCATAAGTCCTAAAATCTTCCCATGGATTGTGTCCGCGCCCATTTTAAAGGCTAATCCCTTATTACGCATCTGTCCATGTTTTCTCATCACTTGTAAGTTTTCAAAGCTATTTCTCTGTATTACGTATATTTGCGCCGCTGTGCAGAATTCATCCATAGAAGGAATCTCAAATAAGATGGGGAAGAAATCTAAGAAGACCGCAGGCGCTTCCACTACATCAGCAGTAGGACAAGCTCTTGTGGACAAGAAGAAGGGCTTAATATCCGATACTACATGCACGGGTCTCACTAGAGTTACTTGGCAAGGCACTTACAACCTAATTGAAGCCGAAGAACCAGAAAAGACAGTAACAGAAGCTACTGCAGATCCTACTCGGAAGTCTGACTGTACGCTTAAGGATTTAGCCGACTCTTTCCTTCACAGAATAGTGGCCAGGGAGGAAATTCTCCCATACACGGACGTAGTGCGGTGGGCGATTCAAGAAATCCCAATCTTGGATAGAACTTTCAGCACTAGAGATGGAAGAATCTTTGGATCTTTCAAGCCGGATGATCTAAGGAAAATGTATCATTTTCCCGAACCGGAGAATATATATAATAAAGCATTCCTGGAGAAGTTTGCAAGCGAAAATGAAGTTGAATCCGAACCCATCCGGGATTGGAGACAAAACCCAGCCAAACACAAACACGAATCTTCCGGTAAGTACTCGGTTGATTCACTTGCTTCTCCTTATTGCTATGCGGGGATAATGATGTGTAGATTATGGGGATTGCATGACTCTGCTAATTTTACCATAGAAATGGTTCCTCTAATGGAGGCAGCTGTAAACGGTATAATTATGGATTGGGCCACCATCCTTTCTGACAAATTAGCACAAGCTGTGCGTGATTTTAGACATCAGTCAATCGTCACTGAAAGGAAAATTCCCCCATTCTATTACAGTGCATATATATTAGATACACTATGTTTCAATTCTGAATTCCCCGTGCTCGGCTGGAGGTGGACGCCACAAGATCCCACGGCTATCCACATATACCATCAGAAACTATGGAAGTCCTCTTACAAGCACCATCTCTACCAAATCTGTAATGGCTTTATGGTGCCTATTCATTATTCTATTTTTGACAAACCCATTCCCAAGATTTCCTATCAAGCGTCGTTTGATATAACAGCGGTAGCAAGTTGGTTCGAAGAGGAGAGATTTACCTACATAAGAGTTTTCGGCAGTCAAGCCGACCCACATGTTCTCCCTTTGTATATACCAGATACGCTGCTAGCAAGAGAAATCGCCTATCAGATTATGGCTGAGAGTGTTACACAAACTCTCAAGAAAGAAAAGAAGAGGGGCTGGCCCTCTTTTCCCTTCAGGTGTGGTGTCTATACTCTGCATGATCTCAAACATGCAGAAAAGGAAGCCACAAAGCTTCAATCTTTAACTCTGGCGACTATCCCAAACAGGCCATATGATCCAAGCAAAGTTGCCTACAATGCACTGGAACAGGCCAAATTGACAAAATTTGAGCACAAAGAAGATTTGTTTGACGACCTATTCGTTGCAGTCGAAACAATAGGTCAAGCTAAAGAACTCGCTTGGCTGAAATATAATGATGAATGGCTGACTGAGTTTAATAAGCTTAGAGAACAGAGGTTGCAAACTCTGCCTCTAGATTTACTAGCAACAACCTCGACGATATCATCAAGCGGGCCTGTTCGGCAACAATCAAAGGAACCTCCGGTGGTAACAAAAGATCATAAAAAGGAACAAGAGGAAAGGCAAAGAAAAGAAAAAGAAGATAGGCAGAAGAGAGCACACGAGGAGAAACAGAGGAAAGAGCAAGAGGAACAACAGAGGAAAGAACAAGAGGAACAACAGAGGAAAGAGCAAGAGGAAAGGCAAAAGAAAGAACAAGAGGAACAGCAGAAAAGAGAGCAGTTAAAAGAGCGGAAGGAGTCCCAAGCCGAAAAGGAGAAACAGACCACCACCGATGTCAATGTGGACACTACCATAGACCCCAAACTACTCCAGGAATGGCAGAAGTTTCATTCCATCATTAGTGGATTGGAATGTTCAAAAGATGGGGACACTTCCAAGACAAATGATACACAAGACATCACTTCACCTCAGGTTCTAAGTGGAACCAGCGGCCCACCCATTTCTAAGGATGTTGAGATAATACCAAAAGACCCCTCCGACCAAATCATTCTTCAGGTAGAAGATATTCCTTGTTGGAAATAATACTAAGAGGGGGTGTTATAGACATTTTTGTGCCTTACAGCATGAAGCATGAAATGTCAATAATCTGAGGGATCCAAAGTCCCTAAACATGTTGTTCCTACCCCTAGAGGAACAAGGTCAGCAAACCACAGCACTACATATCAGTTCTCCACTGAAAAACACTCAAAAACAGGTCAATTTTGGATCAAAGCAGCTGCTCCACTAAGCATCTGCGCTGAATGTCAAAAGCTCTATGGTGTACCTGCGCTGCATAGCAAGTGCAACAAAGGCTACCTGCGCTGGGCGTACTTTGACATGTGGAGGAATCTTTTCTCAATGTGCCAGTGCCTAGGAAGCTTCCAAAATGACACTTGGATCAGAAGATTCGCCTAATGATGAGTAAAGAGGTTCTAAAACTCCAAGTGGAAGGTAGAAACTCTGAGTGGACTCAAGGACTAAAGAACAACTGGAGTTGAAGAGGACAACAAGTCACACATCAAGCTGACTTATCTTCACTTCAAAACTCTATATAAGGATCTCATCCCATGGGATCTGGAGGCCGGAATTTTGTGCAAAGAATTGCTGTTGGTTTACAGTTGTGAGTATTGGGTGATTGCTTGAGGGAGGTGAAGAGGAGATTTCTTTCCGTCGGGAAGGTGATGCTGGATTGGACCTCTCACGGTTGTATCACCGCCTGAACCTTACTTCCTTATATTAATAAAGCATTTGAGGTTCTTCTATTCGCATGTGTTTCAATGGTGTTTTGTCTTACTTGCGTATTTGATTTATGCTAATCCTTGAATCAATTACGAATGCATGCTTCTCGTAGTTTCGTTTTCTTGTCTTATTCGCAGGATCTCGTGTAGTTGGGCCCGTGAGAAGACTTGGAGCTGGGAGCGAGCGGCAAATAGAGGAGATTGGATCGACCATTTGCGCAAGACATCGGTAAGTGGATCTCTTCCTTTCATCTCTTGCATGTCATAAAGAAGTAACTTTAGATAGCTTTGCTTCAGCTGTTGCTAAGGAACTATCACCCTTAGAGTGGGATAGGGTCATTCCGTGTTGGATACTTTTCCCCACAACAGACTGGCGACTCCACTGGGGAGATCATGTCCTGTTGGTAGCTTGTGTTTCTTGCTATTGATTTCCTAAACAAAGGGAGTACCGAATCGAACTGCATTCGAATCCTTCGAATGCAAAGTAGAGGGCAGCTACTCTAGCTCAGTGCTGGGCATGTTTATGATTTGAAGAGCTGATCCACAAGGACTCTTTTTAGCTCTTTGTGATAGTGTTCATCTTCCTTAATCATCCTCTAGTGTATACTTGGCTGATAGCCTCTGATTTGGCCAAAAACCATTGATTTTTGAGCAAACTGTGACCCGGAATCTGAGAGAGACGAGAGTTGTCTCTTCAGTGCAGCTGCAGCAAAGGCTACCTGCGCTGCAACGCAGGTCCCAAAGGGGCTTCCTGCGCTGCATGTCAGATTGACAGTGCAGTACCTGCGCTGATCCAGTTTTGCCTTGTGCAACTGGGGTTCCCTACTGTCTATTGCCCAGTTTTCAATATTGTTTTTTGCAGCCTGTTGTCAACCTGTATACCCAGCTGAAACTACCTTTCTTTGCCTTCATTCCGCCTCAGTTGTATGAAGAAACCGTGATTGTTCTTATTGTATTTCTTGCTTTCATTCACAGTTTCCCGTAGCGAAAGTGAACTAGTCTTGCTGTGACCTCTTGGATCTAGGCCTGTAAGAAAGTGTCGTTGTGATTCTAAGAGCTAGTTTATTACTGTTCATAGCTGCTTGAACATTTGCTTTCGTTATATGGTTCGAATTTCAGTATTTCTTGTGTTGAAACGAGTGAATCTTAAGGTTTTCTTTTGATTATTGGACAAAAACTTGTTTTCTTTCACTTGAAATTGAATTCGAAATTATACAACAGCTTTCTTTTTGTAATACATCAACATTAAGGAAGAAGAAAAGAAATACTTGCATTGTGCATGTGCATTTTGACAGTTTGCATGTCGATTTAGGAAAAGTGCATCAGTGTGTGCTCTATGATCTGTTTGAAAAGATGATGTCTTTCTTTTCCCTCAGTAGTTAAGATTTTCATATGTTGAAAGAATTGAAAAAGCTTGCTTATCATTCTTAGACTGCATTTAGGAGTTGTATCATACATCACGTGGTGATCCATAAAGGCAAACTGCTAAGCAAGATCAACCTAAAAAGAACTGAATTTATCTAACAACGCTTTGAAACATAACGAAACACAGTAGAGGTCTAGGTAGAGACGTGTTCCGGCGTCGTTAAACATAGTGACCGTCGATCTCTACGAAGGTGGGTGATTCCTCCTGAGGGACGATAGCACTAATACGGACTTGTGCCCCCGCGTACTGTCGCGTATATTGGGGGACCCCTATAGGAGCAAAGCCTTTATCCATAGGAAGCCGTGTCGGCCGCCCTACTGATCGCGATGCAGTGAACAGAGCATTCACGAAGATCGACCACTCGTACCGTAAAACATATTCTGTGGTTTCGCGAAAGGTTTGGCACACCCTCTGCCTAGAACTCCAGAGTAGTTTCTTTTGGCCTTTTTCAAACTCTGTAACTGAAAATGTCCATCCGAGCATTTGTCACTTCGGGCTCGTTAATACATCGAAGGAGACTAGAGTCATCTTTAGCTTTTTCTCGACTCTTAAAAATTGAAAAAGCAAGTTGTGTCTAAAGTGTCGTCATATAAAATTCATTCTAAACGGAACATAATCACCCCTTATTCGTGCGTTGATCTTGAGGTTGGGAACATGGAACACGCCAACCAAGGGATTCCACATGATGGGAACCCTAGCCCTTTCTCCTCTTGGGGAGAAGTTGGTGCGCCCCACATGGCCACGTTGTCGCTTCCAGGACTGACAATTGGCCTGCCAGTTTGGCTATTCTCAACCACTGTAGTTCAGAACACCACGGTTCCTGAACAGTCGAGTCAACAGTTAGACCAGTCTAGAGCTACCCTCCAGCCTTCCACTTCTTATAAGCCTTCCTCCGATCCTTCTTCTTCGAAAGGTCAAGCCGCCGAAAGCGGAGCTCCCATAGAAAAGAAGAAGGAAAAGAAGAAGAAAGAAAAGAAGCAGAAGGAGCCAAAGGCGCCTGGGGGCAAGCAAAAGGCATCTAACAAAAATCCACACACAGCACGGACCGGGCCCAAATTGCCATGTGTCATATGTAGAGGGGACCACCTCCACCGTGATTGTCCCGGTATTCCCCGGATACTAAGGGACTGGTCCCCTCGTTTGAACAGTTCGGAAGTGTCAACCTCTGACAACCAGGTGGAATGCTTACCGTCAACCAACGAAAGTGAAGGTTCTAGACAACGAAGGGGAATGAGATTCCCCTGCGAACTGTGTGAAGGCAATCACACCCTCCGCCGTTGCCCCTTTTTAGACGAAGCAAAGAGAGTTTTGGAAGATCAACCGGTTGCACCGTTGCTACTTCCTCCTGGATACCAAAAACTCGCGCCAAGTCCTTCGTTGGTCGAAAATACGGCTGCCCCGCTCATAGGGCCAGCTGAAGTGTCAGTCACTGAAAATGAACCTACTGAATCCGGACCAGACGAAAGTCCAAAGGTCGAAATGGCAGTTGACCCGGTTCTCCCTTCAGAAGTTTCATCTTCAAATACCACAATCACTGAGGATTCATCTTCAGCTGACACCCCTACCGAAGAGAGTAAGGATGACACCGTCCAGATTCTTTTCATCAACACTGATTCTGATGAACATCAGGGCAATGTGCCCACTCCTTTATCGCAGGAAGGAGCATCGTCAGGATCATACCCGGCCGTGTATTCGGTCCGACCACCAAGCAACCTGGTTGTGTCCTTTGATTGGAACCAACTAGGCAGACCCCGGTTACCAGCCAGTATACCATTTAGAATTATAGTCCAAATATACAAAAGGGTGATGGCTGGGACTATCATTGATGAAGGGGAATCTGTGAGTATCCTGTCCTCTATTGCTTGGAAAGCACTGGGTTGCCCAGCGCTTTTGCCTGAGATAAGGAATCTCTCAGGTTTTGACAAAGGAACCAGTCGACCATTAGGGATTCTACCTAATGTGCCTATGACATTGAAAGGGAAGGCTGTCAAGATGAATTTGATGGTCGTCCAAGGACCCTTGGATTATAACCTACTCCTTGGACGAGACTACATATATTGCATGGAAGCAATAGTCTCCTCACTCTTTCGAATAATGTGTTTTCCATACGAAGGAAGAATGGTCAAGCTTGTAGACCAACTTTCATTTCTGGGATCACGCATCGCAAATAGTCACAAACCTATCCTGAATGGTCTTTTCGATCAAGAAAGGTCTCTACCTCCGGTTCTTCTTCCTGATGAGTGCGAGTGATTCGGGAAAGTAGGGCCGGAACCCAGGGGGCATGCATCCTGGTCTCCTGGGGTCAGAAAAAACCTTGGGTGTAAAGTAGAATTTCCACGGGAGAATATGGCTAGTCCGTACCCCGTCCCCTCCTTCATCTTCGTAAAACAGAAGAGCCGGCAAGAGTTCTCATGCAGAAGAAGGGGCAGTTAGGAATGGGGTTGTTCTGGAAAAGGATTCTTTTGTCAAGGTTACTTGTTTGACAAAGGTCATTCACCTTTGTCTAGATAAGTAGGCTCTGCCAAAGAAGGGGATCCGTTTGCGGCAACAAGTAGTAACCATCTTTGGGTAAAAGGCAAGCCTCACCCATTAAAACAAATGATTTAAAGGATAAGTAGGGGCAGCCTCCAAAGAAAGAGATTCTATTGCTGCAACAAATTGTAACCATCTTTGTGTAACCTAATGATAGACATCGCCGAAGAAAGAGTTTCATTTGCGGCAGCAAACAAAACCATTCTTTGGGTAACCAGAAAGAGGTAAGCCTCACCCGTTGAAAACAAGGGTTTTTGATGGAGGAGTAGGGGCGACCTTGAAATTAGACTTACACCTGGGGGCATGAAAACCTCTTGGAATGCAAGCACGGGCGGCTATTTTGTTTTTTTTTGTTTTTAGGTCCCCCTTTTAAACCTGTAGGTCTAACCCGTTAAACTCGTAGGATTAGCCGATACCCAGCTTGCATAAAGAGAGGATATGGAGCAAAGCACAACGAGATGAAGCTCCTTAAAAAATAGCGAGCAACCTACCAGGAGACCTTCCTACTTTATGACTGGTAAAAGCACGAGCAGTTTTGGCAAAGTTCATGCTCGTTAAAAAATAAACGCAAAACCGAGCAGTTTTGGCAAAGTTCATGCTCGTTAAAAAATAAACGCAAAACCGAGCAGTTTTAGCAAGAGTTCATGCTCATTAAAAAATAAATGCACATGTGAGCAAGCTTCCCCCAGAGTTCAAGCTCATCAAGAAAAAATGAACCGGTAAATAACCATTTGAGACCATAAATTCATCAGCCATAAAAGCCTTGGTCGTGTTTGTGCGCCGTCACCTCCACTTTTCATTTGGCCGATCATTCACATCCACTTAATTGTTTACCTATTTTGAGGAACAACTGCGAAGAGTGATTTCACCTAGCCATCCTTGTGACACTGCCGTGATTGGAAAATTCCAACCTGTACCTGGAATCTGCCGCTATCCCTGTTTATCACTCGTTCCTCAAAATACGAGTCTTCTTTGAGCTCTTTTCACTGACTCGTAAAATATGAAAAGTTTGCCGAGTTTTGGCCTTCCAGCTCGTTAAAAGGACCGGAAGAGCTATCCCTCCTCTAGATTTTAATCTTTTTGGACCTGAGGGATTATTGCACAAAAATATCGAGCGCTTGTCTAGTTCGGCTCGATAAAGATATAGAACATTCATCCCTTCTGTATTGTTTTATACTTTTTCAGACTTAAGGGATTTGATGACGAAAAAGGACCCCTGGAGTCCACTTTATGTACCCTTTTCAGACTCTCTAAAGATGAAAAGGACCGAGCTGTCTTTGTCGCTGGGCTCGTTAAAAATATTAGATAGCGACAAACTTGTCTTTAGACGAGAATGAGTTTCCCTATCGTTAAGCTCGTTAAAACATAGCGATGGGCTTGCCAGAAGGGCAGGTTATAGAACAAGCATATGTTATCCTCCTCAAGCTTGACAAAAATAAAGAGGTACTGGTCAGAAATGACTGGGGAAAAATTGGGAAGAACCTCAAAGCTTAATGGTAGCAAGTCGCTCTTGAACATGACACTTTTGCCTCCGTAAATATCGGGTTGGGTTATTATCATTCACCGGTCCCTTCACCATGGTCTCGCCATACCATCCATACAAGGGGTAATGCTACCGATCCATCACATCAGTGTCGTTATATGTTCAAGAGATGTCATTCAGAAAGTGTCAACCGGGTCCCATCCACTACCATACATCATCTTTCATCCTTCCATGACCGCCACCCTGAATCATATTTCACAGATAGTTTTCACCATCATCACTAGCTCCGTTCCGTGTCACTGATGTGGGATTCATTAAGGCCCTCCTTTGACGGATCACTTCTTGTTGACATCAGCTCACTATCCAAGAAGTTGACCTAGGAACACCCCCTCAGTACTTTGAAGCTTGCATGCCTCAATGGCAAGTTTCTCACTTCCGGCGATAGGTATACATTAATGACCTTCGACCGGGAGACTTTGCGTGGTGTTCGACATCAGATCCTATATTCACGCCACGTGAATTGTGCTGCAGTACCTTGAGGGTCATCATCATTATCGGTGATTCCTCTCGCGCTTGTTAACGGTTTACATTATTGACTGGTAATCAAGCGATGTCTTTCCATGTTCGACTTCAAGAAATTCTCACATGGATCGACTTGTACTAGAGTGAAGATTGGACAAGTTTGAAGACCCCGGATCTAGTTTCATCCATCCGGGCTGCGATATATATTCAGGAGATAAAAACATAGACATGTGCAGCAGATGATCATCCTACTAAAAGGATGATAATTAAAAGGAGAGAATTATCAGTCTATTATCAGACGATCGTCTGTTTATGTACAACAAATGTTTTTATAAAGCTGAGCATGGGAAATGCCCGCATCAGCTAGATCATGAAAAGAAAGTATGAAAAGATAATGTATTGTATTGTATTTTGTTACAGGTCACCTTCCGACGATTGAATGAACTTCGGATCCTCCTAATAAAGCATTTCACCCGATAAACGACCTCATACTTTAGGGGGCAACTGTTATAGACATTTTTGTGCCTTACAACATGGAGCATGAAATGTCAATAATCTGAGGGATCCAAAGTCCCTAAACATGTTGTTCCTACCCCTAGAGGAACAAGGTCAGCAAACCACAGCACTACAGATCAGTTCTCCACTGAAAAACACTCAAAAACAGGTCAATTTTGGATCAAAGCAGCTGCTCCACTAAGCATATGCGCTCAATGTCAAAAGCTCTATGGTGTACCTGCGCTGCATAGCAAGTGCAACAAAGGCTACCTGCGCTGGGCGTACTTTGACATGTGGAGGAATCTTTTCTCGATGTGCCAGTGCCCAGGAAGCTTCCAAAATGACACTTGGATCAGAAGATTCGCCTAATGATGAGTAAAGAGGTTCTAAAACTCCAAGTGGAAGGTAGAAACTCTGAGTGGACTCAAGGACTGAAGAACAACTGGAGTTGAAGAGGACAACAAGTCACACATCAAGCTGACTTATCTTCACTCCAAAACTCTATATAAGGATCTCATCCCATGGGATCTGGAGGCCGGAATTTTGTGCAAAGAATTGCTGTTGGTTTACTGTTGTGAGTATTGGGTGATTGCTTGAGGGAGGTGAAGAGGAGATTTCTTTCCGTTGGGAAGGTGATGCTGGATTGGACCTCTCACGGTTGTATCACCGCCTGAACCTTACTTCCTTATATTAATAAAGCATTTGAGGTTCTTCTATTCGCATGTGTTTCAATGGTGTTTTGTCTTACTTGCGTATTTGATTTATGCTAATCCTTGAATCAATTATGAATGCATGCTTCTCGTAGTTTCCTTTTCTTGTCTTATTCGCAGGATCTCGTGTAGCTGGGCCCGTGAGAAGACTTGGAGCTGGGAGCGAGCGGTAAATAGAGGAGATTGGATCGACCATTTGTGCAAGACATCGGTAAGTGGATCTCTTCCTTTCATCTCTTGCATGTCATAAAGAAGTAACTTTAGATAGCTTTGCTTTAGCTGTTGCTAAGGAACTATCACCCTTAGAGTGGGATAGGGTCATTCCGTGTTGGATACTTTTCCCCACAACAAGGGGGGGGGGGTGAATCAGTATTATCAGATCAATAAAACTTTTTCAATACACAGAAACATATACGCTACTTCAGTTAAGTGAACCAGCGTGTACACGCTACTGTGTCTAAAGCAACCAGCGTATATCCAGAAAACTTATGATTCAGTTAGTTTATCTTCTGTAAAGGCATCAGGACATTATTAACCATATTAAAGATAAACAGATGCAGTATAATAGAACAGATCATCACACAAAAGCCACACACATGAACACCATGATATAAGGTGGAAACCCAATGTGGGTGAAAACCACCTGCTGCAAGTCGTCTCTATCTTTCTTTAATAAGAAACTTCAGTTTACAATCTTTTGTACTGGTGCAGCCTTATACCAGTACGCAGGCTACAACCTGCAGAGGGCTACAACCCTCTTAGCTCTTGTACTAGCCGATCCATTTACTAGTACGTAGGTGCCTTCCTACAGAATGCTCCAACCTTTACTCGTCCTTCAGCTGCTCCTGGAAGGGAGCTACAACTCCTTTGCTCTTGTACTGGCTGATATGTTTACCAGTACATAGGTGCCAGCTTACGATCTACCCGAGACCACGTTTCATACATTTTCATACTGGATCCATAAGACAATCACCATTGTAGTACAACCTGCATCATCAATTACTGAAGCACTGAAACACTGAAACTCTGTCAACAACACAATCACCAGAGCACAGAGCAGACACAGAACTCTGCAATAACCATCAGACCCATCTGCAACTTCAAATATCAAGCTTTACAGTGTACACACTACTTGGATGAACCCAACCTACATGTATACGCCCTTTTTCCAAAGCCAACCCGCGTACAGATCTAAAATTATTTCTTATAACTTTGCAGCTGTACCAGACATCAATCATACTATAAAACTTATAGAATATTATTTGCGTCAGTATGCAGATCTAGAATAAGCATAATCAACCATATAAAGGTAGTTCATTTCAAACCATTTGATCCCGATCTCTCCTTAGATCTTGTTCTCCATCAACCGGTGAGATCTCTCCTTAGCTCAGATCAAGCAATTGCATCATCAACCCATAACCTGCATACTGGATCTAATACTTCATCAGATATTCAAGACTTTTTAGAGATACCTTTGCCTAATGATCTTCTTCTCGTTATATAGCCTTAGGCCTTGCTCAATACCACAGGCCAAAACCATAGAAATCCAATACCATCAACTTCAAAACTAGAGATCAACACGTCCGTCGAGACACCATGGTCCAAAACCATAGGCACAACTTCCAAGGAATAACCGCCACGGACCAAAGATAAGTTTTCCACATACACGCTCTTTTACTAAAGCCAACCTGCGTGTACACGCGACTTGGTATATAGCGAACATGCGTATACGCGACTTGGTATATAGTGAACCTTCTTGTATACGCGACTTGGTATATAGTGAACCAGCGTGTATATATTTTCTCTTCATACTTGTAGTCTGATCATCAATTCCTTGCTGCTATCCTTCTGCACTATGATTTGTCATCAGTGTGATTTGCCATCAAGGCCAACACTTGTCTCATAATGCCAACAATCTCCCCCTTTGGACTTGATGGCAAAGCTAACTTGTTACACTTAGAACTATCATCTGATTCCTTTGAGCTGTCCTCCATCAGTCACATCTGACATCTCTTCTGAAGATTCATCTAGTTATACATAAGTGAGATATTCTTCTATGAGAGGGTTTCCATCAAGTACAACGCATGCATCATAATGCCAACAATCTCCCCCTTTGGACTTGATGGCAACAACACCAAATCACTCTCCCCCTTTGACATCAAGGGCAAAGGGTGGACCAAGATATTCTCTTCCTTTGCTGAATCATTCCACTGTCCATACTCCCCCTGAGTACCTGCTGAAATCTCTGAATAATCTCCCCCTTTGTATATGCCAAGGTGTACCAATCTGTCCATGCTCCCTCTGAGTACATGCTGAATCTTTGTTCTTGCTGAAGTGTGCTGATCATGCTCTCCCTGACTGTAAGCAAGGTCTACAGAAAAATGTTCTACAAGAAAGAACACGACTTTATACATCATAAGTGACCTTCCTAGCACCAAAGACTCATACATACATCCATCTCCCAATCAAGTGGGGATATACCAAAAGTTTACACATGATAATTCAAGAGTATAACATCATTCATCCCAGGCATAGTGGGGAAACCAACATAGGCCGTTACATGACCTTGATGAAAATACATGACTGAAATATTTCAACATTCATCAAATGACCAGAAGAGATTTCATCAACTGATTACAATAGATAGAGACACTCAATTACTTCATGAGTCAAGAGACCAGACATCTAAGTAAGACCACGATAGTCATCAGCAACTATCATACACAATGTATGATTTGTTCCATAAGAATCTAGTCCAGCAATTATATTTTCTTTTTGTTCTCCCTCTGCATCTAAGGTAATGCCAACACTGCATCATTATCTGATCCCTTTGACTGTACCAGATGGTCTCTGTTAGACCCATTTCAGAATCTTTTCATTCAGAGTTTGCCCTTGCTGTTCAGAACTCCATATACGCGACTTCACCTGCATCAATCAGCGTATATACGCGGATATCCCTTACGCAACACGCGTACACCATATATGCGATTATCCCTGCATAAAACGGCGTATGTACGCGGATATCCTTTAAACAACACGCGTACACCAATTTCCATATCAGCAACCTGTAAATGTCCTGTAGAGAATAAGTCATCAACCTATAACAAGGTATGTCTGCATCAATTCATCCCTTTGAACAGAATTCAGAGTCATTCACATTAGATCATGTGTGAAACCACCATAGCCATTTCATCAAGCTCTACATGATCCAAGTATCATTACTTGGGAACATCTGCATCAACCAACATATGTAAGTATAAACCTATCATCATATAGATACGAACTCATCATCATGTCTCCAACAAAGTGACTTTGAGGAGTCATCCATGTATCAGCACTATGTATCTTGAGCTCAAACTCTTTTGACAAAGCTTCTTGATATCATCATCAGCAACAATCCTTATCCACATGAGTGCCTGCATCATAACTGTATGATCTTTATGCATATGACAACAACAGTATATAAGTGACTCATCATCAAGTGAGGAAGATGTGTATTCAAGCTTTGTACTCCTCCTTGTCCTTATGAAGATCACCATGTAAGCACCATATATGCATCATCAAAGAATCAACCATAAATCTGATCTGAACATCTTCTATGTAATTTCAAGAATTATATGAGAGTTCATCATAGACAACTCACAACCACATCATAGCAAGATATATCATTTAGCCATATAAGAATCATCACCAAGGATTATTAACCATAATGCCAACAATGAATTACTAAAGGCATATGCTCCCCCTCAACCAGTGCCATCTGTTAGATCTGATCATGCATATATCAGCAATAAGCATCAAAACATCATCATCCTCAAGTTAGGATCAAAACACTTCTAGACATCATATAAGTAACAAAACATTTCCACACATCCTCAGCAGACTGTAACCAATAGAGCAAATAATAGACTGAATCATATCAGATCCTTTTTCTGATCCTGTCCCCACTGCTTTTCCTCAGACTAACATATACGCGACTTTGCAGTGTCTAACTCGCGTATGTACGCGACTTCCCTTTAAGGAACTTGCGTATGAGATTCAGAACACTGAAGTTTTACACTTTCAGCTCCCCCTGAGTCTGATATGTCTATGCTGTGCTGTGTCTCAGTACATTGTGCTGACTGTACTTCCTTTTTCCCCCATATCTTCAAGTGTGATGAGGTTTTCTCCTTTTGGTGTGATGTCCATCCTTTGTTCCTGCATTCCTTTGCTATATGTCCAAGCTTGTTACATGCGTAACATCTTACATGTTTCATATTCCTCCTGTAGCAATCAGCAGCTTTGTGACCAAACATATTGCAAGAAAAACAATATCCATTAAAGTACCTTGAATGTGATGATCTTTCTACATGATGGTCTTGAACCCTTCTTCTTCCACAACTAGCTGCAACATGTCCAAGATTATGACATACATAACATTCAACATTATTCATAGGAGGAGTAAAATATTTTCTTCGAGGAGTCTTTTTCCTCGATTGTTGATGGGGTTGACCTTTCATCTCCTTGTTGATCATTTTAGTTTTCTCTTTAGAGTTCCTTGCCTCACCTTGTGAGCTAGATTCACCTTCAACGGATTCATGAAAACCAAGACCAGTCTTTATAGCAGGAGACCTTTGACTACTAAGAATATCATCCAAGGCTTTAGTACTATCTTGAAATCTCAAAAGTTTATCCTTTTCTTCTAATTTACCTTTCAAGATATTTACCTCAACTTGAAGTTGTTCCTCCTTTTCTAGACATTGCTTCTTCATGTCTTCTCCATCTTTCCTTCCTTCTTCCAACTGATGCCTTAGTTTGAGAATCTCCTTTTCTTGTTCTTCATTCAGATCCTGCTGCATTTGACGAATTCTGAGAGCACATTCCAGTTGAGATTTTAAGCTGATATCTTCGTTTACCTGTTTTTCAATAGCTTGGAGTAGATATTTATTCTGCTTCTTTGATTCTTCAAGATCTTTCTTTAGCAAGCGGATCGTGGCTTCAAGACTTTCATAGTAACTGGTTCTATCTCTGAGTTTCTTGATGGTTGTGCTTCTTTCATTGACTTCGTCTCTTAATGATGTCACTTCACCCTGCAACTTTTGACATTGATTTTCCTTGTCCTTGAGTAACTTTCTTACCTTGTTTCCTTCCTCTGATTGAGCTTTTAGTTTGGTAACTTCTTCTTTGAAAGAACATTCCCTTTTGTTCAATAGATCTTGTTGATCTTTAACTTTGTCTGTAAGCCTTCTAAATACTGCCTCTATTTGATACTTTTCTTGCTCACCCATAAAAGCATGTTCAGTAGTTTCACTATCACTTCCATCACTTTCACAAGGAAATATAGCAGGAACATCAGAGGATAAGACATTCATACCTGATAATGATTCTGAATCTGATTTTGAATCTGAAGAACTTCTTATACCTAATCCCCAATCGACTCTCCCACTGTCATAGATCTTCTGAGATGTCTTCTTCTTCTTATGATCTTTCTTCTTAACCTTCTTTCCCATTGTTCCACGGATCTCCTTCAAGCGATCAAGCTTCTACCAAAGGACCTGCTCCGATACCAATTGTTGGAAATAATACTGAGAGGGGGGGGGGGGGGGGGGTGAATCAGTATTATCAGATCAATAAAACTTTTTCAATACTCAGAAACATATACGCTACTTCAGTTAAGTGAACCAGCGTGTACACGCTACTGTGTCTAAAGCAACCAACGTATATCCAGAAAACTTATGATTCAGTTAGTTTATCTTCTGTAAAGGCATCAAGACATTATTAACCATATTAAAGATAAACAGATGCAGTATAACAGAACATATCATCACACAATAGCCACACACATGAACACCATGATATAAGGTGGAAACCCAATGTGGGTGAAAACCACTTGCTGCAAGTCGTCTCTATCTTTCTTTAATAAGAAACTTCAGTTTACAATATTTTGTACTGGTGCAGCCTTATACCAGTACGCAGGCTACAACCTGCAGAGGGCTACAACCCTCTTAGCTCTTGTACTAGCCAATCCATTTACTAGTACGTAGGTGCCTGCCTACAGAATGCTCCAACCTTTACTCGTCCTTCAGCTGCTCCTGGAAGGGAGCTACAACTCCTTTGCTCTTGTACTGGCTGATATGTTTACCAGTACGTAGGTGCCGACCTACGATCTACCCGGGACCACGTTTCATACATTTTCATACTGGATCCATAAGACAATCACCATTGTAGTACAACCTGCATCATCAATTACTGAAGCACTGAAACACTGAAACTCTGTCAACAACACAGTCACCAGAGCACAGAGCAGACACAGAACTCTGCAATAACCATCAGACCCATCTGCAACTTCAAATATCAAGCTTTACAGTGTACACGCTACTTGGATGAACCCAACCTGTGTGTATACGCCCTTTTTCCAAAGCCAACCCACGTACAGATCTAAAATTATTTCTTATAACTTTGCAGCTGTACCAGACATCAATCATACTATAACACTTATAGAATATTATTTGCGTCAGTATGCAGATCTAGAATAAGCATAATCAACCATATAAAGGTAGTTCATTTCAAACCATTTGATCCCGATCTCTCCTTAGATCTTGTTCTCCATCAACCGGTGAGATCTCTCCTTAGCTCAGATCAAGCAATTGCATCATCAACCCATAACCTGCATACTGGATCTAATACTTCATCAGATATTCAAGACTTTTCAGAGATACCTTGGCCTAATGATCTTCTTCTCCTTATATAGCCTTAGGCCTTGCTCAATACCATGGGCCAAAACCATAGAAATCCAATACCATCAACTTCAAAACTAGAGATCAACACATCCGTCGAGACACCATGGTCCAAAACCATAGGCGCAACTTCCAAGGAATAACCACCACGGACCAAAGATAAGTTTTCCACATACACACTCTTTTACTGAAGCCAACCTGCGTGTACACGCGACTTGGTATATAGCGAACATGTGTATACGCGACTTGGTATATAGTGAACCTGCTTGTATACGTGACTTGGTATGTAGTGAACCAACGTGTATATATTTTCTCTTCATACTTGTAGTATGATCATCAATTCCTTGCTGCTATCCTTCTGCACTATGATTTGTCATCAGTGTGATTTTCCATCAAGGCCAACACTTGTCTCATAATGCCAACAATCTCCCCCTTTGGACTTGATGGCAAAGCTAACTTGTTACACTTAGAACTATCATCTGATTCCTTTGAGCTGTCCTCCATCAGTCACATCTGACATCTCTTCTGAAGATTCATCTAGTTATACATAAGTGAGATATTCTTCTATGAGAGGGTTGCCATCAAGTACAACACATGCATAATAATGCCAACATTCCTCCCCTGGATGTCTTCTACAGCCCAAGGCATAGAGCAGTGGTAAAGCGACAAAGGAAAAGAAGGAGGATTGATCAACCTTCCCTTTTCCCAGAACAAACTGTTACGGGCAGCGTGGTTTGGAAAGAGGAATTCGACCCCTCCGATGACCTAACAAAACTGTCACAGTATGCAGGAGCCTATTCGGTAGCAACAATCGACAAGGCATCGGAGGTAAGTCTTTTACTGAAGACTAAGGACCAAGAAATTTTTGCATTACAGGCACAATTGACTGAAACAAAGCAGAGGGTAGATCAAGCAGAGGAGCAATTGTTGGCACAACAGCAAATGAACAATCAATTAACCCAGCAATTGCAGGAAGAAAGGCAAAGGATCGACCAAAGCGCGATCTAGAAACAAAAGGAATTGTCGGAGGCAGTGGCACAATTAAGGGCAGCAAACGAGCAAATGATGAAAATGAAAGATGAGCAAATCGCTCAATTGACATGGCAGCTCGAAAAGATAAAGGGCGCTCAATAGGTGGGTGAATTTAGAGCAGAAGCATTGCAAATAAACACTGCCTTAATATACCAAATTAGGCTCCTGTGTCAACAAATCGCCCAGGAAGAACCATTGTGTGAGCTAACGACATCAATAAATCAACAGGTAGAGAAGGCCAGGAATGAGTTAGACCAGACCGAAGAGATCATAACTGGATATCTTGACTGGCAAGATTCTGATCAAGGGAGAGAAGCAAATTTGCCCAAGATTTCAGAAACATATAAAGACATACTTTTCACAGAATGGCACATTCAGGTGATGAATGCAGAAAGGGCAGCTTCAAGGTGTAAATCAACTTCCAGCAATCTGTTTGATCTAGTTAACAACACTCTCTACTTAGCAAATATGATTTCCCAATGTACACCAGGAAAGATCACAACAAAAAATACATTGGAACAATCATGCTATCCTGATTTAGAGGAGAAAGGGAGATTAATCGTTGGGATTAATAGTTTAACTATGGATGCATATTGGTTTTTTCTGATTAAGCCGCACACACAACGAGCCGCCCTTAAGTGTTTAACAGATGCAATGGGGTGTATAATTCCCGATATTCAGGATGCCACCTATGCCGCCCAGCTCAGTTCGCGCCTCAACAAACCTCCTGAAGTAGAGCCAATGCTTGCGATAAGTCAGCTCTGATTCAAAGGAAAGCAGCCGACTTGATGAATCATGCTCTCGCTTGCCAGATCGCATGGCAAAAATAGGATCAAAAGTTATTGATGCCAATTAAGTAGGATTTCTGTTTATTAGATATTTAGATTAGCTTAGTATTTATAGACCCTTTCATTGTTTTGGAAAGGGTCGTAAAGTTTTGTAACAGACGTAAAAGACTGAATTTTGCACTACTGTGCTTCAGTCAATATTCTTTTATGAAACCAGACCAGTTGTTCTTAATTTGACAAGGAAGCTTCTTTATGCAATTGTGCACTATTGTCTTTGTTAAGGATGTTTTTGCGTTGAAGGAAGAACTACAAATAACGATTGATATTTGGGAGTGTCAAAGCGGCTCATATGGTATTTCTATCTATGTCTGAATTCATTCCTGTTATGTGAATTGTTATTTGATTATTCTTGCTATTGTTGATTATATGCATGTGCTATAACAGCAGATCTTTATTCATTCCACTATTGGATGTTTTCTGATGTGCCTTTTCTGTAAATCATGTATATGTCAATGATATAAATGATAAAGTGTGGTAATATCGCCTTAATCGCTTTGCTTAACTATTTAGGCATAGCAATCATGAACAGAATAACGTCCATGTCTGTCAAATGGAGTCATCTATATGCTCGTTTATAGATACAGATCATCAAGCGCTGCACTTTAAAAGCTCAATAAGTCCCCGGGATAGATCATAGTTATTATATTCCTGTCAATAGTTTTAGTTATTCGCTCATCGCTAGCGTAGTTTATAATCATCCATCCATCCCGTTTATCTATTTCTGGGAAACTGGTCCCATTATCCCCAGTCGGAACCACTATTCCAAACGGAAAAGGAGCTGTACTAAGGTCCGGACTGGGTGGTTATCCCCGATGTTGTTGCAGTGATTTTCGAGGCATCAACACACAGTCCAATAATTATGAATAAATGAGTGATGTCGAACACAAGCAGACACAATTAATCAAGAGTCAATAAGGTAGACCAATTATTGATCACAAGGAATCCTACCACTGAGGTCTACAAACATGTTGATAATGTTGGACCTACCAACATCTCAAGGGATATTTCGGGTAAGAATTCCCAACTAGAGCTCAAACCATTTGGAGTAGGAGCCCCAATAGTGGGTAATACGATATCGCCCTGACTGTGGTTGCGTGCATAGGTAAGTAAGATTTCCTTGTTGGTAGGAAGGGTGTGCCCTTGTAGTAAGTCAAGGAAGGTGCATGAAAGGCTCTAACACATGGAATGGGGGAAGAGTGTGCCCTTTAGAAACTTGTGATAGCACGTAGCTTGAAAGGGAACACTTGAGAAGAAAGACATCACGAGATGGAATGGAGGATAGCTGATGATCTAAAGAGATGGATTATATCAATAACACACTTCGATAAGATTCATACAAGAACATATGGAATAATCCATACATACATGCGTAAATAACAACTACATATATCATTAGAATAACCAGGATAGTTGAACTACAATAACAACATATCTATGAAACATGTTGGCTCTGTTATATTAAAAGAGTGAAATATTCAAGCATAAATACAACCATGACTTCCACTAGCCCCAATAGCTGAACATTACAGTCACTATTGCCTGCTCCTCCAAAGAGATGTACTAGCTCTGCACTGTGGAGAAGCCAAGGCTCATTACAATACACTCCAAGTTTTCTCTAAGTTACACCTATAGGAAGATTGGCTCCCGAAATCTTGTAAGATGATTTATGAGGTTCTATAAATAGAAAATGGTGGGGTGACCCTTGACATTCCCCTTTATGACTCTTCACCTAGGCTCATGAATCTTCAACTACTACATGATTGTTACATTCTACTATTGACACTTGGTATTTCAACTTTTACAACAAGTTTACATTACAATCTGCACATGTACCCATGTGAGACAAAAAGTAGGCTTGAGTAAGACATGCAATACATCACTATGACTCAGATAGTTGTGGGATACTAACTCTTAGACAACCTTGCGATGATCAACGGTGGCAAATGATGTAAAGCTTGGTAGTATATTATGGTGTCCATGTACTCTGTGGTGACATCCTTTTGAATTCCCACTTAATAGACTACCTTCGGTTTGTGTAGGGTTGTCTTTATTTGTATAAAGACAATAGGTTGTTCCACATATATATTTCTTCATGCAATTCCCCATGCAATAAGGCAGATTTAACATCCATCTAATGTAATTTCTATTTGAAAGGGGTAGCAAGGGAAAGAGAAATATGGATAAAGTTAATTTTGGCAACAAGGGAGAAGGTTTTAGTATAGTCAATGCCTTCAACTTGTGAAAATCCTTAGCAACATGACGAGCTTTATGTTTATCAACTTTTCCATCTAGTCCAAACTTGGTTCCATAAACCCATTTGCATATAGCAAGTTTTCGTCGCTTTGGAAGAGGAACAAGATCCCATGTACCACTTTCCAATACTGAATGATATTCTTCATTCATAGTTGTGTCCCATTCTGGATGGCCTGAAGCTTCTGCAAAGGTGTCTTAGGACCCTTGTTCAGTTTAGGACCATTATTTTTAGGACGTTGCTTCGTAGGATTCTTTATCATGTCTAGTTGCTAGGACCATAGACACCATAATAGACTACCAAGCTTGAAATCATTTCACCATCGTCGATCATCGCAAGGCTATCACCATGGACACCATAATAGACTACCTTTGGTTTGTGTATTTGTTCAACTTAGGAATCCCTATAAGAAAAACAATTTAATACTTATTGATTTTTTGGTTGTCCTAAAAAGATTGAGAAAACCTAGAAGCTTAAATACCTTTGCACAATCGTAATGGTTCAAGAGAAGCTTAAATAAATCATGATGGTTAGTTCAACTAGCCTTATTCTAAATTTAACCATGTACTTTATCTTAGTTAATATCAGTATCCCTAAGTAATAAGGCAACTAGGCTTAGTCATCCATTATTTGATGTCTACTTATTGTATCTTTATAAGTGTGCCCTCCTCAAACGCTTTATCAATCTCCTTTTGAAGGTTAAGTTCAAATTTCTCTAATATCCTGTAAATTAGGGTATTACAACCATGTTCAACCTTTAACTTTGATTTTCACTAATGCCTCTCACACTATGTACACAACCCAAATTTATTCATATCAATAATCATTTTTTCTATTTTAAAATTTAAATAACCACATAGATGCAATATTCAATATGGCTCAATAAAGGTGTTTTGATTGATAGCTTAGCTAAAGTGATTAAATCATGTGAAAAAACATTTAAGGAATGACAGTTGTGGAGAATTACATTGTCAGATATCAAGGAGTAAAACTTCCACCGACCTACTCCATGTGCTATCCTCCTTTTAAAATGGTAATCACAAAGGTTGCAATATCCTTACATGTTAGCATGGCTAAATTTCTACATGGTTATGTGGAATTCCATGGTAGAAAACATTGATGGCTCATTCATTTCATGCCCAACTATTTTGTTACACTGTAATACACGGTCTTTAATATTTTCCAAATTTCATATAGTAAAAGTGTTATATAAGTTGTAGGAATTTATAGGGTAACTTCCTTAGATAGAACAACGAGGGACAACACTCACAAACATATCACAGATCAGTACACCAGTATTCGTGACATGGTTAAAACCCTTAAAGAGGGAAACAATCCACAGCCTGAGCCAACGTGGCCACTTCAGGAAATTTATTAATGTAGAAGAAAGAAAATTTACATAAGCTTCTCTCATGAACGGTCCCCTAACAAATGACCCTCCGTGCCCTTTAAATAGAGATCATGGACCAATTGGGTGTTAAGCCATGGATCAAGTGTCAGTAATATAGAGAAGAGAATGAACCATCGGATCACTTCATGTCTAGAACATATCATGGTCATCGAATTGTAAGTTACAAAAATTACATACTAAAGAAACACACTTTACATAACTATACACTAGACCAAGTTGTACTTAATTATTTCCTATGTTTCGGAATATCCTAACATCCCCCTTAAGAAAAACTTGTGACAGGATTTATGGATGTACACACATGACACAATAGCAGAAGGAAGGAGACATTATAGCCTATCCCCACTTAGTGACAACTTCCTGAACTCCAACCACAAATCAAAGTTTAGTAAACTTCGCCTCTGTGAGAACCTTTGTAAAGATATCTGCAACTTTACCATCGGTTGAACAATGTTTCACTTCAAGAATATGGTTATGAATGAGCTTTCTAATGAACTCCATTTTTAGCTCAATGTGTTTGTTGCGCCGCTGTTGGACTGGATCTTTGCATATTTGAATGACACTTTCATTATCACACCAAAGTGTAGTCAGATGTTGCTGCTAAAAGCCAAACTCTGATAGGATCATAAGAAGCCACAAGGCTCCCTTACTATCTTCAACAACACCATGATACTATGCTTTTGATGAAGAAAAAGAAATGGCACTTTGTTTCTTTCGATCCCATGTAATAGGTCCAGAACCAAGAGTGAAGACATAACCTGTAGTAGACTTTTGATTATCAAGGTCACCATCCCAATTATAATTAGTGAAACCAACTAATAGAGGAGATGCTTCTACATTGTAATGAATCCCAAACTAAATTGTACCTTGAACATAACGAAGTATTCGTTTAGCTACTTCCCAATGACTTTCATGTGGGTTTTTCAGAAAATGAGAAATAATTCCAACAACGAAGGAAAGGTCAGGATGGTATGGGTTAGATACAAAAGTTTTCCAACAAGCTTATGGTATAAGGTAGCATCATCTTCAATGGAATTACAAGTGACTAAAAGTTTGGTCTAGACTAAAAGGTAGAAGGGGTTGGCTTACAGTGGTCCATGTGAAAGTGACATACAAGATCACAAGCATACCTGGATTGGGAAAGGGAAATACATTCTTTGGATTGCAAGATTTGAAGACCAAGAAAATAATGCGAGTGTCCTAAGTCCCTCATTTCAAATTGCTTTTTAAGGTTGGATTTCACATGGTTTAAAAGGTTAGGATCACTACCAGTAAGGATAAGATCATCAACATAAAGAACAAGAAAGATAAGAGACTTACCCACTTTCGTGGTGTAGACAATATTGTCAGAATGACACCTAGAAATGCTAGTATCTAAATAAAAGTTATCGATTTTGGCAAATCAAGCCTGAGGGGCTTGCTTGAGACCATAAAGGGATTTCTTAAGCCAACATACAAGGTTGGATTCTATTTGTACAAAGCCAAGAGGTTGTTCCATATATATCTCTTTATCCAATTCCCCATGTAATAAGGCAGATTTAACATCCATTTGATGGACTTCCTATTTGAAAGTGGCAACAAGGGAAAGACAAATGTGGATAAAGTTCATTTTGGCAATAGGGGAGAAGGTTTCGGTATATTCAATGCCTTTAACATGTGAAAAAACTTAGCAACAAGACGAGCTTTATGTTTATCAACTTTGCAACTCGTCCAAACTTGGTTCTGTAAACCCATTTGAATATAGCAAGTTTTCGTCCCTTTGAAAGAGGAAAAATATCCCATGTATCACTTGCCAATAATGAATGATATTCTTCATTAATTGTTGTATCCCATTCTGGATGGCCCGAAGCTTCTGCAAAGGTGTCATGTTCATAATTTGCTGAAGCTTGAGCTAGCAAAGAAGAGGCTCTATCAAGCTAAGAACGTGTATGACATTGATCTGTAGGATCACCTGCAAGAGAATCTATTGCATCCCGAGTAGCATAGGCCCATTTTGGAAGCTAAGGAGCTGAATGACGATCCTCAGAAGGTGGGGGAGGATTGTCATCCTCACTATCATCATCTAAGAAGAAATATTTTCATAAATAGCAGGGATACAGAGAGGTGGAACATATACCGAACTAGGCTCATAGGATGATATATTTTCAACAAACTTTACATCTCTTATAATGATAAAATTTTTGGATTTAGGTTGAATAGGTTTATATCCTTTGACATCTTCAGAATATCCAAGAAAAATACATTTTTCACTCTTAGGTTCTAAGGCTTTATGTTTCTCATCTAGAATATAGGCCCATGCTTCGCTTCTGAAAACATGAAAGTGACTTACAAATTGTTTAATTGAGCTTGATGCTTCTTCTGGAATGATATTATTTAAAACCTTAGTAGGAGTGTGATTTACTATGTAATTTTCGCAGCGAATTTCTTCTGCGCAAAAATTAAGACTAAGTCCTTTAGATTGAAGCATACAATTAGCCATTTCCTTTAAGGTGTGATTCTTTCTTTCAGCTACACCATTTTGTTGTGGAGTATACGCACACTATTTTGTTATTGAATTCCATGCTCAGTTAAAAAGTTGATGAATTTGTTGTTAACATATGCTCCACCATTATCATATCTTAGCTTAATCATTTGATGTCCAAATTGTTTCTCAAAAAAGGCCTTAAAGGCCAAGAACATGTTAAAGACTTCACTCTTGAGTTTTAAGAATTATACCCAAGTGCGTCTGTAGAAATCATCAATGAAAGTTAAGAAATACTTATAGCCAGAGAATGAAACAACTGGAAGTGGACAACACAAATCACTATTCACGAGTTGTAAAGGGGCTGAGGCATGCCAAGAGGCACATTTTTCAAAAGTACCCCGACGATGTTTTCTGAGTACACATTGTTGGAGAGGTAAATCCCCTCTACGGATAGAGGCGATCCCTACTAGCCCAGAACGGGTCTAGCAATAATCAGTCAATGCTACTATGCAAGTTCCTAATTGCAAATAAAATATAGGCAATGAACACCTACTTGAATTCCAACGCTATTGTTTGATGAAGAGATGCCACTCTCGCTCCTTCGCTCTGGCCGGTCACGATCCTCCACGATCTCCGTGAATAGATACCTGCACACACGAAGAGAAAGACAAACACAAGCGTGAAATCTAATAAAATCAATTATACATCAGTCAGAAAGGATGTAATTCACATTAACCATTACAAAGACAAATGAGAATGGAACCATAACAATAGTCATCTATTATTAATCAACAACAGAGAAAGGTACAACCAAAGTTCTGACGCTGAGTCCTTCTCTAGAGGGTCCAGCCAACAAGTCTCTTAAGCATTCACCCTTGGAGGTAGATTCTCCCAAAACAATGCTCTCTCTCACACAAGCAATACTCATAACCTTCCTTAAGCTTCCTCTAGCAAATCTACACTTTTCACACCAACTACATACTAGCAGCAACAGTCTAAGCACTATGAATTCCACACTATCAAAACTATCCAAAAACTCCAAAACTAGCTGCTCATGGCAATGGTGGAGACTTAAATAGGAGAAAGAGTCTCCATGAATGGTGGGAGGATGAGCTTATCTCCAAGGAAGGTGGCTCAAATGATGAAACAAACATGCCAGAGAAGGGAGGGTGACATTTACAAGGCTAACAACCAGGTCTGGAGTCATCTGTAAGGGCGGCTGTTAGAACAAACTCACCCAAACTGGATTAGCGCGGGTCCATAACTGCACTGGAGCGCTGACATCGCAGCTGAATAACAAAGAAGGTCATGTCAGCGCGATCAGATATGAATAACAAATGTGCTGGCTCATGAAATTCGATCTACGCGGAAAACACGTGTGCTTTCGCACTGACAGCGCATTCGGTCTGTTATGGAGCGCCCATCAGCGCGGTTATTTGGCCAAAAGTCGCGCTGATAGCAAAAACTTTGGCAAAGTGGGTCATTTGGCCAGATTAGAGAGCATGAGCATGATTGATTTGAATTCATGACATAGTAGGGAGACTGACAGGGAGACAGTGACAAATTACTGTGTAACAGATGCCCCCTAAAGCATGAAGCCCGAGAGAGTGGGAGGGGTGAAATGCTTTACAAAACTGCTGAACTGGAACACCACCAGGAAGGACCTGCACGTATGTACAATTGATATCTCAATTACATGTAGTCTAGGCATGGGCGCAGCCATCCAAAAGACATATAAAGAAGGTCTGTGGTATGGACACAGCCACCCAGCTGAAGAGTCCATGATGATAAGAAGGTATGGTCGCAGCCATCCCAAAGACTTAGGTATGGGTGTAGCCATCCATCAATGAGTCATGCAATAATAATCCAAAAAATCGCAACCTGGTTCGTAACAGACAAAAACCAGGGTCTTGCGCTCCATCCCAACCCGAACAAAGTACAAATCCAAGCATGTGAATACATGAGCTGAAGTCGAACATGCATGAATATCGTCTGATTACCAGCCAATAATCAAAACTGTTAACAGACGCGAGAGGTACCACCAATAATGACAATGGTCCTCAAGGTACTTATAGGTACAATCCGCGGCGTGTGAATCAATGAGCTGGTGTCGAACACCCGCAGAATCATCCGAGCGGAGGCCAATGATGAAAACCTCACGTCGAACACAGAGAACCTGCCATTGAGGCATGCAGGCTCTAAGGCACCTGAAGGGAGTCTCTAGGTCACTTTCCTAGATAATGAGCTGAAGTCGACAGGAAGTAACCTTGATCGAAGGTGGGCCATAATGTTTCCCACATCATCGACACGAGAGAAAGAAGGACAAAAGATTTTTTGTGAGACATCAGAGGGAGGTGGTAAGTTTGCAGAGGTCAACTTCTCTTGAACATATTGGCAGCACGACAGCGGATTTGGCAGTATCTGACATCAAATGACCAGAGGTCACGGTGACAAGGCAATGAGCAGATGAGAGGTCAAATAGGATAACCCAAACCCATGGAGGCTAGTGTAAAACAAGATGAGAAATCCCCACCCAGACACGAATGCAGGTGAGTGCCATGTTCAAGAGCGACATACTGCCGATACGACCATTATTACAGTTCCATTTTCCCCACCATTTATGGCAGGTACCCCGGTTATTTTTGGGTGACAAGCTTGACGGGGATAGCATATGCTTGGAAGGCGTCATTTCGACGGTGTCCGATGTCATTGAGTTTTAACGAGTCCGACAAAGGAAGAACTCGGCGTCTTTTCCTGTTTAGAGAGGCTAAAAAGACAGCGGAAAATAAAACTCCAGGGGGGTCCTTTTTCGTAAAGTTGTGTCTCTCGAGCCCGAAAAAGTATAAAACAATGCTCGAAAGAACCGCCCGACCAGTATGATCGAGGATTACTTTTCATAAGTAGTGACTTCGACCCGAAAAAGTAGAAAAGCGGTCAGAAGTACGCCGTTTTGAAGCCAATAACGAATTCGAAACGACAAACACCCGACAATCTTTTTAGTTTAAATGGTCGAAAAAGAGCTTTAAAGGCGACCGCCTCTCATTTATTTAACGAGTCGAGAGGGGGACTCGACAATCTTTTCGTCTTTAAACGGTCAGAAAAGAGCTGAAAGCAGACCTCGATTTTTATTCTCTTTAACGAGTCAAAAAGGGAAAAATACTCGGCAATCTTTTCACATTTTACGAGTCAGAAAAGAGCTTAAAGGTGACTCGTCCTAGAGGAACGAGTGGTATAAAAGGTAGCAACGGGTTCCAGCAATGGTGGAACTGCTCAAACATATAATGGTCAAGAGGCTGGCTAATAAAACCACTCATCGCTGCGGTTCCTCAGGAAAGGATAAACAACCAAGTGAGAGCATATGATCGGCAAAAGAGATGGTAGCAATGGAATGAAAAAACCAAGGCTCGTCTAGCAGAATTCAGCAGATAAAAATGGCAGTCACGAGATGTAAATTGGGTATGGGTTCATTTTTACACAAGCTTGAACCGTGGAGAACTCTGCTTGGATTCGGTTTCATGTTTACACAAGCTTGAAACAAAAAACTATGCTTGTTATAAGTTCGCATGCCCTCAGCATAATAACGCAAATCGAGGTACATGCCCCCCAAGCTTCATTGCATTCAACAAAGTGGATGGAGTGAAGGTTCACTCTCGAGATCGATGAAAGACTCGACTTGTATTTTACGAGATCTTAATCAAAAGACTCGATTTGGAAAGGGAGGTGTTTCATTGTTTAAAGAGGTTGACACAGTAAAAGAACTATCCTCATAACCCTTGTTTCATTTTTTAACGAGCTTGACACAAGATCAGGAACTATGCTCCACTAGACCCAGTTTCATTTTTTTAAGGAGCTTGACACCGGAAAGGAACTATGCTCCACCCAGACCCAATTTCATTTTTTAGGGAGCTTGACATAGGAAAGTGAACTATGCTCCGCCCAGACCCAATTTCATTTTTTAGGGAGCTTGACATAGGAAAGTGAACTATGCTCCGACCAGACCTTCATCATAATGAATAGAAAGTCGAGGCTTCCAAGAGTGTTACTCCCGGTGAAAGGACCACATCTTGGAAGTCAGGACCTAATGCCCCCAGGACACTATGCACGACGGTGTCATCACTGGATACAGGCACAGGGTAGGTGGCCACGTAGTTGATCTGCAGTGGGGCAGATACAACTAGTGGATAAAAACTAGGAGGGGACGACAACTGCGCAGGAGGCATTGGGGGACTAACGAATGACAATTGATCGATAGTCACAATTCTTCCATCGTGTGGAAAGCAAACCACACGGAAAAGCGAAGAAACGAGGGCCCCCAGGGCGTACACATAGTCGCGACCAAAGAGAAGACTAAAGTCTAAAACACCTTGGGTAACCAAGACGTCTATATAGACGGTCTTGCCTCCCAAAGTAATAGGGAACTTCAGGAGAACTCCTAGAGATGGACAGGCACCTCCGTCGAAGGCCAACAGATTCTGAGTGACTGGCCCAAGCTGCGGGGAACCTAAGGCTTGCCAAGTAGTGTACGGCATAAGACTGACAGACGCCCCTTCATCCAAAACAGTGCCAGGTACTGCCATAGCACAAGCATGTACTGTGATCTGGAAAGGCATATGGGATGGAAGGCGACCGGCGATCAGGCGATTCCAATCAAAGGAAGCGACCAGACTACTTAGTGGGGGGATCGTATGATTGCCCCCATGTGCTAAAGGAACCGAAGGAGAACCTTCGGGAGTAGCTGGGTTAGGAAAGTCATTTCGGGTCTCCGAAGAATCTGAAGAGATGAGAAGAACATGGGCGTGATTCTCTTCCAAAACAGAGTGAGCGAGCGGCGGACTCGAGTCGACACTCTTTCCGACCAATGGTTGGTTTGGAACAGGCTGGACACAGCCGGGTTTGGGAAGAGGGGCCTGGACAAGAGAAGAATGTGAACCAATCTCATTGTCGGGAGGCGGATGATCTGCAGCTGCAGAAAGACGTTGATATCCAACGGGGAGTTGGGGTGAAGGAGCTGTAAGACTTTCCAAGACAACAGAGGCTTTATCCATTAGTGGACAAAGGTGAAGGGGATGATTGCCTTCACAAAGTCTACAGGGGATTCGAATCTTCCCTTTTCCCTTACCATTCCCAAGTGATAAGGTAGCATCGTCGTGAGCTTCAGAGGACGATGAGGGGTGGGCCGGATCACAAGACCATATTTCTAGTACCTTGGGAATGCCAGGACAATCGCGAAGAAGATGGTCTCCCTTGCATAATCGACAAGGAAACTTAACCTTCCGCGGAGGAGCAGAAGGTGGCGCGACTTCAGGGGGACTCGAAGGAGTAAGAGTTATACTTGTAGCCTCTCCCTTAGGCGACTTCTTCTTCTTGGTCTTCTTCTTATTCTTCTTAGCCATCTGGTTATTCGAATCGAGACTTTCACCGGGTGAAGTACAAGAGGAAGACATAGAAGTAGGCTTCGAAGGGGAGAGATCCACCTTAGGATCAACATGATGTTGTTCAGGTGGAGGGACTGATGGACTAGCAGCCGATACGGCAGGGACCAAAGAGGTTGAAAACAACCAAACAGGCAACCCGACAGTTAACCCCGGAAGGGATAACGTCGCCATATAAGGAGCACCAACATTCCCGAGAGGAGGGAAATGACCAGGATTCCCGTCAGGAGGGGAACTTGGGTTGGTGAACCTCGGAAAAGCTGCCATGGCAAACAAAAAGAAACCTACTCAAGCTAACGCACACAAGATTTAACCAGGTGATGTTAACGTGGCCGAATAAATTTTTAAGACACAGGAACTAAACTTGACCTTTTCATGTTTTAAGATTCGAGAAAAGGACGAAAAGATGACTCTAGTCTCCTTCGAATGTTTAATGAGCACGAAGTGACAAGACACTCACTGGCACCTTTTCTTTTAGGGAGTCCGAAAAGGATCAAAAGTGACTGCTCTGGAGATTCTAGGAAAAGGGTTTACCAAGCAATCCGTAAAACTACTTATACACCTTGGCAATCGTATGAGAACCAAGGACTTTCTGTACTGCAGTCAATCTTCCCGAATGCTGTGTTCGGTGCGTTACGGTTCGCAGGGCGGCAGACTTGGCTTCCTATGGATCAAGGATAAAAGCCTAGTGGGGTCTCCCTATATACGCGACGGTACGTGGGAGCACAGTCCGTGTTAGACCACTATCGAGTCACAGAAGGAGGAATCACCGAACCGTAATGTGAAACAACAGTGACTATGTTTAAAGACGCCAGAACACGTCTCTAGCCTAGACCTCTAGATGTTTGCGTTAAGTTCCAATGCGTTTTTAGGTTTATTCAGTTTATTTTATGGTTGATCTTGAATTAAGTTTCGGTTTCAGGCCTTATCGTGTGATCTCTCACAATTACCTAGATGCAAACTACATGCCAAAGAATACCATTTCGTTCAATGAATTCTAACTATGAGAGGGTTAAGAGTTTTCAATCAAACAAAACGAACTCAAACAATCAAACAATCTAATGCAACTAATGACAAAGAAATGAAATTTTTCTTTTGAGAACACAAATCAATGAAATGCTCTTCTTTTCATTAACTATTGAATGCAAAAGACATTAGTTTGATTTCTTTTCCAATGGCACTGTGCACTTTAAAATGAATTTTGAGAGACAGCAACACCGAGTAAAAAGAAGTAAAATCACTCAATGACAAACACAACAAGTGTGAAAAGAGCTGATTGAACCCCCACAACTGTGATCTGTGTCTGGGTAGTGAAACAATCTGAGGATCGGTTCAACGACAATCACTTCAAACAACCAAGCAAAGAAAGCAAAAAGAGGAAGGTTTCCGCAATAGCAAAGACGAGCAGCAACGAATCTTTGTGAACGAGTGATGAAACAAGGTCAACCCAATGACAACGGGATGATGGCACTAGGTCACGGGACACAAAAACAAGATTCGTCCGACAAGACCTCGCAAGCAAGTGTTTCACAATTCAAACAATAAAGATCAAATCATAAACCAAGTAGAAAGAGCAGGAGATAGTCAAACCAACAGGCTCAGGAGGCAAAATTGAAACAAATTCAAATTTACAGGATCAGCACGGGTGACACTCAGCAACAATGCGCTGACTAGAGGTCACGCGTAGCAACAAAGCGCTGTCAGCGCGGAAGCACATGACTTAAGTGCGCTGGCTTGATTTCATAACCGTCGCGACTGTTTTACGTACAAGCGCGATGACAACGGGGTCAAAGAGACAGCTATGCGCTGTCAGCGCGACTGTTTTGATATAAACCGCACTGAGGCTAAAAAAGAGGCAGAATCAAGCCAGAAACTCCCAAACCATGGCCAGAACTCTTTAAACAATTTATACACCTCCCAAACTGAACGAGGAAGTCTAAAAGTAGAGAACTAATCCCCAATTTTGAAAAGAGAGTAATAATCAAACTCAAACACAAGAATGAACAAGAAGAGACAAAGGCCAGCTCCCTAGTGGAGTTGCCAAATTGTTGGAGAGGTAAATCCCCTCTACAGATAGAGGCGATCCCTACTAGCCCAGAACGGGTCTAGCAACAATCAGTCAATGCTACTATGCAAGTTCCTAACTGCAAATAAAATATAGGCAATGAACACCTACTTGAATTCCAACGCTATTGTTTGATGAAGAGATGCCGCTCTCGCTCCTTCGCTCTGGCCGGTCACGATCCTCCACGATCTCCGTGAATAGATACCTGCACACACGAAGAGAAAGACAAACACAAGCGTGAAATCTAATAAAAGCAATTATACATCAGTCAGAAAGGATGTAATTCACATTAACCATTACAAAGACAAATGAGAATGGAACCATAACAGTAGTCATCTATTATTAATCAATAACAGAGAAAGGTACAACCAAAGTTCTAACACTGAGTCCTTCTATAGAGGGTCCAGCCAGCAAGTCTCTTAAGCATTCACCCTTGGAGGTAGATTGTCCCAAAACAAATCTCTCTCTCACACAAGCAATACTCACAACCTTCCTTAAGCTTCCTCTAGCAAATCCACACTTGTCACACCAACTACCTACTAGCAGCAGCAGTCTAAGCACTATGAATTCCACACTATCAAAACTATCCAAAAACTCCAAAAATAGCTGCTCATGGCAATGGTGGAGACTTAAATAGGAGAAAGAGTCTCCATGAATGGTGGGAGGATGAGCTTATCTCCAAGGAAGGTGGCTCAAATGACGAAACAAACATGCCAGAGAAGTGAGGGCGACATTTACAAGGCCAACAACCAGGTCTGGAGTCATTTGGAAGGGCGGCTGTTAGAACAAACTCGCCCAAACTGGATCAGCGCAGGTCCATAACTGCACTGGAGCGCTGACATCGCAGCTGAATAACAAAGAAGGTCATGTCAGCGCGATCAGATATGAATAGCAAATGCACTGGCTCATGAAATTCGATCAGCGCGAAAAACACGTGTGCTTCCGTGCTGACAGCGCATTCGGTCTGTTATGGAGCGCCCATCAGCGCGGTTATTTGGCCAAAAGTCACGCTGATAGAAAAAACTTTGGCAAAGTGGGTCATTTGGCCAGATTAGAGAGCATGAGCATGATTGATTTAAATTCATGACATAGTAGGGAGACTGACAGGGAGACAGTGACAAATTACTGTGTAACACACATCTAGAACAAACCTCATCTCTAGAAGAAACCATAGGAATATATGTCACCATATTTTATTTACATATATTTTGAAGGGATCGATAGTTTAAGTGACCAAATCGTTCATGCCAAAGTTTCCTCACTTCATCATTATGAGCAACAAATACTGAGGGAAGAGTTGATGACCCAAAGTCACTAAACTTATACAACCTTGTAGAATCATCAACAATGCTAGTAGCTAAAATCTGTCTAGGATCTCTTAGGTCCTTAATTACAACATCATGAGGTGAAAATTCAACGGTTTTACCTTCCCATGAGTGAGTTATCTGATATACAGATAGAAGGTTGTACAACAAGGTAGGAACACATAATACATCATTAAATTGACCATTGTCTAGATGAATAGTTCATGTCCCTACAATGCTAAGAGATCTATCATCACCAACATATATACTTTTGGTGTTACAATCATTTAAAGAATAAAACATGGCTTTGTTTTTGGTCGTGTGATAAGAAGCTCCAGAATCAATGAGCCACTTATGAGAATGAGAATAAGAAGATAAATTTAGTGAACAACCACACCGAGATGCTTGACAACCACGTGTAGAAAGTGTTATTCCTGAAGATGAACTTGAAGTTGAAGAGTGCTCCAAATGTATGTTATGCTTCTTCATTGTTGCTTCCAAGGCTTCCATCTTCTTAAAGCTTTTGGATTCTAAGTGGCCATCATGATTACAAAAGTTGCAATGTCTATTAGTCTTCTTCCCTTTGTTTTTAGTTGTCTTATGATTTTGTTGAGTTGATTTTTCGTTCTGAGATTGCAATTGCTTAGGACACCTATTTGGTTTAGGACCAATTGTTTTAGGATGCTGCTTCATAGGATTATTTGAAGTTGGTTGCTACTGTGATGCTAAGGTTTTCTTAGAAGAGTTTTCAGTCTTAAGAAGACCAAGATGTAAGAGTTTTTCTTTCTCTCTTATTAATGAATCACAAAAGCCATCAAAAGAGGGGGACTTGTAGTCTTGTCCTCGAGAAATAAAGGATTCTCTAGTAGAATGGAAGGTGGAAACAAACATAGAGTAGGTTGTTCCTAACTTAGTAAGAATGTAATAGATAAGACTACCATCTTCTTTCTTAACCTTAACACCTTCCAAGATAAGTCTAAGGGTCTTGAACTTGGACAAAAAATCTTCGATGGAAGAAAAAATATTGGGGTCCAACATAACCAACTCATTTTTGAGTTAATGGGCTCTAAACTCATTTTTAATTCCAAAAACTTTATTGAGTCATTTCATTGCCTCATCAAGGTTATCAATTTCTACGATATTGAATCTAAATTATGGAGAAATATACATCCCTATCAACCCATGTGCTTAGTTTTTCTTATTTTCCCATTTGGCTTGCTTATGATCATGTTTAGGTTTAGAGTATTGGACTAAGGCTATTCTATAAAGACCTTTACTTCTAAGTAAATCCACAATGTAGGATAGCCATTGGAAGTAGTTGGTGCGGTCAAGAATAACTAGACATGGACTTTCCATTTTCAAAGAAATTGAAGCTATAGGTGTTGAAACTAAGGGTTCCAATGGAAAAATCTCAGAAACTTATGCCGATTAAAAAAAATAGCTTCCGAATGAAGAATTTATGCCTTTTTGCAAAAAAGTTGTTGAAGATGCCGACGAACTATGTGAATGTTGGGAACTGAATGATATATATATATATATATATATATATATATATATATATATATATATATATATATATAACCTTTTCCAAACTTAATCTAATTATCTCACTTTTAAAAAAAGATTACTTTATGTGACCCACTTTTATAAATAAGTGAAAGTCACTTTTACAATGATACTTTATGAACTATCCACTAAATTGTAACTTAAATAAAAGATAAAGTGACTTTAGAATTACAAGTGACTCACTTTTTATAATGGGTGAGAACACATTTACATAAAGTAGTTTTAAAAGATTAGTTACATGTGCTTTTTGAAAAGGTAACTCAACAAAAATAAAGACTTGAACCCAAGACCTCTGTTCTCATAAGGTAACTTTGGACCAAATGAGTTAATTAAAAAGGTTAGTAATTTCTGGAAAGGAGGAAGGTTTTTTTTTTTTTTTTTTGAAGCTCAAGAGTGCGTGCTTACTTGAAAAACCCGAAATCCAAGTGTTGCAACTTAAAGCTAGATTTAGCCAGAAACCATATATTTTCCTCAATGTTTCTAGTTTTCTGAGATCACACTAAGGCGCAGTGGAAAGGAACAAAGGCATGATAAAAATTCTTTCTTTTTGAATCTGATTTGCCTAGATCACATAGAGTTAGGGGGCAAAGAGCATACACATAAATGAAAGGTATAGATCTGGTAATAAAAAAAATATAGAGGACTATACACCGAAAATAAGTAGAGAGATAAATAACTATAACTACAAATAAAGATTGTATACCTCCAAATCTTACAAATGACATAGCTGGGGATACCAAAATCCTTTTTGCATGAAACAAAAGGGGTTCCTCACTGGAACAAATGCTCCTAATGCAATAGAGAACTATTCTCGGTCAGAAACATTAGATCTACGAAACAACAGTCGGATGCAGTTGTACTGGCTTCAGATATGGATCACCAACAAATGTGGCACTCGAATAGCTTTGATAACATGTAGGAATTTATAGGGTAATTTCTTTAGATAGAACACCAAAGGAAACCTCTCACAAATAGATCACACATCAGTGCACCAATATTCTTGACATGGTTAAAACCCTCAAAGAGGGAAACAATCCATGGCCTTAGCCAACGTGGCCACTTCAGGATATTTATTAATGTAAAAGAAAGAGAATTTACATAAGCTTCACTCATGATCGACCCCCTAACAAATGACCCTCCATGCTATTTAAATAGAGATCATGGACCAATTGGGTGTTAAGCCACATATCAAGTGTCGGTAATACAAAGGAGAGAATGAATCGTCAAATTGTAAGTTACAAAATGTACATAGTAAACAAACACACTTGACCTAGCTATACAGTAGACCAAGTTGTAATTAATTATTTCCTATCTCGGAATATCCTAACCTAAGTAACCAAAAAATTGAGTTGTCATGGGGTATTTCTTGTATATTGTTACATGAAACACCCCCCAATGATAAATGTTAATGCTCAAATTTTATAATGAATATGTACAATTTTGTAACCAATATATGGTTGGGTTAGTGTGGTTCCCATGGGGATAAACATATAAAAGTGTGTAAAGAGAGATATTTTGGAGAGGGAGGGCATCTAGGGCATTCTCTAACCGAGAGAAGAGTCTAATATCTTTGAGTTATCTCTACAATGCTCACAAGTGTTGTAATGGAGGATGTATCTAGGGTTTTTTTCATGTAAATATCTTATTTTTGTGATGAATTAATGAAGGATCTATCAAGTTGTAGATTTTGTAGTTTTTTTGCATTATAATGAATTTGCTTCTTAAGTGTTTAGTATAATTTTAATGGATTTTTTATTATTTTCACGTGAATGTTAGACATGTTAAGATCTTACTATTATGTTCAATTTATTCATATTTCAATAATATCTCAAGCTAAAGGTTCTATAATTCCGGTAAGAATCTCAGATGAGACATTCTCCATCCTTTGGATATTCAAAAAGGTCGATGCCTAGAAGGCATGTGTTGGCCAAGGAGCTTGAACCATGGGTCTGAACCCTAGGCTAGCAACTACTTCCATGATGAAGACCTAAACATTTTTTATATTCATTAAGGATGAGGTGATGAGGTGGAAATTATTGGGCATGGCGAGATACAAGACTAGGTTTTAGAGAAGGAAGATTCATTCACATGACAAGAAACTATAAATTTAATAGTGGACAATAAAATATGGAAAAAAATATATATGTATGTTGGCCTTCATGAAATTTTATTTGCATAATCTACCAATTTTCTCAAGGAGTGGTTACAATAATAGGTGGTCATTAATTTTTTTAGGATGAATTCAAGAATCAATGGCTTAGAACCAAGAAATAGTCAAACAGAAATGACCCCTGATAGCAAGTTGTAGCACACCGTCCTACCCCTTTGTATCGGTACAGGTTGTAGAATGTGTTATTGATGCTTTAACCCCTTCACATACTCATCCAAATTCTTCTTCTTATCCATTTTGGAACCAAACTTGTCACTTAATTCATTTTAAATTAGATAATCAGTAGTAATTGAGGTAAAGGTAGCCTTTTCTTACTCCACTATGCAAAAAACAAGAATAATTAATTTCATAATACTAATCAACCTTCTAATTTCTAAAATAAAAACTAATAATAATGATGTTCGGTCTTTTTACCATGTCACTAGGTAAAAATTTAGTAAGATTTCTTATCCTTTACGATTGAATTAGTATTAAAACTCGCAATAAATGTAAATTGATTTTGTATCCCATAATAATGGTTGGTGAAAATTACCTCACACACATACCATTTACCGAAATCAACATCAATATCGACCCCCACATCATCGATGTATTGTATAGAGATGACAATTTTTATCCTCAAAGTTTTGTTAGACAAATGGGTCTTTTTCTTGCTAATCCAACATAATGAATGGAATTCACAATGTAACCTTTATGGCCAAGGTTCTCATTGAGCTTTTCCACATAGAAGAATAAAATGCAACACATGATAATTGTCTCTATATGTCATATAATGCAATTGTTAAATCATCCATGTATGGTAATTGGACTAACATGTAAAGAAATATGATAAAAACTTTGTGAAATATATACAAATAAACATTCTACAAAACAATATCATTAAATAAAATTAAAAATTATACTCAAAATTAGTAGAAAATTGATCAATGTTTTGAAGTCTTACAACCCAAAGAATTGTAGAGCGTCAGCTATAATTTAATTTCATATAAATCAAGAGAAAAAAATGTAGATAAATGTGAAAAACTTTGCGAGAAAAATGCATGACAAATGGGCAGAAAAGTGCCTAATTTTATTAAGAAATATGTCTATGAGTAGAATAGATCACAATGGTAGGTTACGACAAAGAATCTTTGGGAAAAGGAAATTTTGGAGTATCTACAATGTAATAGAGATCATATTCAAATATTTTGGAAAGTGATAAATTATAAGCTAACTTTCGAACACCCTTAAGCAATCTGATCTAACTTTATACAATCTAGTTTCTTTGCAATATTGATGACTATTATCACTGGTTAAAACAAACTAGACCTTATATCAACAAATAAATTGCAGGAAATTAAGGTTGGTTACCTAAAAAAGTACTCAAAGGTTGAATGGAGTTTCCATCAAACTCTATATCCCCTTCGAATATAGTCTACCAACACCTTTGGGTCAGCTTCTTAAAACTCACAGAAAAATTAAATTAGAAGGAATGAATTACAAATGGAAATTATTTAATGCATACCTCTTCTCACAATCTTCTCTCTCTCCTTCATAGGCTCCATCCTCTACCTCTTCTCACAATCTTCCCTCTCTCCTTCATAGGCTCCATCCTCTTTTAAATATCTTCAAATTAGTTTGGGAATTTAAACTACTTAAGAAATTTTTTAGGATCTATTTCCAAAGAAATGTTGATTATAATGTGGGGAGGAGCTTTTTGAAGGAATTGGTTAATAATAATTTATTTTTTCATTGTTATGTTTTATATTTTTATTTTTGTAGTGGGTCCCTCCTGATCCTAAAGACTTTATTTATTTATTTGACTTTTCGAACAATGTTGTTTTTAAATAAATATATAACAAGAAGGTAGTCATAAACCATACACATGTTCATATGAAAAAAACATGCTAAACTAAAATTCATGCCATGAAATGAATGAAGTCAAATCATTAAAACCCTTACTACTTGTAACTCCCGAAATTGTGATAAACCCCTTATGTCTCCCTTTCACAAAAGGTAAAATAAAAATTAAAAAAATATTAGCAATGAGCATGTATTAATATCCTCAAAAAATGGATGCCACATATCTTAAAAGTTGAAAAAATATGTTGTCCCAAAATATATGTTGTCGTAAAAATACGTAAATGTAGTACTATATCAAAATTGAAGGATGAGTATTGACTATACACGATGCACATTAAAAATGTACTTATGCAAACTGAAGTCAATCCACCTAAACATTAGATCTGAAAATAAAAAATGACTGAAATGAAGAGCAATGCTTTCTATGAGAGGAAACCTTCCCTTTTACCATACTTTTAGCCCATTGTCCCTGCTTGTTATGGTGGGCATGATTTGTCAAGTCACCATATTGTATTTGCAATTATTTTGTCTACTATATGTCTACACTAAAATGTTATGTTGGCATCACATACGAAATAATGTTTAAGTGCATTTTTCTACATCATCAAAGGGAATAAAGAAAACTGATATGGTATACATTGAATAAAATTACCTTAACAATATATTCAAAATATCTACTTGCACTATTTTGGCAACAAGTTATACTTCATATTAATCATTATTTGAGATCAAGACATATGCATATTACCTCTTCACATGAATCAAATGAGCTGATAACTTCTATTCCTTCGCATTGATAATTTCTAACACAATGTAGAGTAACCCGTGATGACAACTGTATATAAAACTGATAGTTGACAAACTTGTACTTTAATGATCATGATACTCCCTTAGGTATGGGCCTGCCTACTATCATTTTTTTCTGCATTTTCTTGTCTTTATCTTGTTGAATAATATAACTAAATTCGATATTCATATTTAACTCAAGTCAAAGAATGAACTATATATATATATATATATATATATATATATATATATATATATATATATATATATATATATATAGATATTTAAAGCATGGGTTTCATGCTTGGGTCATCACGTTTTAGTATGAAGCCCCCATTGAGGACTTCTAGGATTTATTTTAAGTCATTAGAGTCATTTTCTATTTAAGCAGACCCTTCTTGGGCTTTTGAATCATGTAAAAGGGTTTACTATTGAATCAAATGCGGTATTTAACACCTCCACACCAAGTTGGCCTCAAGAATATCAAGTCATCCTCAATTTGGGAAATTCGACCTTGCCTAAATACTATATATACAAGAAGTTTGATTTCATTTGGAGACATCATCCTAAGTAGTTCTATCTATCTCAAGGAAGTGAAAAAAAGTGTGAAGTTCAAGGTGAAGAAGGACAAAATACAAGTCGAAGTTCTGGGCTATCTCTTCCTCTCTCTTATGTGAAGTTATTGGGCTAGTTGGTGGATCAAATTTATACTATTCAAGGGATCAAAGTTCTAAAAATTTTTGGTCGAAGATTCTGCTACTGGAAGGTCGAAATTCTAGATTTGCTAGGTTGAAGTGTTGTAACTGCAAGGTCAAAGATCTAGGTTGATCTTTTGCTAAGTGCATTAGTTGCCTTATTTTATTTACCCTTAATCTATTTTGCAACCAAAATGACTTAGTCATAAGAATTTATTTCTCCATGAGTCTTTCCGAAGACTCACCAAATAAGTGTGTAAGTAATTTTAATTAGATGGATCCCTATCACATGCAAACAACAATAGAACTTGCGAAGGTAAGAAGATGGGTTGTAAATCTTAACAAATGAGGCCATTAGTTGGTGCAAAAAGATTGAGGGAATAAACTAAAAATATCTTCATGCATAGCTCCCAAATGCCAAAGTACTACACATAAACAACCAAAAATACTACCAAACATATTTCTTGCAAGATGTATCAACTTGATAATAATTGAAAACTAATGAATAAAATATGATAACAAAAGGAAATCAATATAATGGGAAGGGAATTGAATTTAATTAAAATAAAAAAATGGTACAATGATATACCATCCAAATTAGATATCTCTTTCCTAACCTACTATCTTGGTCTCCTCCTCTAGTAAGGGTAGTCTCAAGGAAACAACCTAACAGAGCTCTCACACTATTTTTTATGCTCTCTTATCCCCTTGACATGATAATTTTATATAGGCATTTTTCCTCTTTGAGAGAATTTATATGGACACATTGGGGCTTGAGAAGTTAGGAAAATTCTATAATAATTCACTCTTATCCTACTCATAGACAAATCATTCAAGTTGATTTCCTTGTAAATTAAAAAATTAAAAAATCCCAACAATGTCACATGTTATGAAAGGAAAAGTTGTAACTAACAACTCTAGTTATACATTGTGAACTAGAGTTATGTCATAAGATGCAAGTGTCAAACCACCAACATTGTTGTAAGAAAGGAAAAAACAAGAGGAGAAGATATGCATCAAGGTCAATGACATAAGGGTTCTTATAACTGACTCAATCTGGGTAAAATAGGTTATAATAGATGCCCCCCTAATGCATGAGGTTAGAAGAGAAATTAATGGGTGAAATGTATTACAAAAACACGAAACTCAAAATGGGAGGAAGGAGTCAGGACTACAAAGCTCAATCAGAGTATCTCAAATGTTGAATTCTCAACCATCTTGATATCATCCTTGAGTCGAGCATACCCATGTTGAGTCATAAAGAGAAATTGAACATGGCCGCTAACTATACGGTGTAGATCTATGACATAAAATGCTAGGACATGGGCATGAGTAATAAATAGTGGATCTGAGTGACAAATCAAAAGATCATAGACATTAACAAATAGAATGTGGGCCTATGTTACAACATATAGTAATAGGACTATGGATACATGAAAGAGAGGTTCCTTACCATAGTCCTCAAAGTATATAGAATGGTACATAACATCTTGGAAAAGGATCTAGATAAGAGTGAAACGTCCCTCACCCAAGGTATTTCATACAACTCATTGCTATGAATCTATGGTACAAAAATAGATGTGTTTAAGTCAAGCATGCTAAAATATCTTGATTGTCGATCATTAAAGTATTCCATTAACTAACATGAAGGGACTCACAAATAATGAAAATGGACCAAAAGGTACTTAACAAAGTCCAATAAGTGTGAATAAATTAGTCGATGTCGAACAAAATTAGACACAATTGATCAAGATTCAATAAGGTAGACCCATTATTGATCGCAAGGAATCATGTCACTAATGTCTACAAACTTGTTGACGATGTTGAACCCGCCGACATGTTAGGGGATGTCCCTGGTAAGAAGTCCCAACTAGACCTGAGACCGTTTGGAGTAGGGGTGCCAATAGTGGGTAGTACGGTATCACCCTGAGTGCAGTTGTGCATAGAGGCAATTAAGATGTCCTTGTTGGTAGCAAGGGTGTGACCTTGTAGTAAGTCAAGGAAGGTGCATGAAAGGCTCTAACACACAGAAGGGGCGAAGAGTGCGCCCCTTAGAAACCTGTGATAGCACGTAGCTTGGAAGGGAATACACAAGCAGAAGCACATCATGAGATGGAATGCAGGACAACTGATGATTTAAATTGAAGGATTATATCAATAACATGCTTTGATAAGATTCATACAAACACATATGGAATAGTCCATACATACATGTGCAAATAACAACTACATATATCATTAGAGTAACCAGGATAGTTGAACTACAATAATAACATATCCATGAAACATGTTGGCTCTATTATATTAAAAGAGTGAAAGATCTGATCGTACATACAACCATGACTTCCACTAGCCCCGGTAGCGGAACATTACAGTCACTGCCGCCTCCTCCTCCAAAGAGATATACTAGCTCTGCACTGTCAAGAAGTCGAGGCTCATTACTATACACTCAAAGCTTTCTCTAAGTTACACCTATAGGAAGCTTGGCTCCCAAAAATCTTGTACGATGATTTATGAGGTTCTATAAATAGAAAAGGGTGGGGTGACCCTTGAAATTCCCCTTTATGACTCTTCGCCTACCCTCATGACTCTTACATTACACTATTGAAACTTGGTATTTCACTTTTACAACACGTTTACATTACAATCTGAACATGTACCCATGTGAGACAAAAAATAAGCTTAAGTAAGCAATAAAAGACATCACTAAGACTCAGACAGTTGTGGGAACATTAATTCTTTGACATCCTCGCGATGATTGGCAGTGGCAAAATGATGCCAAGCTTGGTAGTCTATTATGGTTTCCATGTACTCTGTGGTGACATCCTTCTAAAAGTGAACTCTTGCCTATGTTGCACCTGGGTACACTGATTTGGCACCTCTTTCCAACTTGTCAGATAACATTCACATCATAGTCTTCAGTGCAGCCAGACCAACAACATACTGGTGCATAGTGTCTGTGCTCGTCTGCAAGTTTATGCTCATGCAACTGATCAAATTACATGTCCAACTCCAGTCATATTTCCAACATGAATGTTGAGAAGTGAATGATAATAGTATATGTATATATAAATAAATAAATTAAAAAAAAAAAGAAAAAAAAAAAACAAAAAACAAAAAACCTTTTCCAAACTTAATCTAATTACCTTACATTAAAAAAAAGATTGCTCTATGTGACCCACTTTTATAAATAAGTGAAAGTCACTTTTACATTGGTACTTTATGAACTATCCACTAAATTGTAACTTAATTAAATCATAAAGTGACTTTAGAATTACAAGTGACTCACTTTTAATAATGGGTGAGAACACTTTTACATAAAGTAGTTTTAAAACATAAGTTACATGTGCTTTTTGAAAAAGTAACTCAACAAAAGTAAAGACTTGAACCCAAGACCTCTATTCTCATAAAGTAACTTTGGACCAAGTAAGCTAATTAAAAGGGTTAGTAATTTTTGGAAAGGGGGAAGGTTTTATTTTTTTATTTTTTTTCCTCACTGAAGCTCTGGAGTGCATGCTTACTTGAAAAACCCGAAATCCAAGTCTTGCAGCTTAAAGCTAAATTTGACGGGAAACTATATATTTTCCTCAATGCTTTTGGTTTTCTAAGATTGCACTTAGGCACAGTGGAGTCTATTTCAAATTTCTTTCTATTTCAAATTTTCCCAGATCGCATAGAGTCGCGGGGCAAAGAGCATACGCGTAAATGAAAGGTATGGATGTTGTAATAAAAAAATTATAGAGGACTATGAACCGAAAATAAACAGAGAGATAAATAATTATTGCTGCAAATAAAGACTGTATACCTCTAGATCTTACAAATGAAGTAGTTTGGGATACCAAAATCCTTTTCGCATGAAATGAAAAGGGCTCCTCACTGAAACAAATTCTCCTAACACAATAGAGCATTCTTCTTAGTTAGAAATAGTAGATCTATGAAACAACAGTCGGATGTAGTTGTAGTGGCTTTAGATCTGAATCACCAACAAATGTGGCCCTCGAATAGCTCTTGTACCATGTAGGAATTTATAGGGTAAGTTCCTTAGATAGAACACCAAAGGAAACCTCTCACAAATAGATCGAAGATCAATGCACCGATATTCTTCATGTGGTTAAAACCCTCAAAGAGGGAAACAGTCCACGGCCTCAACCAACGCGACCACTTTAGGAAATTTATTAATGTAAAAGAAAAAAATTACATAGGCTTCTCTCAGGACCGATCACCTAAAAAATTACCCTCTATGCTATTTAAATAGAGATCATGGACCAATTGGGTGTTAATCAAAAGATCAAGCATCGGTAATACTAAGGAGAGAATGAATCGTTGGATTGTAAGTTATAAAACATACATAGTAAAGAAACACACATGACCTAACTATACACTAGACCAAGTTGTACTTAATTATTTCCTATGTGTCGGAATATCCTAACATAAGTAACCAAAAAATTGAGTTGTCATGGGGTATTTCTTGCGTATTGTTACACGAAACACTCCCCAATGATAAATGTTGGTGCTCAAATTTTATAATGAATAGGTACAATTTTGTAACCAATATATGGTTAGGTTAGTGTGGTTCCCATGGGGAGAAACATATAAAAGTGTGTAAAGAGGGATCTTTGGGAGATGGAGGGCATCTAGGACATCCTCTAACGGAGAGAAGAGTCTAGTATCTTTGAGTTATCACTACAATTCTCACAAGTGTTATAATGGAGGATGTTTATAGGGTTTTTTCACGTAAATATATTAATTTTGTGATGAATGAATGAAGAATCTATCAACTTGTAGATTTTGTCTGTTTTTTTGCATTATAATGAATTTGTTTGTTAAGTGTTTAGTATAATTTTAATGGATTTTTAATTAATTTTCATGTGAATGTTAGACAGGTTAAGATCTTACTATTATGTTCAATTTATTCATATTTGAATTATATCTCAAGCTAAAGGTTTTATAATTCCCGTAAGAATCTCAGATGAGACATTCTCCATCCTTTGGATATTCAAAAAGGTCGATGCCTAGAAGGCATGTGTTGGCCAAGGAGCTTGAACCATGGGTCTGAACCCGAGGATAGCAACTAGTTCCATTATCAAGACCTAAACATTTTTTATATTCATTAAGGATGAGGTGATGAGGTGGAAACTATTGGGCATGAGGATATAAAAGAATAGGATTTAGAGAACGAAGAATCGTTCACATGACAAGAAACTATAAATTTAATAGTGCACAATAAAAGACGGAAACAAATATATCTGTATGTTGGCCTTCATGAAATTTTCTTTATAGAATCTACCAATTTTCTCAGGGAGTGGTTAAACAATAGGTGGTAAATAAATTTTTTAGGATGAATTCAAGAATCAATGGCTTAGAACCAAGAAATAGTCAAATACAGATTACCCTTGATAGGAAGTTGTAGCACACTCTACTGGCCCTTGTAACACTACAGGTTGTAGAAGGTGTTATTGATGTTTTAACCCCTTCACATACTCATCCAATTTCTTCTTCTTATACATTTCAGAACCAAGCTTATCACTTAATTCAATTTAAATTAAATAATGAGTAGTAATTGAGGTAAGGGTAGCCTTTTCTTACTAAACTATGCAAAAAACAAGAATCATTAATTTCGTAATACTAATCAACCTTATAATTTCTAAAATAAAACTAATAATAATGATGTTGGGTCTTTTTACCATGTCACTAGGTAAAAAATTAGTAATCTTTCTTATCCTTTACTATTGAATTAGTATTAAAACTTGCAATAATTGAAAATTGATTTTGTATCCCATAATATCGACCTCCACCTCATCGATGTACTATATAGAGATGACAACTTTTATCCTCAATTTTTTGTTAGACACATGGGTCTTGTTCTTGCTAATCCAACCTAATGAATGGGATTCACAATGTAACCTTTATGGCCAAGGTTTTCATTGACCTTTTCCACATAGGAGAATAAAATGCAACACATGATAATTCTCCCTATATGTCATATAATAAAATTGTTGAATCATCCACGTATGGTAATTGGACTTCAAGATATGCATTAAATACATGTGCTTCACATCACTTGGAGGCACCAATTATTGATGGAAGAGAAGTTATTATACTTATGTCAACTAACTCCTCGAATGTCACAGAAAAGGTAAGATAATGGGACAAGTTTCCATCATTTTACACCTAAGGATTGGTGATGGATTGAAATAGAATTTACGAGTGTTTATAACACAAGAATATTTGTTTACACTGAATATGAAACATAAAAACTAAAGAAAACATGTAAAGAACTATGATAAAAAAATTTGTAAAATATATACAAATAAACATTGTACACAACAATATCATTAAATAAAATTAAAATTTATACTTGAAATTAGTAGAAAATTGATCAGTATTTTGAAGTCCTACGACACAAAAAGTTGTAGATCCTCAACTATAATTTAATTTTATATAAATCAAGAGAATAAACTGTAGATAAATATGAAAAACTCTGTGAGAAAAATGCATGACAAATGGGCAGAAAAAAGCCTAATTTTAATAAGAAATATGTTTATGAGTACAATAGATCGCAATGGCAGGTTACTACGAAGAATCAATTTTTGAGTATCTGCAATCTAATAGATATCATATACAAATAGGAAATTCATAAATTATAAGACAAATTTCAAACACCCTCAAGCAATCTTATGTAACTTCATACAATCTAGTTTCTTTGCAATATTGATGACTATTATATTGGTTAATGAAAAACTAGATCTTATATCAACAAATAAATTGCAGGAAATTAAGATTACCTAAAAAAATCACTCAAAGGTTGAGTGGAGTTTCCTTCAAACTCTATATCCCCTTCGATTATAGTCTACCACCACCTTTGGGTCAGTTTCTTAAAACTCACAAAAATAATAAATCAGAAGGAATGAATTACAAATGGAAATTATTTAATGCATACCTCTCCTCAAAATCTTCTCTTTCCTTCATAGGCTCCATCTTCTTTTAAAGATCTTCAAATTAGTTTTGGAATATAAACTACTTAAGAAGTTTCTTAGGATCTTTTTCCCAAGAAATGTTGATTAGAATGCAGGGAGGAGCTTTTTGAAGGAATAAGTTAATAAAAAATTATTTTTTCATTGTTATGTTTTATATTTTTATTTTTCTAGTGGGTCCCTCATAATCCTAAACACTTTATTTTTTTATTTGACTTCTCAATCAATATTTTTTTTAAATAAATAAATAACATGAAGGTAGTCTTAAACCATATACATGTGCATATGACAAAAGCATGCTAAACTAAAATTCGTGAAATGAAATGAATGAAGTCAAATCATTAAAACCCTTACTATTTGTACCTCCCGAAATTGTGATAAATTGCTTATGTCTCCCTTTCACAAGAGGTAAAAAAAAAAAAAAAAAAAAAAAAAAATTAGCAGTGAGCATGTATTAATATCCTCAAAAAATGGATGCCACATATCCTAAAAGTTGAAACAAGATGTTCTCCCAAAATATATGTTGTCCTCAAAATCTATAAATGTAGTAATGTATCGAAATTGAAGGACGAGTACTAACTATACATGATGCATATTAAAAATGTACTTATGCAAACTGAAGTCAATCACATAAACATTAGATCTGACAATAAAAAGAGACTGAAATGGGTAGCAATGCTTTCTATCAAAGGAAACCTTCCCTTTTACCATACTTTTAGCCCATTGTTCCTGCCTTTTATGGTGGGCATGAGTTGTCATGTCACCATATTGTATTTTCAATTATTTTGACTAATATATGTCTACATTAAAATATTATGTTGGCATCACATACGAAATATCGTTGAAGTGTATTTTTCTACATCATCATAGGCAATAAAGAAAACCAATATGATATACATTGAATAAAATTACCTTAACACCCCATTCAAAATATCTACTTGCACTATTTTGGCAAGAAGTTATACTTCATATTAATCATTATTTGAGATCAAGACATATGCATATTACCTCTTCACATGAATCAAATGAGTTCATAACTTCCATTCCTTCCCATTGATAATTTCTAACAAAATGTAGAGTAACCTGTGATGACAACTTTATATGAAACTGGCAGTTGACAAACTTGTACTTTATTGATCATGATACTCTTTTAGGTAGGACCCTGCCTACTACCGTTTTTGCATGCATTTTCTTGTCTTTATCTTGTTCAATAATTTAACTAAGTTCAGTCTTCATATTTATATTCAAGTCAAAGAATGAAATATATATATATATATATATTTTAAAGCATGGGTTTCATGCTTGGGTCATCACATTTTAGTTTAAGTGCCCATTTAGGACTTTAAATTCGATTTCATTTGGAGACATCGTCTCAAGTAGTTCGATCTATCTCAAGGAAGTGCCAAAAAGTGTGAAGTTCAAGGTGAAGAAGGACAAAATACAAGTCGATGTTTTGGGCTATCTCTTTCTCTATCTTATGTGAAGTTAATGGTTTAGTTGTTGGATCAAAGTTATATTATTGGAAGGGTGAAAGTTATGAAATTCTTGGATCGAAGATTCTACTACAGGAAGATCGAAGCTGTGGATTTTCTAGGTCGTAGTGCTGCCACTGCAAGGTCGAGGATCTAGGTTGATCTTTTGCTAAGTGCATTAGTTGCCTTATTTTTGTTACCCTTAATATCTATTCCAACCAAAATTACTTAGTCACAAGGAGTTACATCTCCATGAGTCTTTCCCAAGGCTCACCAAATAAGTGTGTAAATAATTGTAATTATATGGATCCCTATCACATGGAAACAAAAATAGAACTTGCGAAGGTAAGAAGATGGGTTGTAACTCTTAACTAAAAAGGCCATTAGTTGGTACAAAACAATTGAGGGAATAAGCTAAAAATATCTTCACTCATAAATCCCAAATGCCAAAGAACTACACGTAAACAACCAAAAATACTACCAAACATATTCCTTGCAAAGTCTATCAACTTGATAATAATTTAAAACTAATGAATAAAGTATGATAGCAAAAGGAAATCAATATAATGGGAAGGGAATTTTATTTAATTACAATTAAAAAAATGATACAATGATATACCATCCAAATGAGATATCTCTTTTCTAACCTAATATATTTATCTCCTCCTCTAGCAAGGGTAGTCTTAAGGAAACAATCTAGTAGAGCTCACACACTATTTTTTATGCTCTCTTATCCCCTTGACATGATAATTTTATATAGGCCTTTTTTCCTCTTCAAATGAATATATATGGACACATAGGGGCTTGAGAAGTTAGGAAAATTCTATAATAATTCGCTCTTATCCTACTCATAGGTAAATAATTCAATTTGATCTCCTTGTAAATTTCAAAATTTAGAAATCCAAGCAATATTGTCACAAGTTATGAAAGGAAAAGCTGCAACTAACAACTGTAGTTATACATTGTGAACTAGAGTTATGTTATAGGATGCAAGTGTCAAACCACAAAAATTGTTGGAAGAAAGGAAAAAACAAGAGGAGAAGCTATGCATCAAGGTCAATGACATAAGGGTTCCTGCTAACACATGAGGTTGCAAGAGAAATTAATGGGTGAAATGTATTACAAAAACACAAAATTCAAAATGGGAGGAAGGAGCCAGAACTGCAAGATTGAATCAGAGTATCTCAAATGTTGAAGTCTCGACCATATTGATATCATCCTTGAGTTGAGCATACCCATGTTGATTCATAAAGAGAAATTGAACATGGCCACTAACTATACGATGTAGATCTGTGACATGAAATGCTAGGACATGGCCACAAGTAATACATAATGGATCCGAGAGAAAAATCAAAAGGTCATAGACATAAAAAAAATAGAATGTGGACCTATTTTACAACATATATTAATGGGACTATGGATACATGAAAGAGACGTTCCCTAGCATAGTCCTCAAAGTACATAGAATGGTACATAACTCCAACATAGATTGGGAAAGGTGCTAGATAAGAGTGAAATGTCCCTCACCCAAGGTATTTTATACATCTCCTTGCTATGAATCTATGGTATGAAAATAGATGTGTTTATGTCAAGCATTCTAAAAGCTTCTTGATTATCGATCATTAAGGTATACCATTAACTGACATGAAGGGACTCACAAATAATGAAAATGGATGAAAAGGTACCTAACACAGTCCAATAAGTGTGAATAAATGAGTCGATGTTGAACACAAGCAGACACAATTGATCAAGAGTCAATAAGGTAGACCGATTATTGATCACAAGGAATCCTGCCATTGAGGTCTACAAACTTGTTGATAGTGTTGGACCTACCAACATGTCAACGGATCTCCGGGGTAAGAATTCCCAACTAGAGCTTAGACCGTTTGGAATAGGAGTCCCAATAGTGGGTAGTATGATATCGCCTTGATTGCAGTTGCGCGCATAGGTAAGTAATATGTCCTTGTTGGCGGCAAGGGTGTGACCTTGCAGTAAGTCAAGGAAGGTGCATGAAAGGCTCTAACACACGGAAGCGGGGAAGAGTGTACCCCATAGAAACTTGTGATAGCACACAGCTTGAAAGCGAACACTTGAGAAGAAAGACATCACGAGATGGAATGCAGGATAGCCGATGATCTAAAGCGATGGATTATATCAATAACACACTTTGATAATATTCATACAACCACATATGGAATAATCCATACATACATGCGTAAATAACAACTACATATATCATTAGAGTAACCAGGATAGATGAACTACAATAACAACATATCTATGAAACATGTTGGCTCTATTATATTAAAAGAGTGAAAGATTCAAGCATAAATACAACCATGACTTCCACTAGCCCCAATATTGGAACATTACAGTCACTCTCCGCTGCTCCTCCAAAGAGATATACTAGCTCTAAACTGTGGAGAAGCCAAGGCTCATTACAATATACTCCAAGTTTTCTCTAAGTTACACCGATAGGAAGATTGGCTCCTAAAATCCTGTAAGATGATTTATGAGGTTCTATAAATAGAAAATGGTGCGGTGACCCTTGACATTCCCCTTTATGACTCTTCACCTACGCTCATGACTCTTCAACTACTGCATGATTGTTACATTCTACTATTGACACTTGGTCTTTCACTTTTACAACAAGTTTACATTACAATCTGCACATGTACCCATGTGAGACAAAAAGTAGGCTTGAGTAAGTCATGCAATACATCACTAAGACTCGGATAGTTGTGGGAAGACTAACTCTTCGACAACCTTGCGATGATCGATGGTGGAAAAATGATGTCAAGCTTGGTAGTCTATTATGGTTTCCATGTACTTTGTGGTGACATCCTTATGAATTCCCACTTAATAGAATACCTTTGGTTTGTGTAGGGTTGTCTTTATTTGTATAAAGACAATAGGTTGTTCAATATATATTTATTCATGTAATTCCCCATGCAATGAGGCAGATTTAACATCCATCTGATGGACTTTCTATTTGAAAGGGGCAGCAAGGGAAAGAGAAACATGGATAAAGTTCATTTTGGAAATAGGGGAGAAGGTTTTAGTATAGTCAATGCCTTCAACTTGTGAAAAACCTTAGCAACATCACGAGGTTTATGTTTATAACCTTTTCCATCTAGTCCAAACTTGGTTCCATAAACCCATTTGCATATAGCAAGTTTTCGTCCCTTTGGAAGAGGAACATGATCCCATGTATCACTTTCCAATAATGAATGATTTTATTCATTCATAGTTGTGTCCCATTCTAGATGGCCTGAAGCTTTTGCAAAGTTGTCTTAGGACCCTTGTTCGGTTTAGGACCATTATTTTTAGGACGTTGCTTCGTAGGATTCTTTATCATGTCCAGTTGCTAGGGCCATAGACACCATAATAGACTACCAAGCTTGACATCATTTTGCCACCGTCGATCGTGGCAAGGCTATCACCATGGACACCATAATAGACTACCTTTGGTTTGTGTATTTTTTCAACTTAGGAATCGCTATAAGAAGAACAATTTAATACTTATTGTTTTGGTTGTCCTAAAAATATTTAGAAAACCTAGAAGCTTAAATACCTTTGCACAATGGTAATGGTTCAAGAGAATCTGAAATAAATCATGATGGTTAGTTCAACTAGCCTTATCCTAAATTTAACCATGGACTTTATCTCAGTTAATATCAGTATCCCTAAGTAATAAGACAACTAGGCTTAGTCATCCATTATTTGATGTCTGCTTATTGTATCTTTATAAGTGTGCCCTCCTCAAACGCTTTATCAATCCCCTTTTGAAGGTTAAGTTCAAATTTCTCTAATATCCTGTAAATTAGGGTATTACAACCATGTTTAACCTTTAACTTTGATTTTCACTAATGCCTCTCACACTACATACACAACCCACATTTATTCATATCAAAAATCATTTTTTTCTATTTTAAAATTTAAATAACCACATAGATGCAATATTCAATATGGTTCAATAAAGGTGTTTTGATTGATAGCTTAGCTAAAGTGATTAAATCATGTGAAAAAACATTTAAGGAATGAGAGTTGTGGAGACTTACATTGTTAGATATCAAGGAGTAAAACTTCCACCGACCTACTCCATGTGCTATCCTCCTTTTAAAATGGTAATCACAAAGGTTGCAATATCCTTTCATGTTAGCATGGCTAAATTTCTACATGGTTATGTGGAATTCCATGGTAGAAAACATTGATGGCTCATTTATTTCATGCCCAACTATTTTGTTACACTGCAATACATGATCTTTAATCTTTTCCAAATTTCATATAGTAAAAGTGTTATATAAGTTGTAGGAATTTATAGGGTAACTTCCTTAGATAGAACACCGAAGGACAACACTCAGAAACATGTCACAGATCAATACACCAGTATTCATGACATTGTTAAAACCCTTAAAGAGGGAAACAATCCACAGCCTGAGCCAACGCGACCATTTCAGGCAGTTTATTAATGTAGAAGAAAGAAAATTTACATAAGCTTCTCTCATGGACGATCCCCTAACAAATGACCCTCCATACTATTTAAATAGAGATCATGGACCAATTGGGTGTTAAGCGACGGGTCAAGTGTCGGTAATATTGAGAAGAGAATGAACCATCGGATCACTTCATGTCTAGAGCATATCATGGTCGTCGAATTGTAAGTTACAAAAATTACATACTAAAGAAACACACATTACATAACTATACACTAGACCAAGTTGTACTTAATTATTTCCTATGTGTCGGAATATCCTAACATTCCCCTTAAGAACAACTTAGGATAGGATTTAAGGATGTACAAAGATGACACAGTAGCAGAAGGAAGGAGACATTATAGCCTATCCCCCCTTAGTGACAATTTCCTGAACTCCAACCACAAATCGAGGTTTAGTAAACTTCGCCTCCATGAGAGCCTTTGTAAAGATGTCTACAAATTTATCATCGGTTGAACAATGTTTCACTTCAAGAATATGGTTATGAATGAGCTTTCTAATGAACTACATTTGTAGCTCAATGTGTTTTTTGTGCCAATGTTGGACTAGATCTTTGCATATTTGAATGGCACTTTCATTATTACACCAAAGTGTAGTCGGATGTTGCTGCTAAAAGCCGAACTCTGACAGGATTTGAAGAAGCCACAAGGCTCCCTTACTATCTTCAACAACACCATGATACTCTGCTTTTGCTGAAGAGAAAGAAATGGCAGTTTGTTTCTTTCAATCCCATGTAATAGGTCCAGAAGCAAGAGTGAATACATAACTTGTAGGAGACTTTTGATTATCAAGGTCACCATCCCAATTAGAATCAGTGAAACCAACTAATAGAGGAGATGCTTCTACATTGTAATGAATCCAAAACTAAATTGTAGCTTGAACATAATTAAGTATTCGTTTAGCTACTTCCCAATGACTTTCATGTGGGTTTTTTCAGAAAATGAGCAATAATGCTAACAACGAAGTAAAGGTCAGGATGGTATGGGCTAGATACAAACGTTTTCCAACAAGCTTATGGTATAAGGTGGCATCAACTTCAAGGGAAGTACAAATGACTAAAGTTTGGTCTAGACTAAAAGGGAGAAGGGGTTGGCTTATAGTCATCCACGTGAAAGGGACATAGAAGATCATAGGCATACCTGGATTGGGAAAGGGAAATACATTCTTTGGATTGTAAGATTGGAAGACCAAGAAAAAAATGCAAGTGTCCTAAGTCTGTCATTTCAAATTGCTTTTTAAGTTTGGATTTCACATGGTTTATAAGGTTGGTATCACTACCGATAAGGATAAGATCATCAACATAAAGAACAAGAAATATAAGAGACATACCCACTTTCGTGGTGTAGATAGTATTGTCAGAATGAGACCTAGAAATGCTAGTATCTAAAAAAAAATTATCGATTTTGGAAAATCAAGCCTGAGGGGCTTGCCTGAGACCATAAAGGGATTTCTTAAGTTGACATACAAGGCTGGATTCTATTTGTATAAATCGAAGAGGTTGTTCCATACATATTTCTTTATCCAATTCCCCATGCAATAAGGAAGATTTAACATCCATTTGATGGAATTCCTATTTGAAAGTGGCAGCAATGGAAAAAAAACATGGATAAAGTTCATTTTGGATATAGGGGAGAAGGTTTCAGTATATTCAATGCCTTTAACTTGTGAAAAAACTTAGCAACAACATGAGCTTTATGTTTATCAACTTTTCAACTCGTCCAAACTTGGTTCTGTAAACCCATTTGAATATAGCAAGTTTTTGTCCCTTTGGAAGAGGAACAAGATCCCATGTATCACTTGCCAATAATGAATGATATTATTCATTCATAGTTGTGTCCCATTCTGGATGGCCTGAAGCTTCTGCAAAGGTGTCAAGTTCATAATTTGCTGAATCTTGAGCTAGCAAAGGAGAGGCTCTATAAAGCTGAGAATGTGTATGATGTTGATCTGTAGGATCACCTGCAAGAGAACCTATTGCATCCCATGTAGCATAGACCCATTTTGGAAGTTGAGGAGCTGAATGACGATCCTCAGAAGGTGGGAGAGGATTTTCATCCTCGTTATCATCATATAAGGAAGAAATATTTTCATAAATGGCAGGGATAGAGAGAGGTGGAATATCTACCGAACTAGGCTCATAGGATGATATATTTTCAACAAAATTT